>OY757936.1:59551951-59756951 GCA_963585895.1 Sepioteuthis lessoniana
CTGGGGTAATTTTATGCCAAGAGGTTAGGGAATTGCAGAATTGTTCACATTTTACAATTTTATATTTACATCTTTTTATTTTCTTCAGAGTTTTTTTGCATGCACTGATGTGATATCATTTAGTTGGACATGATATCAGATATACATAATGTAATATAACTAAGAACATTAATTGATTATATAAGTTAATTATTCCCTTCATTGCAATATATTGTAAGTTAACTAAAAACTTTGAATTGAAGTGAAGGTCACATTATAAAGGTTATACACATGCACATGTGGTGACTTGGATGTCAGCTCATGTCAAAATAGGGTTTTGTTTTGAACTTGGGGTTCTAGATAAGACGTTGGAAAATAAATAGTTCATTTGCAGAGGATTGAGTGATGGGTATGTCTAGAAGGTTTCAGTGACAATGTCACACTGGAAAATTAAAAAACATATGTTCTTATTTCATTAGAGAATAAGGTAATTAAGATATTATACAAGCAGAGTTAGTTCAGTTGCGGGTAGTTCGCTGTTCAGAGTTGAGGGTCGGAGATAGTCGGTTTAGATCAGAGATTGTAGCCCCCTGAGTGTAGGATTAATTGATTGAAGAAATGGAAGTCAGTGTTTTGAATGTTTGTCTCTCACAAATGAGAGTTATAAGTTTTTATGTAAGAACTAAATATCTTTTATTCTGTCTTTAACTCTCCTATTTTGGATGATGACTGCTATATAAAATGTTACAGTCAGCCAATAAACTTTTTGTATTGGAAACAACTGAGTCACATCGTACTTTACAAGATTTAACAATAATACAAATAATTTTCAAACGGATATAATTGTCTCTATTGTCATCATCATGTCGTGCTGGTAGCATGGATATCCCTGACCCTCTCTCACCACTTTTCCCTATCGTTCATCGCCTCAGGCAGGTCTTCTGGACAACATCCCGTATCCTCACATAGTTGCTGAATGTATGTTCATGCTGGTTGTCCTGCTTTTGCACGGCCATGTGTGGGGGTCCATAAGAGTACATCACTTATGAGTTCTTCCCTGCTTCTCCAGCAATGTCCTGCATGTCTGGTTCGTCTAACTTGATAGGAGGCAGGGGGCCGTACAGTTGGTGTCTTGTGGGGTGTTGCCGCCAGGACTTGTTTAAGATTGCTCGCAGCATTCTTGTGTAATTGCCGTCTAGCTTCTTCTCCAGCCATTTTGTTAGAGTCCATGTAGTGCATCCATATAGCAGTATCGATGTGACCGCTGCCTGGAAGAAACTGCGTTTCCTTTTATCGGTTAGGTCTGATTTCCATATAATTGATAGCCTATTGATAGCTGTCCATGCTTTCGTTAACCTTGTGTCGATGTCCTTTTCGGTTGATGCGACACCGCTTCCTCGGTAAGTGAATTTGTCTACTAGTTTAAGAAGGGTTCCGTCTAGAGTGGAGATGTCACCCATTTGATTATAGCACATATATTCCATTTTGTGTGCATTGACATAGAGGCCTATGCCTGCGGCTGCTCGTTCCAAACTATGCAGTAGTGTTTCGGCTTGGTTGGGTGTATTTGCCAGTATCGCTATGTCATTGGCGTAGTTGGCATCGGTAATTGTTTTTGCAGGGTACCTTCTGCTTCTTTTCTTTGTCAGCTCGAAGACGTTCTCTCTGATTTTGTCAATCGATGTTCTAAGTACGTAGTCTAGACAAATGATAAAGAGGTATGGAGCTAGCATGTCCCCTTGTAATACTCCTGCTACAATGTCGAACTATTCTGTGTCTCCATCTGGTGATCGTACTTTTACTTTGGTGTTTCTATAGAGAATCGTTATTGCTGCTACGGTTTCTTTAGGTATGCCATATGCTAGTAGGATTTGTTCCATCTTTCCTCTGTGAATGGAATCGAAGGCCTTGGTAAAGTCAACAAATAGTAATGTCGCTTGAAGGTTTTTTGCCCGTACACCTTCAAGGATTCTACGGATGGTTAAAATTTGTGAGGTCGTGGATCTATTTCTTCGGGAGGCATTTTGGTTTTTCCTAAGTATGTTGTTGGTTTTGGGTTCTATGCGGATTCGTAGTAGGGCATTTTAGATTTTGGTTGCTATGGAAGTAAGAGTTATGCCTCGGTAGTTTTTGGCTAATTCAAGGTCACCCTTTTGTAGGGAAGAGGAGGATGCATCCCTACATCCATCTATCTATCGGATTTTGATTATATACTGCATTGCAGTGTTGGATCAGTATGTCATTGAATTGTCTGGTCTTCCATACTTCTGGGGGAATCTCGTCCAGCCCAGCAGCTTTCCTATTTTTAATTTTTCTGAGAACCGAGTTGAGTTCTTCTTGTGTGAACAGTCCTAGTTTAATGTCCAATTGTTTACTAATTATTCTGGTGATTGGTTCATATGTTACTTTCGGTGGGTTTCCTAGTAGGTTTTTGAAGTGCTGTTTCCACAGTTTTATTCTTTCTTGTTGGTTTGCAGCTTTCAGTTTTGCTTTGGCTGTGCTCTTTCTTCTACTCACTTCGTTTGTTGTTTGCCAGGCTATCCTAGATTGTCTATCTTCCACCGAGTCTCTAATCTTATCTATCTGATTTTGAATATATTCTGTCTGTTCCTTTATATATATGCCTGCTAATTGATATTGTGCTGTTTTTAGTTTTTGGGCATTTGTGTTTGTTGGGTTTTTTTGATAGTTTTTGGAGGCTGTTTTCACTAGTGCATGTTTTTCTCTCACCCCTAACGTTTCCCATGGGACTCTATATTTAGTTTTGAGTTTTGTTGGAATACATTTCGCTGCTGCCTCGAGGTGCGCATTGATGAAATTTTCATATTCATCATTTGGTGTACTTTTTTCCGTCTTCTCTTGTAGTGTTTTGAATCTGTTTCTTAATTCTAATACATATTTATCTCTTATATCTCTGTTGTTCAGAAGGGCCCAGTCATAGTGTTTGGTGGTCGCTGTTTGTTTGGCGTTTTTTCATAGGCGTTTTTTCATAGGCCGTATTTTCACCGTGACTATTCAGTGATTGGAGGACACACCCTCGAAAGAGGAGTATGCCTCGCAATTCATTGCACTATTTTTCCATTTCTTGTTTATAGGATGTAGTCTATCTGTGCTTTACTATCGTTTGCGTACATGTATGTCCATAGTTTGCCCTCCCCTTTTTGGTAGTTTGTATTGAGGCATGTTAATCTATTTTCTATCATGAAATCTGTTAGATGTTGCCCATTCCTATTTGACGTGTTGTGGAGGCTGTATTTGTTGTTTACGTTTTTTCCGATTTGGGCATTCATGTCTCCGCCAATGACTAACATGTTGTGTTTTGGGATGCAACGCACTAATGAGGATAGCTCATCGTAGAAGGTGACTTGTTCAGTTTCTTCACTAACATTGGTAGGGCTGTAGCAGGAGATGATTGTTGCTCTGGGGTTGCCGTTAAAAGTTGCTGCCATCATCCTAGGTTGTATTTTCTCAATGCTATTTAGCATTTTTAATGCTCTAGGCCCTATAAGCAATCCTACCCCTCCTACTGCGGCGTTGACAGAGTTTTTCCATGCGGATACAGTGACGAGCGTTCATCCATTGCCAGTTTCATGATATTTGATATCTTCGGTGTGCATGTATTTGTGTTCTTGTATGCATATTATGTCTATCTTATGTTCTACGGCTGATGCTATTAGCTCTGGTAGTTGTCCTATTCTATTTAAGGTTCTTACGTTAAATGTCGCTATTTGTAGTGCTTGTTTGCATTTTAGTAGTTTTTGTCATTTGAGCTCTGTAGCTGATTTTTCAAACACTGAGGCCAGGGCTCCAACCTCAGCAGGACGCGCCCCTTTTTCACCCACGCGAAGAGCAATGCGGTTTGTGTTTGTGGTTTGAGTGTGGGTCATGGTTATCTTTCAATGGCTGTTTTATTCTCTTTTATAGAAGCCACTCTTATAGAGGCGCAGCAATAGTTCCCCGATAGAACTAACGATCTATTGTAATCTAACAAAAGGTTACTGAATAAGAAATAACCAAATTGGAGTTTGTAAATAAAATGGAAACCTTTTTACCATTAAACAAATACAATACTTGCCAACAGCACAAAGAAGATAAACCACTAGTTGTGGTGACTGATGAGTCAGCGTAGATCACCAACCCTCAAAATAGTGTCCAATGTATTTATGAGATTTGGAACACACCCATTACTGTTCACTGGTAGGGTATATAACAATCCCATAGATGGGACCCTAACAGTTACTACTAGTCTAATTAGAGTGGACCTGGGAGTAATAGCAATGAAGAGGTATTCCATACTTCCCAAAGATCCAAAAACTAGAACCTCACAACCAGATATACTTCAATGTCATACCAGGACATCCCTTTTTGGTTGAGGAGGGGTCTTAACTGGGGATACAATCAGTATATTCAAAGACCTGCTGACAGATCATATCAAAGACTAATAAAATGTTGAATTACTGCATTGACAATATGTGGAAGTTGGGCATATCAGCTTAATGTAATAGTTATTGATTAGTGAGTTTAATCCTCACTGAGTACCTATACTTGATAAAGTCCCCAGTTTGCTGGTAGAAACAGATGCAAGTTATTTTCTGATTTAACAATGTGGCCACTGCAAAAAAGAACTTTTTATGCTTCTCTGCTTCCTTTTCTTTCTTCTTTTAAATCTTGCCAAAGAGAGTTCCCAACCCAAAGGGAGACAACTTAAACTGAAGAGAAACTGCTTCAATTATCGAAGCAGCTACACTTGGCTTGTAGAAAATATAATCACTCAGTTAGTTATGGAATCTCTTATAGTGTAATTATTTGTGGGCCAGGCAAGCCAACCATTGTTAGTGAATTTTATTCTCCCTTAGTACTCAATAATTCTGGCCTTGTGTTAAACTAAGCCAAGCTTTCTAAATGTCAACAGTATGTGGGAGTTGGAATGCAAAGTCTGACCACTATTTGACTTGGCAACTAGTCTTGTAAATAGTATTCATCTAGCCAAACTTATTGGCCACTTGAAGATGGTTAAAAATTGCATATGTACAAAAGAAAGGAATATTGGCACCCATGTTTTCTAAAAGAGTGTAAATAGAGTCTTGTGTCTTTAAGGGGAAAAAGAAAATGTTGGCACTTATCTTGGACTTCATATGTACTGAGGTTCCAGATTGTTGCACTATTTTGCAAAAGTATTTTACACCTGTGGACGAGAATTGTTGTGCATTTAAATCTCACATCTAAATCTATCATCTACATCAATAGAAACAAAAATAGATAGATAGATAGATAGATAGATGCAATAATTTCCTAAATATTAATGTTTTCTTTTTTATTATCTCTACTTACTTTCTCCCTCTTGTACCCCTCCTCACTTTTCTCTCTTTTACCTCCTCCTTTTTTACCACTCTCTTCTGTTCTCCCTCTTTTATCCCTCACTCTTCTACTCTCCCTAATTTACTTCCCCCTTTTCACCTCCAACTTTACTCCCTCTTTTTCTCTTCCCTCTTTTTCTCCCTCTTTCATTTCACCTTTTTTTTACCTCTCTCTACTGTTCTCTTTCTTTTATCATTCACTCTCTCACCTCTCCCTCTTTTATCCCTCCCTACTTTTCTCTCTCTTTTACCTCGTCCTTTTTTAGCACTCTCTTCTGTTCTCCCTCTTTTACCCTGCCCTACTTTCCTCTTTCTTTTACCTCTTCCTTTTTTACCACTTTTCTGTTCTCCCTTTTTTACCCCTCCCTACTTTTCTCTCTCTTTTACCTCCTCTTTTTTTTACACTCTCTTCGGTTCTCCCTCTTTTATCCCTCCCTACTTTTCTCTCTTTTACCTCCTCCCTTTTTACCACTCTCTTCTGTTTTCTCTCTTTTTTCCCTCACTCTTCTACTCCTCCCTAATTTACTCCTCCTTTTTCACTTCCAACTTTACTCCCTCCTTTTCTCTTCCCTATTTTTCTCCCTCTTTCATCTCACACTTTTTTACCACTCTCTACGGTTCTCCCTCTTTTACCCCTCCCTACTTTTCTCTCTTTTTCCTCCTCCCTTTTTACCACTCTCTTCTGTACTCTCACTTTTATCCCTCACTCTCTCACCCCTTCCTAGTTTTCTCTCTCTTTTATCACTCCTTTCTTTTCACCCTTTTTATCTCTCTCTACTTTTCTCCTTTTCTTGGCCCAGTTGGCTGCGGCTGTAGAATCCACTGACTGCATCTCTGCAGGGGGTTAAGACTCCTCCTATGAGTATCTTTGATATGACACTAAATCTGATGCTTAGGCTCCAGTAATGCAGGAACTTTGGGGAATGTGGAGTATCCTTCCATTGCCATCACTCCCAGGTCCACTCCGGCCTGGAGCAGTAGTACCTGATAAGATCCTATCTATGGATCAAATAGAACTGTTTGACATTTAAACTAAGTGCAAACAAATGTCTGATGATTAATTAAATTGTTCGAGATACATATCAATACATGGAACCTGTTAACTTGATTGGCTTATGCTAGATTGAATAGTTAGAAATAGAACCATTTGATGATTTAATTGCATGTAAACAAATGATTTGATTTGATTTCTTTGTTTAATGGCGTATCAACTTTTGTAGGTTATTTAATGCCAAATCCATCCTTCTAGAAGAACAATAGTGGTACTATCTAACCCATAGCGGGGAGGATAAGGTGTTCATTCCTTCCCCAAGGGGATTTGTCCGAAAGAGAACATAATAGCACAACTGGAGTTCAAACTCACTTACTATGATCCCACAGTTCAGCGTTTTAACCATTTCAACCATGAGGACACCCCCTGAAAACAAATGACACATGTCTAATTGTTAGTGATTCATAGTAATACATTTAACTGTGTGCAAACAAATTAATAGTCAGGAGAATTATTTGTATTAGATAGAAATAGGTGAAACCATTTAAAAAAAATGAACTGTTTCATTTATAAATGTTATCTTTAAAATGTTTAGAAATCATATTTAATGTGAGAATTAATTTTTTTTTTTTTCTTATTGTGGACTTTTTGTCCTCATCTTGGTAGTTTTTGTGTTGTTTCTTCTTTCACTCTGTTTTAGCCAAATTTCACCTCTGGCCTTCTTCAGGTGATTTACAGCGACCTCGGATAGGAATGCTCACGTCGTGGTAAATCACCTGAAGAAGGCCAGAGGTGAAATTTGGCCAAAACATAGTGAAAGAAGGAACAACACAAAAACTACAAAGATGAGGACAAAAAGTCCGCAATAAATAAAAAAAAAAAAATTAATTCTCAGATTAAGAAGCCTCATCTCAAAATGATTCCAATTAAAGACAATGATATTTACTATATATAAAAAAATTGGTATTAAATAACCTAAAATACTTGATATGCCATAAAACCAAAATAAATTAAACTCTTTCTTTTCTCCTTTTACCCCTCCGTATGTTTCTTTCTCACTTCTTTTAACCTCTTTTATCCTTCGTTACTTTTCTCTTTTTAACCCTTTCCTACATTTCTCCCTCTTTTAGAGTTTGCTATTTTTCTCCCTTTTTACTCCCTTCCCATTTTCCTCTTTATTACTCCTCCGACTTTCTCCCTAAATTTTACTCCCCCTCCTCTACCCCTCCCTACTGTTCTCTCTTTAACCCTTTCCTACATTTCTCCCCCTTTTACTGTTTGCTATTTTACTTCCTTTTTTTTCCCTTCCCATTTTCCTCTTTATTACTCCTCCGACTTTCTCCCTAAATTTTACTCCCCCTCCTCTACCCCTCCCTACTTTTCTCTCTTTAACCCTTTCCTACATTTCTCCCCCTTTTACTGTTTGCTATTTTACTTCCTTTTTTTTCCCCTTCCCATTTTCCTCTTTATTACTCCTCCGACTTTCTCCCTAAATTTTACTCCCCCTCCTCTACCCCTCCCTACTTTTCTCTCTTTAACCCTTTCCTACATTTCTCCCCCTTTTACTGTTTGCTATTTTTCTTCCTTTTTTTTCCCTTCCCATTTTCCTCTTTATTACTCCTCCGATTTTCTCCCTAAATTTTACTCCCCCTCCTCTACCCCTCCCTACTTTTCTCTCTTTAACCCTTTCCTACATTTCACCCCCTTTTACTGTTTGCTATTTTACTTCCTTTTTTTTCCCTTCCCATTTTCCTCTTTATTACTCCTCCGACTTTCTCCCTAAATTTTACCCCCCCTCCTCTACCCCTCCCTACTTTTCTCTCTTTAACCCTTTCCTACATTTCACCCCCTTTTACTGTTTGCTATTTTACTTCCTTTTTTTTCCCTTCCCATTTTCCTCTTTATTACTCCTCCGACTTTCTCCCTAAATTTTACCCCCCCTCCTCTACCCCTCCCTACTTTTCTCTCTTTAACCCTTTCCTACATTTCTCCCTCTTTTACTTTTTGCTATTTTACTTCCTTTTTTTTCCCTTCCCATTTTCCTCTTTATTACTCCTCCGACTTTCTCCCTAAATTTTACTCCCCCTCCTCTACCCCTCCCTACTTTTCTCTCTTTAACCCTTTCCTACATTTCTCCCACTTTTACTTTTTGCTATCTTACTTCCTTTTTTTTCCCTTTCCATTTTCCTCTTTATTACTCCTCCGACTTTCTCCCTAAATTTTACCTCCCCCTCCTCTACCCCTCCCTACTTTTCTCTCTTTAACCCTTTCCTACATTTCTCCCCCTTTTACTGTTTGCTATTTTACTTCCTTTTTTTTCCCTTCCCATTTTCCTCTTTTATTACTCCTCTGATTTTCTCCCTAAATTTTACCTCCCCCTCCTCTACCCCTCCCTACTTTTCTCTCTTTAACCCTTTCCTACATTTCTCCCCCTTTTACTGTTTGCTATTTTACTTCCTTTTTTTTCCCTTCCCATTTTCCTCTTTATTACTCCTCTGACTTTCTCCCTAAATTTTACCTCCCCCTCCTCTACCCCTCCCTACTTTTCTCTCTTTAACCCTTTCCTACATTTCTCCCCCTTTTACTGTTTGCTATTTTACTTCCTTTTTTTTCCCTTCCCATTTTCCTCTTTATTACTCCTCCGACTTTCTCCCTAAATTTTAGTCCCCCTCCTCTACCCCTCCCTACTTTTCTCTCTTTAACCCTTTCCTACATTTCTCCCTCTTTTACTTTTTGCTATTTTTCTTCCTTTTTTTTCCCTTCCCATTTTCCTCTTTATTACTCCTCCGACTTTCTCCCTAAATTTTACCTCCCCCTCTTCTGACCCCTCCCTACTTTTCTCTCTTTAACCCTTTCCTACATTTCTCCCACTTTTACTTTTTGCTATCTTACTTCCTTTTTTTTCCCTTTCCATTTTCCTCTTTATTACTCCTCCGACTTTCTCCCTAAATTTTAGTCCCCCTCCTCTACCCCTCCCTACTTTTCTCTCTTTAACCCTTTCCTACATTTCTCCCTCTTTTACTTTTTGCTATTTTTCTTCCTTTTTTTTCCCTTCCCATTTTCCTCTTTATTACTCCTCTGACTTTCTCCCTAAATTTTACCTCCCCCTCCTCTACCCCTCCCTACTTTTCTCTCTTTAACCCTTTCCTACATTTCTCCCCCTTTTACTGTTTGCTATCTTACTTCCTTTTTTTTCCCTTTCCATTTTCCTCTTTATTACTCCTCCGACTTTCTCCCTAAATTTTAGTCCCCCTCCTCTACCCCTCCCTACTTTTCTCTCTTTAACCCTTTCCTACATTTCTCCCTCTTTTACTTTTTGCTATTTTTCTTCCTTTTTTTTCCCTTCCCATTTTCCTCTTTATTACTCCTCCGACTTTCTCCCTAAATTTTACCTCCCCCTCTTCTGACCCCTCCCTACTTTTCTCTCTTTAACCCTTTCCTACATTTCTCCCACTTTTACTTTTTGCTATCTTACTTCCTTTTTTTTCCCTTTCCATTTTCCTCTTTATTACTCCTCCGACTTTCTCCCTAAATTTTACCTCCCCCTCTTCTGACCCCTCCCTACTTTTCTCTCTTTAACCCTTTCCTACATTTCTCCCCCTTTTACTGTTTGCTATTTTACTTCCTTTTTTTTCCCTTCCCATTTTCCTCTTTTATTACTCCTCTGATTTTCTCCCTAAATTTTACCTCCCCCTCCTCTACCCCTCCCTACTTTTCTCTCTTTAACCCTTTCCTACATTTCTCCCCCTTTTACTGTTTGCTATTTTACTTCCTTTTTTTTCCCTTCCCATTTTCCTCTTTATTACTCCTCTGACTTTCTCCCTAAATTTTACCTCCCCCTCCTCTACCCCTCCCTACTTTTCTCTCTTTAACCCTTTCCTACATTTCTCCCTCTTTTACTTTTTGCTATTTTACTTCCTTTTTTTTCCCTTCCCATTTTCCTCTTTATTACTCCTCCGACTTTCTCCCTAAATTTTACCTCCCCCTCCTCTACCCCTCCCTACTTTTCTCTCTTTAACCCTTTCCTACATTTCTCCCACTTTTACTGTTTGCTATCTTATTTCCTTTTTTTTCCCTTCCCATTTTCCTCTTTATTACTCCTCTGACTTTCTCCCTAAATTTTACCTCCCCCTCCTCTACCCCTCCCTACTTTTCTCTCTTTAACCCTTTCCTACATTTCTCCCTCTTTTACTGTTTGCTATCTTATTTCCTTTTTTTTCCCTTCCCATTTTCCTCTTTATTACTCCTCTGACTTTCTCCCTAAATTTTACCTCCCCCTCCTCTACCCCTCCCTACTTTTCTCTCTTTAACCCTTTCCTACATTTCTCCCACTTTTACTTTTTGCTATCTTACTTCCTTTTTTTTCCCTTTCCATTTTCCTCTTTATTACTCCTCCGACTTTCTCCCTAAATTTTACCTCCCCCTCTTCTGACCCCTCCCTACTTTTCTCTCTTTAACCCTTTCCTACATTTCTCCCTCTTTTACTGTTTGCTATCTTACTTCCTTTTTTTTCCCTTCCCATTTTCCTCTTTATTACTCCTCCGACTTTCTCCCTAAATTTTACCTCCCCCTCCTCTACCCCTCCCTACTTTTCTCTCTTTAACCCTTTCCTACATTTCTCCATCTTTTACTTTTTGCTATTTTTCTTCCTTTTTTTTCCCTTCCCATTTTCCTCTTTATTACTCCTCCGACTTTCTCCCTAAATTTTACTCCCCCTCCTCTACCCCTCCCTACATTTCTCTCTTTAACCCATTCCTACATTTCTCCCTCTTTTACTTTTTGCTATCTTACTTCCTTTTTTTTCCCTTCCCATTTTCCTCTTTATTACTCCTCTGACTTTCTCCCTAAATTTTACCTCCCCCTCCTCTACCCCTCCCTACTTTTCTCTCTTTAACCCTTTCCTACATTTCTCCCCCTTTTACTGTTTGCTATTTTACTTCCTTTTTTTTCCCTTCCCATTTTCCTCTTTATTACTCCTCCGACTTTCTCCCTAAATTTTAGTCCCCCTCCTCTACCCCTCCCTACTTTTCTCTCTTTAACCCTTTCCTACATTTCTCCCTCTTTTACTGTTTGCTATTTTTCT
Organism: Sepioteuthis lessoniana; assembly: GCA_963585895.1. Classification (NCBI taxonomy): domain Eukaryota; kingdom Metazoa; phylum Mollusca; class Cephalopoda; order Myopsida; family Loliginidae; genus Sepioteuthis; species Sepioteuthis lessoniana. Next base: position 59,563,362 of record OY757936.1, read on the forward strand.
CCCTTTTTTCTCCCTTCCCATTTTCCTCTTTATTACTCCTCCGACTTTCTACCAAAATTTTACCTCCCCCTCTTCTACCCCTCCCTACTTTTCTCTCTTTAACCCTTTCCTACATTTCTCCCCCTTTTACTGTTTGCTATTTTACTTCCTTTTTTTTCCCTTCCCATTTTCCTCTTTATTACTCCTTCGACTTTCTCCCTAAATTTTACTCCCCCTCCTCTACCCCTCCCTACTTTTCTCTCTTTAACCCTTTCCTACATTTCTCCCTCTTTTACTGTTTGCTATCTTACTTCCTTTTTTTTCCCTTTCCATTTTCCTCTTTATTACTCCTCCGACTTTCTCCCTAAATTTTACCTCCCCCTCTTCTGACCCCTCCCTACTTTTCTCTCTTTAACCCTTTCCTACATTTCTCCCTCTTTTACTTTTTGCTATTTTTCTTCCTTTTTTTTCCCTTCCCATTTTCCTCTTTATTACTCCTCCGACTTTCTCCCTAAATTTTACTCCCCCTCCTCTACCCCTCCCTACATTTCTCTCTTTAACCCATTCCTACATTTCTCCCTCTTTTACTTTTTGCTATCTTACTTCCTTTTTTTTCCCTTCCCATTTTCCTCTTTATTACTCCTCTGACTTTCTCCCTAAATTTTACCTCCCCCTCCTCTACCCCTCCCTACTTTTCTCTCTTTAACCCTTTCCTACATTTCTCCCCCTTTTACTGTTTGCTATTTTACTTCCTTTTTTTTCCCTTCCCATTTTCCTCTTTATTACTCCTCCGACTTTCTCCCTAAATTTTAGTCCCCCTCCTCTACCCCTCCCTACTTTTCTCTCTTTAACCCTTTCCTACATTTCTCCCTCTTTTACTGTTTGCTATTTTTCTCCCTTTTTTCTCCCTTCCCATTTTCCTCTTTATTACTCCTCCGACTTTCTACCAAAATTTTACCTCCCCCTCCTCTACCCCTCCCTACTTTTCTCTCTTTAACCCTTTCCTACATTTCTCCCCCTTTTACTGTTTGCTATTTTACTTCCTTTTTTTTCCCTTCCCATTTTCCTCTTTATTACTCCTCCGACTTTCTCCCTAAATTTTACCTCCCCCTCCTCTACCCCTCCCTACTTTTCTCTCTTTAACCCTTTCCTACATTTCTCCCTCTTTTACTTTTTGCTATTTTTCTTCCTTTTTTTTCCCTTCCCATTTTCCTCTTTATTACTCCTCCGACTTTCTCCCTAAATTTTACCTCCCCCTCTTCTGACCCCTCCCTACTTTTCTCTCTTTAACCCTTTCCTACATTTCTCCCTCTTTTACTGTTTGCTATCTTACTTCCTTTTTTTTCCCTTCCCATTTTCCTCTTTATTACTCCTCCGACTTTCTCCCTAAATTTTACCTCCCCCTCCTCTACCCCTCCCTACTTTTCTCTCTTTAACCCTTTCCTACATTTCTCCCTCTTTTACTTTTTGCTATCTTACTTCCTTTTTTTTCCCTTCCCATTTTCCTCTTTATTACTCCTCCGACTTTCTCCCTAAATTTTACCTCCCCCTCCTCTACCCCTCCCTACTTTTCTCTCTTTAACCCTTTCCTACATTTCTCCCCCTTTTACTGTTTGCTATTTTACTTCCTTTTTTTTCCCTTCCCATTTTCCTCTTTATTACTCCTCCGACTTTCTCCCTAAATTTTAGTCCCCCTCCTCTACCCCTCCCTACTTTTCTCTCTTTAACCCTTTCCTACATTTCTCCCTCTTTTACTGTTTGCTATCTTATTTCCTTTTTTTTCCCTTTCCATTTTCCTCTTTATTACTCCTCCGACTTTCTCCCTAAATTTTACCTCCCCCTCCTCTACCCCTCCCTACTTTTCTCTCTTTAACCCTTTCCTACATTTCTCCCTCTTTTACTTTTTGCTATTTTTCTTCCTTTTTTTTCCCTTCCCATTTTCCTCTTTATTACTCCTCCGACTTTCTCCCTAAATTTTAGTCCCCCTCCTCTACCCCTCCCTACTTTTCTCTCTTTAACCCTTTCCTACATTTCTCCCTCTTTTACTGTTTGCTATCTTACTTCCTTTTTTTTCCCTTTCCATTTTCCTCTTTATTACTCCTCCGACTTTCTCCCTAAATTTTACCTCCCCCTCCTCTACCCCTCCCTACTTTTCTCTCTTTAACCCTTTCCTACATTTCTCCCTCTTTTACTTTTTGCTATTTTTCTTCCTTTTTTCTCCCTTCCCATTTTCCTCTTTATTACTCCTCCGACTTTCTCCCTAAATTTTACCTCCCCTTCCTCTACCCCTCCCTACTTTTCTCTCTTTAACCCTTTCCTACATTTCTCCCACTTTTACTATTTGCTATTTTTCTCCCTTTTTTCTCCCTTCCCATTTTCCTCTTTATTACTCCTCCAGCTTTCTACCAAAATTTTACCTCCCCCTCATCTACCCCCCTACTTTTCTCTCTTTAACCCCTTCCTACATTTCTTCCTCTTTTACTGTTTGCTATTTTTCTCCCTTTTTTCTCCATTCCCATTTTCCTCTTTATTACTCCTCCGACTTTCTACCAAAATTTTACCTCCCCCTCCTCTACCCCTCCCTACTTTTCTCTCTTTAACCCCTTCCTACATTTCTCCCTCTTTTACTGTTTGCTATTTTTCTTCCTTTTTTTCTCTTCCCATTTTCCTCTTTATTACTCCTCCGACTTTCTACCAAAATTTTACCTCCCCCTCTTCTACCCCTCCCTACTTTTCTCTCTTTAACCCCTTCCAACATTTCTCCCTCTTTTACTGTTTGCTATTTTTCTTCCTTTTTTCTCCCTTCCCATTTTCCTCTTTATTACTCCTCCGACTTTCTACCAAAATTTTACCTTCCATTCCTCTACCCCTCCCTACTGTTCTCTCTTTAACCCTTTCCTACATTTCTCCCACTTTTTCTGTTTGCTATTTTTCTCCCTTTTTTCTCCCTTCCCATTTTCCTCTTTATTACTCCTCCGACTTTCTACCAAAATTTTACCTCCCCCTCCTCTACCCCCCCTACTTTTCTTTCTTTAACCCCTTCCTACATTTCTTCCTCTTTTACTGTTTGCTATTTTTCTTCCTTTTTTCTCTCTTCCCATTTTCCTCTTTATTACTCCTCCGACTTTCTCCGTAAATTTTCCCCCCCCTCTTTTAACCCCTCCCTACTTTTCTCTCTTTAACCCTTTCCTACATTTCTCCCACTTTTACTGTTTGCTATTTTTCTCCCTTTTTTCTCCCTTCCCATTTTTCTCTTTATTACTCCTCCGACTTTCTACCAAAATTTTACCCCCCTCTTCTACCCCTCCCTACTTTTTTCTCTTTAACCCCTTCCTACTTATCTCTCTCTTTTACTGTTTGCTATTTTTCTCCCTTTTTTTATCCCTTCCCATTTTCCTCTTTATTACACCTCCGACTTTCCCCCCTAATTTTACCTCCCCCTCTTCTACCCCTCCCTACTTTTCTCTCTTTTTTTATTCCTCCAAACTTATCTCTATCTTTTATCCCTTCATATCTTTCTTCCTGTTTTACCACTCCAACTTTTTATTCTTTTTTAATTTTATCTTTCTTTCTTTCTTCATCATAGCATTTCACTTTTTTCCATCTTTCCCTCCTTTGCACCTGTTTCCTAATAAATAAACTCTACATCTTACTTGACTCATCCTTCTGAAAGTTATATCAATATGGACAGCCGATACCTTTTACTCCATTCCATGCAATAATATAACTTGCCAGTTCATTTAGCACAATATTGAAATAAACCTGTACGGACTACCATCAGCAAATTTCCACTTGAACAATTATTTACTGATAATACATTTGAGAGACTAAGGATGGCATATATATCACCATGGATACAAAACAATCTCAATGTCTGGTAAACAGAGACACATATCAGTGATACCTGAATGTAAATATGTCCTCAACTGGCTGCAACTCAGACTGTGGTACTCGGATGAATCAAAAGTTTGGCAATATTTTGATAATGTGAGGCATTTCTGGATGCTTTTGCTGAAGACATGAAGTTGACATAACACAGTGGACTCTGCCTGATACTCTCTGAATACTTCTCATCAGATTTTTCTTTGTGGCTCTGACCTGATAGGGTCCTATCTTAGGGTCAAATAGAACTGCTTGACATTAAAACTTATGTTAATTGAATTGTTTGAAATAGAACTGTTTGACCATGATGGAGCTTTGAGGAATGTGGAGTACCCCTTCATTGCCATTGCTCCCAGATCCACTGTGACCCAGAGTGATAGCACCTGATAGGGTCCTATCTTGGGATCCAATAGAACTCTCTGCAAACAAATGACTTATGTTAAATTGAATTGTTTGAAATAGAACCGTTTGACCATTTTTCTGTTAGTAAACAAATAACTGATGTCATGATGAAGCTTGGGGAATGTAGTGTACCTCTTCATCGCCATCACTCCCAGATCCACTCTGACTCAGAATGGTAGCACCTGATAGGGTCCTATCTTGGGGTCTAATAGAGCTGTTTTACATTCAAACTGTGTGCAAACAAATAACTTATGCTAAATTGAATTGTTTGAAGGAGAACTGTTTGACCATCTAACTGCATGTAAACAAATGACTGATGTTCAATTGAATTGTTAGTGATACATAGCAATACTTAAAACAATTTAACTGTGTGCTTATAAATGAGTAATGTTGAATAAAATTATTATTGTTGATTAACAATACTTGAAACTCTTTAACTCTTTAACTGTGTGACTTAATTGAATTATTAGTGTTATAGAGCAATACTTGCAACCATTTAACTGTGTGCAAATAAAGCTATTTATGTCAGATAGCAATATTTGAAGCCATTTAAGTGAGTGCAAACAAATGATTAAGACAAAATAGAACTATTCATGTTAGAATATTTGGAACCATTTAACTGTGTGCAAACAATAGTAATACTTGTGTGCAAACAAATTAGCTCTGACTCATTTAAAAATAAGATTACCTACAAACCATTAATTTACAAATCATATGTACAACCATTTAATTGGATGCAAACAAATGAGCTCTACGTCATTTAAAAATGTTATCCACAAACTAAGCATTTACAAATTATATATAATATGTATAAAGAATATTTGGCATTAAATAACCTACAATGGTTGATATGCCCTAAAGCCCAACTAAACCAATCCTATATATCTAATATATATGTATAAAGAGGATTTGGCATTAAATAACCTACAATGGTTGATATTCCCTAAAACCCAACTAAACCAATCCTATATATATAATATATATGTATAAAGAGGATTTGGCATTAAATAACCCACAATGGTTGATATGCCCTAAAACCCAACTAAACCAATCCTATATATATAATATATATGTATAAAGAGGATTTGGCATTAAATAACCTACAATGGTTGATATGCCCTAAAATCCAATGAAACCAAATCCTATATCTTTGATATATATGTATGAGGAAGATTTGGCATTAAATAAACTTCAATGGTTGATATGCCATGAAACCCAATGGAACTAATTTTATGGCTTAGGGTGCAACATCAAAATTCACTCTTTTTGGTTAACCTTATCTTGCCTGATCATGGAATTTCTAACAACCCGAACAAAATTTCTTGAACAACCTGGTTACTGTTCTGAAAACAAATGATTTTTGTTGCTTCTGCAGCTTTATGGCCCAGTCCAAAGACATAAAATATAAGTTCCTGAATTAGAATATATTGCACATCTATTAGTGTGGCTTTCAAAACCCACAGAGAGTGAAACAAGGCACCATATTTCACTGCCCTTACTCCCACTATATTATCAACCATAGCAGTTACCTCCAGAGCTTGAATTGCTTTAGTCATGTGATATATGTGCCGCGAACTAACATATTGTAAAACATTTAACTCCACATAAAAATGAATAATCTCCCATCAGGAGCTGTTTTATCGCAGTCAGTTTCAGATATAGGCAAGACTCCAGCCAGAGTGAACCTGGAAATAATGTCAATGGAGTGGGTGGAGATGCAGATTAGTATCATAGCCAGGATACAAGTGTATGAGGCCCAGTCAATTGGGGTTGTAGAATACACCAACTGTATCCCTGCAGAGAAGTAAAACTCCCCCAATGGGTGTCCTGGATATGACACTAAACAATCTGATGCTGGGGCTCCAGTAATGCTGGAGCTTTGGGGAAAGTGGAGAACCCTTTCATTGCCATCACTCTCAGGTCTTCTCTGGCCCAGAGTGGTAGCACCTGAGAGTCCTATCTATGGGTCAAATAGTACTAAACTGTGTACTCATGCTAAACTGAATTACTTGAAATAGAACTGTTTTGACATTTAAACTGAATACTTACACAAAACTGAATTGTTTTAAATAGAACTGTTTTTGGCATTTAACTGTGTATAAATAAATTACTAATGTTTAATTGAATTGTTTGTGACAAATAGCAATACTTGGAACCATTTAACTTTGTCTAAACTGAATAGATTGCAGTAGAACTATTTTTGACATTTAAACTTTGTACTTATGCTAAACTGAATTATTGAAATAGAACTGTTTATATGTATTAAAATGGATTTGGCATTAAATAACCTACAATGGTTGATATGCCTAAAACCCAACCAAACAAAATCCTATATATTTTTTGTATATGTATAAAGAGGATTTGTCATTAAATAACTTCCAATCCTGTTTATTTAATATATATATGAATAAACAGGATTTGGCAATTAAATAACCTACAGCAGTTGATATGCCATAAAAACAAACTCAACAGATATATGATCTAAAGCAATTATTCCTATTTAATGATAATCATTTCTTTGCACTCAGTTATAAGGTATATAGATTGATTTTAACACCATGTCCACCTGTCTAGGGTTATTTTATGCCAAGAGGTTAGGGAATCACCTTCATTGTACATCTTCGTTAACATATCTTTAGTAATTGTTTCTTAAGCACCATCCTTTTCTTATGATCCAATCAAATATGAATCATTTTCTAACCGGTTTATTTAACCCCAAAATAGTACCCTAATTGGTACAACTGCTACAGGTCAGAGTGGACCTGGGAGTAATGGCTTTGAAAAAGTACTCCATATTCTTCAGAGCTCCATCAAATGCAGTTTATTCTTCATGAATTTTCCTTGTTGCTCTAGTAATGACTTCTGCTACCTTCTAACAATGTTTCATCCTGTCAATTAGAGGAGGTAATCCCAACAATTTTATTTCAGATTCATCATAACACATCTTTCTTAATTTGCTTTTATATCATATACACTTTGAGGCTTTTTCTGTAAAATTCATCATTAGAAATGAGTAACCATTTTGCTGAGAAAAGTCCTGAAGAGGTACTTGATTGAAAAATTTTAGTTCTACAGACTCTTCAAGTTTTAATCATTAAGATTTCTGTTTTACTTTTTGTTTGTCTCTCAAAAGAAAATTAACATCTCCCAAGTATATTCTTAGCTGCCACACAATCTAATGTCCAATAGAAGCTTTTCTGTTTTTATGTGCTTTTAGAACTGTGTCGACTTCGTCATCCAGTAAGTGTCCGAGCTTAATTCTTTGCTGGTCTTTATTTTGTATATATATAATTTCAGGAGGGTTTTTAAGCAGATTCTTGAAATGTTCTTTCCATTTCTAAAGTCTTTCTTCTTGACTGGCAGCTTTTAGTTATGATCTTGAAGGGTTTTGCTTCCACTAACTTGATGTACTGTTTACCATACTACTTGAAATTCTTTATCTTCTACAAAATTTATGATTTTATTGATTTGGTCTTGAAAGTATTCTAGCTATGCTAGTATATATATATATAAATATATTTACTAATCTAATATCTACCAGCATTCACGGTACCAGAAAAAAAAGAAAAAAAAACCCACCAGGAACAGGAGATAAAAGTATCTCGAATCACCGCCCGGGGGAAAAAGAAAAAATTATGAGTCAAAAAGAAAGAAAAGGCCAACCTCGTCCTACCCCTTGAAAAAAATCAAGGGATACGCAGTCAGTTGGTCAAAAGAAAACTAAAACCTTCCGTGAATCCTGCAATACTACAATTACAAGAGTGCTCAACATGAGTGGAGCCAATTATAAAATTAACTTAAATCATGAGTCGGAAATCTTCTACTAAAGTTTCACCTTATCGGATCATCATGGGTCGGAGTTAGGCTTCCTGATGATCCAATAAGGTGAAACTTTAGTAGAAGATTTCCGACTCGCGATTTAAATCAATTTTATATATACATATATGTGTGTGTGTGTGTGTGTGTGTGGCAAGATATTTTATGAGTCTCTGATCCAAAGCAAAGGGCAGAAATATTATTGTATGAACCTAAGATAAACTGCCAGTAACTATGTAAATAATACTACTATTTGCTGAAAATATTAATATCTAATTATATATAAAAAGGTCAATGGGATTTTGCATGAATGTGTTTATCAGTCACAGAACTTGGTCCAATTATAGAGTGATAAAATATTATAGAAAATTGTAGCATTTCTTGAGTAGATAGATAGATAGATAGATAGATAGGAACAGATGGAGAAAGAAAGAAAAAGATAGATAGATAGATAGATAGATAGATAGATGTGGACAGAAAGAAATAAAGATAGATAGATAGATGTGGACAGATGTCGACTGATAGATAGATAGATAGATAGATAGATGAAAGTTGATATGCCATTAAACAAAGAAAACAAATCAAACTAAATTAATCTGTATAGAAATTATATATATATTGCATATAAATTATTAATATTTGATAGGAATACTTAATACGATATAACTGAGTGGTAATTAATTGTATTAAGACTAAATACTTAAAACTATAATTGTTTACAAAGGACTATCGTTGGACTTGAAACCATCGGTCATATGGAAGTCAGAACTGACTGATAAAATGAAACACAATTTCTTCCAAGCAGTGATCATGTCAGTACTGCTATATGGATGCACTACATGGACGCTAACTAAATGGCTGGAGAAAAATCTTGACAGCAACTACTCAAGAATGCTGCAAGCAGTATTGAACAAGTCCTGGAGGCAACACTTCACAAAGCAGCAGCCACCTACCACCCATCATGAAAACTATCCAAGTTAGATAAACCAGACATGCAGGACACTGCTGGAGAAGTAGGGATCAGCTCATAAGTGATGTACCCCTATGGACCCCTTCACATGGCCGCACAAAAGCAGTGCAGCCGGCTCGAACCTACATACAGCAGCTCTGTGAGGATACAGGGTGTAGCCCTGGGGATGATAGGGAGGAGTGGTGAGAGAGGGTCAGGGATATCTGTGCTGGTGGCATGACATGATGAGATGATGAACTTATTAGTACCTGTCTATATTTCTGAGATGAGGTATTATGTACATTATTCACATTTTTCAGACTATTGTCCTCATCTTTGTCACCATGTTTATCACAACGTTTCGGCTGTTGTACACTCCGGCCTTCTTCAGGTGGTTGGAATGTCGAACTTAACCCTTTATTTTGCTTATCGGGGTAGACTGTTCTAGTTCCATGAGCCATGTTTAATGGATGTCAGTTATCAGTTATCTCCTGTTAATTTCGCCTCTGAAAGTTCTCCACTGCCATCACCGGGTATTGACCTCACACTCTATGGCACAGTGGATAAAGGCATTGGTTAGATCCTGTGACATACCTAAAGGGTGTGAGTTCAATACACAGTGATGGCAGTGAAGAACTTTCAGAGGGGAAATTAACAGGAGATAACTGATAACTGACATCCATAAAAAAATATGGCTCGTGGAACTAGAAGTCTACTCCAGTAAGCGAAATAAAGGGTTAAATTTGACATTCCAACCACCTGAAGAAGGCTGGAGTGTATAATAGCTGAAACATTGGGATAAACATGGTGACGAAGATGAGGACAATAGTCCGAAAAATGTAAATAATGTAACTTATTAGTATTAGATAGGAATACTTGAAACCATATAAATCTGCGGAAAGTAGAATTATTTACAATACTTTTCAGTTGCAAAATGGAGTACATCCCCATGGTGTAGTGGCTAATGTACTGGATAGTGATATTGTAAGCGAGTTCAAACTCTAATTGGGCTATTGTGTTCACTTTTGGACTAATTCCCTCGAGAAAGGTTTGAACTCTCTTATCCTCCCAGCTATGGGTTAAAGAGTACAAATACTGTTCATCAACAAGGATGGCTTTAGCATTAAATAACCCATGAAGGTTGATATGCCATTAAAAGAACTTAACCTAACCAATAGGAAAATATTTAAGAAGAAGCTGAAATGTCATTTTCTTGTTTCATTGTTTTTTTGACTAATGGTATTGAAATATTTACTTCGTTAACACAGAAAATTACTGAAGTGATGTGAAAGACTTATGAAGTAGGAATAATATCAGAGGCTGAACAGGGGAATAGTCTCCAGCGGCTAAAGTACTGGACTGTTCAAACTCAAGTTGTGGTATTATGTTCCCTTTCAGACTAATACCCTTGGAAAAGGTATGAGCTTTCTTATTCCCTGCCCCCAACTATAGGTTAAATAGTACCACTGCTTTTCTTCTACAAGGATGGCTATGGCTCTAATTAACCCAGGAAGGTGGATATGCCATTAAAAAATATTATAAAATGTAGAATTTCTAAATATATTGCTAGTTTGTATTGTGCTTGAAATATTGTTTTAAAATATTTTCTAACTTGAGATATTTTTATTTTTCAAACACCTTTCTAAGAACTTGTCTGGGATATTTATATAACAAGTAAATCTGACAATTGAATGATGGTTGGTGTTATGTATGGCCACAGGGTAATCTTTGTCTGGATAAGATGGAGGTGTCTATGTGTTTTATTAGTATCCCCAGGGCTTAGAACAAGATGAGCACTTCATGATTTAAATATTATTAACTTTTCTGCTATTATTCACTAAAGCCTCAAAAAGAATACACTGTTAATACAAATATTTTATCTTTCACGTGATTTGAAATACTTTGTCGGCAGGGCTGTGAATAAACTAAGTGTATCCCCTGCAGAAGGGTAACATCCCACCAAAGGGATTGTCCTTCATATTGACACTAAACTGCACCTGTTATTGAGGCTCTTGTTCTGGAGCTCTGTTGAATGCAGAGAGACTCCTTCATTGCCATTACTTCCAGGTCCACTTGGACGTATAATGCCTGTATATGAAAGGGTCCATCTAAAAATACAACTGCATCTCTGGCAGAAGGAAAAGACTTCCCAAGAGTGTGCTGAATGTGACATTAAACTGCTTCTAATATTGAGGCTCTTGTTCTGGAGATCTGAGAAATGGAGAGTCACTCCTTCATTGTCATTACTTCCAGGTCCACTCGGACCTATAATAGCTGTACATGTTAAGGTCCATCTTAAAATACAACTGCATCTCTGGCAGATGGGAAAGACTTCCCAAAAGCATGCTGAATGTGACATTAAACTTCATCTAATATTGAGGCTCTTGTTCTGGAGATCTGAGATATAAAGAGTCACTCCTCCATTGCCATTACTTCCAGGTCCACTCGGACCTATAGTAGCTGTACATGTTAAACTGCATCTGATGTTGAGGCTCTGGCTCCAGTGAATGTGGAGCTTCCTTTTCATTGCTATCATTCACAGGTCCTCTCTGACCTAGGGTGGTAGTATCTTTAGAGTCTCATCTATAAGTCAAATAGATCTGTTTGAGATAGTACTTTAAGATAATATCTAAAATATTTTGAATTATATAAATACATTGATTCTTAAAACATTTATATTTTAACTGTTTATTTGTTTGAAATGATAGTAAACTTTATTAATACATTGGCTCTAAATACATTGATATTTCTATACAAAGTACAGACCCTTTTCAACATAGAATAAACAAAAAAGTATTGATATAAAAGTGTTCATTACATGCAGGTGATGTCATGTATGAACACATAGACATGTGACCATTTACAGGTATCTGTACTCATTCAAACTGGCACCAAAGGTGTTTGCATTCACATATAACATCATCTTCATATGATGAACAAATTCACTCAAAAAATATCGGGGGTGTCCTCGTGGTGTAATGGTTAAAGCGATGGACTGCGGAATCGTAGTACGCAAGTTCATACTCCAGTCGCACTATTACATACACTTTCGGGCAAATACCCTTGGGAAAGTTATGAACCCCCTTATCCTCCTAGCTATGGGTTAAATAGTACTACTACTGTTCTTCTAGGAGAATGGCTTTGGCATTAAATAACCTAAAAAGAGTTGATATGCCATTAAACAAAAAAAACAAACCAAACCAAACCAATCAAAAAATACCTTGGGCACAGAACATATCCTGAACTCAAGAATACAAGAAAAGTCTTATCATTGAAAATGATCAGAAATTGTTTGGTTTGGTTTGTTTGGTTTTATGGCATATCAACCTTTGTAGGTTATTTAACGCCAAATCCATTTTTATGTAAATAATCTGTTCTTTTGAAAACAGTTCAGTTTAGCATAAGTACACAGTTTAATTGTCAAAAACATTTCCATTTCAAACTATTCAAGCAGTTATATGTAACAATTCAGTTAAGTGTAAATACAGTTTTAATGTCGAAAAACGGTTCTATTTGAAATAATTCAGTTAAGCATAAGCACGCAGTTTAAGTGTAAGTACGGTTTAATTGTCAAAAACGTTTCTATTTCAAGCTATTCAGTTTACTCATTTTAGCATAAGTATGCTGTTAGTTCTATTTAACCCATAGATAGGGCCCTATCAGGTGCTACCACTCCGGGCCAGAGTGGACCTGGGAGCGATGTCAATGAAGGGGTACTCCGCATTCCCCTAAAGCTCCTGTATTGCTGGAACCTCACCATCAGATTGTTTAGTGTCATATCCAGGACACTCGTTAGGGAAGGTCTTACCCCTCTGCAGAGGTGCAGTCAGTGTATTCTACAGCCCCAGCCGACTGAGCAACAGAAATTGTTTGAAAGCATGCATACTTAGACTACACCGATAGAAACTTAAGATGGTTTTTAAACTACTTTCAACCACAGTTGTGATATCTTGTTTGCCAACAACAAAAGCTAGATACCAAATTCCTTGTCTGTTATTTTCAACAATATATATATATACATATATATATCATTAAGGTTTTTTGGACTATTGTCTTCATGGTTATTGTTATTTCCACAACATTTTGGCCTTCTTCAGGTATTTGTTGAACTCGGGAACCTTCACGGAACTTCGAACTACGTCCTTTATTGAAACCATGGGGGGTCGCCTGTTCTGATTGCAACCTGCAGATGATTGTCTCCTTAAAAGCTCAGGTAACCGACGCCTATAACCGTTACGCCATGTGTCCTGCTGGACAATTCAGAGTGAATTTTTGGGTATTATAAACTTAATGTTCCTACTTTGGTTAGAATTACTACCATTATACATGATTTTTTACCTGTGCTCATATTCAGATTACTTTTTTTTTGAAGGTTGCAGGTTCAGTCCTCACTACAGGCGAGTAATAATACAGTAATACTTAACACGTCTCATTGGGTGCCCTATTTATTCGGCCTTGTGCCACATCGAAGCAAAGAGCTTCGTAAATTACTAATACTTAACACTTGTACCTGGTTATGGCTAACGGAATCAGAACAGGCGACCCTCATGGTTTCAATAAAGGACGTAGTTCGAAGCTCCGTGAAGGTTCCCGAGTTCAACAAACACCTGAAGAAGGCCGGAAGACATATCGGCAGAAACATTGTGGAAATAACAATAAAGATGAAGACAACAATCCAAAAAACATTATAGATAAAAATCAACAAGCTTCATCTCAGAAATTTAGACAACTAATATATATATATATATATAAAAGTTCTCAACATTAGTCGAGGGTGACCAGAAGGCTCCCTTTTCAATAGTTACTACACCGAGGGGTAGGGGAAGGCACTACTCCTTTCCCTGGATTGGTCCACTTACCCTTGATACGTACCTTAATATTGCTGAGTTTTAAGCTAGGGGGTATCAAGTGCCATTTTTAAAGTCTTTGAGACAACGTGACCTGGGATTGAACCTAGGTCTCCCAGACCAGTGGCAAACACTCTACCTACTAGGCCAATGAGCCGGTTATATATATATATATATATATATATATATATATATATATGTATATAGATATATATATATATGTGTATATATATATATATATATATATATATATATCACCAAGAAATGCATTATTACATAAAATCACAACTTCCGGTGTCTCACACTGTGTAAATAGGGCTTAGAACATGCAAAAAACACTCTCCGCAGAAGAGTAAGACTCTCTAAAAGGAGTATTCTGCGTATGACTAATTTGTATCCAGTAGAGTAGCTCTGTTTCAGGAGCTCTGGTGTATGTGGAATAATCCTTTCATTCCCATTACTCCCAGGTCCACTCTGACCTGGAGTGATCCTACCTGTTAAAGTCACATACTGGGGTCAAAGAGATCTGTTCAAAAATTATTTGTATTTGATAGGAATACTTGACACCATTACAACTGAGTGCTAATCATTTGTATTAAGAATAGATACTGGAAGCTATAAATGTTTATTATAAAAGTAAAAGTAAAGTTAGCGACCATAGTCGAGGGTGACCCGAAGGCTCCCTTTTTGATAGCTACTACACCAAGGTGTAGGGGAGGGCGCTACTCCATTCCCTGGATTGCTCCACTTTACCCTTGAACCGTACCTTATAATGCTGAGTGTTAAGCAAGGTGGTATCAAGTTCCATTTTTAAAGTCTTTGGTATGACTCGACCTGGGATTGAACCCAGGTCTCCCAGGCCATTGGCGAACACTCTAACCGCTGGGCCATTATAATTATATTCAATTTTCAGCTTTATTTTTGATTTCTTATACTCCTTCATCAAGTCTTTACTCTAGAGTTAGAATGAGGAAACATAGTGATTATATGTATTACATATGTATATGTAATGGTTTTTACTATCTCTTTTGAATGATATTTTTCTCTTACATTGGTAATACTCTCCTAAAGATGTTTAGGTTGGGTTTTATGGCATATCAACCATTGTAGGTCTTTAATACCAAATCCTGTTTATACATATATATTAAATATATATGATTTGGTTTGGTTAGGTTTTATGGCATATCAACCATTGTAGGTTATTTAATGCCAAATCCTCTTGATATGTATATATTAAATATATATGATTTGGTTTGATTGGGTTTTATGGCATATCAACCATTGTAGGTAATTTAATGCCAAATCCTCTTTATAGATATATGTTAATTATATATGATTTTGTTTGGTTTGTTTTTATGGCATATCGACCATTGTAGGTCATTTAATACCAAATCTTCTTTATACTTATATATTAGATATATAGGATTTGGTTGGGGGGGGTTATGGCATATCAACCATTGTAGGTCATTTAATGTCAAATCCTTTTTATACATATATGTTAAATATATATGATTTTGTTTGGTTTGTTTTTATGGTATATCAACCATTGTAGGTTATTTAATGCCAAATCCCGTTTATACATATATATTAAATATATATGATTTGGTTTGGTTTGGTTTTATGATATATCAACTATTGTAGGTTATTTAATACCAAATCCTCTTCATACATACATATTAAATATCTATGATGTGGTTTGGTTTGTTGTTATGACATATCAACCATTGTAGGTCATTTAATGCCAAATCTTTTTCATTCATATTTTAGATATATGATTTCTATACCCATTTTGAAGATAACATGTTTAAACAAGCCTTAGCTTTTTTTCTTTGGCACTCACATGGTTTAACTTAATTTAAAAAATTCAGTTTAGCATAAATACAGTCTTTTGTTTACACCTAGTTAAATGTAAAAACAGTTAATTTCCAACAATTCAGTTTATCATAATTAATCAGTTTAGTTCTATTTGACCCATAGATAGGACTTATAGCAGGAGTCTTGGAGATACAAATTACACAATTTCAACAGGATTCATTGAGACCAACTGCAATGAATAGTTGTACAATGAGACCAATTACACAAAATAGAAGTACAATGAGACAAATTACACTAAATAGAAGTCCAACGAGACAAATTACACTAAATAGAAGTACAATGAGACCAATTACACAAAATAGGAGTACATGAGGCTAGTTATACTAAATAGAAGTATAATAAGACAAATTACACTAAATAGAAGTACAATGAGACCAATTACTCTAAAAAGAAGTACAATAACACCGACATAGTAGTACAAAACATAGAAGAAAAATATTGAAATATTGTTTTCGACTGAGGTGTGGTTTTAACAATGTATTTTGAAGCAGGTGTGATTTTTACACATGAATTCTACATTTCTATAAAAGTTTGGTTGTACTGTTATCATCAGAAAATTGGTCAAGGTTTAAAAGAACCTCATATTTCTTTTGATATTATTCTTTTGTCTCTAAATTTAAAAAAAAGAGTGCTTCCTCTTTTTCCTTTTGTATTAATTATGATATAAATTCAATCAACTGGATGGGAATTGGAATTAAACTCATGGCTACCAAAATCGCTGTTTAATGAGTCATCACAAATGATTAATCAAATACACACGCACACATACAAACACATCCACACGCACATACACACACATACACACATTCATACACACAAACACACACATACACACAGAAGCAGATATACATACACACAAATACACACACATACACACACATACATACACAAACACACATAATTACACACACATACACACACACATACACACACAAACACAAACATACACATGTACAGATATATTACTTGAAACCATTTAACAGTATGCAAATTATTTGCTTTAATCCTTCGGAAACAATTCTTTTTATTATTAGTTACTTGAAACTGCTTCCAAATTTGTGTTGTTTGATGGGAATACTTGGAACCACATAACTATGCGCAAACAAAACGATTGCAGACAAAGGTGTGATTAAAGAAAATGCAATGAAATATTCTTGATATTATATCAATTGCAATCAGTCATTTAAAGATGAATCATATTAAGTAAATTAGATAACCCCGAATGAGTAAATATGATGTTAAATAAGCAAATCAAAATAAATTGATTTGAAACAAGTTATAAGATGATACTTGGCTTTGATAGAAAATAAGTATGGAGAAAAAGAAACAGTTTATAAAAAATCTTCAAAACTAACTGGGGAACATACTGAAAAGTATGTATGATTGGGTAGGATCAACCAAATTTCTGGAACGCAGCAAACTAAAAACATTCTAATATATTTACTACAGTATTGACTGGACACATCAATGAAAGGTGGAAAAATATTTTAGGTCTATGAGTATAATTTGTAAAAAAATCGATGGACTACTAAAACACAGAAGTCAGGGGCCCTGATTTTATTCCTAATATATATATATATATATATATATTCAGATTGTAAAGGTGAATCATTCTTCTTCAGCTGTACGTGGAATATGCATTTAAGACACCAGCTACTATGGAAGCCACTGACTTCATTAAAAATCAAACTACATATATATATATATATATATAGCCTAGCAGGTAGAGTGTTTGCAATGGTCTGGGAGACCTGGGTTCAATCCTAGGTCGTGTCATAGCAAAGACTTTAAAAATGGTATTTGATACCTCCTTGCTTAACCCAGCAATATAAGGTATGTATCAAGGGTAAAGTGGCACAATCCAAGGAAAGGTGTACTGCCCTCCCCTACATCTCAGTGTTGTAGCTATTGAAAAGGGAGCCTTTGGGTTGCCCTCGACTACGGTCACGAACTTTACTTTACTTTACAATATATAATTGCATATATATATACATATACATGTATACATATATATATATATATACATGTATATACATATATGTACATACATACATATATATATCAATATATATATACATGGATATATATATATATATATATATATGTATATATATACATACACATGTATGTAAATATATATATATATATATATATATATATGTACGTAAGTACATACATACATATATATATATGTATGTACTTACGTACACATATATATATATATATATATATACATACATACATACACATGTATGTAGATATATATATATATATATATATATATATATATATATATATATATATATTATCTTACTAAACTCAGCTTTAACTAGAAGAAAAATGGATATGAATACTTAAGTAAAATAAGTATAAATGCAACTGAAGAGAAAACAAGACACGAGGCTTTCTAAAAAGACATTTGCAATAAACATAGCATTGATTTTGAAATACTAAGTGTAGGTTTCAGTATAGATGAGTAATTAATAAGTAATATATCGGTTGCAAAATAATTGTCCTTGCTTAACTTATCTTGTCACTTGTACAGTATCTCTGCCTCACTTGTAGTTTGATTTTTAATGAGGTCAATGGCTTCCATAGAAGCTGGTGTCTTAAATGCATATTCCACGTACAGCAGAAGAATGAGTCACCTTTACAATCTGAATTTATGCCACAAAACCAAGCCTAAAGATGCATGTCTTGTGTGTTCCGATTGGTCGCCGAGAATAGCCATAACCAATCACAAAATCTCTCTTATCAAGAGATGGTTAAGGAACAGTAACTGTGGAAGGTCTTATTTCTTTTAATATATCAAGAGTCTCTAAGATCAGGCAGGATGTGAAACAAGGTCAATCTTTGAAGTGAAGTACAGATAGTCAGAATTCAGAGTTTTCCTTCTCCTCAATTGCTTGCCATACCAATACAAAAGAGCTCAATCTACCCTACTATTTAATTATAGCTTGGGAAGAAGAAATAGAGCTGAAGAAATAAATGCCTTTCATAAGGGCATTAACAAAAAGTGAAACACAAGCAGCCTCACTCAAGATTTGAACTGAGCTCAGCAAATCAACTTTCTATCATAATGACCATGGCAATGCAAGGCCATTCATTACCTATTGTAGAGAAGAGAAAAATTTCGTATTTTGGTTTGGTGCGCAATTTAATTCGACACTTAATTTCACCCAATCAAGATGACTTATTCTATTCACCCCGGACCTTCATTTCCGGCCACCAAATTGGGTGAGCCACCAAACACATCCTCTTTGGCTGGAGAACGCCGACCAGTGCAGACGTCCCACTGGCCGTTCTTCAATAGCGATGCTTTTTAGCTGGACAATGCCGCCCAGTGCAGACATCTCACTGCAGCTTTAAAATAGCAGCAGCAGCAACAGGGATACACGAGGGAACCCATCTAATTTATGGATTCCTTATGAGGAATCCCAGTTGAATATAAATTAGATGCATTCAACATGCCTCGCACAGGCACAACTTTATGTCACCCCAAAATTGGCTATGTTGATCTGAGCGTAATCCCGCTCTTGACACGCATGGAGATAACGCCTACTCTCCCCAAATACCTGACACGAAACTCACGGTGACATCCAAAGTTCAATTCCTACAACTGCAACATGTCTTTCGTCAAAAATGCAAAAAACACAATCCCTCACAAGTCCAACAACACACGCTGCCATCTCAACTTTTCATAACTCAATTTCGTCTCAATACTCACGAGTCTTGCAGCACCAAAAGCAAACCCAAATATTCCATGCTGCAAATAAAAACCTATTCATAAAAACACATTTCAACCTTTACCATCTTACTTCTTCTTCATCATCCTCCTTTTATTTCCTAACAACTATTAGCGAGGGAGCTTACAAACTCAGCGAGGAAACAACACAACGTAAACACACAAACGTTACACCCATCTTCCTCGCTAACAATAAACTTTCCCTCGCTACTAACAACAAAAATCTCCAGCTAAAATCATCCTACAAAAACTCTGGCTACAAAATGGTTCCCCCTCGCTAAACAATAATAACCATTTCACCTATGGCTAAACTATAAAATTTCTTTTGTTGGGATCCTTGTAGTGTAGTGGTTAACATGCCAATACCCTTGGAAAAAGTCTGAATCCACTAATCCCCCAGTTATGGGTTAAATAGTACCAGTATGGTTCTTCTACAAGGAGGGTTTTGGTATTAAATAACCCACAAAGTTTGCCATGCCATTAAACAAAGAAACCAAACCAATAAAATGTTTGACTCTAACTGATGTGTCCAGCTGGACTTTATTTCAGAAGACAAATCCCCATTCTTAAAACACTGGACCCAGTTTAGATCAGTACGGTTAGATATTTCCTTCTTTTACAATTCCTGTATAAAAGGGCAGCTTTAAATTTGGCCTCAAAACCCAGTGGCTTTAAGGTCAAATTTAGAATGATCCTTTAAAATTGGCAATATCTACGTACTTGTATCCCCCCTTATAACATCTGAAATAAAAGGTACAAGTGAATGCTATAATACAGGGTGACCCCAAAAAAACAGAACTCATAAACTTTTTTATTACTTCTTCAAAAATAAAGCAAAATAATTCTTAAGTCTTTTCCTTGGTAGACCAGGACATGTTGGTGAATATTATGGTCCCAATTTTTCATGCACAGAATGTACTTCATATCCTGAAAAAAAGAAAAGGCTAGAATTAAATTTATGAATTTCAGTCAAAGATATATGGATTCTGCTTTTTTTTGGTCACCTATATATATATATATATATATATATATATATATATATATATATATATGTATATATATATACTCACAAAGACAAGATTAAGAAATTTTTAATATTGTAGTTATCAACTAAGCTTTTCTTAGATATTGTAAACAGGCTTCAGCTTGCTTACATTCATTACAAACTGATACTTAAGTGATCAACCATCTATGTATTAAACAGACTCATTGCTGCTTACTTTTGATAAATAAACCAGTGATTTAAGTGTGACTTGACCATGATATTCTTAATACAGTTTTATTCACTCTGTACTAAAAAATATTGAGCACCGTTTAAAAATTCTATTGTCTAATATATAAATGACGGTTGTCGGTTCTACCACATGATTTTATTCAACATATTGTGTTCTGTAATATTATATGATATTAGGTTGTACAGAAAATAATGTCTGATTATAGTTTGGTTTGGTTTCATTTGGTTTGGTTTCATGGCAGATCAACCATTGTCAGTTATTTAATATCAAATTCATTTTTATACAGTTCTATTTCAATACAGTTTGACATGGGTGCAGTTTTTTTGTTTACACAT
The DNA here is from genome assembly GCA_963585895.1 of Sepioteuthis lessoniana. Lineage (NCBI taxonomy): Eukaryota > Metazoa > Mollusca > Cephalopoda > Myopsida > Loliginidae > Sepioteuthis > Sepioteuthis lessoniana. The sequence goes on from OY757936.1 coordinate 59,584,427, forward strand.
AGTTAAATGTCAAAACTTCTATTTCAAGCAATTCAGTTAAGCATAATTACACAGTTTGATCCATAGATTGGACTCTGTCACATGCTACCACTCCAGGCCAGAATGGGAGCGATGGCAATAAAGGGGTACTCCACATTCCCCAAAGCTCCAACATTACTGGAGTCTCACCATAAGATTATTTAGTGTCCTACCCAGGACATTTGTGGTGGGGAAGTCTTACCCCTCTGCAGAGAAGCAGTCAGTGTATTCAACAGCTCCAGCAGAATGGGCCTCAGGACACTCGTTGGTGGTGAGAGTCTTACCCCTCAGCAGAGAAGCAGTGTATTCTACAGCTCCAGCTGAATGGGCCTCAGGACACTCGTTGCTGGTGAGAGTCTTACCGCACTGCAGAGAAGCAGTCAGTGTGTTCTACAGCTCTAGCTGAATGGGCCACAGTACACTTTTGGGGGGAATCTTACTCCTCTGCAGAGATGCAGTCAGTGTATTCTACAATTCCAGCGGATTGAGCCACAGGACACTCAATGGTGGGGAAGGTCTTACCCCTCTGCAGAGAAGCAGTCAGTGTATTCTACAGCCCCAGCCAACTGGGCAGACTCTGTTGCTGGATCAGTGATTGCTCAACCACCAGGATCCTGTCCTAGTGCCTTATGGTTCACCTGCCATAGTCAGCAGGTGGCCTCGTTGGGCAGGGGGCTTACCCATCTGCAGAGGAGCAGTCAGTGTATTCTACAGCCCCGGCTGACTGGGTAAGAGTAATGTTGAGTAGAATTATTAGTGTTAAATAATAATACTTGAAACTCTTTAACTCTGTGCTTAATTTGAATTACTGGTATTAGATAGTAATACTTGGATCCATTTGTCTGTGTGCAAATGAATGAACAGTGTTGAATAGTATACTTTAGTGTTAAATAGCAATACTTGTAACCACTTCACTGTGTGCAAACAAATGATTAATATCAAATAGAATAATTGATGTTGGATAATAATAATTGAAAGCATTTAACTGTGTAGAAACAATAACAATTCTAATATGTACGCAAATTACATCTTATTTAAAAATGAAATAACCAATAAACTGTGTGTGCAAAGAAATGATTAATACTAAATAGGACATTTATTTAGCAATACTTGAAACCATTTAATCATGTGCAAAAAAAAATGTATAAACAGTATTTGGCCTTAAATAACCTACAATGTTTGATATGCCATAAAACCAAACCAAGCAAACTATATATATGTAATAGATCTTTATAAACAGGTTTTGGCCTTAAATAACCTACAATGGTTGATATGCCATAAAGCCAAACCAACCAGACCATATATATCTAATAGATATTTATAAACAGGATTTGACCTTAAATAACCTACAAGGGTTGAAATACCATAAAAACCCATCCTACCAATAAATTTGTTCTAACATATTATTTAATTATAATCTATTATTATTATCATTTTTATTATTATCATTTTTTTTTAGTGGTCGTATCAAAAATTCGCTTTTCTAGAGATCAAAGAGTCTTCTTTGATAATTTCTTATAAATCCTTTTAGAATTTAATTTTCAAAGTTTCAAAGCCTCTAATCAGGAACATGAAAAAAGAAGTGATGCATAGACTTTTTTTCCAAGAATTCAAGCTGGGTCATAATTTTGTTTCATGACAATGTTTGGCCACATGTTGCCTGGATGACACCGCTCGGCCAAATGTTGCCTGGATGTCACTACAGAAGCTCACTGACTTAGGATATGAGATTTTGCCACTTCCACAATATTCTCTTGATTTCACATCTACTATTTTTTCTAACATCTGAACGCTTTTTATGGCCAAAATCATTCTGTTCCAAAGTAGGAGTTGAAACTCCATTTAAAGATTTCTAAGCATCAAAACCTTTTGAGTTTTATCATACTGATATAAATAAATTTGTTAATAGATGGCAGATGTGTATTAATGTTCAGGGATCATATTTTGACTAAAATATTGTTTAAATTCATTTATTCAGGAATTAAAAGTTATAAAATCAGACAATATTTTCCAAACAATTGAATATCAAACTTCTTGGATCTCTGTTTTTTATCATGCTTCAAAGATCTTTTTTTTTGTATCATGCTTCAATGACATTTTTTGTATCATGCTTCAAGGATTTTTGGTATCATGCTTCAAGGGTGTTTTTGGTATCATGCTTCAAGGGTGTTTTTTGTATCATGTTTCAAGAATGTTTTTGTATCATGTTTCAAGGATGTTTTTATCATGTTTCAATGATGCTTTTTCGCATCATGCTTCAAAGATGTTTTTTTTGTATCATGTTTCAAGGATATTTTTTGCATCATGTTTCAAGGATTTTTTTGTACCATGCTTCAAGGATGTTTCTTTTTATATCATGCTTCATAGATCATTTTTTGACTGAATGAAATATTGTTTAGATTCATTAATTCAAGAATAAAAGTTTCTTCTAAAATCGAACATTATTTCCTAAACAATCTAATATGTTATGTTCCTAAGTTATATGAAAACCAGAAATGGTATGAAACACTGTCATAAGTGATACACATGACAGTACATTATGTAAAATACATTGGAATATTTTCTAAAGATGACAGAAAAGAAAAGAGAATATATCTATATACACATATATATATATATATATATATATATATATAAAACCTTTTGATGTATACATGAAATAAGCTTTGGAGTAAAGGTCTGTAAAAAATGAAAATAATTTTCACACAACTTAATAAGTGATCAATACTAATTACCTTTGATCTTGACCCAGTCTGAGACATTTCCAATTAATCACAATATGCTTACTTCAAAGTTATTTTGGAGAGTTTTTTTTATATGCTGAATCATTTAGTTTTTATTATTTTGGGGGGAAATTTAGGCTCACTGACATTCCCGCAATTCTTCAAAATCTTTTGAAGTATCTTATTAACTATAAAGCAGCCAATTCACCTTCTCAGTGTTCTTACCTGTTTATGAAGTCTAGCCTAGTATGGCACAAGGCCAGAAGTAAGAGGCAATCAATGAGGCTTGATCTTCTTAGCAATTGTCTCCAAGCCTAGTTTCCTAATCATTATATCATCACAGGTGCTCTTAAATCCTATTCTAAGCTGATTTTGAAGTTGGTTGGTTGGTTTGGTTTTATGGCATATTAACCATTGCAGGTTATTTAATGCCAAATCCTCTTTATACATATATATTAAATAAACATGATTTGGTTTGGTTTGGTTTTATGGCATATCAACCATTGTTGGTTATTTGATGCCTAATCCTCTTTATATATATATATATATTAAGTATATATGATTTGGTTTGGTTGGGTTTTATGGCATATCAACCATTGTTGGTTATTTAATGCCAAATCCTCTTTATAAAAGTAAGTAAAGTAAAGTTGGCGACCATAGTCGAGGGTGACCCGAAGGTTCCCTTTTCGATAGCTACTACACTGAGGTGTAGGGGAGGGCGCTACTCCTTTCCCTAGATTGCTCCACTTTACCCTTGATTCGTACCTTATAATGCTGAGTGTTAAGCAAGGAGGCATCAAGTACTAGTTTTTTGAGTCTTTGGTGTGAATCGACCTGGAATTGAACCCAGGTCTCCCGGGCCATTGGCGAACACTCTAACCGCTAGGCCAATGTCCGGTAAAATAATAAATCCTCTTTATACATATCTATTAAATATATATGATTTGATTTGATTTGGTTTTATGTCATATCAACCATTGTAGGTTATTTAATGCCAAATCCTCTTTATATATACACATTAAATATATATGATTTGTAAACATTTTGTAAATAATGTTTTCAAACAAGTCTGAGCTCATTCCTATTTTTGTACCCAGATAAATGGTTTTAAATAATTTTTATCTAACACAAATAATTCTATTTTTTATTTATTATTTATTTGCCTAAAATCAACTAGTTTCAAGTATTGTTATGTAATACAAGCCATTTAGCATCTGTCATTTGTTAGAACACATTTTAATAGATATACACAGGATTTTTAAGTGAATAATTTGTAGGTAATTTCATTTTTAAATGAGTTAGAACTACAAGGTGGAATGATAAAATTGTCACCCCAGACATCACCTACAGAAAAGTAACACACAGCAAAGAGATCCAAAAAAATGAAACAAAAAAAAAAAATACAGAAGTATTTGTAGGTAATTTCATTTTTAAATGAGTTAGAACTAATTTGTTTACTATTGTTTCTACAGAGTTAAATGGTTTCAATTATTGCCATCTAACACTAATAATTCTGTTCAATATTTATCATTTGTTTGCTGATTGGTTGCAAGTATTGCTATTTAACACTAATTATTCTATTCAACTCAATTCATTTATTTGCACACAGTCAAATGGTTCCGAGGATTGCTATGGAATAATAATACTTCAATTTAAGCACAGAATAAAAAAATTTCAACTATTGCTATTTCTTACAGATAATTCTATTAACATTACTCATTTATCGGTATTCATTTAGATGGTTCCAAGTATTACTATGTACATGGTACATTCAATATGTTTCCAAACTTTTTTGTACAGGCATTTAAAATTGTCGTAGACTCTTAAAAATTCAGTATGTTATTGCTAAACATCTTATGAGATGACTGATCAATTTTTATGATTTCACGTTCAAAGGAACAGCTACAGCAGAAATTGAAATACACCCTACTAAAGCCTGATTGTTACAGCTGGTGAATTTCAAAAATGCAATCTGGACGTGAGGATACTTTAGAAGAACGATTTGCAATAAAATTGTTTTATACATGGAAAAATGCCACAGAAACATATGGAATGCTTCAGACTACTTTTCAACCATCTTGCATGAATCGGGCATCAGTTTTTGAGTGGCATAAGAGATTCAAGGAAGCCATGGAGTCTGTGAGGGATGATGAGAGGTGTGGGAGGAGTAAGGAAGTTAATACACCAGAGTTGATTGGCCAAAGGGTTAGGGTTAGGGTTACTATGTTGAGGTTTTAAGGGAGATCAGGTAGAGATTCCTTGGGAAGAGGCCAGCACTCTTCAAATCGGGTTAGTGGCATTTCCACCTGGACAATGCACTAGTGCACAACTCCATCCTTGTCACAGACAATTTGACTAAGATGGGCATTAAGACAGTTCCTCACCCTCCCTATAGTCCAGACCTTGCTCCCTGTGACTTTTGCTTATTCCCTAAACTCAGAGGCTGTCATTATGAGACAATTGAGAAGATGAGTGAGGCTGTGATGAAGGTCATTGACACGCTCACACAAGTGCTGGCCTCTTCCCTAGGAATCTCTACCTGAACTCCCTTAATACTTCAACATAGTAATCCTAACCCTAACCCTTTGGCCTATCAACTATGGTGTATTGACTTCCTTACTCCTCCCACACCTCTCATCATCCCTCACAGACTCCATGCCTTCCTTGAATCTCTTATGCCACTCAAAAACTGATGCTCCATTCATGCAAGATGGTCAAAAAGCAATCTGAAGCATTCTATACGTTTCTGTGGCATTTTTTCCAAGTTTAAAACAGAATTTTAGTGTCCTCATTACCAGATTGCATTTTTGAAATTCACCAGCTGTAACAATCAGGCTTTAGTAGGGTGTATTCCAATTGCTGCTGTAGCTGTTGATTTGAACCTGAAATCATAAAAATTGGTCAGTCATCCCATAAGATGTATAGCAATAACATACTGAATTTTTAAGAGTCTAAGACAATTTTATATGCCTGTGTAAAAAAAGTCTGGAAACTTATTGAAGGCACCACATATCACTAAGAATTCTGTTAAACATCAGTTATTTGTTTATACACAGTTAAATATCAAACAGTTCTATATGACCCACAGATAGGATCCTATCTGGTGCTACCACTCCAGGTCAGAGTGAACCTGGGAGTAATGGCACTAATATTACTTCCAGTAATAGCATAAATTATGAAATTAGAACCCAAGTAGAACAGCAGTTAGTAAACTAATAGAAGATACCAAATATTTTTCTTTTTAATAGCTAAACATTTTGTTTTCATAAAATACCCCTTACACCAACTAAATCAAATTATTAAAAATGATTAATAGTACGACTAAATATGATTTTTCCATTGCCTGAATGTGATACTGATGAAGATTTTGAACTTATCTAAAGAAGCACTGCATGTCTGAAGTAGAAGAACTGATGAAAATAGTGAAATTATTTTTGAAATGTGGCATTATATTCACACTTTATGCTGATAATACAGAAGAGTTGATATACACCAAAGATTGTATCGAAGCCCCAGTCACTTTTACTGACCAAGACATTATTCAGACCAAACAATAAAAGAATTACTCAGAATAATTGTGTAAAGATGTCATGAAGGGGAAAATCTATTTTAGTGGGCAATAGAAATATATATTAAAATCATTCTTCATTTTTTCAAAGAAACTCATAATTTCAGAATTCAAGAAGTGACACATAAACAGATTATAAAGAATGTGATGGTACAGCCATCCTCATCAAACACGGGAGTGATTCCACTTCCAATCCGCTGACCAATTCGTTGGCTGGCTAAGTCTTCAGATGACACAACTAATCCGTTATGTGCCCACGTGTTTGTTTTAGATGCAGACATTTTCCTAGCCATACAAATAGCCCTGTTTGAGGGGCTTAGAATATGTTGATTTTACCTTATGCTGAAAGATAAGACACCCTCCACTGCAAAAATGTTTGTTTGTTTGGGTTTTATAGCATATCAACCTTTGTAGGTTATTTAATGCCAATTCCATTTTTATACAAATAAAGAGTTCTATTTCAAACAAATAATTTTAAAATAAGTACACAGTTTAATTGTCAAAACATTTCTATTTCAAGCTATTCAGTTTAGTCAAATAGTTCTAAATCAAACAATTCCCTTTAGTATAAGTAGAGTTTTTGTCTACACACAGTTAAATGTCAAAACAGTTCTATTTCAAGCTATTCAGTTTAGTCAAATAGTTCTAAATCAAACAATTCCCTTTAGTATAAGTAGAGTTTTTGTCTACACACAGTTAAATGTCAAAACAGTTCTATTTCAAGCTATTCAGTTTAGTCAAATAGTTCTAAATCAAACAATTCCCTTTAGTATAAGTAGAGTTTTTGTTTACACACAGTTAAATGTCAAAACAGTTCTATTTCAAACAATTCAGTTTAACATAAGGACACAGTATAAATTTAAAAACAGTTCAATTTCAATCAATTCAGTTTAGCATAAGTCTGCAGTTTAGTTCTATTTGACCCATAGATAAGACCCTATCAGGTGCTACCACTCTGGGCCAGAGTGGACCTGCGAGTGATGGTATTAAAGGGATACTCAGCATTCCCCAAAGCTCCAGCATTACTGGAACCTCACAATCAGATTGTTTAGTGCCATATCCAAGACATTCAATGGAGGGTCTTACCCCTCAGCAGAGAAGCAGCTCTAGTTGATTGGGCATCTACTGCAAAAAGGTGTATCATAGGTATGATACTCAACAGCATCTGATGGTGAGGCTCCAGTTCTGAAGCATTGACATTACTCTCAGATTCAGTCTGAACATGGAGTGATAGAGCCTATCAGGGTCCTATATCGGGATCAAATAGATCTCTGTTTAAAAATTATTTGTATTTTATAAGAATACTTGATACCACATAACCGATTATCAATAGTTATGTAAATCATATAACCGTGAGCAAACAAATGATTATCATTAGATAGTTATAATTAGTTGAAGCCATATAATTATTAGTATTAAATAAGAATACTTGAAACCATATAACTGTTGGTAAATTATTTGTATTTGATAAGAATACTTGATATTATCAGGTGAGTTGTAGAATACACCTACTATCTCTGCAGAGGGGTAAGACCCTACTCCTCAATGAATGTCCTGGATATGGTATTAAACAATCTGATGGTGAGACTTTGGTAATACTGGAGATTTGGAGAATGCAAAATACCCCTGTCGCTTCCAGGTCCGTTCTGACCTGGAGTGGAAGCACCTGATAGGGTCCTATCTATGGGTCAAATAGAAATGCTTGATATTTAAACTGTGTGCAAACAAATGACTAATGCTAAATTGAATTGTTAGAAATAGAACTGTTTGATCATTTGAATGTATGTAAGCAAATAACTGATGTTTAATTGAATTGTTAGTGATACATAGCAGTACTTGGAACCATTTTAACTTTTTAGACTTAAGTTTACAAAATATATATATAACCAGATTCAGCATTAAATAACCCACAATGGCAGATATGCCATAAAATCAAAGCAATTCCTTGATATTATAAAACTGTGTACAAAAAACTCTTAAGAATCATGTACACAAAAATATTAAAATAGATATAAAACGAATGCAACTGCCAAACCTCTAGGTATAAAATAACCCTAGATGGGTTGAAATGCCATTAAAATCAATGTTGACATGGTAGAGTACATAGATGGGTGACCACACAGGAGGAGATCTTTGTAAATTCTAAAAAAATTTTCTTTTGCTTATACCAACTTGCCAAGAAATCATCCATTTTTGTGTTTGACCATTTTCTCTATATTCTGTTCTGTAAATTGGCCAAATATTTCTTCATAATTTGATAAAGTCGAGATAAACGTGCCATTATTTTATATCTACCAGACTGCTGTGCATTTATTTATTGTATGCAGGGATTTAAATGGAGATACTGTCTGCGTTACACAATGTACGATGGCATTCAATTTCCGTACATTGTCCTCTTTACTCTGAATTATATTCATTTTTATGTATAAGCAAAAATGATCAGTGACTGTAAACACAAACACACACACACACACACACACATATATATATATATATATATATAACAGAGAAAAATATGTATCTGTGTATATCTTTAATATATCTTTTTATACCTTGCTATATAAAAAATAATTACACATATATATGTATGTGCATGATTGTCTATCTATCTATCTATCTATCTATCTATCTATATATATATATATATATATATCAAGAAAACTGGAAGTAAATCCAAGGCATTGAAAATGTATAAATATAAAAAAAAAACAATGTCTTCAGAAACCTTGTGTTTTTCCTATTTGTACATTTTTATATGTATTCATATACATATAAAATAAAGTTGGTGACCGTAGTTGAAGGTGATCTGTTGATTCCCTTTTCATTAGCTACAACACCAACATATAGGGAAAGGGACTACTCCTTTCCCTGTATATATATATATATATAACACTTACATATATATATATATATATATATATAATGGACCCCCGCATATGGCCAAGCAAAAGCAGGATGACCAGCTCAAACATACATACAGCAGCTATATGAGGAAACAGGATGTTGCCCTGAAGACCTACCAGAGGCGATGAATGATAGGGAGAAGTGGCGAGAGAGGGTCAGGGATATCCGTGCTAGCAGCACGACATGATGATGATGATGATATATATATATATGCATATCTTTAATGTATCTTAACATCACTCAGTATAAAACAAAATTACATCAGAACATACATGTGTGTGTGTATATATATATATATATATATGGTTTGATTTCATTCGTTACTTTAATAGCATATCAACTTTTGTAGGTTATTTAATGCCAAAGCCATTCTTATTGAAGAACAGGAGTTTAACCTATAGCGGAAGGAAGATAAGAGGGTTCAACACTTTTTCTGGGATATTGGAACATGAGTGAACACAATAATATATATATATATATATATATAAGATATGTAATATGTATCTATTCATACCGTTATTTGAAAATTGAAGGGAAATAGAAATAGAATTCCAATACCCTGAAGACACATTTCAATTTATTTTGTCAATTTTGGCTAACACACACTTACACATACATACAAGCATATATATATATATATATATATATATACATCATATATATATATATATATCGAAAGATGAGAAGATACCATGTGATGTATACATACTTTTCAATGGAAGGGTAACTGAATTAATAGGTACGAATATAAATTTTGAAATTAGAATTTTAATTTTAAATTTTGAATTTAATTTAAGATAAGTATTACTGTATCCTTATGTGAGGTTTTTAAGGAATGTTGTACTTCCCTAAATTATTATTAAATCTGGAGTTTTAAGTTGAAATGTATTTAGAACTTAAAAATTAAAAAAATTAAATTAACTATAATTCCAACCAATAATAAAACCAAAAACACAGTTGTGGGCGAAATAGGGAGGAAACTCTTCACCCTTCTCCTACCCCCTCCTACCCTTCTTTCCTGTGTCTATTCTGAATTATTTTATACATAAGATCTGAAGAAGTCCAGTTATTTTTGGTGTTATTGATTTATATTAATACCCATAACAGGATGGAAATAAATTTATAATCCTAATGTGACCGGTTTTTGTTTTTCCTTAAGAAATTATTGCTCTGTGATGTCAGTTAAATTGAGCTCTTTATCAGGAAAATTTAAATGTTCATAGTTGAATGATTTTTTGTCCTGACGGAATTATTCCTGACTCCGGTTTAACTGGACTGAATAATACAAAAAAATATATAACTATATATATATATATATATATTGTCATCCACAGACAGACTGTTTTGTTTTATCACAACTCCTCAATGTGGGTAGACATGAGAGATACTTCAAGCTAGGATTGAAACCCAACTGACTTTCCTACCACACAGCCGCTAGCAAAATCAGCATAAGCAAACAGATTTTAACGCATATGTATCACTTTACTTCTGTTTACATATATACATATATATATATTTATATACGTTTAATGGTTACCGAGTGCTCAATTCATTAGAAGAGCTTTGCATCATTCATATCCAAAACTTAATTCAACCACTTGTAACTTTGGTTTGGTTTGGTTTGGTGGGTTTTATGGCATATCAACCTTTGTAGGTTATTTAACGCCAAATCCATTTTTATGTAAATCTGTTCTATTTAAAACAATTCAGTTTAGCATAAGTACACAGTTTAATTGTCAAAAACATTTATATTTCAAACTATTCAAGCAGTTATATGTATCAATTCAGTTAAGTGTAAATACAGTTTTAATGTCAAAAAGCAGTTCTATATCAAATAATTCAGATAAGCATAAGCACGTAGTTTAAATGTAAGTACGGTTTAATGGTCTAAAACATTTCTATTTCAAGCTATTTAGTTTTCTCAAACAATTCAGTTTAGCATAAGAATACAGTTAGTTCTATTTAACCCAGAGATAGGGCCCTATCAGGTGCTACCACGACGGGCTAGAGTAGACCTGGGAGCAATGGCTATGAAGGGGTACTCCGCATTCCCCAAAGATTCTGCATTACTGGAACCTCACCATCAGATTGTTTAGTGTCATATCCAGGACACTCGTTGGGGGATGATCTTACCCCTCTGCAGAGAAGCAGTCGGTGTATTCTACAGCTCCAGCTGACTAACCCAATCTAACTTTGTGAAGAAAAATAAAATTATCCACACCAATTCGTCTGGTTTACAGTGAATTTTTTTTCCAGCTCAGTTTTTTTCACCCTCAGATGTTTTGACAGTCATTATTACTTGTCTGTAAAGGGATTTATATATATATACATGTATATATATACTCAGTTGCCCTGTCAGTTGGGACTGTAGAATACACCGACTGGACTTCTACAGAGGGGTAAGATACCTCCAATGAATGTCCGGGTTTTGACATTAAACAATCTGATGGTGAAGTTCCAGTGAAACTGGAGCTTTGGGGAATGCTGAGTACCCCTTTATTACCATTGTTCCCAGGTCCACTCTGGTCCGGAATCGTAGCACCTGATAGGGCCCTATCTATGGGTTAAATAGAACTCACTGTATACTTATGCTAAATTGAATTAGAACTGACTAAACTGAATAGCTTGAAATAGAAATGTTTTTTAACAATTAAACTGTGTTCTTACATTTAAACTGCGTGCTTATGCTAAACTGAATTGTTTGAAATGGAACTGTTTTTGACATTGAAACTGTACTTACACTAAACTGAATTGTTTAATATATAACTTCTGTGCTTATACTAAACTGAATTAGCTGAATTAGAACTGTTTGAATAAATTGAATAGCTTGAAATAGAAATGTTTTTGACAAACTGTGTACTCATGCTAAACTGAATTGTTTGAAATAGAACTGATTATTTGCATAAAAATGGATTTGGCATTAAATAACCTATAAGTTTGATATGCCATAAAACCCAATCAACTAACAAACCAACCAACTATAGATGGTGACTATATGGAAAAGTATCCTAGTAGTACTGGTAACATACATACTAAACTAAGAAAATAAAATTACTACTATTTGATTATGTGTTTTGGTTTACTCAACCTTAAACTTACAGGTAATATGGCTGGTTGGCTGAAAATCATCATATTTACTATACATAAACAGGTTCCACAATAAGGGGTGTATCAGTCATACTCAGACCACACATTAACATTCTGTATAATTACTTTGGGTATTTACATAAGCTTGCATGCTTATGAATATGCAGATGACCGTAAAACGTTTATTTCATTGTGTTGGTATGGCTGAGGTCATAATCAGATGGGAATGTGGGTGACGTATTTGGGATAATGTGTTCTAATGATTTGCAGGTACTGCTGCTGATCACCACTTATATTTCATCTCAGCATAATCTGTATGTTCATATTTGCATAGCTTATGTATGTGAGTGCAAATATACACATCTATAAGCTGGTGGTGTCACTTTGTCAAAACATCCCTGGATAATATTCTTCTAACCATCACACTCATTGCTAGTGTACTTTTTGATCCAAGTATATATGATTTAGTATAAAATGGAAATTTGATTTGAAAAGTAAATGGTGCTAGCCCCTAAAAGACTGGAACCCTTGCTTTTTGTTAATCATTTCTTTAAGCTTAATTTTTAGTTATTTTATTGTAACTCGTTCTGACCATCAATCTATGATGACAAGGTGACTCAGACTCGTGTTCACTTCAATCATCTGAGTTACAAATAGCATCAGAGTGGTAGAAGTCAGAATCGAACCTTTTCTCTTCTCTCAATCTCTCTTGGTACCATACATGTTGTTATTTACTAAGCTTTGCTTAAATATAGCACAGAGGTCACAGGTTGCTTACAGTGCCTGTTGTTGCTAAAGTAGTCACCCATACAAGTATTGAAACGGTTCATCGCTGCTTAACTATGGTTATGTTGTAAGAACTGGTGTTTTCAACATGACTTGACCGTATATGTTATTATCATTTTTTACAATAATTGAAGTCAAAATCAAACCTTTTAAACTCATCCTTTATTGTTGTCTTTATCTCTCTTGGCACCATACATTTTTTACTCTTATAGCACAGTGCTATGAACTAAACTGTAGTTGCACATATTGAAAGATGTATTTTAAAATTTTTACATATAAACAATGCAAACACACGTTGCTAAAAATTCCCTTGTTATAAGATATGTCCTTTTCTCTGATATATCTTAATCAACTTCTAATACCATTGACACAAAAAAAAAGAAATCCTTTTCCATGACTCAATCTAAAGAATCTTAAGTTACCTTAAAGTGCAGCTATCAGTGAGGAACAGAACTCCCCACACTAGCAAATTAGCATATTAGATATGCTCATCAACCAGAATGCCGAGAGAAATATCCTCAACACGAATTCACCTAACTAAAGATGACAGTCACCGCAAAGCTGGACATCCACTGTGGCTACAAAAATCTTTTTAGATTTTCCTTTATTTCTTAATTTATCTCTCTCTTCTATCTTTTATTTCTTTATTTTTTTCACTTATGCCACATTTAATCGTTTTACCTTCAACATTTCTCCAACAAAAACCACCCCTACCATTCACCATTATCCACCCCTTCAGAAGTCCTTTTATCCATCCCTGCTCCCCAGCACTCAATATTTTCAAAATCTAAAACACCGATTTACCATATCTGTGGATAATGGACAACAAGTCTTAAACTGATGATGCATTAAAACTAAGATCACGAATAGCAAGCTGGAGAAATCATCACAAGAAAAAACTGTCTCCAAGGAACTGTCTCCTCTCCCCTATCCATCATTTACACTCCTGACCCACACCCATTTACCCCAGAAAGTCCATGCTATGCCATAATTTGTTATCTTTCCAACTAAAATATACTTTACCAAACTCATCTAAGCCAATTATGTTAACCAGAGTGGAAAATTAGTTTTGCATCCTGTGTGACACAAGACATCAGCGTCCATGGAATAACTAACATCATTTTAACATATCTACCATTGCGGCCCAATCAAGAAACTTCAAAACTTTTATGGGAGGAATCCCTGTGGTGCAATGGCAAAAATGCAGGACTGAAACATCATAGTAAGCACGTTCAAACTCCAATCACACTATTATGTGCACTTTTACTTTTGGGAAAGGCATGAACTCTCTTATCTCCAAGCTATGGGTTAGATAGTGCCACTAAATAACCCACAAGGATTGATATTCCATTAAACAAAGAAATAAAACCAATTAAAACTTCTAAGCTCAAACAACTTGGTGAAATATATTACAAATGAGTTATTTTTGTCTTTGTTTTAGGTATAGACATGTTGTTCACAGCAACAACAGATTCTGGAGTCATAGGGAATGTAAAGTCACCTTTTCATTGCCATTGCTTCCAGGTCTACTCTGAGTAGCAGTGGTTGTTTGGTTTGGTTGAGTTTTATGGCATATCAACCACTGCTGGTTATTTAATGCCAAATCCTCTTTATACATATATATGAAGTATATATGATTTAGTTTGGTTGGGTTTTATGGCATATCAACCATTGTAGGTTATTTAATGCCAAATCCTCTTCATACATATATATAAAGTATATATGATTTATTTTGGTTGGGTTTTATGGCATATCAACCATTGTAGGTTATTTAATGCCAAATCTTTTTATACATGTATATTAAATATATATGATTTGGATTGGTTGGGTTTTATGGCATATCAACTGTTGTGGGTTATTTAATGCCAAATCCTCTTTATATATAAATATAAAAAATGTAAAAGATTGTCAACGCTATAACATTTCGGTTCTAATGAACCATCATCAGGACTTAGACAGATGATATTGAATGAGATTAAATCACCGATGGATTTTTAATAAAATTGAATTACCTTTTTTTAAAATTTTTCTCTATATTGTCCGATTCATTTCCAGTATTTACTTCCATATTAAAGATATATGATTTGGTTTCATTGGATTTTATGGCATATCAACCATTGTAGGTTATCTAATGCCAAATACTCATAATACATATTATATATGATTTGTAAATGAATAGTTTGTAGGTAATCTTATTTTTAAATAAGCCAGATTTAATTTGTTGGCATACAAATATTACTATTGTCTGCACTTAGTTTAAATGGATCTACATATTCAAACACAAATAGTTCATTTTAGTAATAATCATTTGTTTGCACTCACTTATATGGTTTCAAATATTTCTAACCTAAATAGTTTTATTTGCACACTCTTAAATGGTTTCAAGTAACTAAAAATTCAATTTAGGCACACACTTAAAGATTGTCAAGTAATGTTTATCAACACTAATAATTCTATTCAACATGACTTTATTTGCTTTTTTAATTCTTTTTTGTTGGTATAGAGTTATCTCTATTCTAATCGAGTAAAGTCATTTTTTATGGCTAAAATGAGGTTAAATTAGGCATTGAACACTCTGGATAAGGAATTAACGGTTGCCACCCGCGTAATGCAAAGGTCTTCTAACGAACTGAACACTCCGGTATCCGGTAATGCAAATGTAAGCAAATGAAAGCTAATACATAATGCGATATAATGCCCGAGTTGACATAAGTCGCCTGATGACAGAGCAGTAAGTTACTAAATCACATGTGAAGTGGGACGGATTTTGATCCCATTTTGAAATGCCCTGCGTGTCTAGCCACATAGAAGATTTGTGATACAAAAATCAGTCTGTCTGTGGATGACAATATATATATATATATATATATATATATATATGCGTGTGTGTGTGTATGTGTGTGTGTAAATATATATATATATATTGAGAGAGAGAGAGAGAGAGAGAGAGAGAGAGAATGAGATAGATTGATGTGTGTGTATATTTTCCTAATGTTAAATGGTTTGGTTTGGTTTCTTTGTTTAATGGTATATCAACCCTTGCAGGTTATTTAATGCCAAAGCCATTCTCCCAGAAGAATAGTGGTGGTACTATTTAACCCATAAGTGAGAGGATAAGAGCATTCATATTTGCTCAAAAGTGAATGTAATAGCACTACTGGAATTCGAACTCACTAGATTCCGCAGTCCATTGCTTTAATCATTACCCCACAAGGACACCCCCAATGTTAAATGTTTCCAAGTATTGCCATGTATTACTAACAATGCAACACTGTTAAATGGTCAAACAATTGATTTAATGTAAGTCATTTATTTGTGAACAGTTTAAATATCAAACTTCTATTTGACTCATAGATAGGACCCTACCAGGTGCTACCATTTCAGGTCAGAGTGGATGTGGCAGTTATGGCAATGAAGGAGTTCTCCACTTTTCCAAAATCTTCAGGTCTGGAGCCTCATTGTCCGATGGTTTAATGTTATATCTTGGACACTTGTTGCAGGGGGGGGTCTTACTCTGTTGCAGAAATGCAGTCAATGTATTCTTCTTCCCCAGCCAACTGGGCTGCTGTGCTAGTACCTTTTATGGTCCAATCTACGGGTCAAACAGATCTTTTAGGAATATTGTTTCGAATTATTTTGAACAACATTAAAACTGGCACATTGGTCTCGTGGGTAGAGTGTTCACCAATAGTCCAGGAGACTTGGGTTCAATCCCAGGTCATGTCATACCAAAGACTTTAAAAATGGTACTCGCTACCTCCTTACTTAACATTCAGTTATATAAGGTATGCATCAAAGGTAAAGTTGAGCAATCCAGGAAAAGGAATAGCGCCCTTCCCAACATCTCGGTGTAGTAGCTATTGAAAAGGGAGTCTTTTGGTCACCCTTGACTGGGGTCGCCAACTTTATTTACATTAATATCTTAAGTAAATAAGAAGTTTTTACTCGTTTAAAACAGTTGGTTTGGTTTAAGTAGGTTTCTTTGTTTAATGATATATCTGCCTTCATTGGCTTAATACAGTTGTGAAATGCATTTAATTGCTTGTAAATTATCAGTGTAACATTACCTCATTGTTGCAGCACCATCTTGACTATCTATAGGTGTTACGTTACACAAAATACAAGACAGACCCAGAGGTTTCAAATAAGAAAGTTAATTTTCTGACTGCAACATTTCATAGTAGTCAGCCATTGAAACGCGATAGAAAGATAGATAGAAAGAATTACTTGTGTCATAGAAATAAGATTCATGTGCTGTAGACAAACAAAATCCCTGACTTCTATTTCTTCACCCCATTTGTCCTTTTTCCCCCAGATGGCGTGAATCTCTCAAATCAACTGTCTCTAACTCTGAACTATAAACTGCCCTACCCCAACTAAAAAAGATAACTCTGTTTATATAATATCTTAATCATCTCATTCACTAATGATGGTAAAAATGGGTGTCATTAAATTTCTAGTATTACGTCAGCTTTCTAAGTTATTTGACATGCTTTCAATTTTGTTTACTTTTTAATATCAGGCCAACAACAACAATTTCAAAACAAATGTTCAATATATCATTTTGCCATTTCATGCAACACGTGATTCCATATAACCATCGCAACTTACATTTCTGTCTAAAGCTTTTGGGTAAATTACAATTTATCACTTCAAATAAAACAATTAACTAATATAATTAATTATCGACCTTAATTATATTACATTAGTATGAGACTCAGGGAAAAGAGTAGTGCCCTCCCCTACACTTCGGTGTAGTAGCTATTGAAAAGGGAGCCTTCTGGTTACCCTCAGTTCGGTCGCCAACTTACTAACTTACTTAATATGAGATGAGAATACATGAACCCATTGGCTCAGTTGGCTGAGGCTGTAAAATATGCCGACTGCATCTCTGCAAATGAGTAAAACTCCCCCAATGATTGTCCTATATATGACACTAAACAATCTCATAGTGAGGCTTCAGTAATGCTGGAGCTTTGGGGAATATGGAGTACCCATTCATTGCCATAACTCCTAGAGTGGTAGCACCTGATAGGGTCCTATCTATGGGTGAAAAAGAACTGTTTGACATTAAAACTATATATGAATGCTAGACTGAATTGTTTGAAATAGAACAGTTTGATCATTTAACTGTGTGTAAACAAATGACTGATGTTTAATTGAATTGTTAGTGATACATAGCAATACTTGGAAAATATTAAACTGTGTGCAAACAAATGATAAATTGGAAATAGAATTATTTGTATCAGAGAGAAATACGTAAAACTATTTAACTGTGAGAAAAAAAAATTAGCTCTGCCTTATTTAAAAATGTTATTTATAAAATGTGTTTAGAAATCATATATTTAATATATGTTTATAAAAGAGATTTGGCATTGAATAGCCAATGATGATTGATATGCCATAAAAGCCTTGGTAAGGCAACTAGTCTAGGAGAAGGAAAACTCTGAATTCAAACCTGTTAAACTCTGCTTAAAAATTGACCTTGTGTCATATTCTGCCTGAGCGGAGGGGTTGGTAAATATGATTAGTCTAAAAGTGAATGTAATAATGCAAATGGATTTTGAACTGTAGTCCAGTACATCGGCCACTTCACCATGGGAAGAGTTAATTGAAGTGATATGACTATTTGCAAAATGTTATTATTTAATGGGAAGTTATTTGAAACTATATAACTGTATGAAAATTATTTCAATTTGATAGGATTACTTGAATTTATATAACGAGATGCAAACAAGTTATGTCATCAACTATAAAAACAAAAATAATAAATCAAATATATAATTAAAACAAAATTTAGAATCAGATATAAAAATGAGATATTAAAATTAATCAATTCGAATATACTTGAAGCTATTAAAGCCTAAATCATTTGATCCTGAGGGAAAAATTCAAATTAATTAAAAGACAAAAAATTAATTATCATTATAAATTGATGGTAGATTTCTTGAATTTGATCTCCCACCCTATTGGCCGGGGCTGTAGAATATACTGACTGCATCTCTGCCTTCCCAATGAGTGCCCTGAATATGGCACTCAACCATATGATGGTGAGGCTCCAGTGCTGAAGCTTTGGGTAATGTTGAGTAACTTCTCATGGCCATTAATCCCCAATCCATTTTGACTTGGAGTGGTAGTACCTGTTAGGGTACCATCAATGGATCAAACAGAATTATCTAATCATTTAGCATAACTGAAACCATTTAACTGTGTGCAACCAGAATTATTAGTTTTACATTGTGATAATTTACATATAATATATATATATATATATATATATATATATATAAACAGGATTTAGCATTAAAAACCCACAAGGATTGATATGTGATACAACATCTACACCGAAGCAAATGTATTAGATAGGAATGCTTGATAAACAGAATTACTTATGTTAAATGATAATACTTGAAACCATTTAACTGTGTGCAAACAAATGATTAATATTAAATAGAATTAGTAGTGTTTGGCAGCAATTCTTGAAACCATTTAACTGTGTGCAAACAAATGATTTCTGGCTCATTTAAAAATAATGTTACATACAAATAATTCATTTACAAATTGCACACACACACACACACACACACACACACACACACACACACATATATATATATATATATGTATAAAAAGGATTTTGCATTAAATAACCCACAAGGGTTTATATGCCATCAAATGTAACCAAAGCAAAGCAAAGCAAACCAATGAATTTGATCTAAGCACCCTACTCTGTGAAATTAATGAAACTAATTTTACTCATTGATTCTTCTTAACACTTAACACCCCACTCGAGATGATATGGACCCTTTGGGGAATTACTATTCTTGATTGATTGATTGAGTTTAACTGCATATAAACCCGTTGAGGGTTATTTTATGACTCAAGGTTTGGGAATCACATTCATTGTATGTAAATAGACAGGATCCTAACAGATACTACCTCCTGGTCAGAGTGAACCTGGGAGTAATGTCAGTGAAGGGTACATCAAAATCCCCAAATCTCCTGAATTAGACCCCCATGATCAGATGCAGTTTAGTGCCATACCAGGAAATCCTTTTTTGGTTTGGTGGATCTTACCCCATTGAAAAAGATATGGTCAGTGTGTTTGAAGCACCATAAACATAGCAGAAATACTCTTCTGTTGAATGTAATAAACCATAGGTTAAAAATATTGCTGTTTATTCAAAGAATCATAAAGTGTGGAACCACCCCCACAAGAATGGACTGATCCAAGCTTATAAAGAAATCAAGCCAAGCTAGTGAAGGACATAATAATTGGATACACGGGCACCTCTGGTGGTGTAACGGTTAGCAAGCTAGACTAGCAGACCTACACGAGTGAGTTCGAGTCTCACTGGGCGCCCTATTCATTCGGCCTTGTGCCACATCAAAGCGAAGCGCTTTGTAAATTACATAATAATTGGATACACGGGCACCTCTGGTGGTGTAACGGTTAGCAAGCTAGACTAGCAGACCTACACAAGTGAGTTCGAGTCTCATTGGGCGCCCCATTCATTCGGCCTTGTGCCACATCAAAGTAAAGCGCTTTGTAAATTACATAAATTACATAATAATTGGATACACGGGCACCTCTGGTGGTGTAACGGTTAGCAAGCTAGACTAGCAGACCTACACGAGTGAGTTCGAGTCTCATTGGGCGCCCCATTCATTCGGCCTTGTGCCACATCAAAGCAAAGCGCTTTGTAAATTACATAATAATTGGATACACGGGCACCTCTGGTGGTGTAACGGTTAGCAAGCTAGACTAGCAGACCTACACGAGTGAGTTCGAGTCTCATTGGGCGCCCTATTCATTCGGCCTTGTGCCACATCAAAGCGAAGCGCTTTGTAAATTACATAATAATTGGATACACGGGCACCTCTGGTGGTGTAACGGTTAGCAAGCTAGACTAGCAGACCTACACAAAAGAGTTCGAGTCTCATTGGGCGCCCCATTCATTCGGCCTTGTGCCACATCAAAGCAAAGCGCTTTGTAAATTACATAAATTACATAATAATTGGATACACGGGCACCTCTGGTGGTGTAACGGTTAGCAAGCTAGACTAGCAGACCTACACGAGTGAGTTCGAGTCTCATTGGGCGCCCCATTCATTCGGCCTTGTGTCACATCAAAGCAAAGCGCTTTGTAAATTACATAATAATTGGATACACGGGCACCTCTGGTGGTGTAACGGTTAGCAAGCTAGACTAGCAGACCTACACGAGTGAGTTCGAGTCTCATTGGGCGCCCCATTCATTCGGCCTTGTGCCACATCAAAGCAAAGCGCTTTGTAAATTACATAGATTACATAATAATTGGATACACGGGCACCTCTGGTGGTGTAACGGTTAGCAAGCTAGACTAGCAGACCTACACGAGTGAGTTCGAGTCTCATTGGGCGCCCCATTTATTCGGCCTTGTGCCACATCAAAGCAAAAGCGCTTTGTAAATTACATAATAATTGGATACACGGGCACCTCTGGTGGTGTAACGGTTAGCAAGCTAGACTAGCAGACTTACACGAGTGAGTTCGAGTCTCATTGGGCGCCCCATTCATTCGGCCTTGTGCCACATCAAAGCAAAAGCGCTTTGTAAATTACATAATAATTGGATACACGGGCACCTCTGGTGGTGTAACGGTTAACAAGATAGTCTAGCAAACCTACACGAGTGAGTTCGAGTCTCATTGGGCGCCCCATTCATTCGGCCTTGTGCCACATCGAAGCAAAGAGCTTTGTAAATTACATAATAATTGGATACACGGGCACCTCTGGTGGTGTAACGGTGAGCAAGCTAGACTAGCAGACCTACACGGGTGAGTTCGAGTCTCATTGGGCGCCCCATTCATTCGGCCTTGTGCCACATCAAAGCAAAGCGCTTTGTAAATTACATAATAATTGGATACACACGGGCACCTCTGGTGGTGTAACGGTTAGCAAGCTAGACTAGCAGACTTACACGAGTGAGTTCGAGTCTCATTGGGCGCCCCATTCATTCGGCCTTGTGCCACATCAAAGCAAAGCGCTTTGTAAATTACATAATAATTGGATACACACGGGCACCTCTGGTGGTGTAACGGTTAGCAAGCTAGACTAGCAGACCTACACGAGTGAGTTCGAGTCTCATTGGGCGCCCCATTTATTCGGCCTTGTGCCACATCAAAGCAAAGCGCTTTGTAAATTACATAATAATTGGATACACACGGGCACCTCTGGTGGTGTAACGGTTAGCAAGCTAGACTAGCAGACCTACACAAGTGAGTTCGAGTCTCATTGGGCGCCCCATTCATTCGGCCTTGTGCCACATCAAAGCACAGCGCTTTGTAAATTACATAAATTACATAATAATTGGATACACGGGCACCTCTGGTGGTGTAACGGTTAGCAAGCTAGACTAGCAGACCTACACGAGTGAGTTCGAGTCTCATTGGGCGCCCCATTCATTCGGCCTTGTGCCACATCAAAGCAAAGCGCTTTGTAAATTACATAATAATTGGATACACGGGCACCTCTGGTGGTGTAACGGTTAGCAAGCTAGACTAGCAGACCTACACGAGTGAGTTCGAGTCTCATTGGGCGCCCCATTCATTCGGCCTTGTGCCACATCAAAGCAAAGCGCTTTGTAAATTACATAAATTACATAATAATTGGATACACGGGCACCTCTGGTGGTGTAACGGTTAGCAAGCTAGACTAGCAGACCTACACGAGTGAGTTCGAGTCTCATTGGGCGCCCCATTCATTCGGCCTTGTGCCACATCAAAGCAAAGCGCTTTGTAAATTACATAATAATTGGATACACACGGGCACCTCTGGTGGTGTAACGGTTAGCAAGCTAGACTAGCAGACTTACACGAGTGAGTTCGAGTCTCATTGGGCGCCCCATTCATTCGGCCTTGTGCCACATCAAAGCGAAGCGCTTTGTAAATTACATAATAATTGGATACACACGGGCACCTCTGGTGGTGTAACGGTTAGCAAGCTAGACTAGCAGACCTACACGAGTGAGTTCGAGTCTCATTGGGCGCCCCATTTATTCGGCCTTGTGCCACATCAAAGCAAAGCGCTTTGTAAATTACATAATAATTGGATACACACGGGCACCTCTGGTGGTGTAACGGTTAGCAAGCTAGACTAGCAGACCTACACGAGTGAGTTCGAGTCTCATTGGGCGCCCCATTTATTCGGCCTTGTGCCACATCAAAGCAAAGCGCTTTGTAAATTACATAATAATTGGATACACGGGCACCTCTGGTGGTGTAACGGTTAGCAAGCTAGACTAGCAGACCTACACAGGTGAGTTCGAGTCTCATTGGGCGCCCCATTTATTCGGCCTTGTGCCACATCAAAGCAAAGCGCTTTGTAAATTACATAATAATTGGATACACACGGGCACCTCTGGTGGTGTAACGGTTAGCAAGCTAGACTAGCAGACCTACACGAGTGAGTTCGAGTCTCATTAGGCGCCCCATTTATTCGGTCTTGTGCCACATCAAAGCAAAGCGCTTTGTAAATTACATAATAATTGGATACACACTGTATACTGTATTTCTTTACTCATACATTTATTCTAAGAATAAATACCTGAAACGCAGTTTCTACCAGGCAGCGGTCACATCGATACTGCTATATGGATGCACTACATGGACGCTAACAAAACGGCTGGAGAAGAAACTAGATGGCAATTACACAAGAATGCTGCCTGCAATCCTGAACAAGTCCTGGCAGCAACACCCCACAAGACACCAACTGTACGGCCACCTGCCCCCTATCACGAAAACTATTCAAGTTAGACGAACCAGACATGCAGGACATTGCTGGAGAAGCAGAGATGAACTCATAAGAGATTTACTCTTATGGATCCCCACACATGGCCGCGCAAAAGCAGGACGACCAGCACGAACGTACATTCAGCAGCTATGTGAGGATACAGGTTGTTGTCCTGAAGACCTACCTGGGGCGATGAACGATAGGGAGGAGTGGCGAGAGAGGGTCAGGGATATCCGTGCTGCCAGCACGATATGATGATGATGATGATGATAAAAAATATATATTGTGTGGGAGTTTTTGCAAGTGTTTTGTGGGCTGGCAAGGTATTCAAACTGAGTTCTTCTTTTTTGCTCAGAAAGTTTAACTTTTAGTGGAAGTTGAATTATGGGATACTTTCATTTTATTTTTGCAGGTTATAAGTTATAGATTATTTATTTTGATGGCATATCAACTCTTCATGATTATTTAATGCCAAATCCTGCTTATATATATATAATAAAAGTTAAGTTGGTGACTGTAGTCAAGGGAGACTCAAAGGCTCCCTTTTCATAAGCTATAACACCAAGGTGTCGGTGAGAGAACTACTCCTTTTCCTGGATTGCTCTGCTTTACCCATGATCCATACCTTATCATGCAGAGTGTTAAGGAAGGAGGCATCAAGTACCATTTTTTAAGTCTCAACCTGGGATTAGAACTCCAGTCTCCCAGGCCATTGGTAAACGCTCTACACACTAGACCAATATATATATATATATATATATACATATATATATATATATATATATACATATATATATATATATACATATATATATATATATATACATATATATATATGTATATATATATATATATATATATATATATATATATATATAAATTGTAAGCAAATAGTTTGTGCATTTTTGAATGAGTTAGTGCTCATTTATTTGCATTCAGTTAAATGGTTTCAAGCATTGATATCTAACACTAATAATTCTATTCAACATTTTTTATTTGTTTGCACACAGTTAAATGGTTTCAAGTACTGCTATCTAATACTAATAATTCTGATTTATCAATTAGAGAGTCTCTGCAGAGTAATGTCTGATGTGCTAGACTGTGTCCCCAAAGTAAGTTTGAACTCCTGTTGTGCTGTTACATTCACTTTCAGACTTGCAAAAGGTATGAACCTCCTTTTCCTCCAGCTATTGGTGAAATGGTATCACTACTGTTTTTCTGCAAGGATGACTTTGGTATTAAATAATCCACAAAGGTTGATATGCCATTAAACAGGCCAACCAAACCTAATTGTTTATTGGTTTCAAGCATAATAAATCATTAAATAGTTTTATTTGACTGATAGAACCCTAACAGGTACTACCACTCTGAGTCAGAGTGGGCCTGGAAGTAATGGTAGTGAAGAGGTACTCTACATTTCCCAAAGATCTAGGACTGAAGCGTCACCAGGAGATTGTTTACTCTCACTCATGGTACACTTGTTTGGGAGTGGGGATATACTCTTCTGCATACTTGCCATTGGTGTATTCTATAACGTCACTCAAGATGGCATTCATTTGTGCATTTCATTTGTTTGGTTTTGTTTTTGTATGAGGGTTTATATTTTATTATCTATTTTTTAATTAAACTTTATGAATTAAATGATCTCACTTTTCTCAAGACTAGTCAAATCAGCAAAACTTTTATCAAATTAAAATTACTTTGCAATATTTCAAAAGAGAAAAATCTAAACAAAAATATCATCGCCATAAAGTTTTAATGACGAAAGTATTTTGAAAATATACATTATTCAAAAATCCGTTTAAATGTCCCCAAAGCTATGAAAGCCTGAGTCTTCATATCCTAAGGGAAAATCGCAGATTAATTAAAAGATTAAAAAAAAAACTTAATTATCATTTCTTGAATTTGATATAACCCCTCCCCCAGTGAAATAATTTTAGTCACTGACTTCTCAAAACTACCAACACCCAGCTTGAGGGTGATATGAACTCCGTTGGGAAAAATATAGTATGCACTAAGCATCATCATCATCAAGTTATGCCAATAACACAGATTCTATTGACACCATCTCACCATCTTTTCCCTATTGTTCATCACTCTTGGTAGTATTGTATACACCTTATTCTTTTTTCTTATACTTATCTATCAGGCCGGATTCTCTGGTCATCTATCTGGAAACTTTTTCAGGTGGTCTTATGTTTATCTTGGTCTTTTTGTCCTCCTCTGTTCTTATTAATTGTCTGAAGACTTTGTTGGACTTACGACGTCTCTTTTCACCTAAATTCCCACGTCAACTACACTGCCGGAGAAATAACCATTTTAGGCATCCGTTTGTTACGTCTTGGACTACTCTAATCACTCTACCTAACTGGCCCATTCTCATGACGGAACCAACCAATTAGAGAACTGCTAAAAATGTCAGCCAGGGGTCAAGTCTTGTCTTTCATATCACTAGTTGTTTTCCATGACTCTAGTTCAAACGAATAGCCAATTAACTTTTGAATTCATATATTTTGAATTCTACACTTTACAATTTCATAAAGTAAACCAGGGTTGACATGTTCAACTGTAGTTCTAATACTACTCTGTTAGAGATTTGAGTATGCTAACTGCATCCCCAATAAAAAAAGGGTTGTCCTGGATATGACACTAATCTGCATCTGATGGTGAGGCTTTATTCGTGGAGATCTAGGTAGTGTGGAATACCTCTTCATTACTCCCCGGTTTATTCTGAACCAGAGTTGTTGTATCTATTCAGGTCCCATCTATGGATCAAATAGATCTGTTTGAAAAATTATTCCTAACCAATCAGAATACTTGATGCCATATTGTTGTATACATTGTATTCTTTTTCTTATCCTTATCTATCTGGACAGATTCTCTGGTCTTCTATCTGCGACTTCTCTGGGTAGTCATGGGTTTATCTTGGTCTCCGTATCCACTTCTCTTCTTACAAATGGACACAAGAATTTGTTTGATTTTTTATGTCTTTATTCACCCAAATTTCCCATGTCAACCACAGGGCTGGAGAAATAGCCATTTTAGGTGTCTTTTCATTACGGCACCCTGGACTAACTCTACCACTCTTGTTGTATTCTCACATGCATATGCATCTACATATATATGCTGAATACATACTGACACAATGAATAAAGACGAGTGAAGACTTCTTAAGAAAAATATGTACCTCTCATTTTATTGTAAGGGTTCGAAAAGGGTTACTCAGGGTTTTACTGTGAGAGGGAGTTGGAGACTGAACAAAGAGGGCAATATATTGACCCCCCACTCTTATGGCCATCAGCATTGTGTCTTTCTCGTTCTCCAGGGCTGCTCAACCGGAGGCCCAGAGGCCCACTCTGCTGGGTGCGGGCTTTCTCTACCACATCTTGTCTCTGACTTCTCTGGTCCCCCAACTCTCTGACTTCCTGTCCTCACCGAGTTATATAATAGTTCAATTGCCCGCTCAATTGCCCATTCAATCTTTGGAATGGCATATTTGATCGTCATCAAGTGGAATTAAATGTCATACAGTTCAGAGGTCACTCTCTTCCGGTGCATCAGTCTATGAGTGTATCATGGGCTTTTACCTTGTCCCATTTCGTCAGCCAAATCCGCCTACGCGATTTCTTTCGATTACTGGCCATTGGAATGTGTCACTTCCTTCCGGTGCATCACTTTGGAATGGCATGTTTGGCTGGGTCGAAGGTCAAAATACAACACTGACTCATTCTCATGACTGAACCAACCTGAGAACTGCTAAAAATGTCAGCCGGGGGTCAAGTCTTGTTTATCATTTCACTGGTTATTTTCCATCACTCTCCTTCTAACGAATAACCAGTTAACTTTTGAATTCATATATTTGCATTCTATACTTACTTTAAAAATTAATCGGTGACCTACTCATTATGTAATAATAGAAGGCATCTAGTGATCTGTCAAAACTGTGTCGATGTGTAATAATTATGAGAACATTGCTTAAGATTCTTCCCTGCTTCTTCAGCAGTGTCCAGCATGTCTTGTTTGTCTTAGTTGGGTGGTTTGTAAGATGAGAGGTAAGTTCAAATACAAGTTTCAGAGTAGATAAAATAATGAAAGTGGTATCAAAATGAAGTACAATGGTCAACTGATAAATAGATTTTCAATCCTAACAAACTAGTTCTAGATCTGATAGAATAATGAAACTGGTATTGAAATAAATTACCAGGATTGGTGGATAAATGCTACAAATCAAGTTTTAGACCAAAATTAAATGAAAAAAAAACTGGTGTCAAAATAAAGAAAATGACTTGACTGATATATAAGGTCTCCAATTCTATAAAACATATTTCAGATGAGGTAGAATAATGAAAGTGGTATCAAAATGAAGAGTTTGATAAATAAAGTCTGCAGTAATAAAACAAATTTTAGACCTGATAGAAAAATGAACGGTGTCAGACTAAATTACAAAGGTTGAGTAAAGAAAAAAAAGGTCTGCAGTCCTATAAAACAAATTTTTGATTTAATGGAATAATTAAACTGGTATCAAAATGAAGTACAAAGGTTGACTATATAAATAAGGTGTTCAATGCTATAAAACAAGTTCTATAAAAGAAGATAAAAGAATGGTATTGCCATCAAAATAAAATTTATTTACCTCATAGATGTTTCAGACTATGACAACTATTTATCTTAGTGTGTGCCAAGTGTAGCAGGTGCTGGGAAATAGTGAGGAAAAAGACTTTATTTGATCAGGATTATCTCAGAGACGACAATTATTATCAAGCATCTGATAGTGACAGTTCAAATGCTGAATTCGATCTAGACCTGTCTCCAGTTGATGACACAACTGTCACAACATCTCACAAGTGCCAGAAAGTAAACAGAAATTACTTCAGCCAATAATTCAGCCAGGATTATTTGTTATTGTTTTTTTGATAAGAGTAAAACTGGCAGGAAGATGCAAGTTTTTAGCATTTCCCTTTAAGGAATTCAGATAGATCTTATCAGAGGGTCAAAAGTAGTTAAGGGTCCAAAGGGTTAACATTCAGATGATAGAACTAAATATCTTTTTAACTTCTTGTATACTATATTTGTTCTTATCAACCTACCTATAGCGTCATTCATTAATACCCACCCCAAACAATTTATTCGAAAAAGTACATTTTCTTCTAAACAAATGATACAAACATTTCTTGTGGAAAATTTTACAATCAAAATGGATATTATTAGCTACAGTATCACCCATAAACAAGTACAACCCTAACAATTTATTATAAAAAGTTCATTTTCTTCAAAACCAAAGATACCAGCATTTTTAATTTCCAATGGAACATTATACAATCAAAATGAATATTATTAAATATAATATCCCCCATAAATAAGTACACCCCTAACAATTTATTATAAAAAGTTCATTTTCTTCTAAAACAAAGTACCAGCATTTTATTATTTCTAGTAGAACAGTATATAATCAAAATGGATATTATTAGTGTTATGGGGACATATCCTACCATACCCTAAAGATGGACTCGTCTAACCAAAACATATTTTCCGAGCTAGCTCGCTTGGGGAAGACAACTTCTTGTTTCTTACAAGACATTTGACAGACAGACTGCAAGCCGAGAACGGCAAGTACTTCTTTTGTATGACTTCCTGTTTTCTGCTAATACAATTACGTTCACCTATCACCTGTTGTTTGAGTTGTTTTTTCACCAGTCTTCTCTGAAGACCACAACAATTAGCTACAATATCACCCGTGAATAAGTCCTAAAAAACAATACTGATGTATACCACAATGAAGGCATGTACATGTATAAAAGAATCACAATAACACTCCTTTATGAAAATATCTCTTATGCTTTATTCTTGAAAGAGGTTGAAGCTTCTGTGGTGTGAGGGACAGACAGTTGGAGGGAGACAAAACAGACTGCTTTATTGACTTTTAACTTCTTCTCTTGACTATAGTATGCTGTATTATTTTCAAGACTCTACTAAGCACTTCTGCATCACGATCAGGGGTACTCAATTGAAGGCCCTGTTGGCTGCCGCCCCAGCAAGTGCTCTCTGTAAGTGCAAGCTGGCACTGACTCACACAGCCTCCAACTGACCCTTATGCAGTATCTGCTATATCATTTCATAATGTCCGTGACATCCGATCAACTATGTGATTGCTTTGCTTATTTACCCAGGTGCGTCCTGTTCAGAGATATCTTTGGTTAACGGCTTGGTCAAGGGTCATTATGCAACAATACCACCTTTAAGTGAGTTCAAGCTCCAGTGTTGTGCTATTATGCTCACTTCCAGACTTATATCGTTTGGAAAGGAATGAACACCAATATCCTTCCAGGTTAAATAGTACCACTACTGTCATTGGTCTAGTGGATAGAGTGTTCGCCAATGGTCCAAGAGACCTGGGTTCAATCCCAAGTCGCGTCATACCAAAGACTTTAAAAATGGTACTTGATACCTCCTTGCTTAACACTCAGCAATATAAGGTGCATATCAAGGGTAAAGTGGAGCAATCTAGGGAAAGGAGTAGCGCCCTACCCTACACCTCAGTGTAGTAGCTATTGAAAAGAGAGCCTTGTAGTCGCCCTCGACTACGGTCGCCAACTTTACTTTACTGTTCTTCTACAATGATAGCTTTGGCATTAATTAATCAATGAGGGTTGATATGTCATTAAACAAAGAGACAAAACTTAATTATACTAACTAGCTGTAGAGAGAAGGCGATAACTTTAATGAATAAAAATATAATCGACTTCGTTTCTTTTCTTTTTATTACCCGAAATTTACATATTCGTAGAGCGAAAGAGAGAGAGGGAGAGAGCAAGTCGAAGATGGATGAAATACACACACACACACACACACACACACAATGTGGTGCAGTTTTTCTGTGAAACTTCTCAGCTGGTGTTGCTTCGTTTTGCCTTGGTTGAAACCTTTCCTGGTTTATATAATTTTCTGGATATCGTCACAATCTTCATGGTCACAACTCTTTCATAAATAGAGAAGAGAAAAATAGAAAAAAAAAGAGATATAATAGAATATCTTCTGTTTTATTCTAGCTAACTCTTTTTTTTTTTTTTTTTTGTTACGGTAGAGGTGTTACATATACTGGTGATGGTTCACATAGTAGCAACCAATGGATACACTGGCAGAATAGTGGGAGGTTGTGGACTGGAAGCCCCAGGAGTAAAAAAAAAAAAAAAAATTAGACCCCCTTTTGCCTACCGGTGTGATTAGGAAGGCTGGAGTGGGATATTTTGAAACGACACAGTTGAAGTTGAAACCTGTGGTGTGAATAGTCGAACAGAGAAACGTGACAAACATTTGAAAAGAAACATGAAGCGTTGGCAGTTCGGAAGAAAAGGCGCGACTACGTGAGTAAAAATGGGCAACAAAGAAAGAGCCTGATAGAACATAATTTTCTATTATGTCTGTATATCGAGTTTTCACATTAAACACTATTCCTTAGAGAAGTACTATTCGTATATCTCTTAAACTGTGTTATGTTTCTATTATTTTGTTAGTTGAATGCTAACGGAATAAATGCACATCCTCTGAGGAAATACCTCTGTTCTGTTAACAGTTGCGTATCCTGGTATGCCACCCAAGCAAATTACGTAGCATTTCTACAGAGGCATCTGTGTCCAGTTTACTTTAGGAAATGGGTGCATATCCTGTAATGCCACCCATGCAATTTATGTGGCATGTCAAAGAAATTTTGGTTGTTATCTAACAGGTATGTGCTTTTGAATCTACCTGAGCAACGTAACAGCATCTATGTAGTGGCAGTATACATTAAAATTAGTATTTTATATTATATTTTATATTATATTTTATATTATGATTTTTCATCACATTTCATGTCTTGGGAAGTTAACAGTTAGCTAAAAACAAAGTTATAATCATCATCAACACCACCAGATATCATCATCATCATCATCAAGGCATGCTAACAGCACACATTTGTTCTCGTCATGAAGCTTTCAAAACATCCCTGATTTAGTGCTAAAAACATTGTTAATATAGTAGTTTTCGACAAAGGTTAAAACGCTGAGTATTTTTCTTTATTTCTGGTAGATTTCTGTACGTCGATTAATATGCTATAAAAGAAAGTGGACAATTTCAAGTATTTACTGAGAAGGCATGGACAGCTATCAATAGGCTATCGATCAAATGGAAATCAGACCTGGCTGATAAAATGAAACGCAGTTTCTTCCAGGCAGCGGTCGTGTTGATACTGTAGTATGGATGCACTACTTGGACGCTAACTAAACGGCTGGAGCTTCTCCAGCCGTTTAGTTAGACGGCAATTACACAAGAATGTTGCGAGCAATATTGAACAAGTCCTGGTGGCAACACCCCACAAGGCACCAACTATACGGCCACCTGCCTCCCATCACGAAAACTATCCACGTTAGACAAACCAGACATGCAGGACACTGCAGGAGAAACAGGGACGAGTTCATAAGTGATGTACTTCTATGGACCCCCACATATGGCCGAGCAAAAGCAGGATGACCAGCTCAAACATAAATACAGCAGCTATGTGAGGATACGGGATGTAGTCCTGAAGACCTGCCAGAGGCGATGAACGATAAGGAGAAGTGGCGAGAGAGGGTCAGGGATATCCGTGCTAGAGGCACGCCATGATGATGACGATGACTGAGAAATGAGGCTTTATGCTGTTTTCGTGTCAGATTGTGACCCATCACAGCTTTTTTTCAATGGAAGGACCGTATTGCTTTAAACAAATATGTCTGTACCTTGTAGCTTAGATTTTTTTTGGTTTTTTTGGAGGGGGGGAGTTCCTGTGACAAATTGGCATACATGCTAGACGGCAACATTTGAAGTAAGTAAGTTTGTACTCTAGTCATGCAATTATATTTACTTTTGAATCAATAACCTTGGCAAAATAAGAAATCCATTATCGCTCCACCAAGCTATGGATTAAATACTAACACCACTGTTCTTCTAAAAGTATGACTTTGGCATTAAATAACCTATGAAGGTTGATATACCATTAAACAAAGAAGCTAAATTGAATCAGTTTTTTTTCCTGAATTCTCTGAGTCCAGCTACAAAGCGTCTGGCAAATAAAGATAAAAGTGATTAAGTTTTGATGTCTTTAAAACTGGGAAAATTTTAATATAAATTCAATTCTAGAAAGGGTTCAGTATGAATGTTCTTCGGGATCACATTTTCTCCTTTCAATTTATGTAAATAAACCCACACCTTATTAGCTTTTATTATATTGACCATTTATTTCTATATTTATGAAATTAAGTGTTTATCAAGTTGTCTCTGAAGAGCTGAGTTTTCTTTTCTTATTTTTATTGTCAGATCATAGAAAGACTAAATATTTTTGTAAAATCAAAAGACTTTTTATCGGTGTTGATACTTTTGGCATTAAGTAGCATGAAATAAAAGCCAAAGTAAACATTTCTTTCTTTCTTTCTTTGTATTCTTCTTAATATCATTTTCTTTCTTTCCTTCTTTCTTTCTTTCAATGAATTCTATTTAATATTATTTTCTTTCTTTCTTTCTTTCAAATCTACTCGATATTATTTTCTTTCTTTCTTTCTTTCTTTCTTTCTTTTAATTCTACTCGATATTATTTTCTTTCTTTCTTTCTTTCTTTCACTTGATCAATCAGTCAATCCCTTTTTTTAAAATTTCTATTTCTCTTCATAGAGTTCTATTTATTAATTGAAAGAATATTCTATTTTTCCTAATTTCTTTTTATTTTGAGCTGCTTGAAAAAAGAAGGAAAATATAAAGAAGGAAAAAAAAATTAAGGAATGATGGATGAAAGAAGCTAAAAGAAGTTTAAAAATGTTAAAGAAATATATAATGAAAAAGATGAAAATGAAAGAAAAAGAGGAAAAATGCTGAAAAAAGAAAGGGAAATATGATGAAAAAGGAAAATGAAAGAAAAAACATGAAGAAAATGGAAGAAGAAAAAAGTAAAGAGGGTAATACACATCAGGGGGAAAGTAATAAAGAAGAATGAGATAAGAAAAGAAGGATAAAGAAGAAAGAAAGTGAGAGAAGACGGATAATGAGGGAAGAAAGATAATGAAGCAAGAAAGATCTAGAAACAAGAAAGATAATAAAGAAATAACAATAAATAAGCAAGAAAGATTTTTAAAAAGTAGATTAAGAAGAAAAAAATATTCATGAAAGAAGAAGATGAATGAGTAAGAAAGATAAAGAAGAAAGAAAGACGATAAAAGAAGAAAGAAAATAAGAATGAAAGATACGGATGCCCAAAAGATAATGAAAATAGAAAGATAAAGAAGAAGAAAGTAAAAGGAAGATACAAAAAAGAATTTTTAAAAGTCTGAAAGTTTGCAGAAAGAAAGAGGAAGAAGAAATAAGAATAACGAAGAAAGAAAAATAAAGAAGAAAATGAATTTTTTTTTTTCAAATTTTCATCATACAACGTGTGAAAGCACGTGTGATACTCTGTCCTCATCAGCCGCCAACAAGGAGGATAACACAGTTTCGGTAGTTGAAGGCGGTACTGCCACTCCTGGCGCTACCAAGCAGCTTTTGCCACCGGACAGGGTATTTAAAAGAAATATATATCTATATTTACACCAGATCAAGTAAAAGCAGACATTACCTTGGACGTTCGTTCATCTTCAATGTAATGTCTGCTTTTGAAGATGAAGAATAAAGAAAGGCAAAGAAGCAACAAAGATTAGGAAATACGAAAAATAATGAAGAGAAAGTAATAAAGAAGCCAGAAAGATAAATTAGCAAGAAAGATAAAGAAGGTAGATAAAAAAGAAAGAGTAATAATAAAGAAGAAGAGATTGTAGGGGGTGCATGTAGCGAGTGAGAGTGAGTTCTCGTCCGTATTTTACCGGTATTACGTCACGATTAGTTCCACCACAAATACAACACAAATTTTTACAAGCACGTAAAACAAATGGAATATGACAACAACGAACATTAAGGAACAAACAATTTAATATTCATAACAAAACAGGAATGAAAATAAAGGAGAAACATAATGTGCAAATGGCCTTTGTGAAAAAAAGTTATGGCCAGTTAGATGAAAATAAGATTGTTCACAACGTGTGTGTGTGTGTGTGTGTGTGTGTGTTTAAATGTTAATAAAGTCTATTGAATAAATGGTTCCATGGTTGGCCGAAGTAAGTTGGATAAAAATCATTGTCTTTACTTACATTAAGTCCGCACTGTGTTTTTTCTTAAGATTTTGGCGACAGCGTGTCGAATTGATGAAAGAAGTTCGCAAGTCTTCCCCTTTGAATCTTAATTGCTGCTCAGCTGCTGGTTTCATGATTTAGTGGAAAATCTTTTTGGGTAGTAGACAGAATGAATTTTTGGCCGTGGAAGAAATGAATTGAATGACCGATAACTGACTGTATTGATTAATTTCGTTGTTATCTATTCTTTAGTAGTGGATCAAAAAATAGTTTTATGCAGGTCCTAAAATTTAAGCGCGTAGACATTTCTTGACCAGTCAGATTCGTATATTTACTTATTTGTTTCAGAGCCTAAAATTTTTCTGTTAATTAGTTTCTGATTCGGATTTTCTAGAATGTTCTTATTCAATGTTTTTTACTGATTGGTTGAAAAATATAAAAATGTAACTTCAATGCTAATGCGGTTTTGATCCAAAATTTCTAGAATGTTCTTACGTATGTTATTGTTGCTTATTCTAAGACTAAAAAATGTGTAAAAAATAAAGAATGAAAAAAGATGAATATAAAATTTTACAAGAAAAAAAAAAGTAAAGTTGGTACCGTAGTCGAGGGTGACCCAAAGGCTCTCTTTTCAATAGTGTAGGGGAGGGTGCTAATCCATTCCCTGGATTGCTCCACTTTACCCTTGATTCGCACCTTATAATGCTTAGTGTTAAACATGGTGGCATCAAGTACCATCTTCTGACTCTTTGGTATAACTCGACATGGGATTGAACTCCGGTCTCCCGAACACTCAACTTATTAGGCCAATAGCCCCGTACTTACGTTACTTACTTTACAAGAAAAAGAAGGGCAATAAACATTGGAAAAAGAAATAACAATGAATAACGATGCAAAAAATATAATAACGAAAGATGAACAAAAAGAGGTGAAGTCTAGAGAGAAAGGAAAAAGAAATATTTGAAAAAAAGTTTATGGAGACAAACTGGAACATGAAAGGAAATATTTAAAAAAGCAAAAAAAAAAAAAAAATGGCAACCACAACAAAACACAATCAAAGAAATACAAAAAGAATGGAGTGAAAAAAAAAGAAAAAAAAAAGGCTAAAAAGGTGAATCAAAAATTTCAAGAAGAAAAAAAGAGCAAAAAATAGATAAAATTTAGAAAAAAAAATCCTAAAATAATAAATGAAAGATGGAAAGAAAATAAAATAGAATAAAAAGAAAAATAGATAATATATATCGGGAGAAAAAAAAGAAAATAAATGGAAAAAAATATTATGAATAAAAGGCGAAACCAAAAAGTCATGAAACCCAATCAAAGCAAATAAATGATTATTATTGTGAAGCTAAAAAACTGTTTTTGTCACCTTGAAGCAATGCCACCACTTAAATCAAATAAGAATGGCCTCTTAAATATTATCATCAATTGTTCATTCGTTTTGTTTTTTGGGGTTTTGTTTTTTTTTACAATTGAAAATGAAGAAAATTTCTATGAAGAAAATTATGGATGTCTGCTTTTGTCTTTATTTACAAAAAATAAATTCAGAAATAAAAATCTTTAAAAAAATATTAAATGTTTAAAATTCTTCCTTTAATAAAAGTTGCACAAGTATCTTCTTTTAATCCAACCAAAATTTAATCAAAATATTTTTGTTCACGCTTATTTCTGTTTTTAAATGGTGCAGCAGAATTACCTCCTTTTATGATTAAGCCTTTATAAACCAGCCCTATAAAGAGTAACGATGAGTTCGTTTAGCGAGAATAAAACAAGTTGATTTTCTCTGATTATAGAATAACTGAATTTTATTTCAAAAGTTTGGCGCCTGTCGGGGTGTGTGTGCGCACGCGCGTGTATGTGTGTGATATTCGTCGCGCACCAAACGGACGAGTGTGGCACAAGACCTTTTTAAAGGTGGGATTGTGCGCAAGGCCGTAGCCCAGAGCGCCAGAATTCCCCAAAATGCCTCGGGCCCTATCGGCATTCACTTAAAAAGGGGCGCTTCAGGCCCCAGGCGATAAACCTAGCCCCTCCGAAGAGGTTTAGAGCCAAGGAGGACAGCTCCCGAGGCACGAGGAATAAGTCAGTCTCGGCCGTGTGATGCGAATGCTAGGCCTCCCCTGCACCCACACCTGGCTGTCTCGATTGACAAGCATCCTCACAAGGCGCCACACCCAACCAGATCCGTACCATGGCCGGCCGAAAAGTGACGTCCATAAAGTGAGTGTGTATGTGTGTGTGAAGTATTTGTGTGCTGATTACTGCAAATGTGTCACCCTATTGCTGATGTCACAAAACTTCCCACATTTTATAACATCACCTTTGTGGTATAAATGAACTTAGGCAAGTGTTAATAGTAGCTTTATCTAGCTAATGTCTTACCAGTTTTGAGAAAAGGATCAGTGTTGAAGCGATGGCAATGAAAGGTAACTCCTCATTCTCATAAGCCCAAGCATCACTGAAGCCTCACCATCAGATTGTTTAGTGTTATATCCAGGACACTCGTTGGAGGCGTCTTACTCTTCTGTATAGATACAGTCGGTACATTCCACAGCCCCAGCAAAATTTTGTCAAAACGTTTTATTTAAATTTACAATGGGTTCATGTTTCGATTAATTTATGACGTAAGGGCTTGTCCTTCAGCTTTTCTTTCTCTTAATTCAATCAAAAATTGAGAACTAAGTATTGTTCATGCTCAATCTTGTTTGAGAAGTGTATCACCACGGCACCCAATAGATATTAGAGGCATTACGGCACCACATAGACACGTATAATACAACGGTTCTAAAGAGTCT
Organism: Sepioteuthis lessoniana; assembly: GCA_963585895.1. Lineage (NCBI taxonomy): Eukaryota > Metazoa > Mollusca > Cephalopoda > Myopsida > Loliginidae > Sepioteuthis > Sepioteuthis lessoniana. The sequence continues at coordinate 59,622,241 of OY757936.1, forward strand.
TATATGTGTAGCATGACCTCTTATGTTTCAGTCGAGATCCCACTGTAACCTCCCTGTGAGAAAAAAAGTGACAAACACACAGAACACCATCAATAGGTTCGCAGATACAAAAGTTTATTTGCTAATACCCTTCTTAGAAGTCGTTGAAGGGAGAGAATGAACTGAGCCAACCGTTTTAGAAAGACGGAGAAATAAACTGTCGCAAAACGAGAAAGACAGACACGGATCTTGATCACTTTTAGTTTTCTCTTGTAGTTTTCGCTTGTGCTTACTCAGGGTGTCTCTCCTTCACAATTTTGCTGTCAATCGCCAATTAACTTTCTTTTCCTGTTTTCTATCCCGCGTCCACTCTAACGCCTTTCTATAGAATTTCTCAGCCCGTCACTTGATTGCTCCAGATACATTTCTAACTTGAGTATCTGCTGCTATTCTGATCTTGATTTCGGGAACCGAATGTTCACTTTCCTATTCGTTTTTTCCCTTATCACCGTGCTTCTCTCTCTCTCTCTCTCTCTCTCTCTCTTTCTTTCTTACTGCCTCGAATCTCTTTCTCATATATTCCCCTTCTTTTCCACGGTCTTCTGATTGACCTCTAAATCTAGCTGGGAAAAACTTACTACTAAAACAATCAACTAGAATCCCTAATTATATTACAGAGAGCGGAGTCTCCGTGGTGAAGTGGTTAATATGCTGCATTATGACATCGTAGTAAGCGAGTTCAAACTCCAGTTGTGCCATTCACTTTTGAATGAATAACGTTGGGTAAGATATGAACTTCTTTATCTCCAACCCCATCCACGCAGCTAGGGTTTAAATTGTACTATTACTGTTCTTCTACAGGGATGGCTTTGGCGTTACATAACTCATGAAGGTTGATATGTCATTAAACAAAGAAAACCAAACGAATTAATAAACGTCAGCAGTGTTCGTTCTTCTATATTTAAGTAGTTCATAATGGCCGGAGGGAGTTCCCGTGGTGTAGTGGCTAACGTAGTAGAGAGCACATTGAAGTAATCAAGTTCGAATTTTAGTTGTCCTATTACACAAACTTTCGGACTAATACCCTTGCAAAAAGTATGAAGCCCTTCAGCAATAGGTTAAATATTCTATAAGAATCCACATTTTATCATTTTGTTTAAATATTTTATAATCTTTTTAAAATTATTTTTAACATTTGATATAATTTCTATATTTTCATGAATGTAAGGTAAATCGTTATTCTTATAACAAAAATTAAACCCACATATTGCAACTTATAGTATCTTGGTTGGTTGGTTGGGTTTAATGGCATATCAACCTCTATAGGTTATTTAAGGCCAAAGCCTGTTTATATATATTATATGTATGGTTTGTTAACACATAATTTGATGATACCATACAAAAACCAAACAACTCATTTACTCTCATATGAGTAAATATTTTCGAGTATTTCTATATGACTTTAGTTTATTTAGTAATGATAGTTGTTTTTTTTTTTAATTATTTCTCACTACTATTTCTATTAACACAAACATAATAGTATTTCTATTCACTTATAGTATCGAGATTTTTCTGTCGTCATAAAATTCTGCATTCTGAATAATTATTAAAGTTGAGATTAGCATAGGATTCCCACTCCCAAAAATTTAAGAAGTGTGTAGGACAGTTGTGGGGATTAATAAAAAATAAAATAAAAGAACAAAATAAAATGAATTAAAAAATGTAGCAGTTTCCAGAAGCCTCTGATAGGAAGCAGAATCTGCGCATGCTTGAAAGACAGATTTACTGGTACCAAAGAAAAATCCATTCTCACTTAAGCCTGCACAGCTTGAAATGGAAGGATCCCCTTGCACTCGGCTGATGGCAAGGTAGCACACCTGTTTGCTCAGTCCCTGAGCTTTGCATGCAGACAGTCTCTACTGCCTGCAAGCCACCACTGCCAAACATATCTCACGACGTTAAACTCACCAAAAATTATTTCAATATATTTTAACGCCTTGTCATGGAGACATGACTATACCTATCAGTTTAAGGGAGAAATTTCTCGCCCACATAATAATCGTTAAACTCTGAACTAAAGTTTTGAGTTAAAAGATGTCTTCGTCTCTTTCCTCCTTTCCTTCCGTAGTTCTATTGCAGACTTCCACAGAAAAAGACGCCAATAAGATATTCCATACTCCATACAGTAAACTTTGAAAAGGTTTCGATGTTGTCATAAAATAGCAAAACCCTTCGAATTCATTATATTTCCAATTTTATCACACACACACACACACACACACACACACACACACACACACAGAGTGATGCAAAAGCCAGTCACCATTTTAAAAAAATAACGTTTTAAAAATAATCTACAAGAGTGAGTCAAAAGTTAAAAAATATTTTCGTACGCGCTCAATCTACGGCGTATATATTACATGACAGAAGCAGTTCAAGCCGTTGTAGATACCTGCTGTGGTTGGTAGTATAGTGATAGACGGTGCACTAACACATTGCTTAACTCTAGGTGTATTTAAAAACTGCACTGATAAACGTGCAACGTAGTCTAAACTGGGAACTTATGCTCTTTGAGTTCGAACTGAGTCATAATTCGGTGGAAGAAACATTTTCGGTGTGAAAGGTGATAGCACGGTTGATCCCAAAACAATGACTAAATGGTTCAAGGTAAACATAAAACCATCGATTCCGAGGCTGTGCTCCTAGCCAGAGAAGCAAATCTGGTGAGTAGCATTTAGATAGTATTAGGCAAGCTCAACATTTTACAGTCCTGTTTGGCTTATCACATTCACAAACTGGACAAAATCCTCTAGAGTTGACGAATTCTGCTTCATATTACCAAAATATTGCAAAACTTTTGACTCAAGTCAAAAATAATAAGAATAAAAAGAAAAAATTCTTAATTTTTTTAATTAAAAATTTGTTCACTTGTTGTATATTGCTCGTTAAGTTCTTCCTATCGGCCAGTTAAAAAAAATGACGAACACTTGTATATGAAAATAATAACTTATTTTCTTTATTTATCTGTCTTGCTATGAAGGTGGAGTCTGAGAGAGAGAGAGAGAGAGAGAGAGAGAGAGATTATATGTGCATATGGGAAATGGACATGAGATCTCTTCACTTCGACCGTTAGCCTATCTGCCCTGACATCTGAACGTGGCTGCATTTATAAACACACCAACTCGAGGTTGACAACTCACATCTAGTCAGGCCACCAAAGTTTTTTTCTTCCGGCTAGCGACACCGGTACTTTTTTTATTTCCGGGATTTGATCTATTATTTCCGTAGCCTTATCTCTTGGTCATCTCATTTCTCATTTCAATGTGTCACGACCACCAGGTTAATTGACTAGTCAACTTGTCGCTCATTTCCTATTTCCTCAAGCTTGTCATCTTTATTCATTAAGCTTTTAGCCACTAAGGCGTCTACCTTTTTAACAAAAAATCCATTTGTCACACTTCAATCAACCAACAATGCAAAATATCTTCCTCGCTCAAGGGGGTGTCCTCATTGTGCAATGGTTAAAGCGATGGACTACGAAATCGTAGTAAGCGAGTTCGTACTCCAGTCGCGCTATTACGTTCACTTTCGGGCAAATACCCGTGGGAAAGGTATGAACCCGCTTATCCTCCAAGCTATGGGTTAAATAGTACCACTACTGTTCTTCTAGGAGAATAGCTTTGGCATTGAATAACCTACAAGGGCTGATATACCATTAAACAAAGAAACTAAACCAAACCAAACCAAACCATCCTCGCTCAAACTGGTCGCATTCGCCATCTGCGCACTCACGGATCATAAGGTTGATCAGATGTTCCTCATCGATTACGATGGACAAAGAAGAATATATATATATATATATATGGTTAGTTAATGTCAAATCCTCTTTATACACATATGAAGTAAGTAAAATTTGGTCCGCAGTCGAGGGCAACCAGAAGGCTCTTTTTCAATAGCTACTACACCGAGGGGTAGGAGAGGGCGCAACTCCTTTCCCTGGAAAGCTCCACTTTACCCTCGATAAATACCTTATATTGCTAAGTGTTAAGCAAGGAGGTATCAAGTACTATCTTTAAAGTCTTTGGTATGACGTGACCTGAGATTGAACCTAGGTCTCCTGGACCATTGGCGAACACTCTATCCACTAACCAATGAGCCGGTTATATATGTTAGTGCTAAAAAGTAACTAAATCTATTATTTACATTAGTTTTCATTAAATATAATTAACATTAAAAGTTTTCTTTAATTATTATTAACGTGAAAAGTGAGTGTGAATACTCACTTTTAATGTTTTTCAATTACACTACTCGTCATTATTCATCTAAAATTACAAACAAAAAAATATAACTACGCTTTAAAATTCTTTCCAAATAAAAACATCTCTGTTTACATTCTCAGCCAGTCTGCTAGTTGTTGTCACTGACATGCTTTTTCTCGGCTATAAATAAAAACTACTAATGATATCAATGCATAAGAATAAAATTGAATCTGAAAATTTTACTGTTGGTCGAGTTGATGTAATTGACTTAGGATTCTTCTTGGAATCGAAATGTTATTATTTAGTTTTACCGATGTAAATGGTCTCATATTTGCAATGAGTAAATAGTATGTCTGATTGAAAAACAAATTGATCCATTTAAAGCTAATCTCGCTTAGCTTTTATCCCAACAAAACTCTATTAAGAATGCTGCTCAAAGGCAAGACATAACTTTGCCAATATATATATATATATATACATTCTCCCCCATCCCGCTGGTTGAGCACTCGAGTGTGGAATTTGCCAGCTTCTACATACGCTGAAATGCAATAGCCCTTCTCATGAACTGAGCACTCCGGTAGCTGATAATGTATATGTAAAAATATACGTAAAATCCCTTCACTTACTCTGAGAATGACGATTGCTCTGGAGTAAGATGTCCAACTAACGTAAAGTCAGCCGGGTTTCGATTCCAGCTAGACCTCTAAATACACTGAAGAGTTGGGATGCAACTAGTGTCCTGAATATGACACTAAACAATCTGATGGTGAGGTTCCAGTAATGCTGGAGCTTTGGGAATGCGGAGTACCCTTTTGTTGCCATTGCTCCCAGGTTCACTCTGGCCCGGAGTGGTAGCACCTGATAAGGGTCCTATCTATGGGTTAAAAAGAACTAAACCGGGCTTCCTTAACTATATTGATTTTTGCATTTAAACTGCGTATTTATGCTAAACTGAATTGTTTGAAATAGAACTATTTTCATAAAATGGATTTGTCGTTAAATAACCTATAAGGGTTGATATGCCATAAAACCCAACAAACCAACACACACACACACACGCACACACACACATATATATATATATATATACATTTGCCCAATACGACAATATTCGAGCAAAAATTCACAGGTTTTAATATAGACTTTTCCTTCTCCCTGATTGGTTGCTACATCAAGTTTAAAGAGCCCCGTCTTCCTTACTATTTATCCATAGCTGGACAGAGAATAGTTGGATTCAAAACTTTCTCAATGGTATTAGCGGCATGAGAAATGCAATGGTATTAGCAGCATGAGAAATGCAAATAGTTTCCTGCAGGATTTGAACTCTGGTCGCATTGTCCATTTCCTACGACGGTAACCATTATGACACTAGTGCACACACACATACACACACAAACACAGACATACACACACATAGACATACACAGACAACCACACACACACACTCACAAACACACACACACACACACACACACACATAGACACAAACACACAGACACACACGCACACATACATATATGAGTTGGTTTAGTTTCTTTGTTGAATGGTTTATCAAACTGTGGGGGGGGTTATTTAATGCAAAAACGATCCTAGTAGAAGAAAAGTAGTGATGCACTTCGACCCATAGTTGATATATATATATATATATATATATATATATATATATATATATACACGCATACATTTCTTCTGATAAATTAGCCTTCCATTTTTGTCCCCACTGGATAAATCTAAAGACCTAATTATATCCAGACTTCTTATGAGAAAACTTAATGTCTCAGAAAATTAAATACATCCTTTAAAACAGGAAGTAATATTGACTGTTTCTTTGAATCATAATGTATGGGTAATGAAGGTCAGTTGAATCAGATTCCCTCAGCAGCAAACCATCGTTGACATTTCTTTGTTTTTTAAGGTTTTTTTTCCTTTACTTTTTCATTTTTTTTTGCTGCTTGACTTGTGCAGGGGAAAAAGTATGGAGAGATGCACGGATTTTGCAAAACTGATTTCCATCTAAATATTTGATATATGAAAGTGTACATGGACTAAATGCTTTATATATATATATATATATATATATATATATATATATATATATATATATATATATATATATATATATATATATATATATATATATATATATATATATATATATATATATATATATATATATATATATAGGCCTAGGGGTTAGAGTGTTCGCCAATGGCCCGGGAGACCTGGGTTCAATCCCAGGTCGAGTCATACCAAAGACTCAAAAAATGGTACTTGATGCTTCCTTGCTTAGCACTCAGCATTATAAGGTACGGATCAAGGGTAAAGTAGAGCAATCCAGGAAAGGAGTAGCGCCCTCCCCTACACATTGGTGTAGTAGCTATCGAAAAGGGAGCCTTCGGGTTACCCTCGACTATGGTCGCCAACTTTACTTACTATATATATATATCATGGCATGCTTTTACATTACAAAGAAATGAATACTATACACACACACACACATATATATATATATATATATATAAAGTTGAATGTAGACGTGATAGTATTTACCAACCCCTCCGCTCGGGCAGGATATGACACAAGGTCAATTTTTAAGCGGAGTTTAACAGGTTTCAATTTAGAGTTTTCCTTCTCCTCGACCAAGGCCGAAGAACCTAGTCTGTCCTACTATTTACCCATAGCTGGAGGGAGAATAATTGGATTCATACCTTTCCCGAGGGTATTAGTGCTATGTGAAATGCAATCAGTCTCGTCCAGGATTTGAACTCGTGTCGCCGTGTCGATTTCCTACGACGATAACGACTACACCACGGGCACCTCCAAATGTACACGTGATAGTCGTTCAATCACATATACTGAATACTGAAGAAAAAACTTGTAAAAAAGTTGCATTTATTTTCAATTTTGCATTATATACATATATATATATAAAGCATACGCACACACTCTTACGTACATACATACACACACATACACACACACATGATTTTGCATTGCACACATATATGACTTGGAAACCAAGTTATGCAGTTCATTATGCAGGCTAATCGCCAAGGCGGAGAGGGAAAAAGAGAGCTATACTCAGCGCCCCGAAAAATTAGTTGCCTCCCCACCAGACTGTGAATTTGATATGAACTAATTTTAATGTAAAAAATACACCTCTACCAACAGGCCCCGCTTCAGACTTGATACCCGTCTCGACTGGACTTGATGTTCTCTCTTCTCATTAGTAATACCCTTGCAGCAATGATGACTGCTATTGGCAACGAGAGAAAATAATAAAATCTACAAATAATGAATTATTAAAATTTATTTTTAAATCAATTCAATTCATCCTTTCTTTTTGGCAAATTCATCGATTACTTTGTTGTAAAATGTATCAGTTCCACGCTAGACCTTCATCTTCTTCAAAAGGTCTTTATTCTTCGAAATGAAAACCGAATTACCTAACTGCTCTTCACTTTGGGAACACCTCATATAGTTATTTATACGTTTTAGTCAAGGAAACGATCTTTTACAGTAAGCAGATGTGGCAGGTATTATCGGGTTTAGACGTAGTAATTTGGTTACTTTTGCGAGGGTTTGGCTTAGTTCAAGTCACCATATCATCTCTGCGACTTCTCGGATGCTTGATGTTTACTCTGTAAAATCTGCAGCATTAATTAATTTCAGTTTGGTTTTCAATCCAAATCCAACGTTTTTTTACATCAAAAATTGAAAACACATCCGTCCGAAAATTTATTCGTAAGCGTGAAAAACCGTCGGATTTAATAATTCAGCAAATCTGAACTTTCCCATTGTTTTAAAACTTCTTTCAACATGAACAATAACTTCATCCAAAATTTTGTTCAAGACCAAATAATTCGAATTTGTCGTCTAAATCTACCCGACCCTTAACCCTTTGAATAGGTAAATCTATGGGGCTAGGAGATTTTGTTGGTGTTATTTATTTCGTTTGGTTAGTAGAAGTCGGTTTTGGGTTTCGATATCTGACTCCGTTTGTTTCCTTCTCAACCCTATTTAATTTGTTAGCTTCTTCTGTATCTGTAGAAGGCTGCAAAAGAATTTTTAAACGAAGGAAGAAAAGATACTGAGATATCTTTTAAATTTCAACTTTATTTTTGGGTTTCAGACAGCTACTCTATAGCGTGGAAGATCTTCTTGGACTGTTTTAGAACAGTTGCATCTGCATTATAAGGCGTTGAAATGTCTAGTCATTTTGGTGATTGATAAATCCAAAGTCGGTGGTCGTGTCTTGTGGGTGTGTTTATAACGTTTGTTTCGGTGATGTCGGCTCACTAGCATCAGACATAGCTAAGTCTCAGGCTACAAAATCTAATCAGGCATGTTTGGAGCAAGCGGCCGTGTGAAAGAAGGTCCGTTCAATGATACGGTGGAGGCTGAAGTCAGGTTAAATTTCTCTTTTGCGAAGTGATGGTCCTTTCTTCTGAGATGCGCCGCCCCTACTTCCTGTCAGAGGCTCCTAGGAATTTCTACCCTTTTTGAATTTATTTTGTTTTAATAATTTTCTTTTTCTTTTTTTTCTAATCTCTGCAAGTCTTTGATTTCTGACTTATTTAAAAATAAGATTACCTCCAAACTATTAACTTACAAATCATATATATCACCATTTACGAACAAATGAGCTCAGGCTTGTTTAAAAATGTTATTTACAAATTATACCTTTTCCAGTTCAAGATGGGAGTAGTTCAGTTCAAAATGGGAATAGTTCATTTCAAAATGGAAAAATTATTATAAGTATAAATATAAAAAATATTTTATGAATTTATATTTATACTTATAATAATTTTTCCATTTTGAACTGAACTATTCCCATTTTGAAATGAACTATTCCCATTTTGAACTGAACTACTCCCATTTTGAACTGGAAAAGGTATATATGTCTACAAATCATATATAATGTGTACAAAGAGGACAGGGCATTAAATAACCTACAAAGGTTGATATGCCTTAAAACCAAAGTAAACCTAGCCAAACACTTTTTCATTTAGTATTTTGGCAAAAGGAAGTTCTTTAGATTTGGTGGTTGCAGAGAGAACTAAGAAGAAGTAAAGAGAATTTAAGACCCTGGAGCCTTTTTTTTTTAACCCATTTTCCATCCGTCCATCTGGATTGGTAATTATTGAAGACACCATCGTTCATAAATATTTATATTCCAGAACCCTCACCCAGCAAAGAGACTGACCTGCCCCTCTGAAAGATCAGATGTTACAAACATTAGCAGAGTTTATGTTGCAAATGTATTTTGATTGGTCTAATCTCTCTTACAGAAATAAGCTTCTAATGTATATATGAAATACATGTATGTAGATGTGAATGAAATAACTTTTGCCTACAATGATTGATATATAATTCCATATTACAGAAATACAAAAAATAACACGATGTGAAAGAACAGTTATTCTAAACTATTGATTTTTTTCCTCAATTATTGAACTATTACTTTTCCTTGCTTTTCTTAAATGTAGCACTTCAGCAGATACATTCAACAGCCTTCGTCAGGTGAACAAATATATTTTTGATAATTTTGAAACGAGTCATCATCATTCCTAAATTTATTCTGGACTGCTGATCTCATTTTTTACTGCTTTTCGTGTTAATACGAAAATTCAGCAGATACATTCAACAGCCTTCTTCAGGTGTACAAATATACTTTCAGAAATTATCTCAAGAGCCATTATCGTTCCTAAATTTAATCAGGACTATTGATCTAATGCTTTTTATTTCTGTTTTTTTTTTTTTTTTTGATGATGCAAAGTTCGGCAGATGCATTCAACAGCCTTCTTCACACGTACAAATATACTTTTTATTATTTTGTGAAGATTCATTATCATTCCAAGATTTTTTTTCTGATTTATTGAATTCCTTTTTTTTAATACAACACTTCAGCAGATGCATTCAACTGTCTTCTTTGAGTGTAAAACAATATTTTCAAAAATTTTGCGAGTCATCATTCTTATTCTGGACTATTGAACTCATGTTTTTGTCACATTTTTTGTGTATAAAACACTTCAGCAGATGCATTCAACTGTCTTCTTTAGATGACAGGGTATATGCTGCTCATTTTAGCTAAGCTTTTCTGCACATAAAAATTCCTGACCACAAGAGGTAACCAAGAATTGATTAATCATTCAGTAGAATAATTTAGACGACAGCTGGTTAACTAGTTTATTTTATGGCATGTCAACCCTTGTTGGGGTATTTTATGCTGCAGTTAGTCTTATTGTTCTGACAAACAATATAATTTCAAGAATGCTTGTCAAATAGAAATAATTTCTATACAATTATATGGTTTTAAGTATTTCAATTAATCATATAGTTTCAAGTTTTAAAACCGGCTCATTGGCTTGTGGGTAGAGTGTTTGCTAATGGTCTGGGAGACCTGGGTTCAATCTTTGGTCATGTCATAACAAAGACTTTAAAAATGGTACTTGATACCGCCTTGATTAACACTCAGCAATATAAGGCATGTATCAAGGGTAAAGTGGAGCAATCCAGGTAAAGGAGTAGCACCCTCCCCTACACATCGGTGTAGTAGCGATTGAAAAGGGAGCCTTCTGGTCGCCCTCGACTACGGTTGCCAACTTTACTGACTTATTGGTTCAGGTAAATATTCTTAATACAACAAATAACTTGCACACAGATATTTTCAAGTATTCCAGTATAACATTAATAATTCTTTTGTAATAATAACATTTGGAAAAATTTGGGTTCATAGTATTCATGTCAAATACTAATAATTTGTACACAATTGTATGGTTTTAAGTACAGGGTGGAACGATAAAATTGTCGCCCTAGAAAAGACGATATGATTCCATTTCCGTTTAATGAAAACCGGTTTTCTTTTTTTTTTTGTTGCAGACCATCTACTAGTTGGCCAGTTGTGTACAAATCCCAAGAGCAATAGGAGCCTTGTAGAGGGTCGAACGATAAAATTGTCACCCTAGAAAAGACGACATGATTTCATTTCCGTTTAATGAATACCGGTTTTCTTTTTTTGTTGTAGACCATCTACTAGTTGGCCAGTTGTGTACAAATCCCAAGAGCGATAGGAGCCTTCTATCATGTCTGAAAGTGACACAATGTTCCACGAGCGAGATCGGAGATGCGCCGCTGTACAACTCATACTCTCTACCGATCCAAGTTATGACAACAGAACCATTGCCAGCACCATCAAAATGCAAATCCAGACGGTTCAACGTGCCCAGGGTGATGAAAACAAAGTTTCCGGCTACGGTTATGGTCTTTGGTGTGGTTTCCTCATCACATGTTCGAAGTCGGCTTGAAAGTCAACGCCAAAGTGTACCTGGATGTGCTGAAGAGTGTGGTGATTCCCTGGTGCAATCAGGTGGCCGGTGGCAGACCCTGGGTGTGGCAGCAGGACTCGACGTCGGCCCACAAGTCCAAAGAGACCCAGGCTTGGCTTCAGAAGGAGTGCTACGACTTTGTATCCTTCTCTCACTGGCCCCCTCCTCCCCTGACCTGAACCCGCTGGACTACTTCGTTTGGTCATACATCGAGAACATCACCAACATGACCTCCCACAACGCCAAAGCCAGCCTGATCACCGCCACCCGCCGAGTATTCGCCGAGTTCCCGCCGGCGCTTGTAGAAAAGGCATGCTCCCTATTCCGGATCCGTATCGAGGCGGTGATTGAGGCCGAAGGCGGCGACATGGAATAGATGTCAGCTCTACAACATAATCAAGTTACCTGGATTGATTTTTTCAATAGAAGTTTTAAAATAAATCTGTAGTGTTGTTTTCTTTAGGGCGACAATTTTATCGTTCCACCCTGTATTTCCAGTAATCATATAGTTTCAACCGAGACAGACATCAACAGGTGACTAAAAAAGGCAGGGACACCTATCAGTTGGCTATTGGTCATATGGAAGTCAGACCTGACCAATAAAATAAAACGCAGTTTCTTCTAAGCAGCGTTCGTGTCGATACTACTATATGGATGCACTACATGGACGGTAACTAAACGGCTGGGAAAAAGCTTGATGGCAACTATACAAGAATGCTGCAAGCAATATTGAACAGGTCCCGAAGGCAACACCCCACAAAGCAGCAGCTGTACGGCCACCTACCACTGATCACGAAAACTATCCAAGTTAGACGAACCAGACATGCTGGAGAAGTAGAGAAGAGCTCATAAGGGATGTACTCCTATGGACCCTTTCACATGGCTGAGCAAAAGCAGGGCGACCAGCTCGAAGCTACATACAGCAACTCTGTGAGGATATGAGGTGTAGCCCTGAGGACCTGCCAAAAGCGATGAATGATAGGAGAGGTAGCAAGAAAGGGTCAGGGATATCTGTGCTGATGGCACGACAAGATGATGACATGATGATATAGTTTCAAGTAACTAATAACCATAATCCTTTGGAGGTGCCTGTGGCGTAGTGGAGGAGGTGCCCGTGGTGTAATGGTTATCGTCATAGGAAATGGACACGGCGACACGAGTTCAAATCCTGGACCACCCTAATTGCATTTCACATAGCACTAATACCCTTGGGAAAGGTATGAATCCAATTATTCTCCCTCCAGCTATGGGTAAATAGTAGGACAGACTGGGTCTTTCAGCTTTGGTGAGACAACTAGTCTAAGAGAAGGAAAACTCTGAATTCAAACCTGTTAAACTCTGCTTAAAAATTGACCTTGTGTCATATCCTGCTCAAGTGGAGGGATTGGGTAAATATGAATAACAATAGTCCTTATTAAACAATTATGGCTTCAAGTAACTATTCTTAATTCAACTAATTTGTAAAAAGTTATACTGTTGTATACTCAATCAATGAACGTATGAAACATTTCTTTATAAAAATATATCTCGTTTTATTCTCAAAAGGGGCCCACTGATTGTTGTAAGTTTGAGAGATACATGGAAAGACATTTACTCAGAGAGGGGACTTCTTCTTGTCCCATATCTTCTTATGAGAGCCAGCGGGTGCCAACACTTGCACCCCCTTGCAAGCTGTATCATCAGAGACGACCTAACCCTCTGATCGGCTGCATGTCCCTGGCTCAACTCCTGATTCTTGGCACTCTGTCTAAATCTGACTGCATGGTTCTCATCACGTGGTCTCCTTCTGGTTACACACCTTTTGGACCCGACTGCCCTGACGCACTTCCCTGTTTACAATACAGAACGTGACAGCTTGTCAAAGCACATGGGGTCACTTAGAACAAACTGAAAATCCATGTCATGTTATATAACAATATGGTTCTTAAATTTTCTTAGCTAATACAAATAATGTGTGTACAATTATATGATTTTATGCATTTCAATAATTATATAGTTCCAAGTAACTAATAATAATACATAGTAAACAATAATAGCTTCCATTTCAGTTTCAGCTTGTTTGTTTAATGGTATTAAATTAAGAATTATTCTAATAGTGCAATTAAAGTTCAGATTTGGTTTCAATGATATTGCAGTTCAGCATATTAACCACTCCCCCATAATTATAGCTTCAAGTATCTCTTCTTAATACTAATAATTAGCACAAATTTATATAGTCTCAGAGATCCAATCTAATTCTAATATTTTATACTCAATTATTTGGTTTTTAAGTTACTATTTTTATTTGATAAAATAATTTGCTTGCACAAAGTTAAAAGGGTTTTTTTTATTTTAAGATTATAAAAATTTACCCATATTTGTATTATGCACATATCAACACAAATGGATAAAACAATATTGAATGGGTGTAACATTTTATTTGCTTAAAACCTTTTCTTTGAATTGATTGGTTCCATCTGGGACTTAACTGTGAGTGTTCGACATTCTTGTTATTTCAACACTAAGACCATTAAATCCATAAGTTTAGTGAGACCAGAACCTCTGACTAAGTTATCTCCCTTGAAAACCTAGTTTCCTAAATGAGATAAAATATAACAAAAGAAGAGATTTGCTTTTAAAAGTCTGTCTGTTCCAAAGACGGCTTTGTAGAACCTCTTTTATATTTCTGATTCCCAAAATGGAAAAGCTGACCGGTTTGATCTTGGCATCTGAACCATTCATTTCTGATCTCAAATCAATTTTAATCAGGTTTGCTATGCACAAAAGCCAAATTATATTATCCTGACATTCTTATGCCAAAAAAGATGAACTGGCTGCCATATTGTAGGTGCATATATGCACATACACACACACACACACACACACATATATATATATATATATATATATATATATATATATATTAAGTAACTGCTCTTGCCCAGGGTAAATTTTAAATATGAATCAGTTTAAGTATAATCAAATTGTACATACAAGCACTGAATCTATATTAAAAATCATTTTTTTTGTTTGTCTGTCTGGTACAAATGTGTATCTGATTAATGAGATTTCAGTTGGTTCTTGTTTGGGTGGATCGGTATAACAGGTTTTTATTTTAGTTTTCTTCATTCACATCAGCATATGAATTCTAATTGACCCAATCATTAAATATATGAATAGAATATTATCACTGTCAAGCAGTTTAGGCTTTGATTCAAAATTGTGTTATTCTGTTTATGATCAAGATATTATCATCATCAAGACATGCCAACTGTACTGATTTCTTTGACTCTCTCTCCCTATTCATCCCTATCAGTCATTGCTTTTGTAAGTCCTCTAGACAGCATTCAGTGTCCACACACTGCTGATCAATGTACATTTTTGCTGATTGGCCAACACTAAAGTGTCCTAGTGTAGGAGTACATATAAGAATGTCATGATTTCATCCTTACTTTTCCAGCTTTTCTTGCTCAACTTACTTGGTTGATTTGTGAGATGGGAAGTAAGTGATCATACAGCTGCTGTTTTGTAGGGTGCTGCTTTTAGGACATTGAGTAGTGTGACAATATTTATCATGGTTTTTCCCTGTTTCACCGGCTTGCCTATATCTTTCCCCCATGTTGTGATTGCTTCAAAAAGGAGTTCTTTCAACAATCAAGTTCTGATTAAAACAGCATAAGCCTCAGGTTAGCTCTACAAAGAAAGAAAAAGAAATAAAAACAAATTCTGAGAATACACTTGCAATTTCCCGCCCAGTTGGCTGGGGAGGCTATAGAATACACCGACGGCATTTCTGCAGTGGTGTAATATCCCTCTTCCTGACAAGTGTCCTAATTATGACATTAAACAATCCGATGGTGAGGCTCAAGTAATGCTGGGGATTTGGTGAATATGGAGTACCCCTTCATTGCCATTGCTCCCAGGGTTCTATCTATGGGTCAAATAGAACAAACTATGTGCTAACAAATGACTGATATTGTGACTGTTAAAAAGCAATACTTGAAACCATTTTAAAAGAGCTCAGGGTCGTTTAAGAATGCTCTCTATAAAATGTGTTTATGAATCATATATATTTAACATATAAGTATAAACAGGATGTAATGGCTTAAATGCAAGACTACAGTCTTGAAGTAAGTACAGTCTCAAGTCAAATAGTATCACTGCTGTTCTTCTACAAGGATGCCTTTGGCGTCAACTAAACCATGAAGGTAGATATGCCAATAAAAAAAAGAAACCAAACCAAACCGGTGAGGACTTGGTTAGCGGGTTTTAAACTTTGTTCGGTTATTCAATGCTGAAGTCATTCATCTTTTTCTTTTCTTTTTTGCAAGCAGATATATGATTTCAAGTAACTAATAATAATAGTCATTTGCGTATGATTGTAGCTTTAAGTAACCATTCTTAATAGAAATAATTTGCATACAAGATTATAGTTTCAATTCTGGTTTGGTTTGGTTTCTTTATTTAATGGGATATCAACCTTCATGGTTTTATTTAATGCCAAAGCTATCCTCATAGAAGAAGAGTAGTGGTGCTATTGAGCCTATAGCTGGAAGGATTAGGAAGTTGTTACTTTTTGCTAGGGTATCAGTCCTAAAGTGAAAGTAATAGCGTGACTGGAGTTTGAACTCGCTTACTATCACAATCCAGCACGTTAGCCACTATGCAACAAAGAATCCCCACCACCATATGGTTTCAAGTATTTTGATCTGTGTTATAACCAAACAGGCGACATTTCCACACTAGACGGAACCTCTCTGAAACTAGTAGACAAATTCACCTACCTAGGAAGCAGCGTCTCCTCAATTGAAAAAGAATTCGACATACGGCAAACGAAAGCATGGACAGCTATTGATATGCTCTTGATCATATGGAAATCAGACCTGACCGATAAAATGAAACGCAGTTTCTTCCAGGCTGCGGTCATATCGATATTGCTATATGGATCCACTACTTGGATGCTAACTAAATGGCTGAAAAAGAAGCTAGACCGCAATTACACAAGAATGCTGCAAGCAATATTGAACAAGTCCTGGCAGCAACACCCCACAAAGCACCAACTATACGGCCACCTGCCTCCCATCACGAAAACTATACAAGTTAGACGAACCAGACATGCAGGACACTGCTGGAGAAGCAAGGATGAACTCATAGTTCAATAAAAGCCATGCAAAAGAGATAAAATAAAAACCTGAGATGGGAACAGGTTCTCTAGATGGCATCCTGTATCTGCAAAGAGCTAACAAATGCAAGTTTTTGGTGGTCTGTTAACTCTAGTGTGTCCATGTGTAGTAGTTCATACAAGAACATTGTTTATGAGTTCGTTCTTACTTGAGCAGTAGTGCCTGGCATGTTTTGTTCATCTTACATGGCTGGTTTGTATGATTGGAGGTAAGTGGCTGTACAGCTGCAGTTTTGTAGGGAGCTACTTCTAGGATTTGTTTATATACATATATATATATATACATTTTCAAACATAATTATAAATATATATATGTATATATATATACATGGATGTATATATATATGTACATATATACACATACACACACATATATATATATATATATACGTACATTACATAATGCTTGTAAAATGAACTATCTTTTGCATGTAAGAAATGGTTGTCAAACTGGTTTTTTTCCCAGCCCCTTATTAGTCCAGCTGAACCAATAACAAATTTAGAAAAGTGTCACCAGTAGAAAAAATACGGTATATGACACTTATGAAACAACAAGTTACGCAGCTGTACAATAAGTCTGTGAGGCAAACAAATCTCAACTCGATGTGAAATCTTTCGGAAAAGTATCCAGCCTTTTTGAATATCTTAACAACCAGTTGTGCAACCTTGATGTATGTATTTGCCAAGCCTCTCAACTATAAGCAGGATGGAGGGTGTCCTCATAGTTTAATGGTTAAATGGATGGACTGCGGAATTGTAGTAAGTGAGTTTGTACTCCAGTCGTGCTATTACGTTCACTTTCAGGCAAATACCATTGGGAAAGGTATGAACCCTCTTATCCTCCCATCTATGGGTTAAATAATACCACTACTGTTATTCTAGGAGAATGGCTTTGGCTTTAGAATAACCAATAAAGGTTGATATGCCATTTAACAAATAAACCAAACATATAAGTAGGATGCTACAGCAGGTCAATTTTAAAGCAAAGTGCAGCTGATTTGAAATCAGGTTTGGTTTGATTTGATTTTATGGCACATCAATCATTGTAGGTTATTAATGCCAAATCCATTTTTATACATGTAAATGCTTCTTTTCCAAATAATTCAGTTTAGAATAAGTATATTTTTTTTGTTTACATATGGTTAAATGTCAAAACAGTTTTATTTCAAACAATTCAGTTTAGCATAAGTATAGTTTTTTGTTTACATATGGTTAAATGTCAAAACAGTTTTATTTCAAACAATTCAGTTTAGCATAAGTATAGTTTTTTGTTTACATATGGTTAAATTTCAAAACAGTTTTATTTCAAACAATTCAGTTTAGCATAAGTATAGTTTTTTGTTTACATATGGTTAAATGTCAAAACAGTTTTATTTCAAACAATTCAGTTTAGCATAAGTATAGTTTTTTGTTTACATATGGTTAAATGTCAAAACAGCTTTATTTCAAACAATTCAGTTTAGCATAAGTATAGTTTTTTGTTTACATATGGTTAAATGTCAAAACAGTTTTATTTCAAACAATTCAGTTTAGCATAAGTATGTAATATGTCAAAAACAGCCCCATCTCAAAGAATTCAGTATAGCATATGTACACAGTTTAATTTCATTTGACCCATAGATAGGACCCTATCAGGTGCTACCACTCTGGGTCAGAGTGAACCTGGGAGTGATGGCAATGAAGGGATACTTTGCATTCCTCAAAGCTCCAGCATTCCTGAAGCCTAACTATCAAAATGTTTAATGTCATATCCAGGACAATCATTGAAGGAGTCTTACCCCTCTGCAGAGATGCAATCAGTGTATTCTACTGCCCTAGCCAACAGGGCCATTTGAATTCAGAGCTTTCCTTTTCCTAGAATAGTTTCCTAACCAATGTTATGGAACCAAGTCTACCCTACTAGCCTTGATGTAACTTGTCAACTAATCAGATACAATTTAGCCCAAACTTTTTTTCAGAGAGGTAAGACCCTCTCCACAAGAAGTATCCTGGATATGACACTAAATGATAAGTCAAGTTCAAATCTTGATCCAGGATGTTGGAGTTTCAATTTGCATTAATGCTCTGGTAAAGGGTATAAGTCCTTCTTACCCACCAGCCAGCCCATTTGGCTGGGGCTGTAGAATATGCCAACTGTATCTCTGTAGACCCCGCCCGCTGAAAATGACTCTAAACCATCTGATGCTCCAGTCCTGGAGATTTGGGGAATATGGAGTACCCCTTTCATTACTATTACTCTTATGGAGTGGTAGCACCTGATAGGGTCTTAAATAGAACTGTTTGATATTTAAACTGTGCAAACGAATGATTTATCAAATTGTTAGAAATAGAACTCTGATAATTTCACTGTCTGTTAACAAATGACTGTTGAATTGAATTGAATTGAATAGTTAGTTAGTTGTCTAAATTTCTGAGATGAATCATTAAGGGTTTTTGGATTATTTCCACAACGTTTCAGCCGATATGTCCTCTGGCCTTCTTCAGGTGTTTGTCGAACTCAGGAACCTTCACAGAACTTTGAACTATGTCCTTTATTGAATCCACGGGGGTCACCTGTTCTGATTCTGTTAGCCATAACCGGGTACAAGTGTTAAATATTCCTGTATTGTTACTCGCCTGTAGTGAGGAATGAACCTGCATTGTCTTCTTAGAAGCTTAGGGAACCAACACCTATAACCGTTACGCCATGTGTCTTGCTGAATTTTTGGGACTTATAAACTTAATGTTCTTGACTAGAATTACTACAATTATGGTCAATTTTTTTACTTGTGCTTCAGATTTTTTTTTTCATCTATTTATTTTTTATTTCATCATGAACCACTCGTAACAACTACCCAGAGCGCATAAGATCGGCTCCAAGAAATCTAGATAGGAGGATGGAGGATAATACTCTGACGAGCTTGCAAGGGGATGAAAGCGTCGGCATCCCCTGGCTCCTGGAAGAAGATATGGGAGGAAGAAGTCCTCTCTCAGAGATATGTCTCTCCATCTATCTCTCAACTAACAACAAGCTGTGGACTCTTTAGAGAATAAAATGAGAGATATTTTTATAAAGAAGTGTTTCGTTTGTTCATTGAAGTTTGTAAATTATGTTTAATTATGTTTCCGCTCATCTTTGTATTACAGCTATACAACACTAAGCCCTATTGGCAGTGAAAGAATAGAATTTATTGTTATATTGTCATCTACAGTATCATAACGACACAATAATAAAGACGCAGGAAGACTTCTTTAAAAATATATGTACCTCTCACTTTATTGTAAGGGTTCTAAAGGGTTGTGTGGGGTTCTACTGCGAGAGGGAGTTGGAAACCGAATATAAGCTGCAATATTTTGACCCCCACTCTTATGGCCGTCAACGTTGTGTCTTTCTCGTTCTCCAGGTGCTCAACCGGAGGCCCGGGGCTCACTCTGCTGGCTTTCTCTACTGCATCTTATCAGCAAACTCTCTCTGGGCCCCAACTCAATCGGGGGCCCTGAGCCCCTTTGGCATGGTGTGGCTTTCCCTACCACATCTCGTCTATAACTCCGTCCGATCTCTAACTGCAACTGTCTGACTTCTGTCTTGACTGAGTTATATAATAGTTCAACGCCCACTCAGTCACCTACTCGATTTTTGGAATTGCATGTTGGATCGTCATCAAGCGGAAATAACTGTCATGCAGTTCACAGGTCACTCTCTTCCGGTGCATCAGTCTATGAGTGTACCATGGGAATTTTAACTTGTCCAATTTTGTTAGCCAATTTCTGCCAAAGCGATTTCCTCTCATAACTGCCATTAGAATGTATCACTTCCTTCTGGTACATCACCTTGAATGGCATTTTTGGCGGGGTCGAAGGTCAAAACCAAACATTATGACGATAGCTATCTATCAAGATTAACTGAGTATGACATAAGGCAGGAAATAAGGAGCAACCACTGAGAATCACATTCCCCGGCAATGATCTGCCAGCCTAGCTCATTAAGAATTACATCCCAGTGTAGGTGCTCAATTGATATCAAGTCCTGCTCGACTACGTTGGTCATAAGTTCTCTGAGTGCAATGTGAGCCAGATGATCCTGTTGAGACTTGGACTCACCAAGTGCAATGTGAGTACGGTACATATGCCTACCCATTGCTTAAACTAGACCTGAATATCTTGTGTTATGTTGTTTGTCAATGATTCTTCGCCGACTCGATGGTGACCCGGCTGAAGTCGGGTTCCATTTGGCCTCGAATCTATCATTGACCTAGAGCTCCATCAACTTGAATGCCTGGAGAACCGCCGAATACGCTAGGTGCAGTTAACACGGATGCACACCACTGGGGGATTTCAAACGTCTCATAGTGATTATTGTGCTGGACTGTGACATAGTAGTTAGCAAGTACGTACTGCAGCCATGCTGTTACGTCAAATTTTGGACAAATACCCCTGTGAAAGCTTTAAACTGTTCTCCAATAAGGGTGACTTTGGCATTAAATAACCCATAAAGGTTGACATGCCATTAAACAAAGAAACCAAATCAAACAAAGTTATGGGTTAAATAGTACTACAACTGTTCTTCCTCAAGGATGACTTTGGCATTTGATAACTTACAAAGGTTGATATGCCATTAAACAAAGAAACCAAACCAACAGGTTGACACAGACGCCTGCCTGGGATCAGAGTGTAGTATCCGTTCACAGGAAATGTTACAAGTCAATATCGTCTCAATTTTAGCTGTTATCTTTCTCATTGTCTTTGGCTCATAAAGATCTTCAATAGATTAACGCCTTTGGTTCTGACAATAGAATAACCAAAGAAATTGTGACTTCTGTGAAATCTGATACTTTCATGTTTGCTGAATAAATTGAATTAGCCAAAAGGAAATATATGCAGAAATTCAATAAAAGACTAAAACTTTGTTTGGCAACTTGGGTGAAATATAAAGAAAGCTGGTAGCCATCTCTAAAGAGAAAAATACATCTTTTCTTCAAGAAAAATAAATACCATATTTGATTGCATATAAATATAAAACCACTCCATTTAGCATTTGATATCGCAGTATTATAGAGTCTTGTTATATGAAAAGTAAATAAAGGATTGTCATCCGACAATATGCAGAAAAATTGACAACAACGATTCAAGTGGAAGGAGAGAATTTATTGAGAGGTCGACACTATAGCGTTTCGGTTCTACTGAACCATCAACAGGAGAAAAGAAAAGAGAAACAAATATAAAAAAGAAAAGAGAAACATATATAAAAAATAAAAGAGAAATATATAAAAAAGAAAAGAGAAACAGATATTAAAAAAAGAAAACGCTGATTCACCCATTAAACGGCCAACTTTTTCTTATACATATTTTCCCCTAGGTTTTTGTATTTTGCAATTCTAAACACCCATCGTTGGCTTAAAATCGCGCATATCACTCCTCATGGTCCTGATGATGGTTCAGTAGAACCGAAACGCTATAGTGTTGACCTCAATAAATATCTCCTTCCACTTGGATCGTTGTTATCAGTCTTGTTATATGTATCATTATCATCTGGGTTATGCACTAGGGATTCTGCTTGGGTTGGTGTATTTGCCAGAAGTGCAAGGTCATCTGCGTAGTCTGCATCTGTCTTAGTTTTTATAGGATATCGTCTGCTTGTAGACTTTTCTAATGTGAAACTATTTTGTTTTATTAGATTCATTGACGTTCCAAGTATGTAACCTTGGCAGAGATAAGCAAATATAATGTTAACATATTTCTTTGAAAGATTCCAGTGACAATGTCGAAGAAGTCTTTGTCGCCATCTGTTGAGTAAACTTTTGCTTAGGTGTTTTTGTGAAACCTTTTTATAGAGTCTTGTCAGATATATCATCATCATCATCAGGTTACGCAGGAGGCACAGAGTGTTGTATAATACAAGTATACATATGCAAGCTACACAATACAAATGCACAAGCGGGCTCCGTTGTTCAGGTACGAACGGTTTATCAATTACTTGACTTCGGTTCTTCGACACGAGGATAGAGGCAATTCTTAAAAGTCTTTCGTAATCATACTGTGCTAACAACACCCCCAACGTTCGGCATATCTCGTGGTGTTTTAGATCTCAATTCATCTTCGCTGGTCGGGACCCGAAAAACGTAACCGCCGCCGCAAGAGTAGAAAACTCAACTCAATGGCAGAAACTCAATTGTCTGCCAGCATGGTCCAATCTCAAATCCTCAACTACCTGATCGGACCCCAATTTCTCAACACCATAGTCGGACCTCAATTTTCCAACACCAAGGTCGGACCTCAACTGAAACTTTTTCAAAACCTTCCAAATTCTCAGTCCATCTCTTCTGGGCATGATGTCATCCACACTCCAGCCACATTTCCTGTCTGGGGTTTATTATGACAATGGTGACTGTCGTATCCTTTGCGCACGAGCGTAAACTGTACACAATGCTATGCACCTGAACTCTTAACCCGAATAGTTCAAAGCCCAATCAAACTGAATGATAAAAATATAATTAATGAAAAATGATTAAAATAAAAAAAATCATTCCTTAATGATATAACAAAATTTCCCTGACACACACACACACACTCTCTCTCTCTCTCTCTCTCTCTATCTATCTATCTCGATCTCTTTCTCTCTCACTTTTATCCGTATGATTCATCACTTCATGCAGGTCTTCTAAACTGCATCTAGTGTCCGCACAAAGCTGATTTATGTAAGTCTTTGCTGGTTGGCCAACATTAGCACATCCATGTGAAGGAATCCATAAGTGAAAATCACTTATTAATTCGTCCTTGTATCTCCAGTAGAGCCCCTTGCCTTGTTTGTCTTACTTGATTGTTTTTTGACATGAAAGGTAAGTAGCCATGCACCAACTAATTTGTGGGATGCTGCTTCCAGGATTTGTTCAAGACAGTACACGGTATCCTTGTGTAATTTCCATGTAGCTTTTTCTCGACACATTTAGGTAACGTCCATATAGTGCATCCATATAGTAGTATGGACACAGCTACAGCTTGGTTGCCCAGACTGTAGCATACATCGACTGCTTCTCTGTAGAGAGGTAAGACACTCCAACGAGTGTCGTGGATATGAAACTAAAAAATCTGATGGTGAGGTTCAGGGGAACGCGGAGTACCTATTCATTGCCAATGCTCCCAGGTCCAATCTGGCCCGGAATAGTAGTACCTGATTGGGTCATATGTATGGGTCAAAAGAACTAAACTGTGTTCTTATGCTAAACTGAATTGCTCGAAATAGAATTGTTTTGATATCTAAACTACGTACTCATGGTAAAATGAATTGTTTGAAGTGGAAATGTTTTTACATTGAAACTGTACTTATGTTAAGCTGAATTGTTTGAAATAGAACTGTTTTGACATTTATCTGTGTGTAAACAAAAACTATACTTATACTAAACTAAATTGTTTGAATTAGGACTGTTTGACTAAACAGAATATATTGAAATAGAAATGTTTTTGACAATTAAACTGTGTACTTACTCTAAACTGAATTGTTTGAGATAGGACTGTTTATATGTATAAAAATAGATTTGGTATTAAATAACCAACAAAGGTTGATATACCATAAAACACAAACAAGCAAGCAACCAAACAAGCTACAGCTTGGAAGGAATCCCATTTTATTGTATCGCCTCGATCAGACTTCCATAAGATCGATAACCAGTCAATAGCATTGCCCGCTTTTGTTGACATCAGTTTCAATTGATGAGATGTTACTACCGAGCTATTTGAACTAGTCCACTAATTTTAGAGACTTTCCACTTATGATCGAGATGAATCCTTTTTGTTCAAAATATATGTATTCTTTTTTATTAGCATTCTCGTAGTGACCAATGCTTTTTGTTGTTTGCTATGTGAACTAGTCCACTAATTCTAGAGACTTTCCACTTATGATCGAGATGAATCCTTTTTGTTCAAAATATATGTATTCTTTTTTATTAGCATTCTCGTAGTGACCAATGCTTTTTGTTGTTTGCTATGTGAACTAGTCCACTAATTCTAGAGACTTTCCACTTATGATCGAGATGAATCCTTTTTGTTCAAAATATATGTATTCTTTTTTATTAGCATTCTCGTAGTGACCAATGCTTTTTGTTGTTTGCTATGTGAACTAGTCCACTAATTCTAGAGACTTTCCACTTATGATCGAGATGAATCCTTTTTGTTCAAAATATATGTATTCTTTTTTATTAGCATTCTCGTAGTGACCAATGCTTTTTGTTGTTTGCTATGTGAACTAGTCCACTAATTCTAGAGACTTTCCACTTATGATCGAGATGAATCCTTTTTGTTCAAAATATATGTATTCTTTTTTATTAGCGTTCTCGTAGTGGCCAATGCTTCCCGTTGTTTGCTCAAGGCTATGCTCTAGGGATTCTGCTCGAGTTGGTGTATTTGCTAGGAGTAGAAGGTCGTCCGTCTTAGTTTCTGTAGGATATTGTCTGCTTGTAGACTTTTCTATTGTAAAACCTTTTTGATTTATTAGACCTACTGACGTTCGATGTACGTTGCCTATAGGCAGAGATAAACAAATATGGTGTTAATGCTTCTTCTGGAATGATTCCTGCGACAATGTCGAAGAAATCTTTGTCGCTCTCAGGTGAGTAAACTTTTGCTTAAGTGTTTTGTAAAGCTTTATTATAGCGGTAACTGTTTCTTTGAGAAGACCATATGCATGTAGTATTTGCTCCAGCTTTCCCCTGAGTATGGAATAGAATCTTAGAGAAATCTACGAACTTTAATGTTGCCTCGAGATTCTTTGCTCGTACTCCTTAGATGATTAGACGGATTTTCAGAATATGTGAGGTGGAGTGATTCCTTCGAAAGGAAATCTGATTTTTTAAAAATAATTTTCACGATTTCGGGTTGGATACAATTGAGAAGCAGAGTATTTTAAATCTTAGCTGTTAGAGTCATACCTCGGTAGTGCTTAGTGGTTCTGATAATCATCTTTGTGGAGGAAGGGAAGGATGCAGCCGTCCTCTATTTCTCGAATGTTTTGTTTATTGACTGTGTTGCATAGTCGGAAAAGTATGTCGGCAAATTTTCTTGTTTTCCAAACTTCAGGGGTATTTCGTCAAGGCCTGCAGTTTTTCTGTTTTTAATTTTATTCAATACAGCGTCAAGCTTTTCCTTTGTGAATGTAGCCAGTTTGACGTCTAAATGTCCATTAATGATTTTTTGGATAGGTTTGTCAGTGATTTCAGGAGGGTTTTCGAGCAGATTCTAGATATATATTTCCACTTCAGTAATCTTTCTTTTTTGGCAGGCAGCTTTTAGTTTTGTCTTGGATGTGCTCTTGTTTCCGCTCATTTCATTTACTGTCTGATATACTCTTCCTGATTGTTCATTTTCTACTGAATTTCTAATTTTATCGATTTATTCTTGAAGGACGCTTTTTAAAAAGTTATCTCAAGTTTCCTAACTTCTAATAACTCCAATGAAACTCTACATTTGGCTCTTGGTTTTGTTGGTTTGACCTCTGCAGCTACTTTCATGTAGGCAGTGATGAGGTTTTCATATTCGTCATTCGGAGAATGTGTTTCATATAACTCCTGAAGAATATCGAATTGTTGTATACTCATATGCAGATGCATAAGCATAACAACACACAATAACGACGATCGACACAGTTCTTAGAAAAATATACCTCTCACTTTATTTGGAAGGGTTGTGTGTGAGAGGGAGTTGGAGACCGAACAGAACTGCAACATATTGACCCCCACTCTATTGGCCATAACCGCGTTTTTTCCCCGTTCTCCTAGGCTGCTCAACCGAGGGCCTGAGGGCCCACTCTGCTGAGTGCTGGTTTTCTCTACCGCATCTTATCTCCAATTCGACTGATCCCCAACTGATTGAATTTCCTGTGCACTGAGTTATATAATAGTTCAACTTCCACCTTCTTCTTGTGGGCGTCACAATTTTGCACTCATTCAACCTGTCCACGGTCAAGTTTATAGTATCCTGATCGACCGGATGCACCTGTTATTTACACCGGTGCATTTCCTATTTTGACAGTCCGGCCGGCTCGGAGGTCAATATACAACAGAATTTGTTTCTTACAATTACCGTATATTTCTTGTTAATATCTCTATTGTTAAGTGAGGACCAGTACTACCGTTTGGTTTTAACTGTTTGTTTTTTTTATTTCGGCGTAGACTCTGGTGTATCTTTGCCGAGATAATTCTCCGATCGGGAGTTTAGAGGGATATTTATCCACTTCTTGTTTATGAGTATAATATTTAACTGTGCTTTAGCGTTATTTGGGTAGGTGTCAGTCCATAATTATCCCTTCTTTTTTTGGGGGGGGGTATTTTAGTATTCAGGCATGAAAAATATTCACCATTTCCTTTGGCTAAGTAGTGTCAACCATATTTATTATTTTCATTTTTGCCTATTTGTGCATTCATTTCTCCACTGATAATTATTAGTACATTATGTTTTGGGAATGTATCAAGTAAGAGGACATAACCTGTCAAAGAAAGAGGTGATATCCTTTTTATAACTAACATTGGTGGGACTGTAGCAAGAGACAATCGTTGTGCAGGGGTTGCCATGAAATGTAGCACACATAATTCTCTGTTGGTTTTCTCAATGCTAGTTAATGATTTTAAGACACGAGGCCAGAGAAGCATTCTTACACCTACAAAAATTGCATTGATGGAGTTTCTCCATACAGATACCGAGACAAATGTCTACCCATTACTGGTATCATGGTATTTCAAGTCTACTTCACAATGTCAATATCAATGTTCTTGCACGCATATAATGTCAACATTTTTCTTGGCTGCAGATGCTGTAAGCTCAGATAGTTTGTTTATTGTGTTTGAAATCCAAATGTTAAATGTCGCTATGTTAACAACGTCTTTGCATCTAGGTAAGTTGGTTTTTATCTTTAAAGGTTTTCAGACTATTGTCTTCCTCTTTATTGTTATTTCCACAACGTTTAGGCCTATATGTCCTCCGACCTTCTTCATGTGTTTGGTGTCTAAATTTCTGAGACGCAGCTTGATGGTTTTTATCATTAAGGGTTTTCGGACTATTGTCTTCATCTTTATTATAATTTCCAGAACGTTTCAGCCGATATGTCCTCCGGCCTTCTTGAGGTGTTTGTCGAACACGGGAACCTACACAGAACTTTGAACTACATCCTTTATTGAATCCACGGGGATCGCCTGTTCTGATTCCGTTAGCCATAATCGGGTACTAGTGTTAAGTATTCCTGTATTGTTACTCGCCTATAGTTAGGATTGAATCTGCAACCACCAGATGATTGTCTCATTAGAAGGATTCAATAAAGGACGTGGTTCGAAGTTCCGTGTAGGTTCCTGAGTTCGACAAACACCTGAATAAGGCCGGAAACATATCGGCCGAAACGTTGTGGAAATAACAATAAAGATGAAGACAATTGTCCAAAAACCCTTAATGAAATATTACCATTTGATAGCTTGCAAATAATTAGTGCCAGATCGGAATACTTGAAACCATATAATTATGTGCAAATTCTTTGTATTAGATAGGAATACTTGAAACCATATAATTATGTGCAAATTATTTGTATTAGATAGGAATACTTGAAACCATATAATTATGTGCAAATTATTTTTATTAGATAGGAATACTTGAAACCATATAATTATGAGCAAATTATTTGTATTAGATAGGAATACTTGAAACCAAATACTTGTATTCAAATTATTTGTATTAGATATAATAATACTTGGAACCATATAATTGTTTCCCAGCTTTTTCTATTAAGCACCAATATATTGTATTATAAGAATTACCTGTCTATTTTTGGTAGATATTATGTGAGCGTGTAAAAGATCCAAGCATTTGTTATGGAAAATTAAAGAGTGAATGCACAAGATGTTTTTAGCAGGAAATTTTTGCATATATCTGATATATATGTCGGTCTGTGTGGAGAAAAGTTGAAAGATAGTCATCATCATATCGTGCTGGCAGCACGGATATCCCTGACCCTCTCTCGCCACTCCTCCCTATCGTTCATCGCCCTAGGTAGGTCTTCAGGACAACATCCTGTATCCTCACATAGCTGCTGAATGTACGTTCGTGCTGGTCGTCCTGCTTTTGCGCGGCCGTGTGTGGGGATCCATAAGAGTACATCTCTTATGAGTTCATCTCTGCTTCTCCAGCAATGTCCTGCATGTCTGGTTCGCCTAACTTGAATAGTTTTCGTGATAGGGGGCAGGTGGCCGTACAGTTGGTGTCTTGTGGGGTGTTGCTGCCAGGAAAGTTAAATTTAAAAATACTAGAATAATTGCATTATATATATATATCAAACAAATGTGAGTGAGAGAGATAGAGTGAGACAGTAATAGAGAGTGTAAAATATATGAATAGTGAGAAAGGGAAAGAGAAAGAAAGAAGTACTGTGGAAGAGAAAGAGGGAAATAAAATGAAATAATTTTTTTAAGTAAGGGAAAGGAAAACTGATAGAGATGGAGGGAGAGAGAGAGAGAGCAATAGAAAAAAGGATGTAAACGAAGAGAGAGAGAGAAAGAAAAAATAACAAGGAAAATACAGATAGAAAGAAAAGAAAGAGGACAACAAGAAAAATTGAAGAAAGAAAAAGAGAGAGAAGGAGAAACAGAGAAAGTGAGAAGAACGGAGTAAATGGTAACAGAGAGTAATAGTGAGAGATGAAGAGGTTCGCAAATGAGAAAAAATGATAGAGTGAAATTTAAGATTAGGAGAAATAGGAAAAAAGATAAAGAAATTGAAAAAGAAAAATATGTGGAAGAAAACGATAAAATGTAGCATAGAAAAACAGATATAAAAAAGGAGAAAAGAGAAAGAGATATAAAAAAGAAAAGAAAAGAGAAACAGATATAAAAAAGGAGAAAAGAGAAAGAGATATAAAAAAGAAAAGAAAAGAGAAACACAAGTTAAGAAAAGAAGAGAAAAACAGATATAAAAAAAGGAGAAAATAGAAACAGATATAAAAAAGAAGAAAAGAGAAAGAGATATAAAAAAGAAAAGAAAAGAGAAACAGAAGTAAAGAAAAGAAGAGAGAAAGAGATATAAAAAAGGAGAAAAAAGAAACAGATATAAAAAAGGAGAAAAAAGAAACAGATATAAAAAAGGAGAAAAAAGAAACAGATATTAAAAAAGAAAAGAAAAGCAAATAAAAAAGAAAAGAGAAGCAGATATAAAAAAAAAAGAAAAGAAAAACAGATATAAAAAAGAGAAACAGATAGGAAAAATATAGAAAAAGATATGAAATCTCTTTTAAGAAACAGATATAAAAAAGAAAAGAAACAAATATAAAAAAGAAAAGAAAAACATATAAAAAAAAGAAAAGAAGAACAGATATAAAAAAGAGACACAGATAAAAAAATGGAAGCATATATAAAAAGAAAAGAGAAATAGATATAAAAAAAAACAAAAAAGAAACAGATATAAAAAAAAAGAAACACAGATATAAAAAAAAGAGAAACAGATATAAAGAATCAAGAGAAATCTGTAAAAAAGAGAAAAAAGAAACAGATATAAAAAAGAAAAAAGAAACAGATATAAAAAAAGAGAAACAGATATAAAAAATGAAGAAAAAAAATTTAAAAAAGAAACAGATTTTAAAAAGAAAAGAGAAAAAGATAAAAAAAAATAAAGAAAAGAGAAACAGATATGAAAAAAAGATAAACAGATATAAAAAAAAGAAAGAAAAGAGAAGCAGATATAAAAATGTAAAGGGAAACAAATATAAAAAAATAGAAGCATATATATATAAAAAAAAAGAGATGATAAAAAATGAAGGCAGAAAAGAAAAAGTGAAGAATAATCACGTGGTCTGTTTTCAATTTGCTTTTCAAGTCGTATCAAGCCATTTTACAAGTTCGTATGTCAGGTGAAACACAGGGGTTACTGAAGTGGTCATAACTGAATGTGCCAAAAAGCTCCCTGTGGGTACCAGTCCTTGGGGTTTCGTCGCGTTGATCATTAGCAACTACTGTTTGGGAGTGGAACCGAATCTTTTAGGATGAGTGTTCACAAAACATTCTAAGTCTTCTGAGAGCTGATAGGAAGATGAAACCTTCCATTCACTTGGCTGTTATTATCTATTGTTATCTCCAATTCGGTAACACACTGGTGGGTGAAAAGTTACATCGGGGGGTTTCATCGCCTTTGTACAATAAGACGTTGTCTGGCTTCAAATTTATTCCTTTTAACGATACTTGTGAGGATTTTTCATATCGAGAATTATTACCAACAATTGTGACAGTGGGCTGATTGTGTTCTGAGACTGAAGAAAAATAAGAAAAGACTCACAAACAGACACACCTTCGTATACTGGGTACCTATAATAGAGTAGACGCTTGTAAAATAGTCTTACAAACTCTGGTTGAGTGGGTTCGATTCACGGTATAATAGATTTGTAGAGTGAGACCATTTCTTTCTCATTTAAATGGAAGAAAGTACCCCTCCCCCAAAAAATGAAATTCTATAAAAAAATATCTATTCCAGTCTGTTTATATCTTTCTACATATCTATCGATCAATCCAAATCTGTTTATCTATCACAGACTATATATATATATATATATATATATATATATATATATATATATATTAGTCTGTTTCTATCAGTACATCTATCATAATCAGTTTCTATCAATCCCATTATATATATATATATATATATATATATATATATATATATATCCGTTTCTATCAATCAATACCAGCCTGCTTCTGTCTTTCTATATATTTATCCCAATCAGGTTATATCTATCTATCTATCTATCCATCGAGTGTGAGAGAGAGAGAGAGAGAGAGAGAGAGAGAGAGAGAGAGAGAGAAATTGATTGGGATAGATTGATAGATCTATAGAAAGATAGAAACAAGGTGAGATAGATAGATAGAATGATTGATTTATACTTATTTTAGAAAGATTCTTCTGAAATAAAAGCGAAATATCATTTTTAAGTCTATTGTCAGTGTTTTGGTTTATCCACTTTTCCACTAATTTTTCTCATCTTGTCAGGTTTATCAGATTTTATTATATATATATATATATATATATATATATATATATTGGGTTGACGTTTGAGTCAACCGGGTTTCGATCCCAGCTACAGGAAGATACCGTCTAGCCACACTAATGAGTTCTGATAGAACGAAACAGATCTGTCTGTGGATGACTATAGAGATATATATACTCCCCTACCTCCGTGGGGTTGAGTTCTCTGGCGAAGAAGTAATTGTCTTGCCATTAGCGTCTATTGCAAGCCTCTTCGTTTGAATTGAGGTCTCGGCAGCCGTTGAACGGATGTATGTAAACAATACTAATTGTGATTCATAACCGTTTAAAATTTACTTCGCAACTAATATCTCCTTGTGGTTGAATGGTTAGAAGCTTGGGTTGACGTTTGATGAGTTCTGATAGAACGAAACAGATCTGTCTGTAGATGACTATATATATATATATATAATCTATTTCTATATATCTATTTCAGTCTGTTTATATCTATCTATCTATTGGAGGTGCTCATTGTGGAATGGTTATTGTCGTATAAAATAGACTCAGGGACCCGAATTCAAATGCCAGTCGAGACTCTTGGAGTTTCGTTTCTTGCTAATATCCTTGGAAAACCTATTAATCCATTTGTTCTTCTTCCTGGTATGGATAAACAGAAAGGAAGAATTAACTCTTCAACGTCGGTATGGCAACTGGTCGAGAAAAACCTGTTAAATCCACTTAAAAGATTGACTTCGGTTAGATTTTATATAGATTTAAACTTCTCAAATGTGTATTAAAGGTTGAAAGTGAATTTAAAGACAATCTTTGGTTTTCTTGTGAATTGGATTTATAAAGTTGTTCTTATCAGACAAAATTAACTTGTTAATCCATGCAAATGAAGTAGGGGATCTCTATGGTGTAGTGGTTAACATGCTAGACTGCAACGTAATAGTAAGCGAGTTCAAACTCCAGTTGCGTTATAACGTTCATTTTTAGATGAACATTCTTGAGAAAGGCATGAACTCTCTAATTCCGTTTATTATGGGTTAAATAGTACCCTTACTGTTCATCCACAAGAATGGTTTTGGTATTAAATAACCCGTGATGGTTGTTTCGTCCTTAAGCAAAGAAACTAAACTATGCAAATGAAGGATTATATAAGATTGATTAACTGTCGATTGTTAGATTGACAAACTTTCTTTTTTTCTCATCACAATAGAAACTTAGAGACTCGTCCTATTTGCTGTCATTTTTTTGATTTTATGGCATGTCAACCCGTCTGGAGCTATTTTATGCCAAGAGGTAAATTATGTAGGACGGTCAGATTTATTTCTATGTTTTTACCAAGGGTCTTTCTTGATTTGATTGTGATTTTTCAGCAGTTATTTGATGCTTAGTGGATATGGGGTCGCTTTGAATGGTAGGTTTCTTGGGAGAAGTTAAAGTTTTCAGTTATATTTTTTGGTACACTTTTATTTTTTTCAGGAAGGATAAAATGTAATATATACTGATATTTTAAAATTTATGTTATTTTTGTCGTTGTTGTAAAAGCGTTTTCTGATAACAGCAAAATCACTGTATTCTATTAGAGTGTGT
Source organism: Sepioteuthis lessoniana (assembly GCA_963585895.1). Lineage (NCBI taxonomy): Eukaryota > Metazoa > Mollusca > Cephalopoda > Myopsida > Loliginidae > Sepioteuthis > Sepioteuthis lessoniana. The sequence goes on from OY757936.1 coordinate 59,655,525, forward strand.
TTTTCGGCATAGAATAATTGATATACTATTCATGTAATATTACGGACGGGCACTGTCGTCAATCAGTGAAGGTGTCACGAGACTAGCACGTGTGGGAAAAATGACCTGCAAAGTTAGACGTGATTTTTAAATAATCACGGATGTATCATAACGTGTTTCACTAGTGACATCGAACATTCGAGGATCTTCGATTTGTTCCCCAAAATCTCTATATAAGAAAACAAGTAATGAGATTTTCGCAGAGTTGAAGGCAGTTGCCAAAACGGGTGCGTTAAAGGTTCCGGACGCCCCGACCCGTCATACCCCTATCTGCTGTGACAAGCATGTGTCAAATAGCCAGCTCTCACACACACCCCGTCACCACCGAGAGGAAGGGAGAAGAAGGAACTTGCAGTGATCATAGCTGAATAAAAATGACTGCTATATTTTTTCCCTTACATTCGAGTTTGAGTATTTCTTTTTCTGCGGACTTCTTTCTTCACAGCACAAAACGTTGGCCATATGCTACATCATTAACCCCAATTTTAAATTCCCTGGAGAAGTTGAACTTTGAAAATAGGAAAGAGGTTATTTCTACATAAGATAAACTAATTATTGTTGCTGTTGAGGGCGACCAGAAGGCTCCCTTTTCAATAGCTACTACACCAGGGTGTAGGGGAGTGCGCTACTCGTTTCCCTGGATTGCTCCACTTTACCCTTGATACGTAACTTATATTGCTGAGTGTTAAGCAAGGCGGTATCAAGTACCATTTTTAAAGTCTTTGGTATGACGCGACCTGGGATTGAACCCAGGTCTCCTGGACCATTGACGAACACTCCACCCGGAAACAAGTGTGTATATTCTTCATTCATTTATCTCTTCTCGTACAGCAAGTAAATTGTCTTTGTTACTTTACCTCTTTATAAATCAACTTTTCCTTTGAGACTGGATTTTTTTTTTCGATCCCAATCTTTCCAAGGAATTCATGGAATGATAAACCGGGGCATCTTGCTTGATGCAATCGGTTTCTGTTTCTTTGTTTAATGGCATATCAACTCTTTTTAGATTATTTAATGCCAAAGCTATTCTCCTAGAAGAACAGTAGTGGTACTATTTTACCCATAGCTGGGAGGATAAGGGGGTTCATACCTTTCCCAAGGGTATTTGCCCGAAAGTGAACGTAATAGCGCGACTGGAGTACGAACTCACGAACTACGATTCCGCAGCTTTAACCATTACACCACGAGGACACCCCCTTGATGCGATCGTTAGGGATCAAAGCTAACAACCCATAACAAGTAAGGTCGATTCTTTCTGGTTGCCTCATAAACTAAACTATTTAAACGACTATTCCATTATGAATAAAAAAAAAATTATTGCCTTACATAAAAAGTTGTTTGTCCTCCAAATCTTTAAGACTGTATCGAATAATGTTAAGAATGTAGAGATGGATTTTGTATAGCCCCATTTCTCTATCAATTATTTGATGGTTGGTTGGTTGCTTGGGTTTTATGGCATATCAACCTTTGTAGGTTATTTAACACCAAATCTATTTTTATGCAAATAGTCAGTTCTATTTCAAACAATTCAGTTTAGTATGAGTACACAGTTTAATTGTCAAAAACATTTCTATTTCAAGCTATTCAGTATATTCAAACTGTTATAATTCAGCTTATTCCGTTTAGTACAAGTACAGATTTTGTTTACACAGTTACATGTCAAAACAGTTCGATATTAAACACTTCAGTTTAGATTAAGTAGAATTTCAATGTCAAACACAGTTCCATTTCAAACAATTTATTTTAGTCTAACAGTTGTTATTCAAACAATTCAGTTTAGCATAAGTATGCTGTTAGTACTATTTAACCCATAGATAGGGCCCCATCAGGTCCTACCATTCCGGGCCAGTGTGGACCTGGGAGTAATGGCAATGAAGGGGTACTCCGCATTCCCCAAAGTATCACTGGAACCTCACCATGTGATTGTTTAGCGTCATATTCAGAATACTCATTGTGGGGGTGGGGGCTTTCTCTTTACGCAACCCTTTTTTTTACCCGAAACGATAAAATCAATATTTTGAATTTTGTTGAAAAAAAATGAACTTTTTGAAGCAATTAGTCAAGAATGATTTAAAGCCTCGTTTCTATGTCAATCATTCGAATTGCCCTCTTTCTTTGGTAGTATTGTAGTCTACACAAGAATTCTACCACGAGAGTTAAATGAAGATATCATCATCATCATCATGTCATGCCGCTTGCACGGATATCCCTGACCCTCTCTTGCCACTTCTCCCTATCATTCTTCGCCTCCGGCAGGTCTTCAGGGCTACATCCGGTATCCTCACATAGTTGCTGTATGTATGTTCGTGCTGGTCGGCTTGATTTTGCTCGGCCATATGTGGGGGTCCATAGGAGTACATCTCTTATGAGCTTGTCTCTGCTTCTCCAGCAGTGTCCTGCATGTCTCGTTCTTCTAACTTGGATAGTTTTCGTGATGGGAGGCAGGTGGCCGTATAGTTGGTGCCTTGTGGGGTGTTGCCTCCAGGACTTGTTCAATATTGCTCGCAGCATTCTTGTGTAATTGCCGTCTAGCATCTCCAGCCGTTTTGTTAGCATCCAAGTGGTGCATCCATATGGCAGTATCGATACGACCGCTGCCTGGAAGAAACTGCGTTTCATTTTATCGGTCAGGTTTGATTTCCATATGATCGATAGCTTATCGATAGCTGTCCATGCCTTCGTTAGCCGTGTGTCGATGTCTTTTTCTGTTGATGTGTTTGTGTACCAGTTTCAGAGAGGTTCCCTCTAGTGTGGAGACGTCGCCTGCTTTATTAAAGCACATATATTCAGTTTTGTGTGCATTGACATGGGGGTCAATGCCTGCGGCGTCTCGAACCATGACCCACACTCAAATGAAGGTATAAAATATTTAAATTTAGTTGAAGAATATTCTCTGTTAAGTAGATTTTCAGTAATTAGTTAGGGATGTTTCAAAGCCTTATTTTTCCATTAATTCTTCAAATTAGTGACACTCTTTGATAGCATTGTAATTTACGCAGAGAATTCTACCAGCAAATGCAAAAATAATAAACAATTTAAATTTTGTCGCAAGAGCGGATTCTGTCATAAATGTTTTAAGCACGACTAAAGTTTCATTTCTCCAATCAATTTTTCAAATTGTCAACTTTCTTTGAGAACATTGTAATCTACGCATCCAATTCTACCAGAAATAATGAAATCGATATTCTAAATTTTGTTGAAAAAAATTAACTTTGTAAAGCAATTTAGTTAGGGATGTTTTAAAACCTCATTTCTCCATCACTTTTTTTTTCTTGTCTTGTCTTTTCTTCTTTACGACAAAGTTTTGTACTTTTGATGATAGCGTTCCTTTCTTCTTCTTCTTCTTCTTCTTCTTCTTCTTCTTCTTCTTCTTCTTCTTCTTCTTCTTCTTCTTCTCTCTCTCTCTCTCTCTCTCATAATCTATATGTTCCAACAAAGTGTTGCTCTCGTCCTGATTTGCTTCCAACGGTTGTTGACGAAAAACTGCTGATTTTGAGTCGTAATGCACACAATAACGTGAATTTTCATTAGAGATAGTAATATATGAATTTTGAACCTGCGCATGTGCACAGCTCATATTACAAATGGCAGCTCCTATGAATGACATAAGAGAGAATGCATTCTTTATGTTTCAGGTAAGAAAAAAAATCATCATAAAAACTGGAAACAGAACATAATTATAGTACCTTCAAGCATGAGCTCATTCAAGTGATTTCTAATTTTTAAGAAAAGTCTAAAAAAAATGCTAATGAACTATCTAAAAATATAAATTCCAATTGAAACAAACTCAAAACTTCTTTTTTTTTTTACAATTACATTCTTGCCAATATATTTTTTTTTTTAGAAAAATAATTTATAAATGAATATTTTTGTGCTCTTTCAGATTTAGTTTGGCAAAGAAAGTTTTTGTATAAGTTACAGAAAAAAATCAATGGTCATTTTTAGATTGATTGTTACATCAACTCAAATATGTAGCACAATTATATGTACAGTAATATGTAGCACAGTAATAATAATATGTAGCACAGTAATACTCAACAAAATTATCATTTCAAGTTAAATTTACAATTTGAGAACTGAAATGAAACTTTTTAAGGAAAAAAAAATCAAATTTAACTACACTTACATCCGCATTGATCATAGACACTCAAAAAATCCATTAAAAAAACTTTGTATTCATAAAAAAGATATCAATGTAAACAATTTCCCAAAATTTTTGAAGGTGGGTATCCTCGTGGTGTAATAGCTAAAGCGATAGACTACGGAATCGTAGTACGCGAGTTCGTTCTCAAGTCGTGCTATTATGTTCACTTTCGGGCAAATACCCTTGGGAAAGGTATGATCCCCCTTATCCTCCCAGCTATGGGTTAAATAGTACTGTTCTTCTAGGAGAATGGCTTTGGCATTAAATAACCTAAAAAGAGTTGATATCCCATTAAACAAAGAAACCAAAACTTTTGAACAAATTTGATTTACTTGCAATTAATAATATTTCATTAGTCGTTCGGTTTCGGTATCATATCAACCTGCGTGGATTATTTAATGCCAAAGTCATCCTTATAGAAAAACAATAGTGATACGATTTATCTCATTACTGCTGAAAGGTTCATACCTTTTCTAAGGTATCAATCCAAAAGTAGACATAACAGCGTGACAGGCGATCGAACTCACTTACATCGAGGCCGAAATCTTGCACTTTAGTCAATACGCCATGGGAACCCCTGCTTACCTTAAAGATACATGTCAGACACTAAGTGATGAATGAACTCTTTCAACTGGCAAATTGGTCTGAATTTCCATGATCGGAAAAGATTCATCAAAATGTAACTAAACCTTCTTAGCTGCTGTTGACAATAATAATGATTCTGGAATACCCAGGATAAGGAGATATTCTGGAATACGAAGAAAATCTGGAATACCTAGAATAAGGAGAGATTCTGGAAGACACAGAATAAGGAGATATTCTGGAATACCCAGAGTACGAAGAAATTCTGGAATACCCAGAATAAGGAGATATTGTGGAATATCCAAAATAAAGAGATTCTGGAATACCCAGAATTAGGAAAGATTCTGGAATACCCAGAATAAGGAGAAATTTTGGAATACCCAGAATAAGAAGAAAATCTGGAATACCCAGAGTACGAAGAAATTCTGGAATATCCCAAATAAGGAGATTCTGGAACACCCAGAATTAGGAGAGATTCTGGAATACTCAGAATGCGAAGAAATTTTGGAATACACAGAATAAGGAGAGATTTTGGAACATCTAGAATAAAGAGATTCTGGAATACCTAAAATAAGGAGAGATTCCTAGGGTCATAGTAGATAACATGCGGGACTGCGACTCTGTATTAAGCGCCTTCGATTTCCAATCAAGCTATAACTCTCACTTTTGGACTAATACCCAAGGAAAAATTATGAATTACCTTATCCCTCCAGCTATAGGTTTACAAGTATCACTGCTGTTCAACAAGGATGGCTTTAGCATTAAATAACCCACAAAGATTAATATGCCATTAAAATAAGAAACCGAACCACACCTACCTCGAATGAAATTACTTAAAAGAAATTAAATAAAATAGCCCCCCAAAATCAGAAGGGCTATTTTTGGAGAGGACGAAATACCAAGACGATTCTTGTAAGTTAAAAATTTTCTATTAATTAGTGAGCTGGATAGGAAAAGTGGATTAGCCTGGTTTCTTTGTTTAATCGCATATCAACCTTCATTGGTTAATTAATGCCAATGCCATACTTGAAGAAGAACATCTGTGGATATTGACTTGAAGAGTCGTTTGACATGTCGATGCAGCTGAGGAAGTCTGACACTGGGAACCAAAATAACAGGAAATGCACCTGGTAACTAAAGTAGACAGGACGCAGGTGTCTCCGGCTGAAATGCTGCATAAATTTCATGGATAGCTTGCTAGAAGGAAGCGTGAGCACGTACGTTATGGCAAAGCTGAAAGAAATGTGACAATGAGAATTATATAACCAGGAGGGTTTTGAGCTAAGCTAGAAGAAAATAGATTCATTGAAGTATCGTCCCTCGGTCGTATGTGTGCTGCTCTGCCGTTTTCGATCCTTTCTTACTCGACCCTCCCATCCGTACATTTTCAGGTAATAAAAGGAAAGGAAAAGTTGATTATATTATAATACATAAATGCTGTTGTCTTTCTCTGCTATACAACTGTACTATTGTTACATACCCATTATATACGGATGTGTGAAATAGACATAGGGAATCTGAAAACACGAAACTTTACGAAATTGGTTCAGGTACGAAACTTTTATTCACCTTTTTGAGTTTAAAGCTTTTTCGACAAGAGGAGAGAGTGAGACAATCTTTCAATGCTGACTGCTTTTTCATCGTCTGGCCTCGCCCAGTTCTGAATGTCGACTTCCTCGTTCGGAGGCAGGAACTCAACTCACTGCTTTTTCTCAAATCCCCAAATCCTCAGCCCACGCTTCCGGTGCGTGACGTCACTCACATCCCCTGGTCTCAATTTTTGTCTAAGATTTTTATTTTGACATCTCTGAATGACACACACATCCTCTCCGCGCGCGCGTGAACACCTGCGTTAACGTTGCACCTAACTAACCCATGCGCTAAGCGAAAGGTTCTCAGCCTAACTAAACCGAAAGGCAAGATATACAAAACGAAATCCCTCCGCAATTATATTACACTATTTAACCCATAGCTGGAGGAATTGGTGGGGATATACCTTTCTCACAGCTATTATTCAGAAAGTGAACGTTGTAGCGCGAATGGGCTTATTGTGGGTTAGGAGGTTAGCCACAACGCCACAAGGAGCCTCTCTTCTCCGTGGAAGAGAATTTAAAACTGTTACAGTAAAATACATAAAATCTCTACTGATTCACCCACTTGACTCTTCACACACCTAACTACTAAAACACACAAAACACAGACCCTCAGATATCGACGCTGTAGAAGAAAATAACAGCTACCGGATGTTGACCCAACAACGGCCAGTGTCAAACTGAGAAAATCATGGCGTCTGTGCATAGGCTCCGCACAAAGTCTATCCAAAATCCCCAGAAAATTCTCAGTTATAAAATAAGTCTATTTTTCAACCAATCATGTTTTCCACAAGTAGTTTTTTTTTCTGGAGCCGGTGTTTGAAGTTGGGAACATATGAATAGGCCAAGCAGAGGTCACACGCCAGTTGAATCATCTGCCGTCCTAAGAGCGTCACCCGACAACACCGTCCGACCAGATCAAAGCAACCGCTTGTCGCCGAATAGACCCCCCGTCAGCCAGCCATATATTTCATCCGCTTGTTTATTTTATTTATCAATAAACAAAATAAACTAAATCTTCTCGTCAGTCTTATTTTTCTTGCAACCACACGCTTGTATATAACAAAACCAAGGAAATAAAGCTTAATAAAACTGAGCCCATTTCATTACAAAAGTTTTACTCCTGAAGCAAGCTGTAAAATAGATTGACAGAAACATAGAGGTAACAACCAAAACAACAACAAAAATTAAAAATAGACTGAACAGGTTTTGAAAAGAAAATGTAAGTATCATTTAAAACTTTCATTCGGAAGATTTTCAAAAAATACTATTTTGTTATTTTGATAATACTGTCTGATTTTAGTAAAAGTTGTTTTTGTTGTATATTGACCTTCGACCCGGCCAAACATGCCGTTCCAAAGTAATGCACCGGAAGGAAGTGACACATTCTGATGGCAGTTATGGGAAGAAATCGCGTAGGCGGGCTCGGCTGACAATATGGGACAAGGTAAAATCCCATGCAACAGTCATAGACTGATGCACCGGAAGAGAGTGACCTGTGAACTGCATGATAGTTATTTTCGCTCGATGACAATCAAACATGCCATTCCAGAGATATCGAGCGAGCGATTGAACTATTATATAACTCGGTGAAGACAGGAAGTCAGTTAGTTTGGAGACCAGTTGGTGAGAAGATGCATGGATGAGGACATGTCCCAGAGAGGCTGGGCCCCCGGTTGAGCAGTCCAGGAGAACGAGAACGACACATGGCTATGTCTGGAGGGGCTGGGGAGGTCAATATGTTGTAGTTCTGTTCGGTCTCCAACACCTTCTTACACACAAACCTTTCAAATAAAGTGAGAGGTATATTTTTCTAAGAACTGTGTCGCTCGTCTTTATTCATTGCTTCAATATGTATTCTGCATGGATATGTGTATATATGCACAATTATTATGTGGCTATACAATATCTTAATTCTGGTTGTCTAAATTTCTGAGAAGAAGCTTGTTGATTTTTATCATTAAGGTTTTTCGGACTATTGTCTTCATCTTTATTGTTATTTCCACAAAAAAAATCTGAATATGAGCACAGGTAAAAAAATCATACATAATAGTAGTAATTCTAGCTAAAGTAAGAACATTAAGTTTATAATATCCAAAAATTCACTCTGAATCGTCCAGCAGGACACATGGCGTAACGGTTATAGGCGTTGGTTCCCTGGGCTTCTAAGGAGACAATCCTCACTACAGGCGAGTAATATATATATATATATATATATATATATATATATATATATATATAGGAATACTTGACACTTGTGCCCGGTTATGGTTAACGGAATCAGAACAGGCGACCCCCGTGGTTTCAATAAAGGACGTAGTTCGAAGTTCCGTGAAGGTTCCCGTGTTCGACAAACACCTGAAGAAGGCCGGAGGACATATCGGCCGAAACGTTGTGGAAATAACAATAAAGATGAAGAAAATAGTCCGAAAAACCTTAATGATAAAACTTTTAATTCTGCTTAAGCATTTTTAAACGGCAGTTGTAAAAAAAAATTCACATTCACATGATTAAAATGTCCTCTTCGTTATTTTAAAATTAATTCTTCATGAATTTACTTTTGAAGTTTATATACCCCAAATCATGCATAAGAAAAAAGTGTTGCATTTACTTTTTTTTCTTTTTTTGCATGAGTTCAAGCTTGGTCATGATGCCTCAGAAACAGTTGCCAATATCAACTGAGCATAGGGTGAAGGTTCTACTTGGGATCAGACGGTATGGCGCTGGTTTTAGAAATTCCTCAGTTGAGATACGAATCTTGAAGAGGCTAGAAATGCATGTTCAATTAAGCAAAATGCGACTGGCACTGGTAAATCGATGAGGTTCAATTTTACTTCATGACAATGCCCGGCCACATATTGCCCGGATGACGGCTCACTGATTTGAGATATGAAACTTTGCCATATTTGCCATATTCTACTGGTCTCTCATCCTCTGGCTACTATTTTTTTCAAGAATCTAGACACATTCTTAGGTCAAAAAACTTTCTGTTCCAAAGGAATAGAAACTGATTTTAAAGATTTATTGACATTAAAACTTTTAGTTTTATTGTACAGGCATAAATAACCTTGTTAATCGATGGCAGAAATGTAATGGTTAAAGTGTTCGCCCTGGAGACCAGGGTTCAATCTCAGGTCGAGTCATACCAAAATGGTACTTGATGCTTCTTTGCTTAAGACTATGCATTTTAAGGTAGAGATCAAGGGTAAAGTGGAGCAATCTAGGGAAAGGAGTAGTGCTCTCCCGTAAACCTTGGTGTAGTAGCTATCGAAAAGGGAGCCTTCGGGTCACCCTTGACTAAAGGGAGACAACTTTACTTTTATTAATTCAGGAATAAAAGTTTCTTCTAAAATTGAACATCTAAAATAAAAGTTTCTAAAATTGAACATCTAAAATAAAAGTTTCTTCTAAAATTGAACATCATTTTCTGAACCACCTGATAGATCTATCTAATAATTGTTACCTTTGCATATAAATTTCGTATGCTCAATGTATCACCTATTATGGGACAGTGAGGGAATAATTAGAGCCTCTAGGTAAAAGAGAAACTTGACTCTTTAACTAATGCCACTCTTCCACCATTTCATATAGATACGTACAATCTTAATCAGACATTATTTGTACATCTCGACGTTTGAAAATATAGAGAATTCTATAAGCGTATTTATTTCAACTGCTTTAAGATAGTGTAACAAAGATATTAAAAATATACTCGTATATATTAAAAGTAATACATCGTGTTGAAAGATGTTGACTCATCTGATTGGTTTCGTTTCATGGCACATCAACCATTATAGGTAATTTAATACCAAATCCTCTCGAGGCATATATATTTAACATATATGATTTGTTTTGGTTTTGTTTTATAGAATATCAACCATTGTAGGTAATTTAAAACCAAATCCTCTTGAGGCATATATATTTAACATATATGATTTGTTTTGGTTTGGTTTTATGGAATATCAACCATTGTAGGTAATTTAAAACCGAATCCTCTTGAGGCATATATATTTAACATATATGATTTGTTTTGGTTTGGTTTTATGGAATATCAACCATATCCTCTTGATAAAAATATATATGATTTGGTTTGGTTGGGTTTTATTGCATATCAACCATTATTGGTTAGTTAAGGTCAAATCCTCTTTATACACATATGAAGTAAGTAAAGTTGGCGACCGTAATCAAGGGCGACTGGAAGGTTCCTTTTTCAATAGCTACTACACCGAATTGTAAGGGAGGGTGCTACCCCTTTTTCTGGATAGTTCCACTTTATCCGTGATCCGTACCTTGCTGAGTGTTAAACGTCGGTATCAAGTACCATTTTTTTAGTCTTTGGTATGACTCGACTGGTGACTGAACCCCAGTCTCCCGGCCTATTGGCGAACACTCTACTCATTAGGCCAATGGGGCGGTATTTGGAAATATATTTTGAATATATATGATTTGGTTTGGTTGAGTTTAATGGCATATCAACCATTGTAGGTTGTTTAATGTCAGATCTTGATATATATATATTAAAAATGATTTTTAAAGACATTTTGTTGGTAAATTTTTTAAACGAGCCTGAGCTTATTTTTTTAGCGCACAGTATAAGTGTTTAAAGTATATTTTTTATTAAAGTGACCATCTAAATAAGAGAATGAGTCTAATTCCTTGAACTGGAATTAAAATGTTTCTATAAGGAATTACGACAAAACAACCGCCATATCTTTCTTTGGGAGAGCTAGAAGTGTCAACAGAAATAAGTTTAGATAATCTTAGATATTTCACCCTCAAAAATATCACTTTCTTTTCCACTGAGATCCACAACTCACAGGTAGTCGCCAACTAAGTTCATAACTAATGCTTTTACCATCTCGACCGTTACTCTGAGAGACAGATTTTAAGTGGCAGAAAAAATGGATTTAAGGGCTTTAAATCTAATATCCATTTTGCTTGCCTCTTCGACTAGATCATGTATTTCTTTTTAATTGAAGATTTTCAAAAGAGTTAAGGAAACTTGATTCAGTGATTAATTTTAATAACATGTCAAAGTTTATTTTGGTGGGTTGGTTGGTTGGATTTTTATGGCATATCAACCTTTGTAGGTTATTTAATGCCAAATCCATTTCCATACAAATAATCAGTTCTATTTCAAACAATTCAGATAAGCATGAGTACACAGTTTAATTGTCAAAAACATTTCTATTTCAAGCTATTCAGTTTAGTCAAACGGTTCTATTTCAAACAATTCACTTTAGCGTAAGTATGCAGTTTAGTTCTATTTGGCCCATAGATAGGACCCCATTAGGTGCTAACACTCCGGGCCAGAGTAGACCCGGGAGCGATAGTAAAAGATTATTTCATACGTAGAGTTTAGAGAATCATGTTCATCGTACATTCATATTTACATTTTTGAGTAGTTTCTTAAGAGTTTTTAAATGGCCCTATCAAATGCACATTGTTTTTAAACAGATCTATTTGGCTCATAGATGGGCCCAACAGGTACTGATAGTGCCGATCAGAGAAGACCTGCGAGTAATGACATTGAAGGAGTACTCCACACTCCCCAAGACTCCAAAACTGGAGCCTCACTATCAGATGCAGTTTAGTAACATACCAAGAACCCCGCCTCTTAGAGGGGGATATCTCCCTCCCCTTCGGCGGGTTACAATCAACATATTGTAAACCCCGCTAACAGGATGAAAAGAAATTTGAAAAACTGCATGAAGGTTATATACAAAAGCATAAATATTTTCATGGTTCGAGGTGATTCTTTTTGGTTGTGCTGGGAACTTTTCATTTTTTAAAGACAACTGATGACGGCTGAACAATGTATAGACTGAAACGTTGTAATAAAGACTAGAATTATAACAGTATATCCCAGTCACCGAGCGGTTAGTATTATAATTCTAAAATTTACAGTTTAACTACTTTGAATTTTTTGGCAAAAAAATGCTGTTAAATATATAAAATAAGTTCTTCTGATGTCACATATCACAATAAAAGTCAGTGACCTATTAAATTTACCTTTGATTTCAGCCATGAGACAAGTTTGTCAGAGAATATTTACGTAAACAAGCTTTAAAAGATCTTTCGATATCTGCAGACAAAAGACTCTTTTAACAAACGGTTGGTTGGTTGTTTGGGTTTTATGGCATACTAACCTTTGTAGGTTATTTAATGCCAAATTCTTTTTATACAAATAAACAGTTCTATTTCAAACAATTCAGTTTAGTACACAGTTTAATTGTCAAAAACATTTCTATTTCAAGCTATTCAGTTGAGTCAAACAATTCTAGTTTAAGCAATGTAGTTGAGTATAAGTACATTTTTTCTTTATACACAGTAAAATGTCAAAACAGTTCTATTTCAAGTAATTCATTTTAACAAGAGTAAGCAGTTTTGTTCTATTTGACCCATAGATAGGGCCCTATCAGGTGCTACCAGTCTAGGCCAGAGTAGACCTGGGAGCAATGGCAACGAAGGGGTACTCCGCATTCCTCAAAGCTCCAGTATCACTGGAACCTCGCCATCAGATTGTTTAGTGTTATATACAGGACACTCGTTGGGGTGGGGGCCTTACCCTTCTACAGAGGTGCAGTCGGTGTATTCTACAGTCCTAGTCGACAAGGCAATTTAACAAAAGGACACTTTCATGAACTATATTACTTTTTCAACTTTCTTCAGGGAAGAATCAAAGAATTTCTTCACAATCCTTATCTTCCTAGTAATCTTTCTTTTCTAATATCATTTTTATTTTATTTTCATCATACAACGCGTGAAAGCACGTGCGATACCCTGCCCTCATCAGCCGCCAACCAGGGTGATAACACAGTTTCGGTAGCTCAAAACGGTACTGCCACTCCTGGCGCTACCAAGCAGCTTTTGCCACCGGACAGGGTATTTAAAAGAAATATATATATATATATATACGCCAGATCAATTAAAAGCAGACATTACATTGGACGTTCGTTTATCTTCATTTTTAGTGCAGTTTGTGATTTTTTTTAAAACGCGTTTACTTTCGGCCGTTGATGTCATAGCAACCGTTTCTTGATGTTGCTTAATCACACGGGAATGGTAGTTCCGCGTGCATTTAATTCATACTGAAATCCCTTCTGTATCCGTTGTCTATTCGGTTTGTTTTCCTTCAGTTTTATCTTTTTTATGCATTACTGCACCAAAGGACTCCAAATGTCATATATAATTTTGCCGAAAGATGTTATTTGTTGATCAATGGGGCTCTTAAGATGGGTGCTGAGCAAAAAGAAAGCTCCTGGTCTAAGTTTGTGAAAGTAGCTATCTGATTACCCTTGGGCCACTAAATTCTTGGCTTGCTAGGAATGTCTCCAGGACGCTGACGCCTAACAATGGGCTCCTGAATACTGTGGGGGTATTCCTGATTCATAAGCCCATCATTCGATTTACATTCTCCGGTAGGGGAATTACGTTGTTTGCACCAGCATGCCTTGTGGATTCGTGACTGATGAATTCTCTGCCGCAATCACACCTTGTAGCCGGGTACATATCCAGATCGTTACCGTATGAGCAAATATGATGGGTGATATATTCTCCCTCCTCGCTACAGACACCCTGAGGGCATTTTTCTTTCGTTTTACAAATAAGGTAATACCTTTCTCTGTATTCACCTTTTGCAAAAGCACGACCACTACATAGTTTACAAGACTCTCAAGTTATCTCATTTACCCAACCCCTCTGCTCGGGCAGGATATGACACAAGGTCAATTTTTAAGTGGAGTTTAACAGGTTTGAATTCAGAGTTTTCCTTCTAGACTAGTTGCCTCACCAAGGCTGAAGAACCCAATCTGCCCTAATATTTACCCATAGCTAGAGGGAGAGTAATTGGATTCATACCTTTCCCAAGGGTATTAGTGCTATGTGAAATGCCATCAGTCACGTCCAGGATTTGAACTCGTGTAGCCGTGCCCATTTCCTACAACGATAACCATTACACCACAGGCACCTCCTCAGGACTCTCAAGATATATCAACTTGACAAAACCTTCATATGCACACTTTTATAGGATTTTATGTAAAGATAAAAAAATGGGTCTTTTCTACTCTTCCCAGTCAAGAAAATAACAAAATTAGATATTTATTCAAAATACTTATTAATTTTTATAGCTTTTCGAATGTGTAGGAGGTTATATTGTGCTTTTAGGTTTAAGTTCCATTTTTGTAGTGGTATATTTGATTTGGTTTTATATGTGGTTACGTGTTCTCAGAAGTCGGAAGGTCGCCATTTATAGCAATGGGGATAACATTATTATTATTATTATTATTATTATTGGGTTTTTATGGTTTAAGGTTTAAGTTGGTTTGTTGGTATTACTTTCGTTGAGTTGGTATTTCGTTGGTAGTTATCCCCTCGCTAAATGTTGATGGAAAATAAAGGTGGTGGAGAAGAACGAAGACGTCGTTAGGTTTTAAAGGAAGGTTTAATGGCAGCATGAAGTAAAGGTGTTGACGCTGGTATGCTGCGAGGTCTCGTAGTAAGGAAAGAAAGTAGGAAGTTGTTAGAGTGTATCATCTAATTTGTTTTTAACTAGAATCCCTTGGTCTAGAAGAATAGACCGAAGGAATCCATAAACTAGATGGCTCTCCTCATAGTGTATGATGCTGTTACTCTATTCAGGAACAGACGTTATGACGTCCGTTCCCGTTGAGGATTTCTGACCGAGAGAGAGAGAGAGAGAGATTCGCGGGCTTTCTTCAATTTTTTTCTGCTGCTTGGAAATATGGTTCGGGCTGAATAGTAGAAGTCATCCTGATTGGGGGAAAATGTTCGGCGACTCTAACGTTCAAATTAAATTACGCGCCAAACAAAAATTTCAATTTTCTTTCTGCTACAAAGGTGTCTAATACCTTCTTACTTTTGATGCACTTGTATCAGTATCATAGGAACTACCATCCTATGCACACTGAAGTGTGTAAGCCAATTACCGTAGTAATATTTTGAAACACTTCACTTTGAGTTCTGGTGAAGGCGCCTTTGGTGGTGTAATGGTTAGCAAGCTAGACTAACAAGCTAGACTAGCAAGCATACACGAGTGAGTTCGAGTTACATTAGGTGCCCCTTTCATATAGCCTTATGCCACATCTAAGCAAAAAGCTTAGTAAATTACCACTTCGAGTTCTGGTGCAAAATACAACACATCAGAGAACTTATAGGACTTACACTCCTATAATTTAAATTGGGCGGTATGCCACTTGTTCCCACAACAAAGATGGCGGACGCACGCAAATATTCAGTCTCGGAAAACCATTGGCCAGAAAAACCACGTGATCAGTGTTTAAAACTACGTCCTCATCTGAATTTCGTCTCGCGTTTTTTGGAGCCGATTCCAAGACACGTATTTTCTATAAATACTCCGTCTTCAAACACTCTTCCTCTTTTCCCCAATTTCTATTGCAGCGCTAACACACTCTCTACAGTGTGACTCTCTTATTCACCAACTGATGTCAAAAGCCACAAAATGGATAAACCACGCAAACCTTCTTTTCCTCAATATCCCTTGTCTATGAGACCTTTTCCAGCCTCGAAAACTGCAATTGTTTCGAACCACAAAAAGAAACGAACATTTATAAATACGTAGTCAACATGAATAGGACACTTTTATTATTTAACCCTTTCTGTAGTTTTAGTTGTGTTACACACACACACACACACACACACACACACACACACACACACACATATGGCTATTTTACGAACGATATAGAACCATAGCAATATTTTAAATGTATCATTGCATGTTTTGTTCTGAATATAAATTTTTGTTTGTCGCTTTGTTTTGAATGTTCCTTTTGTCCGCGCAGTTTCATATCTTTACTCATTTACTTCATTTACTACATTTGCCTCCATGTGTCTATTTTACCTTTATCCATGTGCCTTTTCCCAAACATAACATAACACTAAGCAAAACATATACTAAACCACAACATTAAATTTTGGGGGACTAAACATATCTATCAAATAACATGTTCCTCTAAAAAACTCACCGACAAAAAACTGATGTTATTATGAATCATGAGAAACATAACTTTCAAGCTAATTAATACAAAAATTGAACAACCACATTCTACATGGTGGCAGCGGAAAATATGCAACATAAAAAAATCACACCCAAAACAGTATTAACAACGAAACAACGTTTTCAACTCCACTGTCGGAGAAGCGATCAGCAACAGGTCAGCATTGAAATAAAAAATAAAGCAATGCAAAAATATCGAGAAAGAAGCGACAGACTGAATCCAACCTGATTCCAGAAAGCATTCGATCAAAGTAACTGTAGAATATTGGTTAGCTCAAATAGAGTGGTGTCCAAAACTTCTCTGAGTAATTTGGTTGAGAAATAAGTAGATGAATGGACACCACTCATGCAAATGTGTTGGGTAGGTCCATTCTTGTAAAGTGAACCAATCCACATGCTGCTCACGCACTCTTCAATAAAAGAGGTGAGCTTTAGCTGGATAGCTTTTCCAAGGAGGCAGCCATGTTACTTTTGGCTTGTACAGGTGAGTGCTGTTTATTGTTATTCTATAGTAACTAATTTAAATTTTGAAGAATAGATAATCTTAAATGAATATTTTTACTCGTTAACAAGTACAATAACTTTCCTACCTTATCGGCTTGACATTCCTTCAACATTTTCATTCTGTTGGTTTACTGTTTTCTTCATAATCACTCCTGCTTTTCTCACTCGTCACACAGGCATGTATATAGATAACATATATAGGGTTTGTCTTTTTTACTTA
Source organism: Sepioteuthis lessoniana (assembly GCA_963585895.1). NCBI lineage: Eukaryota > Metazoa > Mollusca > Cephalopoda > Myopsida > Loliginidae > Sepioteuthis > Sepioteuthis lessoniana. Next base: position 59,672,645 of record OY757936.1, read on the forward strand.
ACGTGTACGTATGGACACATATACAGGGTCAGGCAAAATGATCTGACACATTTGTAGGTTTAATAAAAGACAAAGTAAAGAAACAAAAGAGTGTTTTTATTTTCGAAAAGTGCATATTCTGTTTCATTAGGTTTTGAAAATTAAATCAGTCAAATGGGATCCGTTATTGTCTTCACACTGTCGATGGCGTTCACGAAAGTTGTCTATAACTCGGCGGGTCATTTTATGTGGAATGGCAGTAATTTCTTGACGAATTGCATCTTTAAGTTGTTCAATAGATAGAGAGCGATTACTGTATACCTTTGACTTGAGATATCCCCAGAGAAAAAAATCACACAGATTTAAATCAGGTGTGTCAGATCATTTTGCCTGACCAAGTCTGCAATGATATTCCTGCAATGGATTGGTCAACAGTAAATTCGACGAAAACGTTCAAACTTTTTAAACAGCGAATATAATTACATTTCATCGTAAATAAGATAAGAGCAGACTAACGAGTGGGTAACATACTATTACAAGTAGCAGACCTAGGACTGAAAAGATACAACACCTGGATGTTCACCGAGGGAGAAAAAAGTTTTCTTGGCGTTATTTTTGGTTGATTTCTGGAGCAACTATAACCGAAAGAAAACTGTAAGGTATATCGTCTTAAATTAATGTCATATTGATAGAATACAGAAGAGTCACTAAATGATTTGGTGAACAAATACAGGTGACAGGCACAAAATTTATCCCTACTAGAGACCGAGAAACAGGTGCTAATGATTGAACATATCGTCAATCGCAGATCTCCGGAAAAATGCTAAGGAAAGATAACATACTCACACTTAATGAGACGCTTCATTTAGGCAAAAATCAACGAACCATTTAGCGCATATAATAAGCAACTTAGGTTTAAAAAAATCACTACTAACGGAACTACAAATATTGCCCTTTAGAACATAGGTCCAAGAACACGTCATTGGAAAGCAAAAAAAAAAAAACCCTCAATTGTGGAAGAAGTCATCCATTCCGCTGTGAATCCAGTCCAGCATTTGGTCCATATGCTAAGCATGTGGTAAAGCTAACCACAGGTCAAGCAGAGCGAAACGAAGAACGAGGTCAGGGTCTGGAACCCAGGGTCATACCAACTTAAAGTTACGGCACCAACCTCGATACAAGAGGGAAACACACGAAGAGAAGCAACCTATCTACATTGATATAGGGTACAACATTTAAGGGCTTGAAAAACAGCTTGAAGGCCAAAGATTTAGTCATATAAAAATATCCTCTCTGTCTAAATGGAGGGACGAAGCCTTTGCGTACCTAAACGTAAGACTACAAAACAGAAGTAGAATAATCAGACTGCGAATAAAAATAGACACGGAAGCCCAAGGAAAACAGTACCTGTTAGTACATTCCGTAGAATATTCCCAGAAAAATTAGATCCCAACGCTTTTCTGAATTGGGAAACAAAAATGAAGAAAGATAAATTGGTAGTATACAAATGCAACATTAGCATCTGCATTCCGGTTGGTTGGTTGGGTTTTTATGGCATATCAACCTTTGTATGTTATTTAACGCCAAATCAATTTTTATACAAATAATCTGTTCTATTTCGAACAATTCAGTTTAGCATAAGTACAGTTTGATTCTCAAAAACATTTCTATTTCAAGCTATTCAGTTTAGTCAAATAGTTCTAATTCTGCTAATTCATTTTAGTATAAGTATAGATTTTTGTACACACAGTTAAATGTCAAAACAGTTCAATATCAAACAATTGGGATGCGATAGCTGATGAATTAAATGCAAACATTCTTGTGCTGCACTGGTTTAAACGTGAGTAGTCATTTACCTTGTATTTCTTTTGTTTGGCCATTCAAGGATATAGGGAAGCAGCAGAAGAAGCATGTGAAGATACCACCCAAGTCTGGAGGAAGAACTAAAGTTACTTGCTGTGTTGTTGCCTAACTTTGTTTTATTAATTTCGCTACACTTCTGCAAATAATATGGGATACATATTTTTCTAGTCTTAAAATAAACAATAAAAACATAGAATAAGAAAATTCCAGAAAAATACGATCGGAAGTCAACTAACAGAAAATATTTAGGCTCTAAAATAAAATAGTAAAATACTAATCTGATTGGTCAATAAAAGTCTACGCGCCAAATTCTTTGATCCACTATTACGGTATAAATAACACACAGTTAGGAAGCCATTCACGAAGCCACTAAGTCTGTAAAGCAGTAGCGGATACTCTGTCCAGCAAATTCCTTTTCTTCCACAGCCATAGTTCATGACCTAGCAACAGATGGCCGCGAATCACATTCAAAAGAAAAACCCGGCAAACTTTCTTTCATCAACGCGACACGCTGTCGCCACAATCATAAAAAACGATATGAACTTAATGTAAGTAAGAACGACTTATTTACGGACTCCGTTAACATCTAAACATACACACACGTGTAAACAAATTTATTTTCTTCTTGCCAAACTTTATTTTCCAAAAGGCCATTTACATATCATGTTTTTTATTTGTTTTCACATTCTGTTTTATGTACATTAAATTTTGGGGGACTAAACATATCTACTAAATACATTTCACACCCCCACAATAAGTAATAAAAAATATAAATTCACTACAAGGTGTAGAAAAGTTCTTGGCTTTATCAAAACTGAATGACTTTTAAAAAAAATCTTTTTGGTATTTTTGGAGATGAGAACTGATGAGCCAAGCATGTTGATCTGCAAGATGAATTATTGGAAAGGCATGTATGCTTCATTGGTCTATGTCAGCTGTCTTAAACTGAAAGATGGGCAGAGGTAGGATTTCTACTAGTTATAATCCATTTTCTTTTTTACATATAAACAGTTCTATTAAATGATTAAATGATTTGGAGAATATCTTTTTAATGATGCGCTTATTCCTTATATAATTATCGTGTTTATGTTCAGAGGGAGTCTCGCTGGAAGAGCGTGAGTATGCGAGAGTCTCGTGACACATGCACGGTGAGCATTCTCGGAGTTGCTGTTTTCTTCCTCCTTTTTGGTTCAAGATGTGAAGAGGGGAAGACAGGAGAAACAGTGAGGAGGGATTTCGTGGTACTCTTGGGATGCGATAGTTGATGAATTAAATGCAAACTTTCTTGTGCTGCACTGGTTTAAACGTGAGTTGTCATTTACCTTATATTTTTCTTGTTTGGCCATTCAAGGATATAGGGTAGCGGCAGAAGAAGCATGTGAAGATACCACCCAAGTCTTGAGGTCTGAAGGAAGAACTAAAGTTACTTGCTGTGTTGTTGCCTAACTTCATTTTATTAATTTTGCTACACTTCTGTAAATAAGCAATAAAGAAATAAATTTATGGAGGTGCCCGTGGTGTAATGGTTATCGTCGTAGGAAATGAACACGGCGACACGAGTTCAAATCCTGGACGAGACTGGTTGCATTTCACATAGCGCTAATACCCTTGGGAAAGGTATGAATCCAATTATTCTCCCTCCAGCTATGGGTAAATAGTAGGACAGGCTAAGTTCTTCAGCCTTGGTGAGGCAACTAGTGTAGGAAAAGGAAAACTCTGAATTCAAACCTGTAAAACTCCGTTTAAAAATTGACCTTGTGTCATATCCTGCCTGAGCGGAGGGGTTGATAAATATAGGGTAAATAAGCAATAAAGAAATATAAATTCACAACAAAATTAAATCAAAATTTCAATAAGCTATAAGATAAGAATCTTTACATCATAAAATCTCAATTTTTCAAAAGTCTTTGTAATACATGTATGTGAAAGTTCTTGGTGATAGAGAATATTTTACTTCTTTGACAGAACAAAGTCAATAATTCAAGTTTAAGAAATAGAAATTAAGAATATTAATTTTAAAGAAAGATGTTGTCCTTGAATAGGCTCGTGAAACAATACTTTTCAGTTGTAGTGGTGAAGAGGTAGAAAGACGTTGCTTCTTATGTGTTGAATCGTTGTTGTCTGTCGTGATGACTTCATCTCTGTATGTTGAAATGTCTGCTAATCGAAGAGGTTTCTATTTATGTGTGTGAGGTGGATCAAAAGGCTCGACCGAAAACATCTTTTATTTTAGGCACGAACACTTTTGACTGGTTCCTAATTCTTTATCAAATTTTTCTTTTTTTTTTTTTTGCCCGGAACAATGCGTCGAGCCGGGTGCGCACAACCTTATTTCTGTCATTTCTATTTATAACCTCTTAGAGTGAACATCCGGTTCTCTATACTGCTCCAGTACCACAACAGATTCAGACAACTTTGTTATAGTAATATACATCAAATCTCTTCTGATTCACCCACTTAACTCTTCACACACCTAAATACTAAAACACACACAGACCCACAGACATCGACACTGCTGAAGAAAATAACATCTACCAGATGTTGAACCAACAACGGCCAGTGTCAAACTGAGAAAATCATGGCTTCTGCGCATAGGCTCCGCGCATAGTCAATCTAAAATCCCCAGAAAATTCTGAATTATAAAAAAAAGGTCTATTTTTCAACCAACCATTTTTTCCCCACAGTGTTTTCTGGAGTCGGTGTTTGAAGTCGGGAATATATAAATAGTGCAAACCGAGGTCACACGAGCAGTTGAATCCTCAGCAGTAGCTGAGAGCGTCACTCGACAACACCGTCAGACCAGATCAAAGCAACCACTTGCCGCCGACCAGATAACTGCTAATCAGCCGGCTTAGATATTCTATTCACTTGTTTATTTCGTGTAATTCAATAAACGAAATAAAACTAAATCTTGTCAGTCTCATTTTTCTTGCAACCACACGCTTGTATATAACAAGTTTGATAAAATAGCTTCTATGACAAGATCTGTGAAACTACATATTAACAAAAACAGGCGGCTACTACTGTTCCGAGGACAAACTCTACGACTATTAGATCATAAGAATCGAAAATGGCAACTAGCAACGGTATTTATAAAATATGAGGAGCTAAGATTTTATATTTTCGAATTCCCAGATGTGTCTTCCTAGAGACGAAACAGAGTTCAAATAAGAGAAGCAAAAACAATCACTCGCAAACAAGTTCGTTTTAAAGCAGAAAGAATTTCAAATTATTATTTTGTCCGGGAATTGCTTTGGCCGTTGGAGTTCGAATTTATATATTTCCCCCAATGAGAATGGCTGATGCCATTCAGCCCGGGTCACCTTCCCGGGGCAACATAAAAGGCCGCGCTAACCATTTCTCGCGTTCTTGCTTCCCCACTGGCCGGCATCAGGACAAGCCAGGCAACATGATAGAACACATTCTCTCTCTTCGCTTTCTCGCAGCAGGAAGGACCAGTCAACATGAGAGAGCACATTCACTCTTCTTCACTGACTCTCTCTCTCACATATTTCGAGCTGTCCGCTAAGCACTATGAGGAGAGCACATCCAATTTATGGACCATTAGTGTCTGGGAAATCATTCTTTCATCATTCAACTTTCCTTCTAAACCAACGGATATCTCAGAGAAACAAATTGGATATTTTCAACTCCTACTTTGACTTCAGCGTCTTAATTCCGGCTCTATCATTTTCAACAGTTCTTCATCCTGCGACTTACAGCACAAGGGTTCCTTTCGTCTCAAGCTGTTAATAAAACTTCCAAATTAAAAACTACCCATATCTTTGTCGACTCGTTTGTTCTTCCTTTTAATATAACAAGAGGCAACAGAACTCTACAACCTCGACTGCCATTTTTGTATAAATGGTAATATTATCTGCCCTCAAGATATAGTTTCAACGATCACGTTACCTCACAAGACAAAAATCAAAATTTCTTACCCTGAGACTTAAAATATGATTTATTTCGACACACGTGGCAGAACAACAAATATTCTACTACCAAGTATAACACAAGAAAACTTTCAAGGTGTAACAATTAACCAGAAAGTGATAATCACTATCTTTATCCTTCTCTTTCACGTGTTACGGTCAACCGCACCAAACTATTTGTGTTTATACTCGGAGTGAATCTCGCTGAAAAAAAACGTGATGGTGCGATAGTCTCGTAACACATGCGCATCGAGCCTTCTAGGGTGCCGTTTTCTTCCTTTTTGGTTCTAGACGTGAAGACAAGAAGATGCAGAGACACAGATGAGGGAGTCACGGTAACCTCGTGATGTAGAAGTCACCGAACTGGAAACACATTTTTTCTCCTGCTGCATTGGTTTTTCACGTGAGTAGTCATTCACCGTATATTTTCTTGTTTGGCCATTCAAGTCTATAGGTTGTGTTATTTTGTTGTTCTCACGGTGAAATTTATGTGCGTTTGCCGTTCTAAACGTCAGGAGTATTTAGACGTGCGAAGGTCCGACCCAAGGTTTCGAAGTCTTGGAGGAAAAACTTTAAATTAATTGCTGTATTGTTGCCCCCCTTATTTTTTAAAATTCAATTCACGACACAATTATCTATTCCACAACAGAAAGACAGCACAAACAACACTTCGATAACCCCGACTTTTAACACTAGAAATGGCGGTGAAATACACATACCACCCAGACACAAAACTAACATTTGAACGAATAACCATCATAACTTTTGATTTGTAATGGTGATATTCTGTAAAGTGTTATGTACAAGTCATCATTTTATAAGCTTGTAAAATATTGGCCTCTTCACCTGGGAAAATATGAAGCATTTCCATTAAGAGTTAAACATGTTTGTCAATTAATTGGAATCATTTTGAGATGAGGCTTCTTAATCTGAGAATTAATTATTTTTTTTTACTTGGTCAAAAACGTGGTGCGATAGACAACAACTATGGAAGACAGTAATTACTGGGGATACAATTACAAGACTCATCATTCCTATCCGGGGTCGCGGTAAATCATCTGAAGAATGCCAGAGGTGAAATTTGGCCGAAACGTAGTAAAAGAAGAAACAACACAAAAACTACCAAGATGAGGACAAAAAGTCCGCAATTAATTAAAAAAAAAAAATTAATTCTCATGTTTATCAGCGTCCGTAAAATTTCCGCCCACTTGGAGTGGCTTAGACTACTCCAATTGTTTCCCCTGTAACTGGGTAAAACTCTACTAAAAAAGGGGAGCTTCCTGCGTATGACACTAAACTATGTCTGCTGGTGAGGCTCCATTTCATTGCCATTGCTCCCAGATCAATTTTGAATGCAGTGACTCCATTGCCTTTAAAACCTCTTCCAAAAAAGGAAGCTTCCTGCGTATGACACTAAACTATGTCTGCTGGTGAGGCTCCACTTCATTGCCATTGCTCCCAGATCAATTTTGAATGCAGTGACTCCATTGCCTTTAAAACCTCTTCCAAAAAAGGAAGCTTCCTGCGTATGACACTAAACTATGTCTGGTGGTGAAGCTCCACTTCATTGCCATTGCTCCCAGATCAATTTTGAATGCAGTGACTCCATTGCCTTTAAAACCTCTTCCAAAAAAGGAAGCTTCCTGCGTATGACACTAAACTATGTCTGCTGGTGAGGCTCCACTTCATTGCCATTGCTCCCAGATCAATTTTGAATGCAGTGACTCCATTGCCTTTAAAACCTCTTCCAAAAAAGGAAGCTTCCTGCGTATGACACTAAACTATGTCTGCTGGTGAGGCTCCACTTCTTTGCCATTGCTCCCAGATCAATTTTGAATGCAGTGACTCCATTGCCTTTAAAACCTCTTCCAAAAAAGGAAGCTTCCTGCGTATGACACTAAACTATGTCTGGTGGTGAAGCTCCACTTCATTGCCATTGCTCCCAGATCAATTTTGAATGCAGTGACTCCATTGCCTTTAAAACCTCTTCCAAAAAAGGAAGCTTCCTGCGTATGACACTAAACTATGTCTGCTGGTGAGGCTCCACTTCTTTGCCATTGCTCCCAGATCAATTTTGAATGCAGTGACTCCATTGCCTTTAAAACCTCTTCCAAAAAAGGAAGCTTCCTGCGTATGACACTAAACTATGTCTGGTGGTGAAGCTCCACTTCATTGCCATTGCTCCCAGATCAATTTTGAATGCAGTGACTCCATTGCCTTTAAAACCTCTTCCAAAAAAGGAAGCTTCCTGCGTATGACACTAAACTATGTCTGGTGGTGAAGCTCCACTTCATTGCCATTGCTCCCAGATCAATTTTGAATGTAATGACTCAATAACCTTTAAAACCTCTTCCAGAAAAGGCCATTCTGGGTACGACACTCGGCTGTATTTGATGCTGAGACATCATTTCTGGAGCAAGGATTTGGTTTGGTTTGGTTTTATGGCATACCAAACATTGTAGATTATTTAAAGCCAAATCCGGTTTATACATGTATATTAGATACATATGATTTTTATACATGACTCAACGAAGTTAAATGGTTCCAAGTATTCTTATGTATCACTAACAATTCAATTAAACATCAGTCATTTGTTCACACATAGTACTTATTTTGTATAACTTCCTTTTTTATGCTAATACAATAATGTTGTTTGAGTTGTTCTTCCACCGGTCTTATCTGAAGACCACAACAATTACATTGTACAAAGCCCAGATATGCTTCTGTTTTACTATGATCAGTCAAAATTGTATCGTTTAGTTTTACAGCATATCAACCATTTAATTCCAAATATGAATTATTCATATACATATATATATATCATTTGTAAACATAGGTCAACAAAGTTAAATGCTTCCAAGTATTCCTATGTATCACTAACAATTCAATTAAACATCAGTCATTTGTTTGCAAACAGTAAAATGATCAAAGTTTTATTTCAAACAATTCAGCTCAGCATAAGTCAACAAAATTAAATAGTTCCCAAGTGGCCCAGCGGTTAGAGTGTTCGCCAATGGCCCGGGAGACCTGGGTTCAATCCCAGGTCGAGTCATACCAAAGACTTTTAAAATGGTACTTGATACCACCTTGCTTAACACTCAGCATTATAAGGTACGGTTCAAGGGTAAAGTGGAGCAATCCTTGGAATGGAGTAGCGCCCTCCCCTACACCTTGGTGTAGTAGCTATCGAAAAGGGAGCCTTCGGGTCACCCTCGACTATGGTCGCTAACTTTACTTTACTTTTTACTAACAATTCAAGTAGAGATCAGTCATTTGTTTATACACGATTAAAGGATCAAACAGTTCTATTTCTAGCAATTCAATTTTGCATAAATTATTTGTTTACACACAGTTGAAATGTCAAGCAGTTCTATTTGACCCATAAATAGGACCCTATGGGTGCTACCACTCCGAGGCAGAATGGACCTGGGAGCAATGGCAATAAAGGGGTGCTCGTGGTGTAATGGTTATCGTCGTAGGAAATGGACACGGCGACACGAGTTCAAATCCTGGACGAGACTGATAGCATTTCACATAGCACTAATACCCTTGGGAAAGGTATGAATCCAATTATTCTCCCTCCAGCTATGGGTAAATAGTAGGGCAGACCGGGTTCTTCAGCCTTGGTTAGGCAACTAGTCTAGAAGAAGGAAAACTCTGAATTCAAACCTGTTAATCTCCGCTTAAAAAATTGACCTTGTGTCATATCCTGCCCGAGCGGAGGAGTTGGTAAATAGGATAAAGGAGTACTCCACATTCAGCAAAGCTCCAGGACTGGAGCCTCATTATCAGATCGTTTAGTGTTATATCCAGGACTCTGGTTTGGGAGGCATTTGGTGTCTTCTACAGCCCTGATGGCTGCAGTTACTGAGCTTTGGGGAGTGTCTTATACCCTAACATTGTATATTGTAACAGAAAGAACTTCCCTACATTTATTAACATAATCCTCTTTGACATCCATTCTAAATTTATATACGTCTTAGTTTTGCTCCTCTGTCACTTCATATCCCAGTTTCGTTCATGTATAGTAGCTATTGAAAAGGGAGCCTTCGTGTCACCCTCGACTAAGGTCGCCAACTTTACTACTTTACTTATTGATCAAATGGTCAGCTCAATTTTAAAACTGATAGCATTGGGATTTTTTATCACTCAAACAGTGGTCAATATTGCCATTACTCCAAGGTCCACTCTGGCCTAAAGTAGTAGTACCTGCTAAGGTTCAATCTATTGATCAAATAGATTATGGGAATCTCAAGGCAAGCTGTGTTGCCGTTTGCTATCTGACTCCATTCTGGGTTATTCTATTCTTACCCTACGTTATCTTGCTGGTTTAACTTCTTGGATATGAAGGATGTAAAGGAATTATATGAAAGAAGTTAGTAAAAGAAGGCGAAAATATCTTTTATATTTTTCCTTTATTTCTGGATTCAACAACCGTTTAGTGGGTGAGAAAATTCTTCCTGAATACAAATGAATCTAAATCTGGTGTTTTAGTCATGGGTTGGTGGTAAAAAAAGATGACTACTACCAGTGGAAGGGTTAGCCAATGCGTCGTCAAAGGACAGACGCATGGCGTCCTCCACCAGTTAGCAAGAACGATCTAGATGTCGGCACTCTGCTGGTCGCTGCTGAAAGAGAGTGAGATTCCTGCGTCGCCCCTCTTCCTATCAGAGGCCTCTGGGAGTTTCTGCATATATTAATAATCATTTTAATTCAATTTAACTTTTTTTCTTTATTTATTCCCTACAAGATCTGTTGAAAATTATTCATATTGAATAGGAATACTTGATACCATGAAAATATGCGCAAATTATTTGTATGATGAATACTTACTTGAAGCTATGATTGCATATATATAGCCTTTGAGATTTAAAAAAGAAATCACTCGACCAGCTATCGAGAGTGAAGGGAAGATTACTCGCTTCAAAATCATTTTACTCGACCAATTCTATTTTCAGTCAATAATAATCAATAATTTTACAACGAGTCTAAGCATTCTAGGAGGTAAGAAATAAGAGAAGAAAATATAAATATTACTTTTATAATTTGTTTTACAGTGCGTCGTTGACAGAAAAATGCGTTTTGTTTCTTTCAAATGTTCGTTTTACTTTTCGAAAGCGAGGAGCGAATATAAATGTTGTTTTTCCAAATGAATTTCTTAAAATCTGTGAGTGTCTTCAATTGGAACAACAAAGACATTTTGGTTCCTCTGTGGAAGCGTTAATTATATGAATGTTTACAATGACTGGACGTCCAAGAACGAGTGAAAGAGAGAGAGAGAGAGAGAGAGAGGTGGGCTGGTCATTCTAAATTCCATTCGTCAGATCTTCTTTTGATGATTGTGGTATATTTTGGAGACGCAGCTCCTTTTTCTTTAATTAGACATTTCCGCGGATCTGGACCTGGTTAAGGAAAGGAAACTTTAAGAGGGAAACAGAATCTTTCTTAATAGCAGCACAAAACACGACATAAGAACTAATCATATTAAAACGAGAATAGATAAGACTCAACAAAATAGTAAATGTAGGATATGCAGTGCAAGTTGACGGACGAGTGGGGACCATCTAAACGACAGCATTATTGAGAACGGCCAGAATGTCGGAGACTTGAGGAGACTTGCTGTCACTCAATCTCCAATGAAAAACCATCAGCTAACGCTGATGTGAAAAACTCTAAAAGAGTAAATAATAATAATAATTAGAAGGAGAAGAAGAATACTGTTTAATAAAAAATACAATACCAAACATTGCTTTTAACAGTTGATGTACCATATACAATTGAATGCTTATAAAATATAATGTCTAACCAGACCATTATGAAAGGTATATATGTATAAAGAGGATTTGGCATTAGATAGCCTACGATAGTTGATATGCCATAAAACCAAACCAAACCAAACACTTACTAAAAACCTAATTCAGATTTCTGTCTTAATTTCTGTGTAGTGGTTTCTTTGTTTAATGGCATATCAACCTTTGAAAGTTATTTAATGCCAAAGCTATTCCCCGAGAAGAACAGTAGTGGTACTATTTAACCCATAGCTGGGAGGATAAGGGAGTTCATACCTTTCCCAAGGGTATTTGCCCGAAAGTGAACGTAATAGCGCGACTGGAATTCGAACTCGCTTACTACGATTCCGCAGTCCATCGATTTAACCATTACGCCACGAGGACACCCCCTAATTTCTGTGTAGTTGAGGATCAAAAATAGACGTACGATAAATCTAAAATCTCAGCGAAGCTTTGAATTTTTCAGCGACCCTCATATATATATATATATATATATATATATATATATATATATATATATATATATATATATATATATATATATATATATATATATATATATATATATATATATATCTTAACCATCTTTTATATATATATATATATATATATAAAGGAAGATAGTAGAGAAATACGATTGAAAATATGAAAGCCGAGTTGTGAAGAACAATTTAATTTTCATAGCATGTTTCACTTTTACAGCTTTATCCGATACCATAAAAATGTTCTTTGTTCAATGATAATGAAAATGTTAGACGTGATTGTCATGGAAACAAAATCTCCAAATAGCTAATGTTCAGCATCTGTTTTCATAAAAATTATATCTGCAATTCTTTCTTGCAAACACTGTTTTATCACATTTTTGGATATCAATATCCAAAAGAATTAACTCCAATCAATCTATGAATAATAATAATAATAATAATAATAATAATAATAATAATAATAATAATAATGATAATAAAACATGACTGAGGACTGATTTCACCCATCAGAAACGATACTGATAACTCGATGGACAACAGAATGACAATAACTAGGTAACAAAAATGGGAAGGTAAACAACTCTATGGACCTTTTAAACGACTAATAAACAACATCTCACATAACGAAATCTGGACGTGGCTAAGAAAAGGAAATTTAAAAAGAGAAACCGAATCTCTCCTAATTGCAGCACAAAACAACGCCGTAAGAACCAATCATATCAAAGCAAGAATAGATAAGACGCAACAAAATAGCAAATGTAGGCTATGCAGTGACAGAGATGAAACCATCAATCATATCAGAAGCGAATGCAGCAAATTAGCGCAGAAGGAATATAAGACAAGACATGATTGGGTCGACAAGGTGATAAACTTGAAAATGTTGATTCAAGAAATTTAATTTTGGCCCTACCAACAAATGGTATATGCACAACCCAGCACCTGTCCTAGAAAATAACACACATAAACTCCTATGGGACTTTGACATACACACAGATCATCGAATCTCGACCAGAAGACCAGACCGATTAATAATCAACAAAAAAAAAAAGAGAGAATTTGCAAAATTGTCGACTTTGCTGTCCCGGCTGACCACAGAATAAATCTGAAAGAAAGTGAAAAGAAGGATAAGTACCTCGACCTTGCTTGGGAATTGAAAAAACCGTGGAACATGCAGGTGACAATGATACCAGTTGTAATTGGTGCTTTTGGTACAGTAACTAAAGGGTTACTAAAGGGACTGGAGGACTTGGAAGTTGACGGACAAGTGGAGACCATCCAAAGTACCACATTATTGAGAACGGCCTGAATACTGCGAAAAGTCCTGGAGACTTGAGGAGACATGCAGTCACTCAAACTCCAGTGAAAGACCATCAGCTAACGTGTAGTAGCGAATAAACTTTTGTTTTAATGAACCAGGATGGTGTTTCTGTAAAATCGGCACTTTTTTCCACGGCAAGGTTACAACTGCACATTTGATGTGTAACGGCACAATGTCCTATTTGGTGCAGAAACATTACTGTCTTCTATTTGAGACCCCTAGATGTACACATGTGCGTTCATGTAGTTAGACCCTGTTTAATGTCGGTCTAAATCTATGAACATAATTAATTCCAAAACTAGCAGCCGAACATAAATTTTCTCATTGAAATCAATTTTCAAGAGTAACCATTTTTAGACATCCTCATTAAAAATCAAAATGGCCAAATCATCACCGATATTTACCATAAACCCACAGACACCCAACATTACCTCAATTTCAAGAGCCATAACTATCAAAGCAGCATAAAATTAATTCTTTATACCTTAGCACAAACTCCTGTTTATTTTTTTAAAGTTATCAGATTTCCATTTGGTCTTTGACTTGTCAATATCAGTCTATGCTTATATCCACATAATTTTCAGTAGATGAAATATTGCTACCAATATATATAAACAGGTCGACTTATTTCAGAGGCTTACCATTTATAAAAAGATAGGATCATCTTCATTAAAACACATGAACTCTGTTTTATCTGAGTTTTCATAGAGACCAATACTTCTTGTTCTCTGCTCTAGGTTATTCTGAAGAGGTTCAGCTTGAGCAGGTGTAATTGCAAGAAGCATTAGACCATCTGTGTAATCTGTGTCAGTAATGTTCCTCGCTGCTTTCTCCAGGCTATGCAGCAGAGAATCAAAATATACACAGAGGCACGCACATAAAAAAGTACACTACTGTTAATTTTTTGGTTTAGTTTGGTGATATCTTATGGCATATCAACCCTTAATGGTTATTTAATACTAAATCACACACACACACACACATATATATATATATATATATATATATATATATATATATATATGTAGAAAAATTGATAACAAGGTAATCCAATTGGAAGGAGAGATTTATTGAGAAGTCGACACTATAGCGTTTCGGTTCTACTGAACCATCATCAGGACCATGAGGGGTGATATTAGCGATGTTAAGTCAGCGATGAATGTTTAAAAATTGTCGGATTATAATACTTTATTTACTTTCATATATATATATATATATATACGAGGATCATTAAATAAATTTCCAGACTTTTTTCGTATGGACACTTTTATTGATAGTACACTCATGAAACTCTAGTCCCCTACGAAGTAATCTCCCCCGGCTGCAATGCACTTGTACCGTTTCGACAACTTCTCGGAAGGCCCCATGGAAGTCCTTTCATGTGAGCGTGTCAATGACCTTCGTCACAGCCTCTTTCATCTCCTCAATTGTTTCATAACGACAGCCTCTGAGCTTAGGGAATAACGAAAAGTCATAAGGAGCAAGGTCTGGACTATAGAGAGGTGGAGGAACTGTCTTGATTACCCATCTTGGTCAAATAGTCTGTGACAAGGATGGAGTTGTGCACTAGTGCATTGTCCAGGTGGAAATGCCACTAACCCGATTTGAAGAGTGCTGGCCTCTTCCCTAGGAATCTCTTCCTGAACTCCCTTAAAACCTTAACATAGTAATCCTAACCCTAACCCTTTGGCCAATCAACTCTGGTGTATTGACTTCCTTACTCCTCCCACACCTCTCATCATCTCTCACAGACTCCCTACCTTCCTTGAATCTCTTATGCTACTCAAAAAATGATGCTTGATTCATGCAAGATGGTCGAAAAGCAGTCTGAAGCATTCCATACGTTTCCGTGGCATTTTTTCCAAGTTTAAAACTGAATTTTATTGCATGTCGTTCTTCTAAAGTGTCTTTACGTCCAGATTGCATTTTTGAGATTCACCAGTTGTGACAATCAGGCTTTAGTAGGGTGTATTCTAATTGCAGCTATAGCTGTTCATTTGAATCTGAAATCATAAAAATTGGTCAGTCATCTCAGAAGATGTATAGTAATAACATACGACAATTTTAAATGCCTCTACAAAAAAAGTCTGGAAACTTATTGAAGGCACCACGTCATTTAGTTGCACACATGGGTTTAAGTATTGCTATCGAACACAAATAATTCTATTTATTATAAATCAGTTGTTTGCACACAGTTAAATAGTTTCGAATATTCCTATCTAAAAATGATAATTCTATTTAGGGAGAAACACCATGATGTAATGGCCTAAGTGGTGGACTGTGAGATCATTGTGTGTAAGTTTGAACTCCAGTCAGACTGTTATGTTCACATTCAGACTAATATCTTTAGGAGAGGCATGAACTCCTTTTTTCACATGACCTCTCCAATGTCTGGGTCACATTTACCAGGATCCCACACGTCATCACTCATGGCCAACAGTTAACATGGTTGAGAGAGTCTTACCCCTCTGCAAAAATGCAGTCGGTGTATTCTATAGCCCCAGTCGAGAGGGCAGACCAATTCTTAAAAAGATGAAAATACCAGGATTAGATATTATTAGGTATTTTTTATTACCGAACTCTAGTGCATCAGAAATCAAGAACCTATATTGTATCTATAATTAATAAATACAATTCAATATTGAACTTAATTGCTGCCAAAGGCAACGTTTAAGTAACTATAGTTTAATCAATAAATCATTTTTTATTAATTCTAGGATTTTCTTTATGTAACGCCCTTAATACATACATATATATATATATATATATATATATATATATATATATATATATATATATATATATATATTCCCCCCCCACTTGGATTTAAAAAAAATAATGAACCTAAGAGAGAGGGCAGCTGATTGTGTGTATGCGCGCTTGTGTGTATGTGTATGTATGCGGGAGAGAGAAAATAAGAGAGAATGGGGGAGAATAGGAAAGATAGCGAGAATGGGAGAGATAGAGTGATTGAGAAAGAGAGAGATAGAGAGAAAGAAAAAGAGAATGAGAGAGAGAATTTGTGAGATAGAAATATACGAAGCTTCCGTTTTAATTCTTCTCATATATATTGAATATAGAATTTAAATGAATATAAGTCGACCGTTGAAAAGCTAATATGAAAAAGTGATGATGTCTAGACGTCTAGATAACAGTCTAGATATCCTCCATACATGTTAGTGAAAATTTGACAGAATAAGAAACAATTGTTTGTTTATGATATATTTTTCATTAAAAGCAGCTGTTTCTGAATATTTATTTGCAGGGGGAGGAATTTTTGTTCCTTTTTGTAAATTTCGTATACTTTGTAGTCGGCAAAGAGTCAAAAAAAAAAAAGATGCTGAACAATGGATATCTTTGTTGAAATTGATAAAATCTAACGAAGATGAGTTAGCAGCATTAGCGGATGTATTGCTGTTTGATGACCTGAAAAGAATTAATCTCTCCTGCTTATTGTGGTTTTGTTCTTTTCTGGGATAAAAAAAACCACTCCCCAATAAGTAACTTACATATCCTGGCAAGTGAAGCAAAAACTGTTTCAACCCCAGTCAGCCATGAAAGAATTCAAACATACACATAAACATATGAAGGTCATTCAATGAATAAGAAGCATTTTTTTTTCTGAAAAAAAGAATAAATAAATAAATTTTCTTTTCATAATCTTTTTCCGTACATGTAAAGTCCGCTATGTTTAGAATTGGTTTTTTAGCAAATATTATTTTGATCCCAAAGAAATATTTGTTTTGAGACTATTCAAAATGGCGACAAAACAATGTGCTCCAGACTTCACCAAAAGTCGGTCACCAAATTTTTAGTGGATAAGAAGTGCAGACTATGTGAAGTTTACAGAAGACTGATGTTTATGGAACAGCATGTTTTAGTCCCCAAAATATTTCAAAATGGGCTAACCATGGGTTTGCAATTAAGAACTTGAGTAAAAAAGATAGTCCATGGAATGGAAACACACTGACACTCCTGTAAAGAAAAAGTTCGGGGTGCAGCAGTCAGTAAAGAAGGTCATGCTGACAGTCTTCTAGAACATAAAAGCAGCCATCACTATTGATTTCCTTGAAAAAGATACAACTGTAGAAGGTGCTTCCTACAGCCAATACCTTGGGCAAAATTTACCTTATTTCTTGAATAACCCACCCATATATATATATATATATATATATATATATATATATATATATATATTGGTGTTATCGACCGTAGTCAGGGGCGACCCGAAGGCCCCCTTTACCCTTGATGCGTACCTTATAATGCTGAGTGTTAAGCAAAGAGCTATCAAGTACCATTTTTAAAGTCTTTCGTATGACTAAACCTGGGATATATATATATATATATATATATATATATATATATATATACAACGGTATATGGTTGTCACTATTTCACTTGGTGGGTTTGTGGCAGACCAAATAGTGTGGTATAATTTGGAGAGTGTTCAATATCTGTGAGATAGCTATTATATTATATAATAGAAAATAAATATATATTAGTTTTTATGTATATATTTAATAGCATGTATACTTATCTGCGACTACTGATTTCATGCTGTCTTTATACAATCATTAGGCGGAAAGAGCTTTTTCTGCCTGATGACTGTCGTATAAAGACAGCATGAAATCAGTGCTCGCAGATAAGCATTCAGGCTATGAATATATATATATAAAACTAATATATATATATATATATATATATATATATATATATATTTAATTAGTTTTTATAATAATTCTTTGATTCTGATGGTATAAAAATAAACAGACAATACAAATCGCAAATAAAAGAAATACTGCATAAACTGATATTCGGGAAAAATTCCTTCCAAAGAAGAAAAAATGAAAAACATACGTACTACTCGAAAATAATCAACCAATAACGCAATGCCTAGTCAAAAGGAAAAAAAAAAACACTGATAGAATTCCTTAAGCTAAACGTTAGAGTGCTACAGAGTCAGAAAAATCTACTTCAGTTTCACGTAACTAGATCATCAGAACAATTCAGACCCAAGCTGGGTAGGGCCAAAACTACGTTTTATTGATTAAGATATCGCTTGAAATAATAAAATTGCATAAAATGAATGAATAAATAAATGAATACATATAACCTACAACAGGACTTTGATATGATGAGAATTTTTCACACAGTGATGTATATAACAAAAAAAGAATAAATGCATTTAGTTAAAAAGTATTAAGTACGTATTTGATACGTGGAACTAAATTTGAAAATGTTAGATTTGGAAGAGATGAGAAATGTCCTCCAGTTTTTAGAGAAATATGCAGAGATAGGTAAGTTTTTTTTTATATTTACAGATCGTTTTGACGTCATTCATGTTAGATGTCGTGAAAGAATGTATTTGGTTTTTGTTTTTTCAAAATAGGTACTTAATACTTTTAATAACAAAGTAAATAAGATAGGATTAATTTGTAACTTATCTATTAAGTAGGCAACTCTTCTTATACCTACAACCATTAAGTATTTCCGACGTTCGATTTAGTTATTTCTTGGGATTATTATTGAAAACTATGGAAAGTTTCTCCTCTATTCCATATATATATATATATATATATATATATATATATATATCGATACTGCTATGTGGATGCACTACATGGACTCTAACAAAATGGCTGGAGAAGAAACTAGACGGCAATTACACAAGAATGCTGCGAGCAATCTTGAACAAGTCCTGGCGGCAACACCCCACAAGACACCAACTGTACGGCCACCTGCCTCCTATCACGAAAACTATTCAAGTTAGACGAGACAGACATGCAGGACACTGCTGGAGAAGCAGGGACGAACTCATAAGTGATGTATTCTTGTGGACCCCCACACATGGCCGTGCAAAAGCAGGACGACCAGCACGAACATACATTCAGCAACTATGTGAGGATACGGGATGTTGTCCAGAAGACCTGCCTGAGGCGATGAACGATAGGGAAAAGTGGCGAGAGAGGGTCAGGGATATCCGTGCTACCAGCACGACATGATGATGATGATGATATATATAGTGTAACCCGGATATAAGAGACTCAGATATAAGAGAGTTTTTTTCTGGTCCCAAATTAGAACCTGTTTTACCGAAACAAAATAGACCAAACCCTGATATAAGATAAATCCTGATATAAGATAAACCCTGATATAAGAGAAACTATGATATAAGTGTTTATTCTCCGGTCCCGGTAACTCTCTTATATCCGGGTTACACTAATGGGATAGAATGGGGGTTGAGCACTCTGGTGAAAGAATTAACGACTGCCACCCACGTAATGCAAAGCTCTTCTAATGAATTGAGCGCTCTGGTATCCGATATCGCAAAATATAAACAAACGAAAGCTAATGCACATGCGTTATAATTCCTGAGCTGAAGTATGTCACCGAAATGGCTGATCGGTTGGATACCAAGTCTAGCGTAAAGTTAGGCGGGTTTCGATCCCAGCTTGAAGCGTCCTGTGTATCTAACCACACTGAAGAGTTGTGATACAACGAAACAATCTGTCAGTGGATGACAATATAAGTATATATAGAAGTAAATATGGATCTGAATCCGACAGTATGAAGAAAGTAGAAACACAGAATAATCCAAATTAGATGGATTTATTTTGATGAAAAGCCAACGTTAAACGTTTCGGTTTTAATAACCTACATCAAGACTTTGATATGATGAGAATTTTTCACACAGTGATATATATAACGAAAAAAGAATAAATGCATTTAGTTAAAAAGTATTAAGTACGTATTTGATACGTGGGACTAAATTTGAAAATGTTAGATTTGGAAGAGATGAGAAATGTCCTCCTGTTTTTAGAGATATATGCAGAGATAGGTAAGTTTTTGTTTATATTTACAGATCGTTTTGACGTCATTCATGTTAGATGTCGTGAAAGAATGTATTTGGTATTTGTTTTTTCAAAACACGTACTTAATACTTTTAAATTTACATATCTTTCGCTATATACATTTTATTTGTTCCTATTATAATGGAATATATGAGCTATAATCAAACAGGCGACATCTCCATACTAGACGGAACCTCTCTGAAACTAGGAGACAAATCCACCTAACTTGGAAGCAGTGTCTCATCAACCGAAAAAGACATCGACACGCGGCTAACAAAGGCATGGACAGCTATTGGTAGGCTATCGATCATTTGGAGATCTGACCTGACCGATAAAATGAAACGCAGTTTATTCCAGGCAGTGGTCGTATCGATACTGCTGTATGGATGCACTACTTGGACGCTAACTAAACGGTTGGAGAAGAAGCTCGACTGCAATTACACAAGAATGCTGCGAGCAATATTGAACAAGTCCTGGCGGCAACACCCAACAAGGCACCAACTATACGGCCACCTGCCTCCCATCACGAAAACTATTCAAGTTAGACGAGCCAGACACGCAGGACACTGCTGGAGAAGCAGGGACGAGCTCATTAGTGATATACTCCCATGGACCCCGACATATGGCCGAGCAAAAGCAGGACGACCAGCTCGAACATACATACAGCAGCTATGTGAGGATACGGGATGTAGCCCTGAGGACCTGCCTGAGGCGATGAACGATAGGGAGAAGTGGCGAGAGAGGGTCAGGGATATCCGTGCTGGCGGCACGACATGATGATGATGATGATGATCTCGACAAGGATCCATCGCTGTGTGAACACTTCTTATGATATCAAAGTCCTGATGAAGGTTCTAAAAACCGAAACGTTTAACGTTGACTTTACATCAAAATAAATTTATCTAATTTGAATTAATCTGTTTTTCCATTTTCTTCATATATATATATATATATACACAGGGTGACCAAAAGAAAAACAGAAACCATAAACTTTTTTATTACTTCTACAAAAATAAAGCAAAATAATTCTAATTTTGTACATTCGAACTTCTGGACGTGCAGGTGAATACTATGGTCCCAATTTTTCATGCACAGAATCTACTTCGTATCCTGAAAAAAGAAAAGGCTAGAATTAAATTTATGAATTTCAGTCAAAAATATATGGGTTCTGTTTTTTTTTTTTTATTAAAATCAATCTTTTTCATTTGTTAAATGAAATGAAAAAAAAATGAGTGAGTTTTAAATATTCGCTTTAGTGGCGTTCTCTTTCAGAACTGTGTAATGTTATTAGTGTTCGGAATTTATTTTAAAAACTTCACATATTTCCTTAAAAAAAAACATGTGCTCCCATCTCATCACTCTCACTCTCTCTCTCTCTCTCTATTCTCATCAATCTCATTTTCTTCATGTCTATTTCAACCATTTTATATATCTATCAATTTTTCTCCGTCAATCTCTATCAATGTCAGTCTGCTTTTTTATCTCTCGGCGACTATCTATCTATCTATCTATCTGAGCCTTTTCATATCTATCTATCTAGGTTATGGATTGGCCGAAAAATTACTTTTAATTTTTTAACATTTTTTGACAAATTTCGTCGACATTTCGCTATGAGCTGATCCTATGCGCAGAAGCCCCTTTTTCCATTTGAAGAAAGTCTCAGCACCAATAACATCCGGTGAATGCTCTCGTGGATGCTAGTTAGAATCATTTTTTTCTGTGTACGATAAATCAGAAGAGATCTCTTTCGGTCGTATAACATCATCTTCTAAAAACATGATTTATAATCATAAGAAATTTTACAATGAAGCCATACATAACAGTGGTTATAAAAATGAGCTCAAGTTTTTAGAAGCCAATAGACATCATAACAATAGGGGCAATAATATTGGAAACAATAGAACTAATAATAATATAAATATGGATAATAAAATAGGCAAAAATATTAATAAAAAAAAGACGTAAAATATCATCTGGTTTAACACTCCTTTTAGCAAACTCTTTAATATGTGGGGTTTTGAAGTTTTTTTATGAAGGTCAGTGGCTAAGGGCAAGACTGTGTTGCCGTAAGATATCTGACTCCATATTTTGGTTATTTTGCTTTACCCCACGTTGACTTGGCCGGTGCAATGCCTTGCCCAAAGAAGGTCCACAAGAAATATACAAAGGGAAAGATAGAAACAGACAAGAGACGAAAAACTTTTCTTTCATACTTTCCTTTATTTACCTGGTGAATGGACTAACCAACGCAACGTCTAAAGACATAGCGTGGTGCCCAAAACACCAGATAGTAAAAACGGTGTTGTCGGTTCGACGTCACTACCCGAAAAGAGAGTCGGTTCACAGAAAACCTGAGTATTTATGTCTCTTCACCGGCTCCAAATTCGCTACTCGAAAATCCTTCTAATTTTGGCGCGACCGCTTCTCATTGGCTACTTTACATTTTATTATTTTTCTTTTTTCTGATTTTAAACCGGATTTTAAACATTTTATATCTGGCAGCCGACGAGTCAATATCCGGTTGGGAGTTTTTTCTGTTAATTCCTAAATCGCCACAAATATCAATATAGCGAAATATTTATTCCTACAATGATCTTAATAATCAGAAATAGACTTTTGTAAATTAATATCAGCATTGAATCATTTTATTCAATATTTATCCTATTTACCCAACCCCTCCGCTCGGGCAGGATATGACACAAGGTCAATTTTTAAGCGAAGTTTAACAGGTTTGAATTCAGAGTTTTCCTTCTCCTAGACTAGTCGCCTCTCCAAGGCTGAAGAACCTAGTCTGCCCTACTATTTACCCATAGCTGGAGGGATAATATTTGGATTCAAGGTATTAGTGCTATGTGAAATGTAATCAGGCTCGTCCAGGATTTGAACTCGTGTCGTCGTGTCCACATCCTGCGACGATAACCATTACACCACGGGCACCTCCATTTATTCAATATTTATGATTTATAATAGTTTCAGCGGAAAAATGAATGCATATTTTATCCATAATTTTAAATAAGTCACATGACACTATTTAATTTTTCCGGAATTAGGTTTTTTAATTTTAAGTAGTATTTAAATTAGGGGTAACGGATTTTTAGTTTTTTTAAAGGAATGTATAAACATTATACAAAAAAAGTGATAATAGATATAATATCTCCACCGTAAAAAAATTTTATTGATTAAAAAATATGATTAAAAAATCATTTTAATTAAAAAGTATTTTAATTAAAGAATTGAATTTTTTTTTCAAATCCCATTCGCCAGAAGCAATGTAAGAACACCCAAATAAAAATTTTCTTACGTACAATATCTAATTCAACCCAATACTAATCTTTTAATTCCACAAAGTTAAATGGTTTTCAAAATGCTAAATGATTAAACAATTTCATTTGACCAATAGATGGGACCTTGACAGGCACTACCACTTCAGGTTAGAGTAAACCTTGAATTAATGGCGATGAAGGGGCACTCTGCATTCCCCAAAGCTCCAGGAATGGAGCCTCACCATCAGATGGTTTAGTATCATATCCCGGATACTAGTTGGAGAGGGAGTGTTATCTCTCTGCTGAGATACGGTTGGCATATTCTACAGCTCCTTCCAACTGGGGTATATAATGACTGACCATGTTTTATGTAAAAAATGAACATATATATATATATATATATATATGAGTGTGCGCGTGTGTGTGTGTGTGTGTGTGTGTGTGATGCGAGAGTTTATATGATTTTATGGTGTATTTTGAGTAATATCTTCTCCCCGATGTATTTTTTGGAAAGACACTCCTGTTCTTGAGGGAGTTAGCTGCGATAATGTGTTTTTTGTGTTTGCGAAGTTTTTTGTAAAACGTTATGTTTAAAAGATTGATTTGTGGTGAATCTGACAGTATGACTGAAAAATGTTGAAAGTTGGATAAATCAAACATTTAACTCAAATTTAGATGTGTGATATTTCATTTGGCTTTATTTCATCTTGAACCTCTTCAGACATAGACTGTTTTCTGTGTTTTTCTAGTTAAAAGCATGATAAGATGGTGGAGGGGGGTATAGTTGTCGCAGGAAATCCAAGACATCAAAATTGAAGAGATTCCAGAAAAAACTAAACAATGTTGAACTCTCCATCAACTTCAGCTTTGAAAAAGAATCTAATAATACCATACCTTTCCTGGAGATCCTAATTATTATATCTCAAATATATATGAATATAAGTAAAAAGTTGGTGACCACAATCCAGGGTTACCCGAAGGCTCTCTTTCCAATCGCTACTACACCGAGGTATAGGGAAGGGCGTAACTCCTTTCCCTGGATTGTGCCACTTTACCCTTGATCCATAGGTTATAGAACTGAGTGTTAAGTAAGGAGAGATCTAGTACTATTTTTAGGTCTTTGGTATGACTCGACCAGAGATTGAACCCCGGTCTCCTGAAGCTTTGGCGAACACTCTAACCACTACGCCAATGGACCGGTATATATGCATAACTAGCAGGATTGTATAATAACAATCATCTTTGATATATAAATATAATGAAAAGGTTAGTAATTTATATATATATATATATATATATATATATAAAATTGGAAAAACACTCGACAGTCATTTGGCTATTATAAACCAACCTCTTCTGATAGCCATCACACAATGAAGAGAAAGAAATATTTCAAAATGAGCAGGTCCACAAAGAGATTTGTATTTTTTTAAATATTTAAAATAGATAAATCTTTTAAAAATACACAAATCTCTTCATTGACCAATTCATTTTGAAATATATATACATATATATATATATTATGGCTGCCACTCGCATAATGCAAAGCTCTTCGAATGAATTGAGCACTCTGGTATCCGGTAAGGCAAAAATGTAAACAAACGAAAGCGACTACATAATGCCTTATCATTCCCGAGCTGACATGTTTTGCTTGTTGGTTGAGCGGTATGATACTAAATATAACGTAAAGTTGGGCGGGTTTCGGTCCCAGCTTCAAGTGTCTAGTCACACTGAAGAGTTGTGATACAATGAAACAGTCTGTCTGTGGATGACAATATATATGTATATATATATATATAGCTCGTTAGATCGTAAAATTAAACACATCATCGAAATGTTAATCTAGTCAACATTATTTGTGTAAATATTCTGCAAGCAGTTATTCTATGTTTTACTTTTGTTTTTTTCTTTGTTTATATTTCTTTGTTTTATCCTAAAGGAAAGAAGTTTTCTATTTCAAAAGTGTTAGCCTATTGTAAAAAGCACCAGTCAAAGGCACAAACTTTTAATGTAGAACATATCCAGTTTTGTAGCCAATCAAATTTATCTGTTTCCTGATATTGCCATTGGCTGTAAAATACCCTCCTTCTCCTTTATCTCTTCCCTCTACTCTCTTTTTCATTTCTCCTATTGATTCTTGTTTAATGCTCAAATCCTTTTTTTTTTTTTTTTCTCGTTTTAACTTTCTTCCTTTTTCTGTCTTGCAACTTTTCTTTGTTAGCCCTTTTTCAAATGTATTTTTCTTTATTCTATATATAAATTTCCTTTTTGTGCCTTTTTTTTCTTTTCTTTCTGTTTTTTCTTTCCTTTTTTCTAAAATTATTCTTTTCTTCTTCTCTTCTGTGCATTATTTTCTTTACTTATCCTTTCTCATTTTCCTTTCTTTCTTTTTTCTAATTTTCCACTTTTATTCTTTATTTTCCTCATTGCGTTTTCTTTCATTTTTTCAACTGTTCATAATTTTTCCTTCCTTTTTTTTTTTTCTTTTTACTATTTTTTAATAATAATCAATATCTTTCTTTCTTTCTTTCTTTCTTTCTTTCTTTCTTTCTTTCTTCTTCATTTTTCCTCTCTTTATAATTTTTTTTTCTTTTTTTCTTTTACAACAATATTCAATATCTTTCTTTCTTTCTTTCTTTCTTTCTTTTTCTACGCTTTATGATTTTTTCTTTCTTTTTTTTTCATTTACTTGTTTTTTTATTATTTTTAGCTTCTTACTTTTCTTTTTATTTATTTTTGTCTTCCTTCTTTTTGCGTTTTTCCTTCTTTTCTCCTTCTTTCTTCATTATCTTTTTTATTCTCCTTCTTTTCTTTCATTCTCTTTTCATTCTTGTTCGTCAGCGTTTTTGACCTTATATTAATCTATACATATTCTTAATTTCCTGGTCTTCCTTTCTCTTTTTTCATCTTATTTTATTTCTTTTATTTAGAATAAAAAGTTCTTTGACTCTCTCTCTCTCTCTCTCTCTCTCTCTCTCTCTCTCTCTCTCTCTCTCTCTCTCTCTCTCTCTCTCTTATCTGTATCGTCTTTTTTCTTCATACTAACATTTTTCTTTCATTCCCTTCCACAACTTAACTCTTTCTTCTTCTTCTTCTTCTTCTTCTTCTTCTTCTTCTTCTTCTTCTTCTTCTTCTTCTTCTTCTTCTTCTTTCATTTTCTGACTAACATATTCATTCTCATTTATTCCTTCTTCAATACATTCCTTTTTATTCCTAATATCTTTCTTCTTCTCCATATTTTCTTTTTGTTTCTTTTTTTTTTTTTACCCTCGCAGTGTTTTTTCTTTCCTTCATTGATTATTCCTTTATCTTTCATAATATCTTCTTCTTCTTCTTATTCTTCTTCTTCTTCTTCTTCTTCTTCTTCTTCTTCTTCTTCTTCTTCTTCTTCTTCTTTCCCCATATCTTCCTTTATTCCAAATCCTATTTCTAATTCACATTTTTAAGACAGAATACAAACAAATTGCCATCAGATCCAAAAAGAAGAGAAGCTGATATGTACGTTTGTATGTCTTGAAACCAAAAAAGCTACTTCACCTAACGAAAGAAAAATATTTTGGGAAGAAATGAAAACCAACCTTTAACAATCAAAGCAGATAAAAATTGTCGAACGACTTCTTTTCTCCTGCCATTGTCAGCTATTAACAAACCAAAAGTACACCCAGAGAATAAGCACTTCTTGACATCAAGAAAAGTACAAGTAGATAAAAGTATAAGTAGATAAAAAGCAAAACAAGGAGAAAAACTAAAACAAAAAAGAAAAAAATGTAAAGCTCACTTAATTCCTTCAGTTGTTGTTTTGGTTTGTTTCGAGGGGTTTATTTATTTATTTTTTTTTTTTGCACTCTCTATTTGGTGACAGTTCAAGATGAACAATAACGTATAAAAGATGAAGATGTATTTCATACTTGCTATAATTTTTTGTTTTTTGTTTTTTAAACCAAATAGAAAGATGAGAAACAGCTACGAAAACACAATTATTTTGTGATAATATGAATGTTCCAATGAATATTAAAGAGAGTCCTATTGATTATGTTCATGATTCACCAAAATATATAGCAACCAATCAATCAATAAACAGACTTAGCATTATCCTACAAAAATTAGAGAATTAGCAAGTGGAAAGATAATAAGGAAAAAAAAGTTGGGAAATGATTTGAACATTTATTCATTTAAAGGAGGCATTTGGTAGTCATTAAGATAGATATCCTGTTATATTTTATTTATAGAATTTATATCTAATAATAGAATAAGGGTCTCAAATTCAAGGACTAAAAAGGGACATCTCGTTTAGAGATTGAAGTACAGAGAATGAAGTGGGGGCACTGAGGGTTAAGATGAGAACACAAGGAGATGAAAAGGGGCACAATGAGATGAGATAGAGAAACAGTGAAACAAAATGGGGGCTCTGTGAGAGTTGAGATAATGGCACAGGGAGATGAGATGGAGGCACAGTGAAAGAAGGTGGGGGCACAATAAGATGAGGTGGGGGCAAACTGAGGTGAGGTGGGAAACAGTGAGATGACATGAGCGCACAGACAGATGAGATGGAGACACAGTGAGATGAGATGGGGGCACATTAAAATGAGAACAGGGCACAGTGACTTTCGGTGGGAGGACAGTTAGATGAGGTGGAGACTGTAATGAGATGAAGTGGGGGCTCAGTGAGATAAGGAGGAATCTCGATGAGATAATATCGGGGCATAGTGAAATTAGGGAGATGAAGTGAGGAGCAGTGAGGTGGGATGGGAGAAAAGTGTGATGAGATGACAACACCACAAGATGATGTGGAGGCATAGGGAGATGTGATAGGAATAGTGAGATGAGACTGGCACACAGTGAGATGAGGAAGGGGCATATTTAGATGATGAGAGGGCATATCTAGATGAGGAGGGAGCTCAGAGAGAGGAGGAGGGAGAACATTGATAATAGACGAGGGAAAAGTGACATGAGGTGAGGGTACAGTGTAGTGAGGTGGGTACAGTGAGATGGGAGAACAGTGAGATGAGGTGGGGAAACAGTTACATAAGGTGGGGGCATGGTGAGGTGAGGTGGGGGCTCTGTGAAATAATGTTGGGGCATAGTAAGATAAGGTTGGGTATTGTGATTTGAGATAGGGGAACACGGAGATTAGAGGGGACACAGTGAGATGAGATGGGGAACAGTGAGATTAGGTGGCAGTGCAATGAAATAAGGTGGGAGCAGTGAGGTGAGATGAGGTATGGTGGAGGGACAGTGAAATGAGAAAAGATGATATAGGGGCATATTGAGATGAAGTGGGAGCTCAGTGAGATTAGATGGTTGCACGGTGAGATGAAATGGGGGGGGACTATGAGATGAGGAATCTGTTAGATGAGGCTGGGGACATGATTTCTAGCAGTTATAATGTTAATCTAAAATACAGTTGATAAGTTGTTATTTTGACTTCATCAAAACGAATATGTATTTACCCAACACCTCTGCAATTGCAAGATACAAAACGAGGTCACTTTTCAAGCAGTGTTTAATAGGTTTAACTTTAAAGATTTCCTTCTCCAAGATTGGTTGTCAAACCAAGGTTAAAAGGCTCAGTCTAGCATTACTATTTACTCAGAGCTGGGGGGAGACTAGTTGGAATCATACCACTCACAAGAGTTTTTATGCCATAAGAAAATACAAACAACTTAGTCCAGGATTTGAACTCACGTCACCATATCTATTTCCTATGACAATAAGTATTTTACAATGAGCATCTTCATCAAAATGACAGTAAGCGGGTATGGGAATTTGGACAAAATGTCGGGGAACAAATTTTTCATTTTAAATTTTCCTAATAGAAATATTTTCCCCAAAGTTGTATGGTTTCAAGTACTAATAGTTAATCGAAATAATTTTTAAACAGATTTATTTGATCAATAGATGGGACTCTAACAGGTACTACCATTCCGGGTCAGAGAAGACCAGAGAGTAATGGCAATGAAAGAGTACTCTACACTCCCATATCTCCAGTTGCCTCACCGACGGATGCAGTTTAATGTCACACTTCTTGGGGGTGGGGTAGACCCATAACATATCCTCCTTCACTGTAAGCATTATTCCCAATAAAAACTACCAACTAGATATTAATAAAACATTAAAACAATTAGTAGTTATTTTTTGGCAACATTTTTAGTATTATTAGATAAATGATTACTTGTGGTGGGTATATCACATGATCAAAGCAGTTCAAACTGTGGAAGGTACGGCACTGGGGTTTGTAGTGTCACGGTAGTTGGTGCACTGACACGTTGTGAATTGCTTCACTCGCAGTATAATCTGAAATCTGCACAGATGAACGTGAAAGGTAGTCTAATTTGGAAACTTTAGCGTTATGAGTTCAAACTGGGTCATAAGGCTGTAAAAGCAACCCAAAACATTTGTTGCGCAAAAGGTGAAGGTGCTGACGATTACAATATAGCGACTAAATGGTTTAAGAAATTTTGCTCGGATTGCAAGAACCCCAACAATCAGAAAGGATCAGGTAGGGTTATTTGTAACTGCCTCCAACCAGACAGGACTCGACACAAGGTTAATGACCCAAAAGACGATAATAGAGGGGATTAAGGAGAGGAAGGTCGGGCACGAGCCGAGGCTCGAGCCCTGCTGGTCTATGCTAGTCATCGACCCATCAAGTGCAATGTGTGCCTGATGAGCCAAACTAGTCTTTCACCCAAATCTGGGTCCAGGCACGTATGTATGATTATAGCTTAAACTTGACAGCAAGGTCCAGTGCTATACAAGGGGAAAAAGGCGTCAATGTTGTAGCTCACCCACGCGAAGGTAGCCCAGCCGAAGCCGGGGGCATTTTGATTGATTTCGATAGCCCATCCTGCACGAATGCTAGACGGCCTAGCAAAGGCCAGGTAAATATGGATCCATCAGGTAGGCCTAAAATTGCAGATTCAAAAGCTGTGCTCCAAGCAACAGAGACCAATCCAGGGAGTAGCTTAAGATTTTACTGTCCAGTGTGGTTCGTCAACTTCTCGACCTTAGCAAAAGTATCAAAAGCTGTCGAATTTTGCCTCATGTTACCAAATATTGCAAAACTTTTAACTCATCCTCATATGTCTTTAAAAATTCATGAAACATTTTATTGGTTCGGTTTCTTTGTTTAATGGCATATCAACCTTTGTAGGTTATTTAATGCCAAAGCTATTCTCCTAGAAGAACAGTAGTGGTACTATTTAACCCATAGCTGGGAGGATAAGTGGGTTCATACCTTTCCCAAGGGTATTTGCCCGAAAGTGAACGTTATAGCGCGACTGGAGTGCGAACTCGCTTACTACGATTCCGCAGTCCATCGCCTAAACCATTACGCCACAAGGATACCCCCTGAAACATTTGAGTACAAATACATTCGAATCCCCCTCTCCACAGTGTTGATCAGCTACTCTATCTATCCATTTAGGTAAAAGCTGAGAATAGTAAGCTCTTTATCATTTGTAACTGAATTGTCGAACCAGAGCCTGAAATATTAGGTCTATGACACAAAGGTCATTCAATAAATAAAAAGAAATATTGCCTAAAAAATCGGCAGTTGGAAACACAATTTACAGATGCACTTTTTTCAATGAAATCATTAGTTGTGGGTCCTTTCAAGTTCTAGAAGACTGTCGGGATGACCTTTACAGTCTGCTGCACCTGGAACTTTTTCTTTACCGGAGAGACGGTGTTTCCACTGTCTTTTTGACTCAGGCTTAATCCGGGGGTGTCCCCGTAGTGTAATGGTTAAAGCGATGTACTGCGAAATCGTAGCACGCGAGTTCGATCTTCAGTCGCGCTATTACGTTCACTTTGGGACAAATACCCTTGGGAAAGGTAAGAACCTCCTTATCCTCCTAGCTATGGGTTAAATAGCACCACCACTATTTTAGAAAGATGACTTTGGCATTAAATAACCCACGAAGGTTGATATGCCATTAAACAAAGAAATCAAACCATGTTTAATCTATTTGAAAATATTTTTTTGACTAAAACTTCTTCTCTGTACATATCATATAATCTTTTTTTTTTCTTTCATATGGTATGCACATTTCAGCCATAAATATTTCACGACAATATATATTTCGATCCTGAATCACTTTGTTTTATTTGTTATTTATTTTGAATAGCCTGAAAACAAACATTTTAGCAAGATTAAAATAATTTTGCTATAAACTGATTCCAAACAATTTATATGTGTGGAAAAAACTTCCCACCAAAAATTATTTTACATTTTTCAAAAAAAATTCCCTATTTTTATTGGATAACCCCTTTGCATTTAGCCAAATAGTTCCCAGCCGGAAATATCAAGATCATGTCCCCAAAGATTAAACACATTTTCCTGATCAACTCTCCAGGCTTTATGACCTTCAGAAAAAAAATACCAGACCATACCGAAAATTTCTCTCATACACAAAATTTATTTTTGTTAATGTGGTTCTCAAAATATTACTGGCAGTTTTTCAACATCTTTTTTGAAGACTCGGTAAAGACGTCTGATTGTATCTCCATTTTAAGAGGATATTTTCAACTTGTCTGTGCCTGAGGCTAAGTCATCAGATAATTTGATTGGCATGGGGAGGATATTGACCCTTACGATTTAACCGGTAGGATGGGGATGTTCTATTCTGTCTTTTTCAGAAAGGATATCAGAGGATGAAGGTGTTAAAGGTTAAAACACTTGAGGACACCTTCCTTTTAAAAATTAAAATATAGTTTAAATAAAATTTGCTCAAAGCAAATTCAAACGATTTCTGCTCATAAATTTTATGGCGATATCTTCAGAGTACTCTATGAAGGTGGACTGAAAAGTTCACAGGCTGACAAAGATAATCCCATGGAATGTGATCAAATGAGGTTTATACAAAGATGGGCAGAAAAGTTCATCAGCTGACCAAGATACTCTCTTGAAATGTGACCAAATGAGGTTTATACAAAGTTGGGCAGAAAAGTTCATTGACAGACCATGGAATGTGATCAGAGGAGGTTTATACAAGGGTGGACTGAAAAGTTCATAAGCTGAACAAGATACTCTCATTGAATGTGATTAGATGAGGTTTATTTTTCAGCACAGTCCTCTGTTGCAAACTACACCCTTCTTTCATCGGTTTTGCAGTGCTTGGGTCCCATTGGTTCGGAAAGTCATTGGCTGTAGATTTCATGCCATTATATGAACTTTTTGGCCTCGTCGTATTAATCCAGTCAATTTATATTGCTGTTTTATGTGAGATTATTTTCCTATTTTTATAAATCTTGATATTGTTATTATTAAGTTTGACTTGTGCATTTTTTTCATCTTTTAATTTTTAGATGTTTTCCGAATAGTGGACAACTATTTAGCTGAAAATAATAGGTTCAATCAGTATGACTGACAGCTGTTGGACCGAAGACTACAGCTCTCAATGGCTGCTTTCAATTAGGTGACTAAAACAGCCCTAGATTGGTGAGCTCTTTTATTAGCATGCAGTGGAGCATTCAAATTAAGTCTAAGCTTTAAAAAGTCAGAAAGATACTAGGAATTAACTGAGTTTAATTGACAGCTGCTGACCTGTAGGAGCAGATGAAAGCTTGGCTGTCATTGGAGGACTGTAAAGTTAGGTGACCAAAAAGTTGTAGAAGCAAGAAACTTATTGTTAGTTTGTTCTGAGAAACTGACTAGCGCACATGTGTGAAAATAGATATGCATATTTTTTCATCTATGAAAGCACTCCCTTATGTACTTGTGTTACATATAAGAAAAAAAAGAAGACTTTATAGTTGAAAAGAAATAAAATAAGTGTGCACCCAAAAGCGGTTGTCTATTTATCCTTCCCAGCAAGAAATGTTTATTCATGATGATGAAATATCAAGTGACCTCAGGAGAATGAAAGGATTTATGCCATCAACACAACTCGTAAGAGCAAGATGATCACTATTGCACAATGAAGATGATATTTACCTAACCCCTCCGCTCGGGCAGGATATGACACAAGGTCGATTTTTTTTAAGCGGAGTTTAACAGGTTTGAATTCAGAGTTTTCCTTCTCCTAAACTAGTTGCCTCACCAAGGCTGAAGAACCTAGTCTGCCCCACTATTTACCCATAGCTGGAGGGAGAATAATTGGATTCATACCTTTCCCAAGGGTATTAGTGCTATGTGAAATGCAATCAGTCTCGTCCAGGATTTGAACTCGTATCGCCGTGTCCACATCCTACGACGATAACCATTACTCCACGGGCACCTCCATAATGAAGATAACGGAGGAATATCCAACGTTTTGCTAATGGTCCGGGAGGCCGGGATTCAATCCCAGGTCGAGTCATACCAAAGACTCAAAAATGATACTTGTTGCTGCTTTGCTTAGCACTCGGCATTATAAGGTAAGGATCAAGGGTAAAGTGGAGCAATCCCAGGAATGGAGTAACGCCCTCCTTTACACCTCAGTGTAGTAGCTACTGAAAAGGGAGCCTTCTGGTCACCTTTGACTAACGTCGCCAACTTGACATACTTACATCTATTTTCAATATTTACTTAAAACATTGTCAATCAGTATTTAGCCAAATTGGTTGGAGTTATAGAAAATGTCAACAGCACCTTTGCAAAAGAGTAAAACCCCTTGCAACGAGTGTCCTGGATATATCATTAAACCATTTGATGGTGAGGGTCCAGTCCGAGAGATTTATAGAAGGTGGAATACCCCTTTATTGTCATTACTCTCAGGTCCACTGAAATGATAATAACTTTAGAGGCCCATCTATGGATCAAATAGAAATGTGTAATCATTTTTCTTTAACTTAAACTTAAAACCATTTGACTGCGAGTTAAGAAATTACTGTTGTTGAATAGAATTATGAGTTTTAAAAAGCAATACCTGAAACCATTTTACTATGTGCAAATAAAACTATTAGTATTAGATAGCAATACTTGAAATCATTTTACTGTGTCCAAATAAAACTATATGTTTTCGATAGCAATACTTAAAAATAGCAATACTTGAAAACATTTGCGTCCAAATCAAATTATTTTTAGAGCAATACTTAAAACTATTAAACTGTGTGAAAATAAAACTATTAGTGTTAGATAGCAATATTTGAAACCATTTAACTGCGTGCAAACAAATAAGTTCTGGCTTGTTTAGAAATTGTTACCGACAAACTATATATTTACAAATCATATATATTCAATATACATGTATAAACAAGATTCAGTATTGAATAACCCGAAAGGGTTGATATACCATAAAACAGAGTCAATCAACTAACCAAACAATCATTATTATTATTCATTTAAAATCATTTTTTCTCAAATCTTTAATTTTTTTAGACACTTTTCCTGAGAAGGAATTGTTGTATACAGGAAAGAACAGACTGCAACTCTTAATGAATAAAAATATAATCTGCTTTCTTCTTTTCTTTTATAACGAAATGTGCGAAATAGTGGAGGAAAGGAGAGGGCCGAAGATGGCTGAGTTTACATATACACTGGTATGAGATATTATTTTTCAATGAACTACTTATTCGTTCGGCTTTCACAAGAATGGTACAAAGTCAACTTAAAACATTTAATCATATCCACTTCTTTACATTTTTCGACTTTGGTTCCTTTGCCAGGCATCCATTTTCTTTCTTCAGGAATCGCACCCACTTTCGTCTTCAGTGAGTCTGTTTCTTCACATTTCTCAGATATCCTGTGTTTGGCAGTATCTCGAGGCATTTAATCATCTGAGGTTCTCCTCATTTTAAAGAGTCTTGTACAGCTCAGGTCTTTTTCTACCTTTCAGCACTGGGAATTTTGGCACAAGGCCAGCACCAAGAGTGGCTTGATGTCTAGTAGCTCTTCAGCCCGCTCCTTCATTCTTCCTGTATCAATAATCTTCAGTGGTTATATAATTTTCCGGATGCCCACACAATACTCGTGGTCACACGTCCTTTTGGTATGCCACCCATGCAATTCATGTGGCATTTCTGTCGTGTTTTGTTTACTGTAAGACACATGTACACATGCAGTTATTCTACCCACGCAACTTATGTGGTGTGTCAAAGGACACTTACTGTTGCTATCTTGCGATAGAAATGTAAAAACAATGATTAATCAAGCTTCTATACATTGTAGGGTATAATTACATAAGAGCTTATTACGAGTGATATTTATTTTTAAAGAAATCTAAAGGAAAAAAAATTATGATTCTGTGTTCATAAACATGATATTCAAACAAAAGAGTTTATTCTTTATCTGGCATTCTAGAATATCGGAGAATAAATTATGGGGTGGTTTCTTTGTTTAATAACATATGAATCTTTGTAGGTTATTTAATGCCAAAGTCATCCTTCGAGAAGAAGAGTAGTGGTACTATTTAACCTATACCTGGGGGGATAAGGGGGTTCATACCTTTCCCAAGGGTATCTGTCTGAAAGTGAACGCAATAGCACGACTGGAGATCGAACTCGCTTACTACGATTCCCCAGTGCATCGATTTAACCATTACACCACGAGGACGCCACAAATGAATTATGGGATAAATCAATATGTCAACAAGAACATCTGCTGCCTAAATATATAATTTGTACATATAGATATTTATATATATAGTGTGTATTTAGACACCAGATTTTCTTAAAGGCATATTTTATTAAAGGTTACAGAGTTTAAGATTATTATGTATGAACTTACATATATATGTGTGTTTATCCAGTACCTCGGTCAGAGGCAGGATATGACATAAGGTTAATTTTTAAGTAATATACAGTTATTTTCAACACAGAGTTTTTCTTCTCTTAGGCTAATTGTCCTATCAAGGCTAACAAGCCCAGTCTAACCAACTATTTACTCTTAGTTGTGTAATATAATTAAGGATGATAATTATTTATTTGCGATGATAAATTGTAAGTCAGCTAAAAACTTTGAATGGGAGTGTAAGACTCAAATGTCAGATGTGGGCACGTGTCGTATGAGTGGTAAGATATCGAGTTGACAGGTTGTTTTGAAATTCCCATAGGACAACATATTGGACATTTGTCTAGAAATTGTTGTTGTAGACTGGATATTAAAAAGTAAATAGGTGACGTCACTTTGAGAAGTTACAGACACGTATTCTTATATCATTAGTTTATGAGGTAATTAGGATATCATATAAGCAGAATTATTTAGTTCGGTTAAGCAGTTCAGAGTTCAGAGTCAGCAACAAAGTGTTGGAGCCGCGACAGCCCCAGGGCCGAAGGGCGCGTTAGGGGCAAAGAAAGAGAAGTCAGTTTTAAGACTAATAGCATTTCTATGACACAAGTAATTCTTTTACAATATCTTTTGTTTCAATGGCTGACTGCTGTATGAAATGTTCCAATCAGAAATAAACTATTCACATCTAAGGAAACAATGAATCGCTTTATTCTTTATGAAATATAATATTTATGCATATTTATCATCCCGTAACGTAACGTCTGGTCGTGGGGAAATAATTGGAGTCATACCTTTATCAAGTACCATGTGAAATACCAACAGCCTCATTCAGGGTTAGAATTCAGGTTGCCATGTCCATTTCTAATTAAGATAACCATTAGGCCTTAAATGCCTCCTACTTAACCTCTCCACCAGGAACAGAATGCAGCACAAGGTCAATTTTTCAGCGGACTAATGCTGGTTTGAAATCGGAGTTTTACTTCTACACTGGTTGCTCTACTAAGACAAAAGAGCCCAGTCTGCTTTACCGTTTACTTATAGGCGGGAGGATAGAAAAGAAAGGTTGGTGCTTTTCTCTATGGCATGAGCGTGAAATGGGGCGAAGTGTTAACAGCTTTGACTGAGATTTGAACCTGGGTCACAAGTACCATTTCTTGTGACGATAACCATTATGCTGGGGGAGTATTTGCTCCTTTTACCTTCAGAAATAACAAATAAATATTGCCTCGCTTTAAAGTTACGATTATATTGATGTTGCATCGAGTTAATTAAAGATTTACTGTTCTCAGATTGTAAAGCTGCTCTGTAACTGAAAAGATTAACCCTGCTAGAACTCTGAATTCAAACCAGATGTAATCAGCTTAAGAATTGACCTTGTAATGTTATATAGCGGCATAAGCCATGAATATACATTGATGGAAAAAGAATAACCATAACACTCTCTTTATAAAAATATAACTCTCTTTATTCTTTCTTGAAGTCAAAGCTTCTGGGATGTGAGATAGACAGACAGACGAAGGAAGACGTACAGAGACTGTCAGATTGACCTATAACCTCTCCTTCTCTTGACCACACCATAGTGTGTTATATTCAATGTCCCACTTAGTACTTCATCTGCTTCTCGGCCGGGGTTACTCAACCGGAGGCACGCTGTAGGCCGCTCTGAGGGAGGCTTCCCCAGCGGGGATCTCAGCTACTCGTTGGCGCTCTCTGTAACTGACCAAAGCTCTTCTGGCCGCAAGCTGAAACTCCAAGACTGAAACTGCCCGTATCTCACGTGGGCATCTTCATTTATCATTTCATAACACCCACACATTTCCGTTCTACCACGTGACTGCTTCCGCTAATTTTTACAGGTGCATCCTGTGCAGAGAATCTCTGATTGGCGGGACGGTCAGGTGTCAATATGCAACTGTGATACATTCAGCCTGTGGGGAATCCTAATAGCGAAGAGCTCAGTCGGTTGGGACAGTAGAATACACCAAATGCATCTCTGCAGACGGGTGAGAACCTCTACCCAACGAGTACCCCGGATATGATACTAAACAATCTGATGGTAACGCTTCAGTAATGCTGGGGCTTTAAGGGATGCGGAGTATGGGTCAAACAGAGCTGCTTGACTTTTAAACTGAGTGCAAACATATCGCTAATACTGAATTGAATTATTTGAAATAGAACGGGTTGATCATTTAGCTGTGTGTAAACAATTGACTGATGTTTAATTGAATTGTTACTGATAGATAGCAATACTTGGAACCATTTAACTTTGTTGACTAATGCTAAATTGAATTGTTTGATCATTTAACTGTATGTAAACAAATGTCTGATGTTTAATTGAATTGTTACTGATACATAGCAATACTTGAAATTATTTAACTGTGTGCCAAAAAATAGCTCAGGCTCGTTTAAAATTGTTATCAACAAATGTGTTAGCTATAATTGGAACGATTTACCATTGACTTATGCAAAATTGAATTGCTAGAAATAGATCTGTTTGACCATCTACAAACCATATATATCTAATATATATGTATACACCGGATTTAGCATTATGAAACCTACAATGGTTGATATATCATAAAACCAAACCAAACCGATTGAGAAAAGGTTAACATGCAGAATTGCAACATTGAAGTAAGCGAGTTCAAACCCTTGTTACAATACCATATTGCGTTCTAATTCATTTAAAAAGTATGAACCCCCACTAAACTTCTCAGCTCTGGATTAAATAGTATATCTACCGTTCTTTTACAAGGATGGCTTTTGTTTCTTCGTTTAATGTATATCAACTTTTGTAGGTTATTTAATGCCAAAGCTATTCTCCGAAAAAAAGAAGTGGTACTATTTAACCCATAGCAGGAAGGATAAGAGGATTCATACCTTTCCCAAGAGTACTTGGCCGAAAGTGAACGTAATAGAGTGACTGAAGGTCGACCTCACTTGCTACGATTCCGCAGTCCATCGCTTTAACCATTACACCACGTTCATTTGATGATGCTATATATATATATATATATATATTAAAGCTATTTCTATAACTCTGGAAGCGCGAAAAAAAATAGATGATGCAATTTGTAAATTGAAAAATATAGCACAAACTGATATCTGCGAAAAATATTCAATAAAAAAAGAAAAGACTAAAAACATCCGTACTGTTTGAAAATGATCAACCTGCACCGCAATGTCTACCCAAAAGAAAAAAAAACACCCACAGAGTTACCTAAGTTAATACGTAAAAGTGTTCAATACACTAAATAGATCAAACTTCTTTTGCGTCATTCCTTTTTAGTTAAAATTATCATGATTATCTGGTAGGGGAAACCTAGGTAGATAGTTTCTGGCTCTTTATGTACTATATATATATATATATATATACACGTAAATATATATATATATATATATATACATCTCTATAGACATCCACAGACAGATCTGTTTCGTTCTATCAGAACTCATCAGTGTGGCTAGACAGTATCTTCCCGTAGCTTGGATCGAAACCCGGTTGACTCAAACGTCAACCCAAGCTTCTAACCATTCAGCCACGACATATATATATATATATACATATATACACACATACATATATATATAAAGGTGGGGTGAAAAGTTCATATTATGACATCATATCTGCTGTTGATAATTTTTTATCTTATAGGATCCTAGTACTACAACACCAATGAAAGAAGTATGTGGACCGTAAGAGAAACTAGGTTGAAAAATAAACCTCATCTGATCACATTCCATGAGAGTATCTTGGTCAGCCTATCTAAAAGATCTATTTGACCCATGGATAAGATCCGAACAGGTATTACCAATCCAGGGTCAACATGAGCCCAGAAGTACTGGGAACAAAGTGGTGATTATACACTCCCCAGATATCAACAACTGAAGACTCATTCTCACGACAACAACTAT
This sequence comes from Sepioteuthis lessoniana, assembly GCA_963585895.1. NCBI lineage: Eukaryota > Metazoa > Mollusca > Cephalopoda > Myopsida > Loliginidae > Sepioteuthis > Sepioteuthis lessoniana. Next base: position 59,712,692 of record OY757936.1, read on the forward strand.
TTTCTAATATCGGCATCAAAATCATTATCAATGTTTGATAAAATACGATCTCAAAATTTTATTAAAAGACATTTTAGACCAGATATTATCTATTTTCTCAAATTTCCAATTCACTTCCAGTTTCTGGTTTACTTTGGGTTCAGAAGCAAAAAAAAAACTTCAAATTTGACATAGGATAAAAAAAAATGTCGACCTTTCAAAGCTTTAATTATTGGAATAGCAAATGAAGGGTGGCTTCACATTCCTCTTTACCATATATAGTTTAGTGTCATATCCATAAGGCACTTTTTTATTACCTCGCTGCAGGGTGTGTTGTTGGTGTATTCTAGGATTCGTCATGTGTCAAATTTATCATCTGTAAATGCATCGTCGGTAAATTCATCATCGGTAAATTCATTAACATTGCCCAGTCGGCTGGGGCTGTAGAATAAACGGACTGCTTCTCTACAGAGGAGTAACCCCCCACCCCGCAACGAGTGTTCTGATATGACTCTAAACAATCTGGTGGTGAGGTCTCCAGTAATGCTGGAGCTTTGGGAAATGCAGAGTACCCTTTCATTGCCACCGCTTCCCCGTTCACACCGGCCTGGAGTGGTAGCACCGAATAGGGTCTTATCTATGGGTCAAATAGAACTAATCTGCGTACTTATGCTTAACAGAATTGCGTGAAATAGAACTGTTTTGACATCTAAACTGCGTGCTTATGCTTAACTGAATTATCTGAAAAAAAAAACTGTCTTTACATTTAACTCTGTGTATTGCTCGGTCGACTAGGGGCTGTAGAATACATCAACCGAATTTCTGCAGAGGAGTAAGACGCCAATGCTGGAGTTTTGGGAAATGCGGAGCACCCCTTCATTACCATCCCTTCCAGGTCCACTCTCGCTCGGAGTAGTAGCACCTGATAGGGTTCTATCAATGGGTCAAATTGAACTAAACTGCATACTTACACAAAACTCAATTGTTTGAAATAGAACTGTTTTCGACATTGAAATTCTACTTACGCTAAACTGATTTTTTTGAAATTGAATTGTTTCGACATTCAATTGTGTTGACAAAAACTATCCTTATACTAAACTGAATTGTTCGAATAAGAACTGTTTGACGAAACAGAATAGCTTGAAATAGAAAGGTTTTTGACTATTCAATTATATACTCATGCTAAATTGAATTGTTTGAAATAGTGTTGGTCGACTTATATACATAAGCGGCCCAATATTGTTAATGCCTTAAGGGGCCTTTTTACTGGGACACAATCAGAAAAAGATGGCAGCAATAAAGCACGTGTGTCGTCACACATGAGTCTTGGAGTTATTTCGACTAAACATGGTGTCAGAAGGACGAACTTGACGATAATCTGAGTGAGTACTACTTTGTTTAAAACATCAAAAGATGATGTCAATCAACCCACCCCAAAGTTTTGACTGGACAGTAAGAAATTTGCATAAAGCCTTTAACGAGTGGCTTGAAGAAGTGAATCTTTTTTTTGAATTTCAGAAATTTGAAAGCCGGGGTAGAGATAGTACCACTAAAGCTGCAAATGTTGAAAAGAAAAAAAGGAGTTTGTTTATTTACCTTTTAGGAAAAAAGGGTCGACAAATATACAAAACCCTAACAATTAAAAATGCAAAAGGAGAAACGATTGAAAATGATGACGAAAAAAAACTTGAAATGGTTATCGAAGCATTCAAGGACTACTGCAAGCCCATGAAAACATTGACTGTAGACAGAGTGGAATTCCTACGGAAAGAACAAAGTAAAGATGAAAGCTTTGTGGACTATTTGTTAAATTTGAAATCGAGTTCTAAAGATTGTGAATGGAATAACGTCACTGAGAACGATATGATAAAGTTACAAATAATAAAAGGAATACACGATAAAAAAACGCGCTAAATTCTCCTGAGGGAACCAGATTTAACCCTGACACAGTGTATTGACCGATGCAGAGCTGCAGAACAAAGTAAAATCCAGTCGCAAAAAATTGAAAAATACGAAAAATTAAATGTCGATGACGACACATACGAGAAAGATATCAATGCGACTGGAAGAAAAAAACAATATGATTGCATTTATTGTCAGAGAAGCCATGTAAAAGGAACCAGAAACTGTCCAGCTTATGGTCAGGAATGTTTTAGATGCAAAAGAAAAAACCACTTCGCCAAATCAAAAGTTTGCAAAGATAACCAGAGCGAAAAAAAAGTTAACGAATGTTTTCACGTTGTAGGGGAGACAATTCACAAAGTTCATGCGAATTTGAAATTAAACGGGAAGCCCATCAAATTCATGATAGATTCTGGAGCAACTGTAAATGTAATTCCTGCAACATTCGTTAAGGACAACAAGATGGAGCACTTACTAAAAAAAGGTAAGAAACTTGATATTACTGTATACGGAGGGAAAAAGGTCAGAACCGAAGGAACAATGAAGGTAGAACTTATCAACCCTGTCAACAGAAGAAAAGTGACAGCCTCAGTCTTGGTTGTGAATGAGAAGGTACAACCAATTTTAAGTTGTAGTCTTTGCCAAAAGCTAAATTTAATACGGTTCAACCTAGATCAGTTTGACTCGACAGTTTCAGCTGTAGAATGCAATGACCTCAAAGAACAAGCCCTGAAAAACATCAGAAAACTAAACATTGATGATTCCATCAAAGGGATTCTACTAGAATTCCCAGACGTTTTTGAAGAGAGAGTTGGTGAATTTGAAGGTGAACTAACACTTCAAACAGAGCCAGGCACAGTTCCTACACAACAACCCATAAGAGGTGTCCCCTTTGCACTGGAAAAACAATTTAAACAAGAACTAGAAAAAATGATGAGGGACAATATAATTGAGAAACTGGAAGGACCTAGCTCATGGCTCAACAGCTATGTGATTGAAAGAAAACGCAGCGGAAAACTTCGGATATGTTTAGACCCCAAACCATTAAACAAGGCACTGATCAACAACTACCACTGCCAGGTACCAAGCTTGGAATCCATCACACACAGGTTTGCAAATAAAAACGCAATAAAATTTAGTAAATTGGACGTAAGAAGTGGATACTGGCATTGCAAGTTGAACGACAAGGCAAGAGAACTGACTGCCTTCGGAACACCTCAGGGCAATTATCGATACAAAAGATTACCCATGGGTATCACACCAGCCAGCAAAGCATTCCAAACAAAAATGATCGAACAGTTCCAAGGGATAAACGGGGTTAGCATTATTCAAGATGACTGTCTGGTTGAAGGGTTTGGAAACAACTCAGACCAAGCCATCAATAACCACAACCAGAACCTGCGGGCATATTTGCAGAGATGCAGAGAAAGAAACATAAAAATTAACCTCGACAAATGCAAATTCCTCACAGAGGAAGTCACTTACATGGGTCATACACTGACTAACACAGGCTTGAAGCCTGATGAAGAAAAAATACGGGCAATCATAGAGTTCCCAGCACCTCGCGATTTGCATAATCTAAGACGCTTCATAGGAATGGTTAAATACCTCTCGAAATTTGATCACACACTGACGACAAAATGTGAACCTCTAAACAGGCTAACGCGGAAGGACCAGATTTTCCAATGGGCGGAGGTACAACAAAGAGCATTCGAAGACATAAAGAAAGCTATAGCAAACACACCTATCTTGGCTTACTATGACTTAGAAAAGCCAGTCACGATACAGACTGACATGTCTGATGTAGGTGTGGGAGCTGTCCTCCTACAGAATGGAAAACCAGTATCATACGCATCAAAGGTGTGGAACGACTATGAAAAGAACTACGCACCAATTGAAAAAGAGATGAGAGCCGTTGTGTTTGGACTACACAAGTTTAGTGACTATTGTTACGGAAGACATGTGACAATAGAGTCGGACCACAAACCATTAGAAGCAATCAGCAACAAGCCTCTAAGCGAAGTACCAAAAAGACTGTTAAGAATGGTGCTTTCAATACAAAAGTTTGACTACAATATAACATACAAAAAGGACAGTGACATAATCATTGCTGATGCTCTTTCGCGAGCCCCAGTAGAGGATGACAATTTCCAGTTTAATTTCAGTGAAGTGAATCTATTAGAATTTCTTTCTGTAAGTGAACAGACCAGAGACAGGCTAGTTAGTGCCACCAAAGAAGATAAGGATCTACAGAAGCTCATAAAACTAATTAAACAAGGCTTCCCAATGCAATATAAGGTCCTTGAACCTCAGTTGAATCACCTATATAAATTCAGAGACTACCTGTCAACAAAGGATGATCTAATATTTTATAAAGACAGAGTCTTTGTACCTGCCTCAATGAGAAACGACATGAAGAAGAAGGCACGCATAAGCCATTTAGCAGTTGAAAGTAATATGAGACGCGCCCTAGACACAATCTTCTGGCCAGGAATGAGGCACGAACTACAGGAATGTTATATCAACAGTAAACAGTGTAGCAGATATTCTGCAAGAAATAGCAAAGAGACACTAATCACAAGACCAGTGCCGGAATACCCATTCCAACGTATTGGCCTCGATACCATGACACTGGATGGAAGGAAATACCTAGTCTGTGTGGATTATTTCTCCAATTACACCTTGGTTGATCGACTTCACGGAACATCATCATGGTGCACAATCAAGCTGATAAGGAAACACTTAATGAGATATGGCATCCCAGAAGAAGTTGTAAGTGATGGGGGCCCTGAATTTGATAGCAAAATGATGAGAGAATTGGCTCATAAATACGGATTTAGATGGAATCCCTGCTCACCAGAGATGCCAAACTCCAATGGAAAGGCAGAATCAGCTGTAAAACAAATAAAAAGCATCATAAAAAAATGTAATAATGAAAACAGCGATCCTTGTCTGGCCATACTAGAATTCACCAACACACCATCAAAATCCATAGGAATGTCCCCAGCACAGAGATTCTTTGGAAGACAATTGAGAAGTGTACTGCCTACGATGAAGAAATTTCTATCCCCAGTTAATGTGGAAGAAACAAAAACTAAAATACAAAAGGAAAAACAACATCAAAAGAAATACTATGACAAAAATGCCCATGACCTGATAGAATTAAGAGAAGGTGACCAGGTGACTGTGCAGCCATATGACAGGAGCCAATATTGGAAAAGGGCAGTTGTCATAGAAAAGTTTGAATACCGACGATACATGATCGAACTGGAAAATGGGAAAAGACGAGTGAGAAATAGGAGACACCTAAGACTCACAACTAAACCAAAACATAGCAACATGACAAAAACAAACCACAAACAAGATATCACCAGCAATGACAGTGAACAAAACATCGAACAGCAACAACCAGACATGACTGAAAGACAACCACGTCTGAAGAGAGTCAACGCAGGCAAGACACCCAACCGATATGGTGAATGGCAACTCACATAAAATGAACACTTCAGACTTTTGTATGTATGGGGGATGTTGGTCGACTTATATACATAAGCGGCCCAATATTGGTAATGCCTTAAGGGGCCTTTTTACTGGGACACAATCAGAAAAAGATGGCAGCAATAAAGCACGTGTGTCGTCACACATGAGTCTTAGAGTTATTTCGACTAAACAATAGAATTGATCATTTGTATAAAAATGGATTTGGCGTTAAAAAACCTGCAAAGGTTGATATGCCATAAAACCTAAATAAATAAATTCATCTTCTTAAATACATCGTGTGATAAATTTACCATCGGTAAATTCATTGTGTAGTAAATTTACAGTCGGTAAATTCCTCGCATGGTAAATTCATCCAATCAGATTAATTTGTCTAATTTCCCAAATTCTAACTTTTTCCTTCTTTTTAGTAAATCCTTTAAAGCAGTGATTAAATTCTTAATTTAACCAGGATTTACCTGCAATAAATTTACCAACGATGAATTTACCGACGATGAATTTCAGAAGGTTGAATTCACAATGATTGATTTACCTAGCACAGTGTTCTAGGCCTTCACTAACAAGACGTAAGCAGTAGTTTGACTATACTTTAAATGATCTGATGTAACAATCATATGTCATCTCATTCTTGATGTCCTTACATCAATGGATTAGATTAGTACAGAAGTCCTCTGAAGGAAATGAAAATGTCAACATGAAATAAATGAAGAGAAACGGCTATGAATTTGCTCAGGGGAAATGGTTCTAATTCTTGTCAATGCTTGGTGAAATATGCGAATATAGTTTGTGAATTTTGAAGCTCTGTTTAAAAATACACACTAACGGCGAAAAGAAAATCTCAACAAAATGTTGTTAAACAGAAGTCGTACGGGAGACCTGTAGCAATTAAGGGTGGTTCAGAATATTTTATATCCTTTCCAAATCTAATAATTTGACCAATTCGCATTCAAATGATCTCAAATTTTAACATTATGTGTGGAAACAACTTAAAATTCAATGTAAAATGTTTTATTCTTTTTCAGGTATAAAAATGAATTCACGAGAAATGAAAATACGTTTAAACTTTACACATGAAATTTTGAGTCGTTTCTACCTATGCTGTTAAAATCTGGGATCATTTAAACAAAAATTGGTCAAGTTATTAGATTAAAAAATGATATCAATTTTTTGGTCAAGTTATTAGATTAAAAATGATATCGATTCTTTTTTAAAACACCCAATATATTAGAAGAGACTCAGAAAAACCTTATTGAACTATCTTCGGGTAAGTAATTTACTAAGCTTTTTGCTTCGAGGTAGCACAAGGCCGAATGAATGGGGCACCCAATGAGAATCGAACAATCATGGAGTATAGTAATTTACGAAGCTTTTTGCTTCAATGTGGCACAAGGCCGAATGAATGGAGCACCCAATGAGACTCGAACTCACTCGAACTATTTTGGGGTATAGTAACTTACGAAGCTCTTTGCTTCGATGTGGCACAAGGCCGAATGAATCAGGCACCCAGTGAGAATCGAACTCACTCGAACTATCTTGGGGTATAGTAATTTACTAAGCTCTTTGCTTCGATATGGCACAAGGCCAAATTAATGGGGCATCCAATGAGACTTGAACTCACGCGAACTATCTTGGGGTATAAGCTGTACAAAGGATCGTCATTTCTATTTATGAACTTTCCTGTCAGTTCTTCCGGTAAAAATTGGCCAATCAGAGATGAGGACTGAAAGTATTTAAAGTTGTTTGCAACTATCCTCAACTAGTAAGATACTTAATTGCTATTTGAAGTTTCTGCCAGGAAGACTTATCTTTTGGATTACTAACATTGGATTCTTCTGGATTACCAACACTGGATTCTTTTGGATTACCAACACTGGATTCTGTGAACAAAAAATCAAAATGGCAACATGGATTTTAACAAATCTGACATAAAAAAGGAACAAATTTTAAAATATCTAAAATATTTCCAAATTTAAGCTAGAATAAATGTGTTTAATGCTCAAGAGACAATTTTTCGGAAAATTATCGTTTCATTCAGAGTTTATTTCTGTCTTTATAAATGCAGCTTCGATACTTTTTGAACACACCTCATATTTAAAAAAAAAATCCCACTGGACTGTGAAATGCTGAACTCACCTACTACTCTCTGAATGTTACTCGCTGTATTTGATTTTGTGGCTTTGAGCACGGCTTCAGAATCCGCGGTTTTAGGCCTGCCTGACCTTACCTGATTCTCGAAGTTTTTGCTACTCGATCGAAATTCTTTGAACCATCAACTTGCTGGTAACAGTTACTTTTCGCACAACAAATGTTTTTTTGCTTGCGCAACGTCATCGACCAGTTCGAACTCACAAAGCATAATTTCCGAAGTTTGATTACGTGGAGTAAAATGCACAACGTGTCAGCATACCAACTTGCACTATACTACCAACCGCATAGGATATGATTTGGCGGCATAAAATACTCCGGTCACACGATATACACGCCACAAAAAAAGCATGTATATATTTACCTACCAATCCGCACTCCATATTTAGTTAGAATATCTATTTTTTAAGAGCCAATATATTTATAAAGATTGCAATCATTTTAAACAGGTAAACACTTCATGTGTTATATTGTCATCTACAACATCATAACGACACAATAATAAAGACGCAGGAAGACTTCTTTATAAATATATGTACCTCTCACTTTATTGTAAGAGTTCGAAAAGGTTATTCAAGGTTTGCGTGTGAGAGGGAGTTGGAGACCGAACAGAAACTGCAATATTTTGACCCCCACTCTTATGGCCGTCAACGTTGTGTCTTACTGATTCTCCAGGGCTGCTCAATCGGAGGCCCAGAGGCCCACTCTGCTGGGTGATCTACCACATCTTATCAGCAACTTCTCTGCACCCCAACTCAATCGGGGGCCCAGAGCCCCTTCGGCCTGGTGTGGCTTTCCTTACCACATCTCGTCTAAAACTCCGTCCGATCTCTAACTGGAACTGTCTTGACTTCTGTCTTGACTGAGTTATATAATAGTTCAACGCCCACTCAGTCGCCTACTCGATCTTTGAAATCGCATGTTTGATCGTCATCAAGCGGAAATAACAGTTATGCTGTTCACAGGTCACTCTCTTCCGGTGCATCAGTCTATGAGTGGACCATGGGAATTTTTTTACCTCGTCCCATTTCGTCAGCCAATTTCCGCCCACGCGATTTCCTCTCACAACTGCCATTAGAATGTGTCACCTCCTTCCGGTGCATCACCTTGGAATGGCATTTTTGGCCGGGTCGAAGGCCAAAATACAACACATGCTTAATTGCAATATCGATGTTTTAGGAGCCAATATATTAATAATGTTCACAATCATTTTAGCTTTGGTCCCTTTGGTTAATGGCATATCAACCTTCTTGGGATATTTAATGCCAAAGCCATCCTTGTCGATGAATAGCAATAAGACTATTTAACCCATAGCTGGGGGATAAGGTGTTCATGCCTTTCCTTAGGGCATTAATCCGAAAGTGAACATAACTGGAGTTCGAACCCGCTAACTTTAAGTCCGCAGTCCACCACTTTAACCCTTTCATCGCGGAAACCCTTCCACAATCATTTTAAACTAAGAAACAATTCCTACTCAGTTGCAATATCAATGCTTTAAGAGCCTGTGTATTAACGTACTTCATAACCATTTTATGAAAATAAACACTTTATGCAAGCAATATTAAGGTTTTAAGAGCTAATATATTTTTGGGGTGACATAAAGTTGTGCCTGTGCGAGGCATGTTGAATGTATCTAATTTATATTCAACTGGGATTCCTTGTAAGGAATCCATAAATTAGATGGGTTCCCTCTTTGTGTCCATGCTGCTGCTGCTGCTATTCTAGAGCCGCAGTGAGACGTCTGCACTGGGCGGCGTTCTACAGCCAAAGAGGGTGTGTTTGGCAGCTTACCCGATTTTCTGGCCGGAAATGAAAGGTCCGGGCTGAATAGGATAGGTCATCCTGATTGGGTGACATTAAGTGTCGAATTGAATTGCGCGCCAAACCAAAATACGAATTTTCCCTTCCACTACATATTAATAAAGTTATCAATCATTTTAAACGGATAAACACTTCATACTTAGTTGCATAATCAATGTTTTACTAAAGTAAAGCAATTAGTCTAGTTGAAGTATGATATTCTTAATATGAAATGAAAGATCAAATTATCTGTCTTACATTGGTACACCATTCTTCTATTATTAGATCATCCCAAAATTTTGTCTGTTCTTACAAAAGCCTTCACTACTATAACCCATGTTAGATTTCAAGCACTTCACATCTTTGACTTAACTGTATGAGTGAATTGAATTAAGAACTAAAAACCAAGCCATAAGTTTTCATTTAAAATCCATAACTTTAAGGTAAATTGTTTTCTGATCTTTTTTTGCTGTTTTTTTTTGTTTTTTTTTTTTTGTTTTTTGTTTTTGCTTTGTTTTTATTACAGCCAGTGGTGCATGCCACTTAAATTTCCGAAAAAAACAAAACAAAAAAAAACGAGAATGTAAAAATTTAACAATTCCAGGTATATAAAGAACTGTCATGTGATTTTTTTTTTTTTTACTTTTGTCTTGAAATTTCCGGAGAATTTAAAGCATGTTGAAATCATTTCAAGAAAAAAAAAAAGAAAAAAAAAGAAACGAAAATAAAAAAAAAACATAATCATTTACGTACACAACAGAGTTTATCTTTTTTATTGTCTTTTTTTTTGGTGGGGGGTTCTTTTATTAGTTTTTTTTTTTTTTGTTTTGTTTTGTTTAATTTATGATGAAAATAGATGAAATTTTTTTGTCAAAAACCTTAACCCTTTCACTATCTCTAATCCATGATCCAGAACTCTTCACTTCACTTTCTATCTATCTATCTATCTATCTATCTAGCTTGGATTTATTTCGATGAAAACATCATCAATCTCATGTTGAGTAAATGTTTAATAATTTTTTTTTTACAAAATTGACAAAATTTAAAGAATCTTGTCACAAAATTTTGTCTCTCAGGAATTCAACTGAGTCAAAGACACACCTGGAAGTCCCTGTGGTGCGATGGCTACAATGTGAACTGCAAGATCGTAATATGCAAGTTCAAACTCCAGTCACGCTATACCGTTTATTTTTTTAACTAATACTCTTGAAAAAGGCATGAACTCCTTATTCCCCCAAATATGTGTTAAATAGTACCATTACTGTCCTGATACAGGGGTGGCTTTGGTATTGAATAACCCATGAAGGTTGACAAGCTATTAAAACAGACTAACACACCCGAAACAAAATAAACGACACTTTCTATGTAAACAGATTAACTTGAGCCATTTCAGAGAAATAGACTTATTCTCGATATATATATATATATATATATATATATATATATATATTGCCGAATATTTCAACAAGATATTACTGATATATATTTATATGTATATATATTTGTGGTGAGCACAAAAACACTCCGATCAAAACGTTACGAAAAGGAAAAAATGTTCTAAATGAACAGTTTTCAGACTCCCACTCTACACTTATTTCTCTCTCTCTCTCTCTCTCTCTCAATCTGTCAGTCTGTTTCTCTCTCTCTCTCTATATATATATATATATATATATTGTCATCCACAGACAGACTGTTTCGTTCTATCAGAACTCTTCAGTGTGGCTAGACCCGCAGGACGCTCGAAGCCGGGATCGAAACCCGTCTAACTTGACGATAGATTAAGGTTTCAGACTACAAGCGGACTACGTTGGCTAAGGGAATTTTTAAGGTATTTTATTTTTAGCAACAGCAGCAGCAGCCTTTGTTTACATTTTTAATACCCTATCGGCTACCAGAGTGTTCAATTCTTACGAAGAGCTTTGCATTACGCTAGGGGCGGCCGACAATTCCTTCGCCAGAGTGCTCAACCCCCATGGGGGAGCGTATATATTGTCATCCACAGACAGACTGTTTCGTTCTATCAGAACTCTTCAGTGTGGCTAGACCCGCAGGACGCTCGAAGCCGGGATCGAAACCCGTCTAACTTGACGATAGATTAAGGTTTCAGACCACACAGCTACAAGCGGACTACGTTGGCTAAGGGAATTTTTAAGGTATTTTATTTTTAGCAACAGCAGCCTTTGTTTACATTTTTAATACCCTATCGGCTACCAGAGTGCTCAATTCTTACGAAGAGCTTTGCATTACGCTAGGGGCGGCCGACAATTCCTTCGCCAGAGTGCTCAACCCCCATGGGGGAGCGTATATATTGTCACCCACAGACAGACTGTTTCGTTCTATCAGAACACTTCAGTGTGGCTAGACCCGCAGGACGCTCGAAGCCGGGATCGAAACCCGTCTAACTTGACGATAGATTAAGGTTTCAGACCACACAGCTACAAGCGGACTACGTTGGCTAAGGGAATTTTTAAGGTATTTTATTTTTATATATATATATATATATATATTTATTTTATATATATATATATATATATACACGCAAGGATTAAAGATATTACCTGGGAATATTTTTGACCTTACCCTGTATATGTGTGTGTGTTTGGGTGTGTGTAAATGCCTCTAACTGTATGCATGTATCAGTTGGTATATATATATATATATATATATATGTGTGTGTGTGTGTGTGTGTGTGTGCGCATGTGTGTGTGTGTGTGTGTGTTGTTAGAATTTGTAAATTCTGCAGTTAATGTCTGCTCGAATATATATCGCCCCAACTATTATTTAAGTGAGACCCAGCCAGGAATATCTCTCTTTTTTTTTCAGACTTGAACAGAAAGCTCTGCCTAGCTCGCTGTTTTTGTATTGTGTTCTCTTGTTTATTGGCATTCGACTTAAAGCAGTTTTTTTCTTAAGCAAGGAGGCTTGAGCAAAAAGACCTATTAGTCGCTTAGGCTAAGCCTCTTTTCCTTACAGACTTTTTTTTTTGTTACTTGTTCAAACAGTAAGTTTACTGCGAGCTGACTGTGGTTTTGGTATGCTGTCCCCTTCAAAAAAAAAAGTTGAGTCTAAGGTTGAGAGGCGGATTTATTGGACTCTTTTGCCGACAAGAGAAGCGTTGGCTCGGTTATTGGATTCGGTAAATGCCTCCGTAGATTCAACAGAAAAAAAATCGAGTTGAAACTGAAAGATATTCATCTCTAGGAGGAGGAAGCAGGGGTCTACACGAAGTTCACGAAATAGTAAACTTCGTTTTCAACAAGTCTACACAGGAAACTAGAAGAATACGGTTGTCCAGGTTGATTCTACACACGATGGAGACGCCGAGGAAAGAACAAACCCTAAAAATTTGAACTTTGACATAAAAATTTGAACTTTGACATAAAAATTTGAACTTTGACATAAAATATCAAAGAATGGTATTTTATCATTAACAAAAATTAAACTAACAGTAAGTGGTTGACGGAATTGCTTCGAGCAAATCTGTCGTTATTTTTTATACCTTCTTCTTTTTGGGGGGAGGTTATAATATTGTCGTTACTTGAATGTATGTTAGTTTTGTTACCTAAAATTCAATGTTTTCAACAAGCACAGGGGAAAATATGCAAAGTCGGATTTTGTAAAGTTTATTTCTCTTGAAATAAATTACTTTGTGAGAACTGGTTGTTTTTGTTTTTAAGAAATGTATATACTCTTCTCTTTCGGGTAGCAAAAGTTAGCTTTTCCATCCCTCTTTTTATCTCCTTTATTTTTTTATACGTTTCTCTCTCCCGCCCTTTCGCCAAGCCTGACAAGTACTGCAAGATATTTCTTGGACTAGGAAGAAATGAAATTTTGAACGTACTTTAGGTTGAGTTGTACTTTATAGCGACTGGCATTCGGATAATTTTGTTAACTTTTTGTAAGTTGGTTGTGTAATTTAATAGTTAAGATCTAGCATGTTTATTGAATTGAGAAAATTTTTCTGAGTATACGTGTCAGTGAATCAGTACATATGTATATATTTGTGTGTCAGTGAATGTGAGTATATGAAAGTGTCAATAAGTGTGTGTAGGTGACTGTGTGTGTCTTTGTGCGTGTATACGTATGTGTGAGTAAATGTGTAAATATAGTGACTAATTTTCAGTGTAAAATCAATTATTTTATCGAACTCAATATGAATTTGTTTTCCTATCTTCAACTGTTACACATAAATTGGATAATTCACTGAAGGTATTTATTTACCAACCCCTCGGCCACATACGGGCTGTGACACAAAGTCAATTTTTAAGAGGACTACAATTGGTTGAAATTCAGAGTTTTCCCTCTCCGAGACCAGTTATTGCACCAAGGTGAAAGAGCCTGGTCTGCGTTAATATTGATATATAGCTAAAGGAACCATAGTTGGATTCATGCCTTTTCTAAGAGTTTTATAGTCAGTGAAAAACTTTATCCAGGATTTAAACGTGTTATATACAAGCATGTAGCTGCAAGAAAAATAAGACTGGCAAGAAGATTTAGTTTATTTCATTTATTAGATAAATAAAATAAACAAGCGGATGAAATATCTGGCCGACGATTCAACTGCCCGTATGACCTCCGCTTGCCCTATTTATATGTTGCCGACTTTAAACACTGACTTTAAAAGACTAATTGTGGAAAAAAATTAATTGGTTGAAAAATAGACTTTTTTTTTATAACTGAGAATTTTCTGGGGATTTTGAATAGACAAAGTGCGGAGCCTATATGTAGAAGCCATGATTTTCTCAGTTTGACCGTTGTTGGGTCAACATCCGGTAGCTGTTATTTTCTTCTGCAGTGTCGATGTCTGTGGGTCTGTGTTTAGTGTGTTTCAGTGGTTAAGTGGGTGAATCAGAAGAGATTTGATGTATTTTACTATAACAAACGTTGGTTGTCGAGTTTGTTTCCCTTGACTATAACTGTTAAGCCAGGTGTGTGTGTGTGTGTGTGTGTATTTATGTATGAGAGTCTGTATGTGAATATGTGTATCGGTAGTTATGTATATATATATATATATATATATATATGTTTTACCTCCCCCATAAGAGTTGGATGTGACACAAGGTCATTAAACAACGAGAACCTCCAAAGGTATATCTATGAATGCTAGTATCAGTGGGTATATATATATTTATATATGTCATCTACAGACAGACTGTTTCGCTGTATCACAACTCTTCAGTGTGGCTAGACACGCTGTACAATTCAAGCTGGGATCGAAACCTGCCTAACTTTACGTTAGACTGACAACATTCCACTCAGCCCACGACGACCTAACGTCAACACGGGAATTTTACTCATGGGTATTAACTTTCGTTTTTTTATATATTACGCTATCGGATACCGAAGTGCTCAGTTCGTTAGAAGTGCTTTGCATAACGCGAGTGGCAGCCGTTTATTCCTTCGCCAGAGTACTCAGTATATATATATATATATATGTGTGTGTGTGTGTGTGTGTGTGTGTGTGTAAATAAATGTGTCTGGGAATCTGTGAATATGTATCTCATGAGTCTGTAAATGTGTGTATATCTACATGTGTGTCAGTATGTGCGCGTGTAACTGCGTGTGTACGTACATGTGTCTATGAGTGTCTTAGTGTATGTATATATGTATATAGGAGCGAATGTATGTAGAGCAGTGTGAGAGCGTATGTATTCATATGTGTGTGAGTGAGTGTATGTACATATGCATATATGTATGAATAGGCGTGTATGGGAGTATCAATGTGTGGGTATGTGAATATGTATATGTATGCATTCATGGGTCAGTGAATGTATGCATATGTGTGTATGTGTCAGTAAGAGTATGTGTCGATGCATATACACATGAGTGTTTATATGTGTATGTATGTCAGAGTGAATGTTTACATATGTATAGCTGGGTAAAAGTGTGTGTGTATATATACATATACATATATATATGCAAATTTCATTGAACATAATAGACAATTTTTGTCTACATATTTTCTTCTGGATCTGTTCGTATTGCCGAATTGCTTTCATCGTATTCGACAGGAATTGATTTATATATTATCCATAGTTATATATATCCCTTATACTTTCTGCCCGACTTTGGGCCATCATCAGGGGAGGATCTATAACAAAAGTGATGTAACTTTTGTTTTTGCATATTACTACTATGTTAGAGCGTCTTTACCGTTCAAGTGTATAGCGTTTGCTTTTAAATGGGTTTCTATATATATATATATATATATATATATATGCATTAATGAGTGTGTGTGTGTGTGTGTGTGTGTGTGTGTGTGGTTATGTATGTATGTTTGTATGTGTATATGCATGCATGTATGTATATCTATCAATGAGTGGGTGCATGTATAAGTGTGAGTATGTATGTATATATGTATGACTATGTGTATGTATTTATGAGTAAGTATGCATATATCTATGTGTCAATGAGTATATATATATAGGTATTCTTTGGTCCAGTTAAACCGGAGTTGGGAGTAATTCCATCAGGTCTATTCTAGTTTTTTTTATCAAAAAGATCTGTTAATTTTTTTTTTCGTGTTTTTGGAAATTTCAAAAATGCGTAACAGGATGGAAATAAATTTCTAATCCTATGTGACCGGTTTCGTTGTTTTTCAAATGCACACAAAACGGAATATATGTGCTATAATCAAACGGGGGACATCTCCACTCTAGAAGGAACCCCTCTTAAACTAGTAGACAAATTCACATACCTAGGAAGCAGCGTCGAATCAACCGAAAATGACATCGACACGAGATTAACGAAAGCATGGACAGCTATCAATAGGCTATCGATGATATGGAAATCAGACCTAACCGATAAAATGAAACGCAGTTTCTTCCAGGCAGCAGTCACATCGATACTGCTATACGGGTGAACTACATGGACGCTAACAAAACGGCTGGAGAAGAAGCTAGACGGCAATTACACAAGAATGCTGCGTGCAATCTTGAACAAGTCCTGGCGGCAACACCCCACAAGACACCAACTGTACGGCCACCTGCCTCTTATCACGAAAAGTATTCAAGTTAGACGAACCAGACATGGAGGACACTGCTGGAGAAGCAGGGACGAGCTCATAAGAGATGTACTCTTATGGACCCCCACACATGGCCGTGCAAAAGCAGGACGACCAGCACGAACATACATTCAGCAGCTATGTGAGGATACGGGATGTTGTCCTGAAGACCTACCTAGGGCAATGAACGTTAGGGAGGAGTGGCGAGAGAGGGTCAGGGATATCCGTGCTACCAGCGCGACATGATGATATATATATATATATATATATATATATATATATATATGTGTGTCAGGGAGTGTATATATATGTGTGTGCCTATGTTTTTATATATGTATATGGTATATATCTATGAGTCAGAAAGTTTGGGTACATATATGTACATGTGTGTACATATATGTACAATATACATATATGCACATCGTACACGTGTATATATATATATATATGTATGGGTGTGTATGAGTGAATGTGTATATATGAATTTACCTAACCCTCCAGCCTAGCAGGATGCGACATAAGGTCAGTCTTAAAGCACAGTAAATTGGTTGGAATTCTGAGACTGTCCTTCTCCTTGACAGGTTGCCATACTTGTACAGATGGCTGGGGCTGAGAAATACACCGACTTTATCTCTGCAAAAGGGTAAGACTCCCTCAACGAGTGTCCTGGATATGACACTAAACAATCTGATGGTGATACTTCAGTAATGCTTTAGCTTTGGAAATACGGAGAACCCTTTCATTGCTATCGTTCCCAAGTCCGCTCTGGCTTGGAGTGGTAGTACTTGATAGGGTCCTATCCATGAATCAAATAGAAGTAAACTGCGCTTATGCTAAACTGAATTGCTTGAAAATAGCTGCTTTTACACTTCACGGTGTGTAAACAAAAATTTAAACAAAACTGAACTGTATGTTGCGAGAGAGGGTCTGTGAGATCCGTGCTGGCAGTGTGACATGATGATGATGATGATTATATGTGTAAAAATGGATTTGGCATTAATTAACCTTCAAAGTTAATGTGCAATAAAACCAAACCAAACCAAACCATCTGCCTTACAACTGATCTTTGGTATGACTCAACACCGACCCATTATCATAATGGTTAGAGTGTTCGCCAATGGTCCAGGAGACCTGGGTTCAATCCCAATTCGAGGCATACCATTCAAAAATGGTACTTGAAGCCTCATTACTTAACACAGCATTATAGAGTACGAATCAGGGGAAAGTGGAGCGATCCAGGGAAAGGAGTAGCGCTCAACTTCTACAGCTCGGAGTTGTAGTTTTTGAAAAAGGGAGCTTTCAGGTGGCCCTTGACTTCCGTTGGCTTACAACATTATATATATATATATATATATATATATATATATATATATATATATATTGTCTAATAATGAAAGTTCTAGAGTGGTCAGGAATGCTGAAGTTGAGTTAGTAATAAAACTTGGGAATCCCAACTCGATAGGAAATATATTTGTTATTCAGCCATTCCTACCTCATTGTTCTCGCAGATCTTCATATTTTTACAACTTACGCTGATTCACCCAATCGATATTTTCCTCAAAAGGGACCGATAATTCGACAACGAAAACTTTCCTTAAATTAATGGCCCAAATGACGATATCTGGACACTGGGCAGTTAATGTTATTTCACTAGGAATTGCGAATTAATGTTCCAGATTAGCTGCAACGTGTCAGTCCCTCGAACCATCAATGATGATCTGTGCCTATTTTCATGCGAAATTTTCGAAATATTTCCCTCTTTAACGAAATATATTGCTGTGTGAGTGAATGTGTGTGAGTGTATATATATATATATATATGTGTGTGTGTGTGTGTGTGTGTGTGTATGTACATATATATATGTATGTGTGTGTATATACATATATATGTGTGTGTATGTATGCGTATATATGTGTATGTGTGTGTGTAAATATATATATATATATATGTGTGTGTGTGTGTGTGTGTGTGTGTGCGCGAGTGAGTGCATGTGTGTGTATGTGCGTGGATTATATAACACACTTTTGTAAATATCACTTCCTTTATGCACTGAGAACACTAAAAATAATGGACGATCTATAAAATTCCATAAGCCAAGCCTGTTTGTTGTGACCCTAGGCCTCTGGCTTCAAAGGGTATGAACTGCAATGCTCATTCAAGTTAAGAGTGGGTTTTTTTTTTTGTTTTTTGTCTGTTTTTTTTTCCAGTGGGGTCTGTCTCTCACCCTTTATGTCTTATCCTTGCTGTAATAGGGTATTTATTGGTAATCCAGGCTCTTGTTTTATCCTGCTCGACAGTTTTGGCTTGTTGGTTTCCAATTTACGTCTGTATTTTTCACAAAGTGAAATTTGCCATGAAAATGAAAATGATCTCATACAAAGGATGAGATTAAGGAGGACTTGTGATGACTCTGACTCGAAATATGCACTTGAGAGGTAGTATAAAATTTTAAAAAGTGATTTAGAAATCGTACTCAGAGACATCAGATCAACTCGGTATGATTGACAGGGTATGACCTCAAGATCAGTTTGAGAGCTGGGCTGGAATATGGTGGTATTAATCATATTATCACAAGTACTAGAATTTAGAAAAATAGTTTAAAATTTAATCACTTGATCCTGAATTTCAAGCGTATGAAAAATGGTGTACTCATATTTTTCCAGAGATGTTCAAAGAATCACTCTTTGGATGTAACCGAGCTATATGTATGGGAAAGACGTCTTAGGTAAGAAAGTAATAAAATAGTGTTCACTTAAAAGTGGCTGGGTATATGTTTTTCCTAATAAGAGATGTCTGTATATTTGTTCGGCTCGACGAAACAGTTGAAGCCCGAAATGAAATAAAGGAGAAGGGCGATCGAAAGGAACGAGCACAACGGAGAAGACGTAGTGATAATTGCACTCATAACCCATCTCCATAAAAAAGGACCCGGGAATCCAACAGGAATCCATATCACCTGTCTAAAATTGAGAAACCTAACTATAGAAATTTGAATCAGTAATACCTCTCCACGAAAAATAATAAAAACACGATATTTTCTCAAAACATTAAGTCTTAGGGATTTTCAAGGGTACCTTGGATCTCTGAATTAATTCAAAGCAGTCCTCTGTAGACAAATAAACAAACATCCTTTAAATACGAATAAAATCCTATTTCTTTTGTTTTCTTTGGTTAATGGCATATCAAACTTTGTGGGTCATTTAAAGTCAAAGCCATCCTTGTACGATAACAATAGTGGTACTATCTAATCCATAGGTGGGGTCATAAAGGGTTTCATTCATTTTCTAAGGGCATTGTTCCGAATGTGAACGTAATAATGTAGCTGGGGTTCGAACTCACGACTATCTCGCAGTCGAGCACGTCAACAACTACGCCCAGAGGTTTCCCTTAATAATAATCCTAAGTTATAATAAACATTGGCCCAGTCGGCTGGGCTGGAGAATACACTGACTAAATCTCTGCAGAGGGCAAAGACTACGCCAACAAGTGTCCTGGATATGACATTAAACAATCTAATGATGAGGCTCCAGTAATGCTGGAGCTTTGGGGAATGCGGAGTACCCCTTTATTGCCATTGTTCCCTGGTCCACTGACTCAGAGTGGTAATACCTGATAGGGTCCTATCATTGAGTCAAATAGAACTGTTTGACATTTAAACTGTATACTTATGCTAAACTTAATTGTTTGAAATAAACTGTTTATATGTATAAAAATGTATTTGGCATTGAATAACCAACAATGGTTGATATGCCATAAAACCAAACCAAACTCTAATAAACATGTCTCTAAGTTCTTTTGCTAGTTTTTTTTTTATCGCTAGTTGATGGTTTTTCTCTGGAGTCTGAGGGACAGCAAATCTTTTCGGCTCTTCGATATTCTTCTCAATATTCGGGCCAATCTTAGCAATGCTGTCATTTCGATTGTCTCGATTCGTCCTTCAATTTCAAATTCTTCCAGCCCCTTTCAAAGCCATTGAGGGCCGTTTCAAGTGCTCTAATGGCAATAGTTATCATTGTCATTCTCATGTTCCACAACTTTCTCAGTTCTCAGGCAAGGTCTAGGTACTTGCCTCCCTTTTCGCTTTCTTCTATTTTCACTCGGTGATCTGCTGGAACGGCAAAATCCATGTATTTATACGCCACCTGGTGTTCGTACCGGGTGGTTTAAGTAAGACGATTTGTTTGGTACTAGGTGACTCCCCCCAACAAACATCACCTGCACTCTCAATTAAAAGGGGTGAGGGCCGAGTTTACGCCTGAGGTGGTTCTGTAGGGGAAGGCCGAGAGGACTATGCTTTTTTATAATGGCCAGGCATGAGTTTTTATTTGTGCGTTGTAACCCGACTAAAAAATAATTTCCTATCTATTCTGACTTGGTGGTGAATCGGAAAAATATAATATCTGAGACTCCCTCTAGAATAGAGCGTCCAATTTATTTCTACGGTCAGTAGTAAGATACAGGGAGTACAATAATACCATTAGAATTTGGATAGAACAAGTTTTCTGCTACAAAACTCGATTTTTTCACATAGCCACCACCATTGACAATGCATTTTCACTCCCAATGGACAGGAACCTGCATGCCGTACAGACGTTTGTCATATAGCACCGTCTGGTTTAAAACGCATGTTACATATGTTACATATTTATATTTTTACTTACATTGTTTCAGAACTGTAGATTGCCCAGTCGGCTGGGGCTGTAGAATACGCCGACTGCGCCTCTGCAGAGGGATAAGACCCCCCCCCCTCATGAGTGTTCTGGATATGACTCTAAAGAATCTGATGGTGAGGTTTCAGTGATGCTGGAGTTTTGGGGAATGCGGAGTACCCATTCATTGCCATTGCTCCCAGGTCCACTCTTGCCCGGAATGGCAGCACCTGATAGGGCCCTATCTACGGGTTAAATAGAAATATGTTTTTGACAATTAAACAGTACCTACATTTAAAATGCGTCCTTATGCTAAACTGAATTATTTGAAATCAAACTGTTTTTGACATTGAAACTGTACTTACACTTACCTGATTAGTTTAATATAGATCTCTTTTGACATTTAACTGTGTGTAAACAAAATCTGTACTTATACTAAACTGAATTAGCTGAATTAGAACTGAATAGCATGAAACTGTACTTACATTTAAACTGCGTACTTATGCTAAACTGAATTGTTTGAAATATAACTATTTTCATAAAAAATGGATTTGGCATTAAATAACCTACAAAGGTTGATATGCCATAAAACCCAAACAACCAACGTCAGTACTGTTGATTTTGATAATAAATAGTATATGATAATATTCATTTTAATCTAATAATATTCCACCGAATAATAATGGAAATAATGGAATGTTGATATCTTCGTTTTCAGTCGAAAATTAACTTTTTTATAATAGCAATTATTTAAGGTCCTCTTATTTTTGTTTGATACTGTTGGTAAGTAGATAAATTTTATCAATATATTGATACTAAGTAAGAATTAACTTTGGGAAAACTAGTGAAGCACTTGATCCAGAATGAATTGCTAAAAATATTTTTTTTTGTGATGGACTTGATAAGTATTGTATTGTGGCAGGTGGTTTTTTTTTTGGTGGGGGGTATCTTGGTGTTTTTGTTTTAAACCTGATAACGAAAAACACTCTATTATTACAAGACAAATATTGATAATACATTTTGATCCCCTTTCGATGTTGTTCTATTTCAGAGACGTAACTATCAATAAACACATATACACTCAGATGCGAAAAAAAAAAAAAAAAAAAAAGATAGAATAAATAAAAAAAGAGATAAAATCAAGTCAAGAATTCATTGATTGTTTGCTACTAAACCAACCTGAACTTTGATAGGAATTGATTTACTTAATCATTAAATTAATTTACCATTCCATCTGGTGTCATAGCACCTGCACTTATCGGAACTTTGGTCTTGAGCAATTTTTTTCTCTCTGTCAGAGTACTAACGAACAAACAGAAATTTGTGTTCCTAATCAGTACAGTCATATATATATATATATATATATATATATATATATATATATATATATATACGTGTGTGGGGGGTGTACGGGTGTGTTTGTAATATATATATATATATATATATATGGAAGTAAATAGTGGAAAAGAATCTGACAATGCGGAGAAAAATTGAGAAATAAATCTAAAGTGAAGAATTTAATGTGAAAGAAAGTCGATGCTATAACGTTTCGGTTTCAATAAACCTTCATCAGAAATTAGAAAAGATGATACCGAGTGTCGTTAGATTACCGATGGATTTTTAATGAAATACAAAACAAGGGAGGAAATTATATATACAGAGAAAGAGGGCATACCGTTTAATCGATAAATCAGCGTTCATATTGAAAAAAATATCATACGGCACTCGATATCATCTTTTCTAAGTCCTTGTTTTTTTTTTTTTTTTGCACATGGTCCTGTCGATTATGAATCATTTTTGAATAGATCTATTCGACCAATCGATGGTGCCCTAAAAAGCATTATCACAACTGGTCATAGTGGACCTGAGAGTAATGCGAATGAAGGAATACTCCATACTCCACAGATTTCCAGAACTGGAACCTTACCATAAGATTCAGTTGAGTGTCATACCTAGGAAATTACTTTTTAGGAGGAAGGGGGGGGCTTAATCCTCTATAGGGGAGACAGTCAACGTATTGTAAGCCCCTCCAACAAAGCACTGAAAAATTCTTGGCCCAACCGAGAAAAGACATGACCTAGAGCCATGAAACGCATCTGTTATTACACATATTTGTCCTGAATCTCAAACACATTTTTCAATCTTTTTTTCTTTATTAAAAAATGCCATGTGCTTCTTGGTTTGGCTGAGAACTTTTTAGAAGCCACCTTATAATGTAGTCATTTGCTTCTACTATTTATAAGATCACTGTATTCATGGCCAAGTTGATAAGATCGGAGAAAATTGTGTCAAGGTTCATTTTTAACCTCTTTATATATATATATATATATATATATATATATATATATATATATATATATATATATATATATATATATATATATATATATATATATATATATATATATATATATATATATATGCCTAGCGGGTAG
Source organism: Sepioteuthis lessoniana (assembly GCA_963585895.1). Taxonomy (NCBI): domain Eukaryota; kingdom Metazoa; phylum Mollusca; class Cephalopoda; order Myopsida; family Loliginidae; genus Sepioteuthis; species Sepioteuthis lessoniana. Next base: position 59,736,103 of record OY757936.1, read on the forward strand.
AGTGTTAACCAATGGCCCGGTAGACCAGGGTTCAGTCTCTGGTCGAGTCATACCAAAGACTCAAAAATGGTACTTGATGCCGCCTTGCTTAACACTCATTATATGGTTTGTATCAAGGGTAAAGCGGAGCAATCCAGGGAGTTGTACCCTCCCCTACACCTCGGTGTAGTTGCAATCATAAAGGAAGCATTCGGGTCACCCTCAACTAAGACAACAATATATATATATATATATATATATATATATATATATATATATATATATTGCGTTTCAAATTATTAATGAGGTGACACTTTTTCACCCTATCCAAAAACTACCCATTGGAATTTCACGAAATTGTTAGAGAACGATGATAATATGGTTATAAACCTACTCTGTAAAAATTGTAAGTTTCTTGAAAAATTAACAGAAGTTATGGTCATTTACCTAATTTAATTTAATTATCAGTGAGTCAAATTATTAGCGATGTCTAATTAAAAAAAACCTGTAAAAAAGAAAATAGCACTTTAATCGCTTCATTTACAGATTTTTATGGATACACACAGTAACTAATATGAAATTAAATCGAAATAAAAAGGAGACTTCAAAAAGGATAGTGAATTTTGGTTAATATTAGATATGTGTTCTTTTTTTTAAATGACTCAGAAAAGGCGTTGATCCAACAAATCTATCAATTTCTGGATCTCCTCTGGTGTAATTTCACGTGATACGTGAACCATTTCCGATCACAAGTCATCATTGCTTCTAAATCGGCGTCCATTCTCATAACCACGTCGCTTCAGAAGGCTCCACAAGTTTTCTTTTGGTTTTAAGTCTGCAGAATTGGCTGGCCAGTTTATCTTCCGAGGTCTACAGAAAGCCTAATTTCTGCAGGTACTCCGTAGTTTTATGCGCCAAATCCGAAAGAGCCTTCATTATCTTGCATTAATACGATGGTTCTCCTATAAGTGATTCTTTGCCTATTTCGCTAAGATTCCTGGTGCTCCTTGAGGAAGACTATATAAGTAACTGCGGTTATTTTCGTACCATCAGGAACTCTCAACAGACCAACCATGATACATCCCTTAATACCAGCCCAAATCACAATACCTCCTTCTCCTTGTTAGCGTCCCAAGCGCTGATGATGGTCTCGTCCATTTATGACCCAATATTTGCTCCAACCATCAGAACCATCAAGTATTGTATAGAACTTTCGAGAAATCGATTAAACATCAGAACCATCAAGTATTGTATAGAACTTTCGAGAAATCGATTTTCATGTACTCCTTTGCTATTTCAAACGCATTTGAATGTGTTCTTTTGTTAATCAAGGCTTTGTTACTGGTTTCACTGATGTCCCGATCTTTTTCAGGAGATGATAACGAGTACTTCAAGACACTGTTGCTTCTCTAGGGCTCCTGAAAATAGCTTCATTGGTCAGCCTAGGATTATTTATAGCTTCACGTTTCATTCTTGACAAAGAACGTCAGGAAACAACCCTCAAGTGACCCTTATCGACCCTCTCACTTACCTTCGTAGGAGCTGCAACGAATCTTTTCACAATTTAGTAATATCTTTTAATCATTTTGAATATTTCTAATGTAGATTTGCTTTTGGAAAATTCAGATGTTATAATATCTTTCTCAGAAGGGGTCAAATCTCATTTGTGACCCTTAATTGTACGATTATAATGACACTAGTTTATAATCTGGAACACTTTTATATCATGTTAATACTGCAAATGACCGCAGAACAATACAATCTTTAATCAACTAATTCAAGCGTGACTGTTGCAATACGAAGTATGGCAGACACACCGTACAAGAGACCCATTTTCAGTTCCTATCAATCATATCCCTGAAATAACTCCATTATCGTGGCAGAGACATGTGTAGTGGATAAAAAAAAAAAACGAAATTAAAATAGAATTAAAATGAATTTTTAAAATGCAGAAACTCCCAGAATCCCCTGACAGGAAGTAGGGGCGACGCATATGCGGGAAGTAGAAAGATTCACTCTCACTTCAGCTTACCTTTGAGACGAGACGGACTCTTTTTCCCTCGGCTGCTAGCAAGCAACGCCCGTGTGTTGTTCTAGGCGTAAGACCATGCCTCCCCTAGCAGCCGTCTCCACGACTAAAAACTTCGAATAATGGACATATTTACCAGCCGTCTCTGTCACCAGCAACATACGAACAAATACACCGAATATTGGACATAGCTGCCCGAAAACGACTAACACATTTTTACACTTGGTCTGGGAGACGCAATCGTTTCATTTGGATTCAAGAATGAGGATCAGAGTCGTGAGTTTTTATCCAGTTTTTAGCATTATCTTATTTTATACTTGAAAAATATTGTTCATATATCAAGGGTGCATTTGTTTTTTGCAATCATTTGTTTGAATTTGAAAAAAATGCATAGCACATTTAAGAAAAGCTATATTTAAAAATAAATTGGTACAAATAATTTCCAGAATTCTTTTATCAAACCAATTCAATGAATCCACTGTTTGCATCAATGGTCCCATCAATATGGCGTTGGAACTGTTGATATGTCCCAATCAGATGATCTTCATCAATTTTGGATAGGTTGCTTAGTTATGGCAGACTTGAGAGATGGCATGGTGTTATGAGTGAGTTGATTGACTGACAGACTATTGTTGCGTACTCTTTCTATCCAGGGCCTCACAACTTTCTTAAATACCTTTGTTGTAGATAGTGACATTGACTCTCAACTGTGAAAAAAGGGAGGAGCCATGACATTGCTAATGACTGCCAGCACAATCACAATTGCTGGGAGTGACCATAGGAACTTTATTTGATATTCAGTATAACCGTCAGTCGTTTCTTCGGGTTTTTTTGTTCCTGACCAAAGCATTCCAGGCTCTTTGGTTTGGTTTTATGGTATACTAACCATTGAGGGTTATTCAATGCCAAATCCACTTTATACGTACATATTACATATCTTTGATTAGTAAAAACATTTTGTTTATAATATTTTTTACGAGCCTGAGCTCAATTTTTGCACACAGTGAAATGGTTTCAAGTATTGCTATGTATCACTAACAATTTAATTAAACATCAGTCATTTGTTTACACAGTTAAAGGATCAATCTGTTCTATTTCAAAGAATTTAATTCAGTATAAGTCATTTGTTTGCACTTACTTCAAAATCAAACAGTTCTATTTGACTTATAGATAGGACACTATCAGGTGCTACCACTCCGGGCCTGAGAGGACCTGTTAGCGATAGCAATGGAGGGATACTCCGAATACCCCAAAGCTCCAGCATTACCGGAGCGTCACCATCAGATTGTTTAATGTCATATCCAAGACACTCTCTGGTAAGGTCTTACTCTTCTGCAGGGATGCATTCGGTGTATTCTACAGCCCCAGTCGACTGGGCAAAGCCTCTCTGTGTTTTAATTGACTTAGTAAGCATTTTAAACGTATCGACCGATTCTCTCTGGTCACATGTGACATAAACACACCCCTCCTCATCACAAATGTTTTTTTGTTTTTTTTCTGGATATCCTCATGCTCAGCTCTTCTAATGAAACATTGAGGTCTTTTGCAATGGCTCTGATAGACTTTACAGGGTTTTTATCGATTATTTCTTGGACTTTTTTGCATAAATCTATCTGTTCTTATGGCATTCAGACCTTATGTATATGTCTATGTCTTGCATTTAGCTGATGGTATTGGATACCTATCGGCATCTTCCAGCTCATTTCGAACTTTGATAACAAAGGATCGGGTAACTGCCTGGAAGCGAGCTATCTCTGTATTACTATGCAGCGATTTAAAGGCGACGACTACAGTTTGCCTTTTCATTTAGCTGAGTCAACCTGACTTCTGATATTACTTATCTGAAAAGTAAAGTAAAAAGAGTTATAAGAAAGAGCTCTTGATAGAGATGTCCTTAAAAAAAGATACAACACACACACACACACACACACACACACACACACATATATATATATATATATATAGAGAGAGAGAGAGAGCGGGGAGACAACACACACACACACACACACCCAAATACATATATATATATATAGAGAGAGAGAGGGGGAGAGAATGCAGAAGTGTGGTTGTTGGCATGAAAAATGTGAGAGAGCTCATTACTTAAAGGCAGAGCAGTATAAAATACTTGGAAAAAATAAGCAATCACAATATTTTGTTTACTGAAGATTGCTTCCGCATGAAACTTTAGTCACAATAATAGTGTAAGTGATTGCTTTTTTCTGAATATATATATATATATATATACATATATATCAGAGAAAATTGAAGTGAATCCGACAGTATGTATACATGAAAATATGAAAAAACAAAGAATTCAGACAGTGAGTTAATCTATCATTTTTAATCCTTTCCCAGCTTTTCACAATAGTCTGAGTGACAGCAAATCTCCTCAAGTCCCCAGGATTCTTCAAAGTATTCTGGCCGATCTCAATAATGCTGAAGTTTGGACAGTCTCTTCTCGTTTCGTTATTTCCAAGTCCTCTCGTCCTTGTACCAATCCTTTGGTGACGGTACCAAGAGCACCGGTTACAATTGGTCTAATCGTCACTTTCACGTTCCACAGTTGTTGTTTTTTCAATTCCCTAGCAAAGTCCAGGTACTTATCCCTCTTTTTGTATTCCCTCAATTTTACTTTGTGAACAGCGGGGACAAGTCGAGATTAGGTGATCATTTTGTATCTCAAAATCCAAGAGGAGTTTGTATGTCTAATTCTCCCGGACATATTCCGGGTTGTGCATACACCATTTGTTCGTATGGTCAAATTTAAATTTCTTGCACAATTCCTAGTGGATCACCTTGCCCATCCAGTCGTGCCAAGTCTCGTAATCTTTCAGTGCTAATTTGCAGTATTTGCTTATTATGTGATTGATCGTTTCATCTCAATTACCACACAACATACACCTGTTATTTTGTTTTATCTATTCTCGATTTGATATGGTTGGTCCTTATGTCCTTGTTTTGTGCTGCTGTTAGAAGAGATTCAGTTTCTCTCTTAAGTTTTCCCTCCCTTAGACACGTCCGAGTTTTCTCGTGGGATATGTCGTTTGTTATTCGCTTAAAATATCCAGAGTTATTTTTCTTTCCTACTTTTGTATTCTGGTTATTGTCATTCTGCTGACCCTCGTGTCGTCAGTATTGCTTCTGGTGGCTGTAATCAGTCTTTCTCCGCGCTTTTCTATATATACTTCGAGGCGTTGTATCAATACGTCAATGCTGTCTGCAATGCTAGCAAGTCTTCTTCCTCCTTCTCTTCTTGATACATATAGTCTGTCAACTATGGGATGCAAAGCCTTATGCATTGTCATTAGTTTTCTTGTTCTCTGGTCCAGTTGTTTAAGTTCTCTGTTCCACTTCAGGAATAGTCCCGGGTATCTTGCGCAGGGGACAGCACATGTATTTATCCCTTTGACAAGGTTCCTGCTATAGTGTTTTGTTTCGATTAGTTTTGTGGTTCTTCTGAGATACTCTTTTTGTTTGTTTTTCTTTCATTTACACTTGTTTGACGGTGTCAGCTTCCAATATCCCTAAGTATTTGTAGGTTTCCTTTTCTCCGAGCGTTCTGATTATTATTTGATTTGGTAGTTCGACTCCTTCCATCATGTGTCGTTTGCCGCTTTTCATGACTAGCATGGTGCATTTTTCTATGCCAAATTCCATTCTTATATCGTGGTTGTATATTTTCACAGTTTCTATTAGAGTTTCCAATCCTTTCGTTTTTTGGCAAACAGTTTGATTTCGTCCATGTACATCTGTAGTAAATCCAGGCCATAACTAGATTCTTCCGTCTCGTTTTACTCTCGTTGAGGATGTGTTGATCTATATAGAGTAGTTCCCCTGTGCCTCTAGTTCTCTTGTTGCATCTTTTCTGTTCCTCGGGGAAGATTCTGCGGTTTATCAATGAGTAGTAGATCTCCCTATTTTGTCCCGTAAGTATTTTCCACATCATCGGTAAGCCCGTTATGGGTCTATAGTTGTTTTGGGTGGTTCATTTGAGGGAGTCTTTTTGGATCAGAGTTGTCTTCCCTTTAGTCATTTATTCGGGTATCTCAACCTGAAATATCAAGCTTGTGGTGTGCAGTAAAATAATGCACAGCCAAAAATCTTGGGCTTTCTGTTTTCTGTATGCATTTATTTATTTGGGTAGCCAGTCTGTAGTGGATGGCGGTGAATTTTTATAACCAAAATTCGTGTATGCCATCTCGATCAGGGGGTTTCCAGTTTGATATTTTCTTAAGTGTTGCCTTGTGTGTGTCCGGTGTATGTTCACATGAGGGCTTTCTTCGAGCATTCACAACTCTGTTTCCATGTTTATACATTCGGTTTTTTTTGTTATGATCTTTCCGTTCCCATATTTCACCCGTAATTTTTTTTACCTCTCTCGCGTCCATTTGTTCGTATGGCTTCGCCCATTCTCCCCCTACTTATTTTCTGTATTGTTGGGCCCTTTCTCGGTATCTTCTGAACCTTCCTTCTTTCGCCAGTATTTTTTGATTTGTCTCTTCAAGTTTTATTTTTCGTTAGAGCTGCCGTGCTTCTTCAGTTTCGTTCGAATACATTTTTATCATTACATCAACACTAGCTGATGGTCTTTCATAGGAGTCCGAGAGACAGCAAGTCAACTCTGTTGTCCAGGACTCTTCTCAGTATTTTGGCGGACCTCAACAACGTCGTAGTCTGGATGGTCATGATTTGTCCTCTGATTTCCAACACTTCCAGTACTCTTTCCAAAATATTGGAGACTGTTTCAAACATATCAATTACAATTTGTAATATTTTCTTTGTTCTTTTTTAGTTCTCAAGCAAGATCTAAGTAATTGTTTCACTTTTTGTTTTCTTCGATTTTCACTTTGTAGTTTGCTGGGAGGGCAAAGTCTGCTACTTTTTTTGTTAATTAGCCTGAGTACTGGTCCTCTGCTGGTCGAGATTAGGAGACCTGTTTGTATCTCCAAATCCAAGAGAATTTCATACATCTTATTCCCTGGGACGGGTTCTAATTTGAGCATATACCATTTGATAGTATGGTCAAATTTCAATTTCTTGCATTATTCCCAGAGGATTACCTTCCTACCCAGTCATGCCCAATCTTAAACTACTTTTCTGCTAGTTTATTACATTGGCGTATTAGGTAATTAACCGTTAGGTCTTTGTCACCACATAACCTACACTTGTTATTCTGTTGGACATTGGTTTTTGCTTTAACATATTTGATCCTTCTGATGTTGTTTTGAGCTGCTAGTAGAAGAGATTCAGTTTCTCTTTTAACGTTTCTCTTTTGTGGCCACGTAAAGGTCTTTTCGTGTGAGATTTCGCAAGTTTGTGGCTTGAAATATCAATACCGTTGGTTTTCTTCTCATTTCTGTTATTTTGGTGGGGGGTTGTGGGGTTTGGTAGTGATAGTATGGATGCTTGGGGTTTGTTTGGCTTGTTTTTTTGGGTTTTCAGCTTCATTGGTCTGGGGTCAGAGGTTTTTCTTTGGTTCAGCATGGAGCTTGGTTGTTAAATTGATCAAGCTTTTTCTTAGTAATTCTGCTAGTGTTTCCAGTTCTTTTATTAGATTTATCATCTTGTTGTGGGTAATTCCTTGGTTTTGAGTAAAGTTGTTCATGAGTTTGGCTACATTTGCATAAGGTTTTGTAACTACAGAATTTTGAACTTCCTTTCCTCCAGGTATGATATATTTTTTGTATATTTGACTTCTAATAATCTTTTTTCTTTATTTCACATTCTTTTGAGTCCACTGCATGATTTTTCTGCAGTTTATGCACTTTTCTGGTTGGTTACAGAATGTGGTCTATTCTGATTCCTTCACATTTTTTACATACTGGAGGTCTATACATTTTGCATTATGGTGCCCACATTTTTGGCAATTGTAGCATCTTGGTGGGTTTGGTATGTATCTTATAACTTTAGTTATAGTGTACTCTTATTTTGGTAGGAAGTTTCGGGATGTTAAAACTAAGATTATATGTGTTTATTAGGATTGTTTGGTTATTTTTCTTAATGGATATCCTTTGCTGTTGGTGTTTGTCCTTGTGTTGTCACTGCTTTTACTGGTCGCAGTAATCAATCTTTCTTCGCTCTTTTTAATGTAGTCCTTGCATCGATGCATCAACACATTCTTTAATACCGGCGAGTCCTCTTCTTTTCTTACCACATAATGTCTACATCATCTCTTTGATGTAAACCTTTGTGCATCATCTCAAACTTTCTTGTCTTTTGGTCTATTTGTTTGAGTTCTTCACTCGTCCATTTTAAGAATGGTCCCGAGTATCTTAGAAGGGATTTGCCCGAGAGTTAATCTCTTTGATGAGGTTTCTGCTGCAGAGTTTGGTTTCAAGAAGCTTTCTCGTTCGTCTAAGTACTCTTTTCTCATTTTTTTATTTTATCTTCGCTCGCTTGATTGTTACTATTTACCAACCCCTCCGCTCGGGCAGGATATGACACAAGGTCAATTTTTAAGCGGAGTTTAACAGGTTTCAATTCAGAGTTTTCCTTCTCCTAGACTAGTTGCCTAACCAAGGCTGAAGAACCTAGTCTGTCCTACTATTTACCCATAGCTGGAGGGAGAATAATTGGATTCATACCTTTCCCAAGGGTATTAGTACTATGTGAAATGCAATCAGTATCGTCCAGGATTTGAACTCGTATCGCCGTGTTCATTTCCTACGGCGATAACGACTACACCGCTTGATTGTTCCTGGTTCTAGTATTCCCAAGTTCTTGTAATTTTCCTTTTCTCCAAGAGTTCTGATTCTTTCTTGATTTGATAGTTCTATTCCTACCGTTATTTGTCTTTTTCCATTTTTCATTATGAGCATAGCACATTTTTCTATGCCAAATTCCATTTCAATATCTTTGCTGTATATTCTGATTATTTATATAAGAGTCTCCAATTCATTTTTATTTTTGTAAACAGCTTGTCGTCCACATACATAAGGTGATTGATCCTTTTTCGTGATTTTGTAAATTTGTAGTCTTTAGTGCATTTCCTAAGTATGTAATTGAGAGCCATCTGGATTTTTAACTCTGCTAAAGTTTTTCCTCCTGCTGTTAATTCCATTTTCCAGTTATTTATGGTTTCCGGGATGAATTTATGACTTTGTCAGACATTTTGGACATTTTCACGCAATCTGTTATTCACATTTGTGGGACTATATCTGAAGTCAATCTATACCGAGGCTACATTTTTCCGCCTCGTTTTGATCTCCTTGAGGATGTGCAGATAAATTTAAAGTAAGTCCCTTGTTCCTCTTGTTATCCTGTGGCATCCTTTCTGTTCTTCCGGAAACAGTCTACAGCATACAAGCGAGTAACAGACCTTCCTCCTGATCTGTTCGGTGACGATTTTTCGCATCAAAGGTCGATACGTTATTGATCTATAATTGTTCTGTATGGTTTCTTTTTGTGGGTCTTTCTCGATGAGGGTAGTTTCCTCTTTAACATCCATTCGGGTATGCTTGCTTGCTTCTAGGCATTTAGACACTTCTAAGGCCAGCCTGCTATGAATGGACGCGATTTTTAAAAATCAGAATCCGTCTATGTCATCACGAATTGATGTTTTCCAATTCGGTACTTTTATGAGAGAAAAGAACTCCTTACTCGATTTGAAAAGCAAAATACTGAAAGCCAAAACACCACAGACCCATTATATATATAATATCATATTACACCAATTTGTATATATATATATATATATACATACATATATTGTCATCCACAGACAGACTGTTTCGTTGTATCACAATTCTTCAGAGTGGATAGACACGCAGGACGCTTCAAGCTGGGATCGAAACCCTCCTAACTTTACTCTAGACTTGATATCTTACCACTCAGATAACCTGGCGACCAACGTCCACTTGAGAAATTAACGCATTTATTGTTAGCTTACGTTTTTTTTTTTTACATTTTGAGCTATCGGATACTGGAGAGCTCAATTCATTAGAAGAGCTTTACATTTCACGAGTGGCAGCCATTCAACATTCATTCGCCAGTCAACCCTTCCACACCGGCAGGATGCGACACGAGGTCAATTTTTCAGCGGGGTTTAACACCTTTGAATTCAGAGTTTTCCTTTTTGCTTATTGAAGAACCCGGGCTACCCTAATATTTACTCATAACTGGAAGGAGAATAATTGGATTCATATCTTTTCTAAGCGTATAAGTGATATGTGAAAAGTAAACAATCTCACCCAGGATTTGAACTCACGTTGTCGTGTCTATTTTCTACAATAGTAACCATTAAACTACGAATGCCTACTCGAAGGAATTACCGGTTATCATTCGCAAAATGAAAAGTTCTTCTAATGAATTGAGCACTCGATATCCGTTAATGTTATGGTGAGATATGTAATCACCACCGGAACAGTTTAAATGAGGAACTATATCACCGGTCACCGGACAGACATACACGGAGATACACAGAGAGACACCCCGGACAGAACACGTGAAGAACTAACACTCTCTCTGTAAATAATACAATAAACCTCTTCTTTATTTATTTAAACCCATAGTACATATTATTTCTTTTATTTCCTTTCACGGAATACTATTTCTTGATTATCCTTATATTATTGCCACCTCAGGATATATCGGTTAAGCGTATATATGTAAACAAAACAAAAGTGATACATATACGTTAAAATCCCTTCGCTTATGCTGAGTTTCCCCGTGGCTGTGCGGTGGTATATCCAGCTGGCGCAAAAGTCAGCTTCGATCATTTCGCGTGTCTAGCCACACTGATGAGTTGTGATACAACGAAACAGACTGTCTGTAGATGACAATATATATAATTTACCCAATTCTTTTATTCTTCTTCCTGAGCAGAATGCAACACAATTTTTAAGCAGATTACAGCCGATTTGAATTCAGAGTTTTCCTTCTTGATTGGTTGCCATAAAGATTAGTTTGACCTACTATTGACCAATATCAGGGAGGATAAGAGAAGGATTCATGTCTTTCCCATGGGTATAATCTCAGAAAAAAATCAGGATTTGAACCCAGTTCTCTGAGTTTATTTCTACAATAATAACCGTACATTTTCCCACCCCACCTTTTTCTTGTGTAGAAAATGTGAGAAAAGAAAAGTAGGGAGAAACGTATATCATGGTGTAATGGTTACTATGATGTTTCCAAACTTGACACTCAACATTATAAGGTATGGATCAAGGGTAAGTGGAGCAATCCAGAGAAAGGAGTAATGGCCACCCTTATACCTTGGTGAGACGGTCAGCCAAATAACTTACTTAACTTATATATATATATATATATATATATAATATTACATATGTGTATATATAATATATTACATATATGTAAAGTTGGCGATCATATCAAGGGCGACCAGAAAGCTCCCTTTTCAATAGCTACTACACCAATATGTAGGGGAGGGCGCTACTTCTTTCTCTGGATTGCTCCACTTTACCCTTGATACGTATCTAATATTGCTGAGTGCAAAGCAAGGAGGCCTCAAGTACCATTTTTAAAGTCTTTGGTATGACTCAACCTGGTATTGAACCGCAGTCTCCAAGACCAATGGCAAACACTCTAACCATTATGCCAATGGCCAGATTTTATATATATATATATATATATATATATATATATATAAAGAGTAATTCAATAAATTGGGAAAATGTTTTGAAAAGAATAAAAGCAAATAAAATCTTTGATATGATGTGATCTGGGATTGAACCCAGGTCTCCAAGACCATTGACAAACACTCTACTCACAAGGCCAATGAGTGTTTGCCAATGGCCCGGGAGACATGAGTTCAATCCCTGATCGAGTCATACCAAAGACTCAAAAAATGGTACTTGATGCTACCTTGCTAAACACTCAGCATTATAAGTTAAGGATCAAGGGTAAAGTGGATCAAGCCAGGAAAAAGAGTTGCGCCTCCCCCTACATCTCGGTGTGGTAGCTATCGAAAAAGGAGCCTTCGGGTCACCCTCGACTACGGACGCCAAGTTTACTCACTACTTACATATATATATATATATATATATATAACTTTTTTTCCAGCAACATGTTTCATCATATTTGGGATGACGTCACTGGAAGTTAGTAAAATTTGTAGTCCACACTAATATTTTTTACACCATAACACAGAAATATCTCGTGGAATGTGTTTTTGTTTAGAATTTTGTTTCTTCTGATGTGAACTTGTTTTCACTGGAAGCTTGTTACATTTTTCTGTATATATATATATATATATATATATATATATGTTCGTGTGTATGTGTATTTGCCCAAAGTACTGTGTAAATCTTTTATTTTAAAACAAGGTAAATAATATAAAAATATAGATAATAATAATAATCACCATCCTTAATAAACAAATATAGTTTCAAGTATTTATTCTTAATACAAATAATTTACAGTAATGTGGTCTCAAGTATTCCTATCTAATACTAATAATTTTCAAACAGATCTGTCTGGGAACCGAACAGATACTACCACTCTATCAGTTGACCTGAGTGTAATAGCAGTGAAGGGAAATTCGTCATTCTCCAGTGCTCCAAAACTGAAGCCTTGTGTCATGCCGAGGACATTTCTTTTTCTGTAGCACTAATATTTACTTTTATTTGTAAATGTGTATTACAAAAAATTGCCTGAAGATTTTATAAATCATTTCGAAAGTTATTCTCACCTTGGTAACGTTAAGGTAATGTTTATTTTAAGCATAATTAACTACCAGTTTTTGAGAATCATCAAAGAAAGGCTTATCGTGTGAAACAGACGAAACAGATTAGAATTTTGGAAAAGCAAGAAATTTATCGTATTCCCTTTAATGCTTTAACGCTTTAGGTTTCAAATGAGCCATAATGACTTTGATGGGCACCTCGGGTGGTGTAATGGTTAGCAAGGTAGACTAGCAAAACTACACGAGTGAGTTCGATTCTCATTGGGTGCCCAATTCATGCAGCCTTGTGCTACATCTAAGCAAAAGCTTGGTAAATTACCATAATGACTTTGATGGGCACCTCGGGTGGTGTAATGGTTAGCAAGGTAGACTAGCAAAACTACACGAGTGAGTTTGATTCTCATTGGGTGCCCAATTCATGCAGCCTTGTGCTACATCTAAGCAAAAGCTTGGTAAATTGCCATAATGACTTTGATGGGCACCTAGGGTGGTGTAATGGTTAGCAAGGTAGACTAGCAAAACTACACGAGTGAGTTCGATTCTCATTGGGTGCCCAATTCATGCAGCCTTGTGCTACATCTAAGCAAAAGCTTGGTAAATTACCATAATGACTTTGATGGGGTTTGAAAGAAAAATGTTGAATAAATGCTAAATCTAAGTTAAATCTAGCGGCTACAAATTCTAAAAATCAATGTGCATTATACAAGAGAAAATTTTTTTCAAGAATTTTGTAATCTAATATTAGTTGGGAGTACCAATAGCGTAGTCGCTTCTCTGCAAGTTCCTCTCCTGTTATTCAACAACAAGGTTGGCTTTGGTATTAAATAACCCACAAAGGTTGATATGCTATCAAAACAAAGAAACTAAACCAGATTAAAGGGTACGTGTAATACATGACGGCATGTGGTAATTGTGGTAGGTTGTTGAAAAATCTGATCTCTCTGATGAAATAAAATAGGATTTCTTCTAAGCTGTAGCTGTGTCGGTACTACTGTATGGATGCATTGTATGGACTCTAATTAAAAGCATGGAGGAAAGCTAGCTAAATACTACGCAAGAATGTTGCATGCTGTTTAAGGCAAATCCTGGAAGCAGCCCTCCTCTAATCTGCAACTGTACAGCCACTCACCTCCTATCTTACAAACCATCAAAGCTAGATGAATAAAAAATGCAGGGCACAGCTGGAAAAGTAAAGAAAGATTTGTAAGCGATGTTCTCTTATAGATTCCCACACATGGACGTGCCAGTGATTGCCAACTGACAAGGACTTATATTTATCAGCTCTGTACAGACACTGATTGCTGTCTAAAGGACCTGCCAGGAGCGATGGATGATAAAGACGTGTGGCAAGAGAGAATTAAAAAAAATCTGTGCTATCAACATGACTTAATCGTTTGCTTTAGCTTCTATTTTTTATGGCATATCAATCTTTGTGGGTTATTTAATGCCAAAGTCATCCATGTTGAAGAATAGCAGTGGTACTATCTATATTTACCAACCCCTCCGCTCAGGCAGGATATGATACCAGGTCACTTTTTAAGCGGAGTTTTACAGGTTTGAATTCAGAGTTTATATTTCTTTATTGCTTATTTACCCTATATTTATCAACCCCTCTGCTCAGGCAGGATATGACACCAGGTCACTTTTTACGCGGAGTTTTACAGATTTTTCCTTCTCCTAGACTAGTTGCCTCACCAAGGCTGAAGAACCCAGTCTGTCCCACTATTTACCAATAGCTAGAGGGAGAATAATTGGATTTATTGGAGGTGCCCGTGGTGTAATGATTATCGTCATAGGAGTTGGACACGACGATACGAGTTCATATCCTGGACGAGACTGATTGCATTTCACATAGCACTAATTCCCTTGGGAAAGGTATGAATCCAATTATTCTCCCTCCAGCTATGGGTAAATAGTAGGACAGACTAGGTTCTTCAGCCTTGGTGAGGCAACTAGTCTAGGAGAAAGAAAACTCTGAATTCAAACCTGTTAAACTCCGCTTAAAAATTGACCATGTGTCTTATCCTGCCCGAGCGGAGGGGTTGGTAAATATGATAATTGGATTTAAACCTTTCCCAATGGTATTAGTGCCATGTGAAATACAATTAGCCGGGTCCAGGACTTGAACTCGTGTCACCGTGTCCATTTCGTACGATGATAACCATTACACCACGGGCACCTCCATCTGCTCAGAGTCAAATGGTTCCAAGTATAGCAGTGGTACTATCGCACTTTTTGTTGAAGGAATAAAGGTCTTCGTACATTACTAAGGGTATTAGTCCAAAAAAGAACAACAAGGCATAACAGAGTTTGAACTCACTTACCGTCCAGTACTTTAGCTATTATACGGGGCGGGGGGTCTTCATGGTGTAATGATTAAAGCGATGGACTGTGGAATCGTAGTAAGCGAGTTTGTACTTCAGTCGCACTACTATGTTCACTTTCGGGCAAATACCCTTGGGAAAGGTATGAACCCCCTTATCCTCCCAGCTATGGTTTAAATAGTACCACTACTGTTCTTCTAGGAGAATGGCTTTGGCATTAAATAACATACAAAGGTTGATATGCCATTAAACAAAGAAACCAAACCAAACTTTAGCTATTATGTCACGGGCATTTCATGATGAAGATGAAGATATATGTATGTATCATATACACGCATAGAAACTTTTGAGGCGTTTGTGGTATAATGGAGTGTTCTGGATATGAAACTAAACAATCTGTTTGTGAGGCTCCAGTCTTCGGGTAATGTCAAATAACCCATCACTCCCAAATCCACTCTGACCCGGAGTGGTAGCACCTGATAGGGTCCTATCAATGGGTCAAATAGAAATGTTTAACATTCAAACTCTGTACAAAAAATGACTTGTGTCGAATTGAATTGTTAGTGATACATAGCAATACTTGAAACCATTTAACTGTGCAAATGAATGAGTAAAGTTCAATAGAATTATTAGTGTTAGATAGCAGTACTTGAAACTCTTTCACTGTGTGCCTAAATCGAAATATTGTTATAACATCGCAATACTTGGAACCATTTGACTCTGAGCAGATGAATGAATCGTATTGAAAAGAATAATTAGTAATAAATATCAATAGTTCACTGTCTGTAAATAAATAATCAATATTGAATTGAATTGAATTATTAGTGTTAAATAGCAATAAATGAAACCATTTAATTGCGGGCAAACAAATGGTTAACACTAAATAGAATTATTCATGTAAAATAGAAATATTTGAAACCGTTTAGCTATGTTGGAAAAATATGAAGTCAGACTCATTTAAAAATGTTATTGATTAAATGTATTTACAAATTATATATAATATATAAGTATAAAGAAGGTTTGGCATTAAATAACCCACAATAATTGATATGCCAAAAAACCCAACCAAACTAAATCCTATATACTTAATATATATGTATAAAGAGGATTTGGCATTAAATAACCAACAATGGTTGATATGCCATAAACCCAATAAAACTAAATCCTATATACTTAATATATATGTATAAAGAGGATTTGGCATTAAATAACCTACAATGGTTGATATGCCATAAACTCAACAAAACTAAATCCTATATACTTAATATATATGTATAAAAAAGATTTGGCATTAAATAACCTACAATGATTGATATGCCATAAACTCAACCAAACCAAATCCTATATATTTAATATATATGTATAAAGAGGATTTGGCATTAAATAACCCACAATGGTTGATATACCATAAAACCCAGCCAAACTAAATCCTATATATTTGATATATATATGAAGAGGATTTGGCATTAAATAATTTACAATCGTTGATATGCCATAAAAAAACAAAGAAAAGAAACCATTAAATGTTTGTTCACACCTGGCCATTACATACTTGTCTCTTTAAAGAGGCCAAAGAGATTAGCTTGTAATGATCTGGTCAAACTCAAATGATAATGTAAAATGAACACACCAAAATTGAATAACTTAACTAATGTGTGTTTAAACCTTAATCTAATATTTGTTTCTCAAGAAAGCTTATCAGCTTGAAAGTGCCAATAGAAGACGGAAAATATAGCACAAACAATGTTTTGTTAATGTATAGCAGACACAATGCTTTTTAAACAAATAGCAGAACCAATATTTTTAGAAAAAATTTAAACTATATATATACGCTCCCTCATAGGGGGTTGAGCAGTCTGGCGAAGGAATTTAGGGCTGCCGCTTGCATAATGCAGAGCTCTTTGAATGAATTGAGCACTCTGGTATCCGGTAAGGTATAAAATGTAAACAAACGAACGTTACTACTTAATACCTTATAATTCCCTAGCTGACGTGGTACGCTTGTTGGCCGAGCGGTCTGATACTAAGTCTAACGTAAAGTTGGGCGGGTTTCGATCCCAGATTCAAATGTCCAATGTGTCTAGCCACACTGAAGAGTTGGGATACAACGAAACAGTCTGTTTGTGGATGACAGTATATATATATATATATATATATATATATAGTAAAAATCCATTGAATGAATATTTTCATAAAAATATTTTCTCTCCATTGCGTGATGGCTATCTAAAGAGGTTGGTTACTCTTACGAGTGGCCAGCTGAAATAAATTTATGATAACCATATGGCGTTTTCTTGAGTCATTTTTACAATTATATATATATATATCATCATTATCATCATGTGCCGCCAGCACGGATATCCCTGACCCTCTCTCGCCATTTCTCCCAATCGTTCATCACTTCTGGCAGGTCTTCCGGGCTACATCCCGTATCCTCACGGAGCTGCTCTATGTATGTTCGAGCTAGCCATCTTGCTTTTGCTCGGCCATATGTGGGGGTCCATAGGAGTACATCACTTATGAGCTGGTCCCTGCTTCTCCAGCAGTGTCCTGCATGTCTGGCTTGTCTAACCTGGATATTTTTCATGATGGGAGGTAGGTGGCCGTATAGTTGGTGTTTTGTGTGGTGTTGCCACCAGGACTTGTTCAATATTGCTCGCAGCATTCTTATATATATATATATATATATATATATATATACACACGAAGAAAATATAACAACTAAGTATTATAAATGTGATGAATTTATAATTTTTTAAGTTGGTGACCATAGTCGAGGGTAACCCGAAGGCTCCCTTTTCGATAGCTACTACACCAATGTGTAGTGGAGGGCGCTACTCCTTCCCTGGATGATGGAAGTTAAAATGTTACTAGAACAACGATAGATGTTTTTATAAAAGCACCCATCAATTTTCAAGCAACATTTTTTACTATCTTAAAGTCCTGTTGAAAGTTTGCAAAAATTGAAACATTTTAACGTTGACTTTCCATCATATTAAATTCATCAAATTTGGAATACTTTGTTTTTTAATTTTCTTCCTACTGTCAGAATTTTTTCTATAATCTACTTATATATATATATATATATATATCATCATCATCATCATCATCATGTCGTGCCGCCAGCATGGACATCCCTGACCCTCTCTCGCCACTTCTCCCTATCATTCATCGCCTCTGGCATGTCTTCAGGGTTACATCCCGTATCCTCACATAGCTGCTGTATGTATGTTCGAGCTGGTCGTCCTGCTTTTGATTGGCCATATGCGTGAGTCCATAGGAGTACATCACTTATGAGCTTGTCCTTGCTTCTCCAGCTGTGTCCTGCATGTCTGGTTCGTCTAACTTGGATAGTTTACGTGATAGGAGGCAGGTGGGCGTATAGTTGGTGCCTTGCGGGGTGTTGCCGCCAGGACTTGTTCAATATTGCTCGCAACATTCTTGTGTAATTGCCGTCTACCTTCTTCTTCAGCGCTTCAGTTAATATCCAAGTAGTGCATCCATATAGCAGTATCGACACGACCACTGCCTGGAAGAAACTGCGTTTCATTTTATCGGTCAGGTCTGATTTCCATATGATATATATATATATATATATATATATATATAAGAAGATGGACAAAAGGGATTAGAAAAATTGTAATATCACTTATATACATACATATATATATATATATGTGTGTGGCTGTGTCTTACTTAATGAACTTAGAAATATAAAATAAACACTTATTAATAATGGGTTTCCCAACTGCATTGTTAATACAGAAATAAAACATTTTATTAGTAAAACTGAACAAAATAACATAGACAATACTATAAATAATCAATAAACCTTTCCAAAAAAAACAAATGTCATAATAATTATAAGATAGATGAACATATATTAAGGGGGGTGTCCTATTGGTGTAATGGTTAAAGCGATGGACTGCAGAATCGTAGCGAGTTCGTACTCCAGTCGCGCTATTACGTTCACTTTCGGGCAAATACCCTTGGGAAAGGTATGAACCCCCTTATCCTCCCAGATATGGGTTAAATAGTACAACAACTGTTCTTCTAGGAGAATAGCTTTGGCATTAAATAACCTACAAAGGTTGATATGCCATTAAACAAAGAAAACAAACAAACATATATTAAAAATCCGTTTCCAAAAAATGTTCTCCTTACTGATCCTACCAAAAAAGTAAGAATTATCATTTACGACACCAAATTTAAAACTTCCAACCTAATTATTTCCAATGACTCTACATCCTCCACTGAACTTATTGATAGGACAAACGTCCTTTATATGTTCAAATGTCTCTTGGGATACTGTGTCTCCAACAAAAATAATATGTACCTTGGTCTGATCTCTACGACTCTTTCAAGGTGTCTTATTCTGCACCTTATTGATTCTAACTCTATTGCCCAATATCTTAAAAGCCACTCTATTCCCAAATCCAAATTTCGAAAAATTCTTGTTGAAAACACCACTTTAATAGCGCACGAAATTAATAAGCTACGACTACAAATCTGAGAAGCCCAACATATAAAAACAAAAAACCTAGAATTAATAGAATTAATTTTGAAAATAGCAACAATGTTTTGAATGGCTGTAGTCCTTTTTTTAATATTCTGTTTCTCTTGATAATATTCTATTCCCATTGATAACGTGCTGTTTTAAATTCTCAGTTTAATCCAACTATACGTTTACGTAATTTTTGCAATGTTATAAAAACCTAAAAACTTTAAAAAACAAAAAACAAAAAGAAACAATCTTTACACTTGCAAACAACCCTTGATGATGGCCTATGAAATATCCGAAAGCGCTCGGGACAATTTTGGTTAACTCATCAACCAACTACAAGCTAAAACCAAAATACTAACTTGAAAGGATCCAAATAAAACTATAAAGATAAATGTGGTGGGTGTCCTCGTGGTGAAATGGTTAAAGCGATGGACTGCGGAATCGTAGTATGCGAGTTCGTACTCCAGTCGCGCTATTACATTCACTTTCGGGAAAATACCCTTGGGAAAGGTATGAACCCCGCTTATCCTCCCAGCTATGGTTTAAATAGTACCACTACTGTTCTTCTGGGAGAATGGCTTTGGCATTAAATAACCTAAAAAGAGTTGATATGCCATTAAACGAAGAAACCGAACCCAGATAAATGTGTCTTTATCATAAAATTAAACATGCTTATATATATATGTGTGTGTGTGTGTGTGTGTGTCGGGGCCATTTTTTTTTTAATATATTGCAGAAAAAACAATGTTTTTTAATATCTAATTGAAACAACTTTTTTTTCGAAAAAAAAATACAATCTCTCTCTCTCTCTCTATATATATATATATATATATATATATGTGAGTGTGTGTGTGTGTATGTGTATATAATGATATGTATTTTAAGAGGAGATAATGTCTTACTATCTTCTTATCCTGACATTGGGTGCCCCTTTCATATGGCCTTGTGCCACATCTAAGCAAAAAGCTTAGTAAATTTCCTATCTTCTTATCCTATCCCTCAAGTGGCAGTGTATCCAATCATCCCAAACATACACTTTGATAATAACCAGTGCCAAATTTGATCAAGTTGAGCCTGGAAGGTTTACAATGGAATATATGGATACAAGAGGCATATGTATCAAATAAGGATTTCAGTGTTGTCTGGCTTTCTGATCTACGTTCATTCCATTATCATTATCTCATAGACCATCACAGACCCATCGACACTTTCCATTATTATGATTGCTCAGAACCATAAAACATTTTATCTTTGTTGTTGGCAAACAAACTTCAAGGTGCCGTGTAAATCAAGCCACTGAGTAATTTTGTCGGAGTATGCATTAGTAAAAGGTTTGTGATTTCCCCCAGGGTTGGGCTACGGAACCAAAAT
>OY757936.1:59761951-59814451 GCA_963585895.1 Sepioteuthis lessoniana
AAGGTATTTTGTTCATCAATTACCTTGAGAAAAAAAGAACCAACCACAGCGAATATTATATAGCATTATTGGTGCGTTTGAAGGAGGAAATCATCGAAAAATGTCGAGATACAATAATATCTATGCTTTCACTGACCCCTAATATATGTGACTTAACTCTTTTAGGTCCAAATATAAACTGCCATTTTTTAAAATCTAATCTTGAGTTGATGCATTAGGAGTTTTTGTGTTCGACTATTTGACCTCTTCTTATCAGTCATGTCCAACATAGCAAGACACTGAGGTCATTAATGGTGGAGGAACCACCACATTACACTGCTTATATACCTCTGATTTGGAATTATTAGACAGTAGCTGTTATTCTTGGCAAACATCACTGTTGATTGTGTTTTGGCTAAATGGTGTATGTCTTACATCCCTATACTGCTAACTAATATTCTGAAATCTATTTACAAGTTGAATTTACTTGCTAGTTAATATTTCATATTTCTTATCAGTGATAAAAATTTGGCAACACAAGGAGTCAAAATGAAAAATTTAATTTTCATCATGGCTTACATGAGTAGTCTGAAGTTGGCAGAAGAAAGAGGGGATGCACATTTGATTCAGCCCAGTCGGCTGGGGCTGTAGAATACACAGACTGCATCTCTGCCGAGATGGAAGACCCCCACCCCAATGAGTGTCCTAGATATTACACTAAACTATCTGATGGTTGGGCTCCAGTAATACTGGAGGTTTGAAAAATCCAAAGTACCCTTTCATTGCCATCACTCCCAGGTTCACTCTGGCCCAGAGTTGTTGCATCTGATAGGGTCCTATCTATGGGTCAGATAGAACTGTTTGACATTTAAACTAAGAGCAAGAAAATAGCTTATGTTAAATAAAACTGTTTAATCATTTAACTTTGTGTAAACAAATGACTGATGTTTAATTGAATTGTTAGTGATAGATATCAATTCTTGGAACCATTTAACTTTTGAAATGAATGAGTAATGTTGAATAGAATAATTAGTGTTAAATAGCAATACTTGTAACCACTTCACTTTGTGCAAACAAATGATCAATATTGAAAAGAAATATTCATGTTAGACAGAAATATTTGAAACCATTTAACTGTGTACAAAAGAATGAGCTCAGGCTTGTTTAAAAATGTTTCTACAAAATGAGTTATAAACCATATATATTTAAAATAGATGTAAAGACAGGATTTGGCATTAAGTGACCAATAATGGTTGATATGTCATAGAACCCCACTAAACCAACCCATTTGATTCATTATCTAATAACTTGTTTCAACATATCAGCTTTTGTTGGGTTATTTTCTGTCAAAGTCATTTTAATACTTATGGTCTCTAATTATGTACGGTACCTCGTAAATGTATCTGCACAATTATTTCAAGCAAGTAAAAGCTTTCATACTTAGTTACAATAAGAGCCAATGAACTATTAATAGTAATGTTGGAATCAAATGACAATCTATATAAGGGTTTTAAGAGCCAATGTAATGTATTTACTAAACACCTCTGTCAATAGCAGGAAGTACACCTGGTTTGAATTCTTTTATTTTCTTCTACTAGATTTGTTTCCAAACCAAGGCTAAAGAACCCAATCTATCTTGGTTGGTTGGGTTTTATGGAATATCAACCTTTGTAGGGTATTTAATGCCAAATCCATTTTTATATGAATCATCAGTTCTATTTAAAACAATTCCGTTTAGCATGAGTACACAGTTTAATAGTCAAAAATATTTCTATTTCAAGCTATTCAGTTAGTCAAACACTTCTAATTCAAACAATTCAGATTCGGTACAGTTTCAATGTCAAAAACAGTTCTATATCAAACAATTCAGTTTCACATAAGTATGCAGTTTAAATGTCAAAACAATTCTATTTCAAGAAATTTAGTTTACCATAAGCATGTAGATTAGTTCTATTTAACCCATAGATAGGACTCTATCATGTGCTACCCACTCTAGGGCCAGAGTGGACCTGGGAGTGATAGCAATGAAGGGGTGCTCCACATTTCCCAAAGTTCCAGCATCACTGGAACCTCAGCATTAGATGGTTTAGTGTAATATCCAGGACACTTGTTGGTGGGGTTTTACCCCTCTGCAGAGGTGCAGTTGGTGTATTCTATAGCCCCAGTCCACTTGGCAACAATCTATCCTGATATTTTTCTATTGCCGGTAGAAAGAACAAATGGATTCATGCCTTTCCTAAAGACATTAACTCAAAGTAAAACACAATCAGCCTCATCTTGGATTTGAACTCACGTTGCTAATTCTATTATCCAACAATGAGAAACATTAGTAGATTATTTTTCTTCTTTGTTTTTGTCACAATCTTTTGTCAAATACTTTGACTTGGTTTTCCTCATCTGTACGCTGCATTTGGTACAGGAATGCTCACAACTTCTGGCATCCTTAAGTCTTGCAAGACACCAATCAATCTGTATTTGAATGTTGACACAGGCCTGGACCAGACTGTAGAGAAGATTGGCATTTGCCCAGGCAAGGTGCTATACAACTTAAAAACTAAGGGATTCAAAAAACGACTCTTCTTTTGATGAACTATTTATATGAATATGAATAAATGTATGTATATGTGAATATATAAGTATATATAAATTTATGTATATCTTAGTGTATATATATATTGGTTTCTTTTTTATATGGAATATTATCATTCACATATTTAATGCCAAAACCATCCTTGTAGAACAAGAGCAGTGATACTATTGAACCCATAGCTCGGGGATAAGAATATTCACTTGAAAGAAAATACAATAACAAAAATCTTGTTCAAAATTGATTACTGCAATGTTATAGTCTACCTTATATATATATATATATATACTTACATATTTAAATATATTTGTACATATGCATATGTATATTCATATCTAGTTGGTTATTTGGGTTTTATGATATATCAATCTTTGTGGGTTATTTAATGCCAAATCCAGTTTTAAATAAATAATCAGTTCTATTTCAAACAATTCAGTTTAGCATGAGTAAAAGTTTGTCAAAAACATTTCTTTTTCAAGCTATTCGTTTAGTCAAACAGTGTGCTACCACTCCGGGCCAGAGTGGATCTAGGAGCAATGGCAATGAAGAGGTGCTCCACATTCCCCAAAACCCCAACATCACTGGAACCTCACCATCAGATTGTTTAATGTCATATCCAGGACACTCATTGGGGGGGGTCTTAACCCTCTGCAGAGGTGTAGTCAGTGTATTCTACTGCCCCAGATGACTGAGCAATTTATATCTGGGTATATTTATATACATATATATATATGTATGTATGTATGTATGTATGTATATGAGCATTATTATATATATGTGTATGTGTATTTCTATATGTGTTGTCAGAAGGAGATTGAACTCAACAGCAGACTGCTTGCCTCAGTAGTAGAGAGTTAATTTAATTGTTTTCTTTCTGCTTGTGTTGTATACTTATAATCATAACAACACAACAAAGAAGAAAGATGAGCGAAAACTTCTTTAACAAAATATACCTCTCACTTTATTGTAATATTAGTATATGAGAGGGAGCTGGAGACTGAACATAACTGCAACATTTTGACCCCCACTCTTATGGTCATCAGCGTTGTGTCTTTCTCATTCTCCAGGGCTGCTCAACCAGAGGCTCAGGGGCCCAGCTCTCTGCTGGATGATGGCTTTCTTTACTGCATCTTATCACCAACTTGTCTGGTCCCCAGCTCATCGGGGAGCCCCAAGGGCCCCTTCGGCCTGGCGTGGCTTTACCTACCACATCTCGTCTCTAACTCCAACTGTAACTTCTTGTCTTGACTGAGTTATATAATAGTTCAATGCCCACTCAATTGCCTACTCAATCCTTGGAATGGCATGTTTGATCATCATCAAGCGGAAATAACTGTCATGCAGTTCACAAGTCACTCTCTTCTGGTGCATCAGTCTATGAGTGTACCATGGGATTTTTTTTTTACCTTGTCCCATTTCATCAGCCAAATGCCGCCTACATGATTTCTTTCGATTACTGGCCATTGGGATGTGTCACTTCCTTCCGGTGCATCACTTTGGAATGGCATATTTGCCCGGGTCGAAGGTCAAAATACAACAACGGGTTACCCATACCAAGTTTTGAGAACTCAGTATACTCTAAATATACACAAGGAGATATATATATATATATATATATACATGCATGATTGTTTAAAAAAATAGAAAAGGGAGCAGGTATGACTTTAAAAAAGTAAGTTTTTCTTGTTTATTAACAAAGAAGCATAATTCTGAATAAAAAGAATGTAAAAAATCATCCCAAAGATTCATTCTCTTAAGCAATTTTGACTTTGTTTCCAATCATTTTTAAGAATGGTAATTTGCTTTATAAAATCAAAAAAACTAAGTTTTCAAAATGGGACAAGTAAAAATCAGAAAATTTTGGTGCTCATGAACAACTCATACTAATGCTGAAGCCAATGAACCATCCACTCAAATGTTGGAGCCAACTGACTACACATTCTAATGAAGGAGCCAATTGACAACACATACAAATGTTGGAACCAATGGACTACTCTTACTAATGTTGGAGCCAATGAGCTAACCATACTAATATTGGAATCAATAAATCACCTATAGTAATGTTGGATCCAATAGAAAATTCGTACTAAAGTTAGAGCCAACAAACTATCCATGCTAATTCAATTGATGACGCTAATGTTGGAATGAATAGATGACTCATACTAATGTTAGAACCCGAAGACTACTCTTTCAAATGTTGGAGCCAATGAACTATCAATACCAATGTTTGAGCTAATGGACCACCCACTGGAACCAATTAAATACCCTTATTAATATTAGAGCCAATGGACTAATGTAAGCACCAACAGATTACTCATATTAATGTTGGAGCCAGTGAACTACCCATATTAATGTTGGAGCCAATGAACTATCAATACTAATGTTGGAGCCAGTGAACTACCCACTGGAGCTAATTGACTACACATACTAATTCTGTTGGTTTGAGAATAAATATTTCCATTATTATCATGAAATAAAATATGTAAGGCATATACATTATAAAATTGTTTGTTTTGGGGGTTTTTTTGTTGTTATCTTTCAAGATTTCTTAAGTTTGGTTCAATTTTATATAAAAATTGTCCCAAAATTCAACTTTTTCTATACCAATATAAACGAAACAGACCAAAGAATCCAAAGCAAAAGAAACAGAAATTTAAAAGAAAGATTTTCGAATTTGAACTACAATAAACAAAACATTTCAAATGCAATAGAAGTAAGAGTAAAGAGACAAGTAGCTATCAGATTACAATTAACGATGAATGTGTTAAACGAATGAGGCAAATGTAACCATGGCAACTCTAAATACAAAATCTTCTTAAGATGCACAGTCACAACTTGTTGCATGTCAAGAATACATTCATATTCCACAAGCAATGAATTAAATTCCATGTTGTCATTTGAAGCCAACGGAATCATTTCTTTTCTTTGGAATTTAAAACTTTTGTAAGCATGAGAAATTAATTCAAAGAAACCAGAAATCCCCAGAGAAAGCACTGAAATTACAAATTATACTCAATTGGTTTTTATGGCATTTCAACCATTGTTGGGTTATTTTATGCCTAAATCAGTTTAACTATCATGGCAAACTTTTATATAAAATATGTGTGATACATATTGCCATTAAATCTGGAATACTAAGTATGCATTTACCCAACCCCTCCCTTTCAACTTTCTGTAAGAACAAAAAACACTTTCTTATATTGAAAGTTTAACGCCCTGTTACTTGTGTATATCACAATTTGTGATAGACTGATGAACAGAAATCCAGGACTTAATTATAATGATTTTTTTAGATAAACCACTGGATAAGACCTTGTCGGGCTAGAATTCAGGCCACCTGGATATGAACTTCCTTAAGTACCAGGACAAACACCAGTCGCTTAGGTGTAAAGGGTTAAATTGGCACTATTGTTATTCTTGTATTCCATGGAATATCCACCGATACAATTAGTTTAATCATATTATTTGTAATTTAGTAGCCATGTCCCACTACTAGTGACTCTAGAGTCCAGCAG
This sequence comes from Sepioteuthis lessoniana, assembly GCA_963585895.1. Taxonomy (NCBI): domain Eukaryota; kingdom Metazoa; phylum Mollusca; class Cephalopoda; order Myopsida; family Loliginidae; genus Sepioteuthis; species Sepioteuthis lessoniana. The sequence continues at coordinate 59,768,033 of OY757936.1, forward strand.
TATGACCAACAACAAAAGGTAAATCACAAAAACTCTTGCTGTAAGTGTAAGAGAAGGTCAGACACAAGACTTGGAGATTTGTAAAAGGGTCAATTAGTTAATTATCAGGAAAGTGACAAGTCATAACCTAAATTTTGAGAATAAACAAAACTGCCCCCTCCCTCATTTGAGATGGGCTATTTGTGAAAAAATGGATCTTCTTTTGAATGACTTAAACTGTGAATCCAGGACATAATAATTATTTTTTAGATAAGCCCCAGGAAATGTATAGATATTGGTAGTGAGGTCCAAAAACTCAGCTCCCAATCTCAGTGTAAATTTGGGTTCAACTTCATGTAACCAAAAAAAAAAAAAACAGCTTCAAATTAAAATCAATATGTTGTATATTACATAATGATCTCATCATAACAATGGTTCATGTACAAATGCAAATACAAAACACAGGTGAAAACAGGCAGATACAAACACAGGCGGACTCTGTTGTTTCAGGTACAAACTGTTTTATTAACTTCTGACTTCAGTTCATGACGACACGAGGAGAGAGACACAATTCTTACTATGTTAACTCTATCCCATCTTGTGGTGTTTAAGATCTCAATTCATCTCCGCTGGTAGAGATCTGAAAAACATAACCGCTGCCGAAACAGTGGAAAACTCAACTCTGCCTCCATGGTGCAATGTCAACTTTTTCAACTGACACTTTTTCAAAATCCTCAAATTCTCAGGACCATCTCTTCCAGGCATGACATCATCCACACTCCAACCCCATTGCCAGTGTGGGGGTTTATTATGACAATGGTGATTGTCATATCCTTTGCGCACGAGCATAAACTGCACCCAATGACTATGCCCTGAACTAAGAGACTCGAATAGTTCAAAGCCTTACCAAAGTGAATGATAAAATATAATTGATGAAAAATGATTAATATAAACAAAGTCATTTCTTAATTATATAACATATATATCACAATTTGTTGTGAACTGAAACACCCTGGAAACAGAGATGAGTAGAAAATCCAGAATCTCATCCTAACGTAGCAAAAACATTTCTTAGATAAACAAGTGGATAATAAAATACCTTGTTATTTGTGTATACCATTAGAATCAAAATGATACTTCAAATGATGAATTACAAAATTTTAGTTTTGTCAAAGACAGATGCAGCAGACCTCTTTGTCAATGATTCTTTCTATCATTAGAATATATTTATACCATGAGAATTATTCTTTTTATTTATAGAATAAAAATTTTGCTTTCACCAAAGACAGATGCAGCAAACCTCTTTGTCAATGATTTTTTTTCTAATTAGAATTAATTTATACCATAAGAATTAATTTTTTATATTAATAGAATCAAAATGATCCTTCAAAATATGAATTATAAAATTTTACTTCCATCAAAGACAGATGCTGCAGACCTCTTTGTCAAAGATTTTTTTATCCATTGGAATATTAAAATCCACAATCACAGCTCATGGCACATCAAGATTCAAGGTAATGGAAATGAAATCAGAAACCAGAGTTCAAATCCTGGATAAGGCTGATTGTATTTCACTTCATGCCTTCAAGAAAGCATGAATCCATCTTTTCCCTCCAGCTATGAGTAAATAATTAGGCAGACTGGGATTTTTAAGGCAACCAATCTAAGAGAAGAAAAATACTTTGAATTTAAAACCAGAGTACATGGGACAAGCACCTTCACCCCATAAAAACCTTCATGTGAGAAAACTGAAGCACCCTCACAAATTTAGTGTAGGCAGCAGCTCTGTGCCCTTAAAGGACATTAATATTTACGATGTAGATGACAAAAATATACGGTAAGATAAATAAGATATAAAGACGAAATTACTCACATTGTTTGATAGATTATTGTGAATGTAATTGACATAATGTTTTTTTAATATAGACTTTTAATTGGCTGAAAGTGTATAAAGTTTAAGAAAAATCATATCTAGTTTTATTTTATATTTTATTCCCACATCTCAGATAATTTCTTGTTTGTGTATATTATAAGAAACAGAAAGATAATTCAAATTATCAATAATACAATTTTAGTTTAATTGAAAACAGATAAAACAGAATTCTTTGCCAAAGATATTTCATCAAAGAGAGAAAGCAAGTTTACGCAGGATTGGAATTCAGATCACCTGGGTATGTACTTCAAGGTAGCAGCACAAATATCAACCTCTTAAGTCTAAAGAGTTAATGTGAGACAATTATTATGTTTGAATTCTATGGAATTTCTACATGTACAGTGAGTTTAGTAATATTAATTGTAGTGTCTCCCCTCCTACAACTAGTGACCCTGATGCCCAGCTGACTAACAACTAAAGGTTAATCACAAGAACTCTTGCAGTAGGTGTGAGAGACAGTCAAACATGAGAATTGAGGATTTTAGAAAAGAGACAGTTAGTTACAAAGAGAGCAACAAATAACCACCAAAAATTCGGTTTTGAAAAAAATCATCCCCCAATCGGAGGTGGAACATGATTTGTAAAGCAGTGATCTGAAGAATTTCAGCATTATCTCTTCTTCTTGTCTTTGTCTCTCCATCTCCATTAACTTTCTTCACGACGCCTGCAACACTACCTATTACCAACTTGGTTATACAATAATGAGTCCCAGGTTTTAGAATGTGCTTCAAGCATCCACCACCATCACCACCACTGAAAAAGGGGTGCCCTGAGTATGACACTAAACTGCATCTGATAGTGAGGCTCCAGTTCTGGAGCTCTGGAGAGCAAGAAGTACTCATTCATACTTAATACTCCCAGGACTTTTCTGATCTGTAGTAATTGTACTTTTTAGGGTCCCACTAACGAGTATATATATATTTAATATATAAGCATAAAGTGGATTTAGCATTTAGTAACCTACAATGGTTGATATGCCATGAAACTCAACCAAATCAAACAAAACTAATTATTCCGGTCATAATTTCTACTCTGGCAAAAATTATGTAATCAACCCACTTAGATGTTCGCTTATTTTTTTGATTTAGTTCTTTTTAATAGTTTATTAAGTGCTTTCTTTTAACTATAGACCCCAAAGCTTGAGGAGAAATAACTAAATATTCTATTTTTGCGCTGTTATTTATCCTACGCACCACCAGCGTATGAATCTGGCACAAGGCCGTTTTTAAGGTGGGTCCTGTCGCAGGGCCGAAGTCCAACGCGACAGGCAGTTCCAAAAATGCCCCGGACCCCGTCGGCATTCCTCTTTTCGGAGCGCCTCAGGCGTCAGGCGATTAACCCAACCCCTCCGAAGAGGGTTAAAGCCTTGGGGGACGGCCCCCTGAGGCCAGAGTTGTTGTATCCAGTGGTGGAACACACCCAAACGAACTGTGCGGCATGCAACCACAGCCGGTCGAGAGTGCCCCACCACTGGACACAAAGCAACACCGCAAAGAACACTCTAATTTTTTCCTCAATATTGGGTTATTCCATTATATTTTCCTCAATATTTGGTTATTTCATTATATTTTCCTCAATACTGGGTTGTTCCATTATATTTTTCTCAATACTGGGTTATTCCATAATATTTTCCTCAATATTGGGTTATTTCATTATATTTTCCTCAATATTGGGTTATTCTATTATATTTTCCTCAATATTGGGTCATTCCATTATATTTTCCTCAATATTGGGTCATTCCATTATATTTTCCTCTATATATGGTTATTTCATTATATTTTCCTCAATATTGGGTCATCCCATTACATTTTCTTAATACTGGGTTATTCCATTATATTTTCCTCTATATATGGTTATTCCATTATATTTTCCTCAATATTGGGTTATTTTATTATATTTTCCTGTACATGGTTTGGAAAAAAATTATACCATTAATTTAAATAATTTAATCTTGTTTATTTAAGTTATATTTCATGAAGCTAAAACATTCAGCTATTAAATGAAAAATGCTTTGTGCCTTATCTGTTATTAGTTATTTACTGCTAAATAAAAAAGAAACAGTGCTGATCCTCCTATGAGTGTGCTAATTCCATAGTTGGTTTCTTTGTTTAATGGCACCTCAATTTTCATGGGTTATTGAATACCAAAGTTGTCTTTGTAGAAGGACAGTAGTGGTACCGTTCAACCCACAGCTGGAAGGGAGTTTGCCCATATCCCAAGGGTATTAGTCTGAAAGCAAACATAATAGCACAATCTTGCTACTTTATGAACAAAGCCAGAAAAAAAAAATATTAAAAAAACAACTAAAATTAAGAAGCTAAAGAGTAATACAAGTTAAAATTAATAATAATGATATTTGACAATTTTTATCTAAAAAAAGAATATAAGTCTAAAATATCTCCCAAATAAAATGAGGAAACATTCTATATACAACAGTTACAAGTTTCTTATTAAGATCTGAAGAGAATCTATAGAGTTGTATGTGCTGCAAAACTCATTTCCCTACATCAGCATTGCCATTTCCTTTTCCTTCTCTTCCTGCAAGTCATAAAAGGATCTGTTGTTCTTTGATTCTATCCATCTTCTTATTCTGTTTTCGTTTTTTCCTATCTTACTTTGAGTCAACAGAATCAGAATATATTCAATTGAATGTTTTTTATTCATTATTTGTTTATTTACTTATTTGTTCTTTTTTTTTTTTTTTGGATGTTTTTCTTATTTTAATTCCCTAGATATCTTTTTTTTCTGTCTAGCATCAAATAACTCAAGAATGACTAGACTTATAGCCACCAAATTTTCAATGGTTACTAACGAGACCCTAGAGCGTGCCTTTTAGCCAATTACTTTTTAAAAATAGACCAGCATTCACAGAATGTAAGATTTTTAACTCACACACACACACACACACACACACATATATATATATATATATATACACACAAACTATAAAAATGAACAGTGTGCATATTTTAAAGACATTTGCAACTGACTTTCAAGAATGTTTGCAGGGAAATATAAAAAAATCAAAATCTATCATCCCCAAAATATTTACCAGTAAAAATCCCCCAAATTGACTTGACAAATAAATTAAAATAATATGGCTGACTGGGCTCTTAAGGTTTGGTTAGGTAACTGTTATGGAGGAAGAAAGAGTCAATACCAACCCATGTGGTTGAGCACAGATCTCCAGGTGACAAATGTAACCATTGAATGAATTGTGCTGCTGTTGTATATTGACCTACGACCCGGCCGGGCTGTCAAAATAGGAAATGCATCTGTGGAAATAACAGGTGCACCCAGTCGAGGAATAGCAGAGTATAACATTGACCGTGGATGGGTTGAATGAGTGCAATTTGTGACACCCACAAGAAGAAAGTAGGCGTTGAACTATTATATAACTCAGTGCACAGGAAATTCAATCAGTTGGCAACAAGATGCGGTAGAGAAAGCCAGCACCCAGCAGAGGGAGCCCTCAGGCCCCTGATTAATCAGTTGGGGATCAGACGAGTTGGAGATGAGATGTGATAGAGAAAACCAGCACCCAGAGAGGTTGGGCCGCAGGCCCCCAGTTGAGCAGCCTAGGAGAACGGGAAAGAAACGCTGAGGGCCATAAGAGTGGGGGTCAATATGTTGCAGTTCTGTTCGGTCTCCAACTCCCTCTCACACACAACCCTGTCAAATAAAGTGAGAGGTATATTTTTCTAAGAACTGTGTCGCTCGTCTTTATTGTGTCGTCGTTATGATTTTGCATGTATATGTGCATGCACCTGCATATGAGTATACAACACTGCTAGGGCCACGTGACCATAAATATTTAATATATAAAGCATTCAGACAGAAGTCTGAAGTATTCAATTCTGGTTCTGAATTCGGTATCGAATATTTCAGTATTCAATATTGTACGTCAGTGAAGAGATTGTTTCTGAGTAAATTAATCAAGAAAATTTTTTCAAGAGCATTATTGTGTATTATTCGAAAGATTTGACTAGTATGTTGATTTTACGCAAAGATACAAGGATATTATAACTCACTAATGGCGTGTTACAAAAGATCCCTTAAAAATAACATTATAAAAGTGATGACGGAGATTTCGTCTGAACTAATATTACAAAAGTTACCAATCAAATAAAACTGAATTCAAACCTGAAAGAGTGTTGATCAGATAATCTGTAGCACACTGAGAAATCATTCTTTGGTTATCAGCTTATACAAAAATTGTGACTGGTTTTACATAAACTTTCACCACTATAAATAAATCCCCTATGTAGGTGGTTCAACAGGTCAAATCTATAACTGGACTCTTCAGCCCTTATATATTGAGATTGATGAATTTGGTTGATTGGCTGGTTGGTTGGTTGGTTTTCACAGTATGTCAACCCTTATAGGCTATTCAATTCCAAATCCTGTAAATACAAATATACCAATATATATATATATATATATATATATACACACACACATATGTGTGTGTGTATATATATATATATATATATGTGTGTGTGTGTGTGTGTGTGTGTGTGTGTGTGTGATTTGTAAATGAATAATCTGGTGTAACATTTAAACAAGCCAGAGCTCATTTGTTTGCACACAGTTAAATTGGATTCAAGTATTGCTGTTTAACATTAATAATTCTATTTAACATCAATCAACTGTTTGAATACAGTTAAATGATTCCTAAGTTCTATGTGACCCATACATGGATCCTAACAGGTAGTACCACTCCAGGTCAGAGTGGACCTGGGAGTAATAGTAATGAAGGGGTACTCCATGTTCCTCAAAGCTCTAAAAATGGATCTTCACCATCAGGTGGTTTAGTGTCATTTCAAAAATACTTCTTGGGTATTGGGGTGGGGGTCATACTCCTCTGCAGAGATGTTGTTGGCTTATTCTAAATCTCCAGGCAACTGGACTGGAGATTATTGACAGAGTTCATCACACACACACACACACACACTATATATATATATATATATATATATATATTGTTATGGTACCTACCTTATGGACCATAATGAACTCTTCCTATTACTATGAATACTGGGAGAATATTCATCTCGGTGTTAAGTTAACTCCAGCCTAACACTTTGGCAGTCAGACTGACGTTCAACACTCTTTTACTTATGCTGTATTTATACTTTCGTTCAGTATACTTGTTTCACGTAATCCCAAGTTCATGTCTTTCTTCTGGACCTTTTACTGGTCCACAACATATATATATATATATATATATATACTGTATCTGTATACTCTAATTAACCAGAATCACATCAAATCTGTATAAATTTTTGCTTTGATTTTGTTTGGTTAGGTTTCTTTTTTTAATGGCAAATTAATTTTCTTGGATTATTTAATTCTAAAGCCATTCTTTTAGAATGATTGTGATGGTACTATTTAACCCATAGCCTGAGAGGATAAGAGAGTTAATATTTTTTTCCAAGGGTATTAGTCTGAAAATGAATGTAATAGCATGCCTGGAGTTCAAACCCTCTTACAATGAGGTCGATGTCGTAGTCCAGGTTTTGCCTCAATATATTTTTGTCCTTCTCATACAAAATGGCTTAAAAGTAACAACCCCTAATACAGACAAAAATTTTGTCGGATCCTCTGTCTCCAAAGAGTTTCCTGTGTATGATATTAAAGTAAAACCACTGAAGGCATGAAACGGTTATTATTGTAAGAAATGGAATCAGTGGTTCAAGTTAAAACCTGGAACAAGCTGTTAGCATTTCACGTTTCATTTATGCCTTTTGTTCTCTATCGAACAAGATAAACAGAATGCCTTAGGTTGATTGATAAAACCAGACTGCAAACAAGGATGAATGATTAACATAATGGCTGTCATCATGAGAAATGGAATTGGGGACCCAAGTTCAAATCCGGGACAAAGGCTGTTTGCATTTTACTTTGCACTAAGACTTTTTGGAAAGGCATGAACCCACCTGTTCTATACCATCCATAAGTAAATAGTAGAGCATATTGAGTTCTTTATTTTTGGTTGGGAAACTAACTAAGGAGAAGGAGTACTCTGAATTCAAACCAGAATCATTCCTCTTAAAAGTTGACTTTGTGTCACATCCTGCCCTTGGGGGAGTGCTTACGTAAACATATACGTTCAGTGATGAGGCTCCAGTCCTGAGGAGTGTAGATTAACCCTATCATGGTCATTACTTCAATATCTATTAGAGTCCCATCTATAGGTCAAATAGATCTGTTTGAGACAATGTTTAAAATGACTTTCATCATCATCATCATATAAGGGGTCTATAGGAGTATGTCGCTTATGAGTTCATCCTTACTTCTCCAGCAGTGTCCTGCATGTCTGATTTGTCTAACTTGGATATTTTTCATGATGGGTGGTAGGCAGCCATACAGCTGCTGTTTTGTGGGGTGTTGCCTCTAGGACTTGTTCAGTATTGCTCATATCATTCTTGTGTAATTGCCGTCAAGCTTTTTCTCTATACGTTTAGTGCATCCATATAGCAGTATTGACACGACTGCTGCTTGGAAAAAACTGTGTTTTATTTTATCAGTCAGATCTGACTTCCATCTGACTGAGAGCCTATTGATAACTGTCCATCCCTTTGCTAGTCATGTGTTGATGTCTTTCTCGGTTGATGAGACACTGCTTCCGAGGTAGGTGAACTTGTCCACTAATTTCTCTAGTTGGTTTCAGAAGTCTCGTTGAAGAAGAATCAACCTATTGGGCACTAGTCAACTTACTTAATTTGCAAAATGAACTGATGGATGTTCACCAATTAGACATCAGCAAAATGCGGCTCTTTTCCACTTCAAACTTAGTTTCTTTTATGTTTATCCAATCTCGCCACTTCACGTAGGCTTATCTCGTTCTCCTCCATGAAACAAGTCACAACTCTTGCTTCCTTTTCTTCTTCTGGTTTCCATGTGCCGGTAGCAGAGAGAGCACATCTTCTGTTTCTGTGAGGTAAGATTGTTCTTGGCATTGTTACTATAATTTCAGAGAACTACCATTTAGTGTGGAGGTGTTGCCACTTTGATTAAATCATGGGTATTCCATCTTGTCTGCATTGACATAAAGGCCTTTGTCGATTTGAAGTTTGGTTTGGTTTCTATGTTTAATGGCATATCAACCTTTGTAGGTTATTTATTGCCAAAGCTATTCTTCTAGAAGAACAGTAGTGGTACTATTTAACCCATAGTTGGGAGGATAAGGGGGTTCATACCTTTCCCATGGGTATTTGCCCGAAAGTGAACGTAATAGCGCAACTGGAGTACAAACTCGCTTACAACGATTCCACAGTCCATTGCTTTAACCATTACACCACGAGGACACCCCCCCCAAAAAAAACAATGATTCTTTGTTTAATGGCATATCAACTCTTTGAAGGTTATTTAATGCCAGTTTGAACCACATAGCTCTTAAAGCTTTTATATAATACTTAAGTATGGAATATTTATCTTTTGAAAATGATGGTAATTATATATTTTTGTATTGTATATAATTGGAGACTTTGGCATAAAATAACATGAAAGGGTTAACATGACTTAAAACCAGGACGAGTCCCCATGATGTTGTGGCAAACGAGCCAGACTGTGACATCTTAGTTAACAAGGTTGAACTCTTGTCATGCCATTAAATTAACTTTTGGATTAGTACTCGTAGGAAAGGTATGAATCTCCTTATCCCCCCATCCAGCTTTGGGTTAAAGAGTACCTCTACTGCTTTTCTACAAAAATGCATTTGGCGTTAAATAACCTTTGAAGGTTTGTATGCCATTAAACAATGGAACCAAACCAAAAACCAACCAACCAACCTACCAATCTTATCGCTACTATGTACTTTCCTTCTCTTTCCGACAAGTCTGTAATGATATCATTAATTCTATCTTTGTTGTTTTTTCCTTTTTCTTTAAGATGGCAAATTTAGAATATATTTAATTCCCTATTTCTCACTTTTATTATTTGTGTGTCTTTATTTATTGTTTTTTTTTTTTTTTAAGTTTTTCTTTCTTATTTTAGGTTTTATAGCAATTTACCTAAAAATCTTTTTTCTCTTTCTCTCATTGCATATATCAATTTTTTTTTTGCAGTTATTAATATTAGAAAATCTGCACCCCCAACTTTTTTAGCTCAACCAAATCTTTATCTTTTTTGTTTAACTGTCAAAAGTAGATATCACATTACAAGCAAAAAATAATGATCCTTTTTCTATTACTGTACCTTTTTTCTGATCAGCAGAAATTTAAAAAAATTGATGTTTTAGATATCTCTCTATAATGATTGTGAGTTCAATACCTGGTGAAAGCAGTGGAGAACATTCAGAGGGGAAAATTAACAGGAGATAACTGATAACTGACATCCATTAAACATGGCTCATGTAACTAGAACAGTCTACCCTAGTGAGCAAATTAAAGGGTTAAGTTCGACATTCCAACCACCTGAAGAAGGCCGAAGCATACAACAGCCGAAACGTGATAAACATGGTGACAAAAATGAGGACAATTGTCTGAAAAATGTAAATAATGTTGATGTTTTTTGGTTTCATACATATTTACCCAATATATCCAATAAAGTACATATTTACCCAAACTCTTCAAGCAGAATATGATGCAAGGTCAATTTTAATCGGAGTATAGCTGGTTTGAATTTAAAGTTTTCCTTCTGTAACATTGTTCCATTTCAATGTATTACATTGATACCTTCTTCTACGTTATTCGCTATCTTCGATGTAGGTCAACACCCAGTTCTTCTGTCACTTTTTTGGTGGTCGCTTTGCTGTATCTCTGTTGGCTTCCATCTTTGTCAGTGTTAATGCCATCTTCTTCTTATTGCTTCTGTCTCCTCTGTCTGTTTAAGCTGGTGAGACCAATAACACCCATCCCAGTCAGCTGGGCCTGTAGAACATACTGACTGTATCTCTACAAAGGAGTAAGACCCCCCCCCATAATCATTGTCCTCTTTATGACATAAAACAATCTGATGCTGAGGCAGAAGCTTTGGGGAATACAGAGTACTCTTTTCATAACCACCACTCCCAGGTCCACTCTGGCCCAGAAAAGTTACATCTGATAGGGTTCTATGTATGGGCCTAATAGAACTGTTTGACATGTGACCTAAGTGTAAACAAATGACTTATGCTCAAGTGAATTGTTAGAAATAGGACTGTTTCATTATTATCTGTTTGTAAACAAACGATAGCTGTTTAATTGATTTGATAGTAATTCATAGCAATATTTGGAAATATTTAACTTCAGTGACATGTTAAAAGGGATTATTTGAAATAGAACTGTTTGATCATTTATCTGTGTGTAAACAAATGATTGATGTTTAATCAAATTGTTAGTGATTCATAGCAATACTTGGAAATATTTAACTTTATTGACTGATGTTTACAAATCATATTTATCTAATATATATATATATATATATATATATATATATATAACAGGATTTGGAATTAAATAACCTACAATGCCTACAATGCCATAACAAACCAATAACACAAGACCACATTATTATGTGCACATATCTTATTTCTTAGTGACCACATCCATCTTAACAGGAACAACCATTACAGGGAATTGATGGGGATGGTAGAAATCTTGTCTGTTTCATTTAAACGATACTCAACCACTAATTCTAGATTATTCCTATCTTGAAAACTTTCTGAGATCTCATGATGTGGCAACTAATGAGAGCTATGCGCTCAGATTGACCAAGGGTTCACCCCTCATCACCCAAATCCAACTGTCTTTTTCCATACTACATGATATTCTTATAGTCAGGAGTTATTTAAATAACCAACAATACCTCCCTTTTGGCTGGGGCTGTTGAATATGCCGACTGCACCTCTGCTAGGATGGGATCCTCATAGTTGAGCAGTCATTGATCTGGTGACAGAGTGGTCAATGTCTTGCAACACATCACTGGTCTTACTTGGTCTGATAGGCGGTCAGATAGGCCTTGATCTGATCAATCAGCTGGTCATGTCAAGCCCTAGCATATTTATGTTTTATCCCGACCGACTTTTAAATTTGCACTTGCAGCAAGTTCCCAATGTTTATCTGTTAGGTGCTAGAAGCTGGTGGCTGAGAGTCAATTGTGTTGAGAGAATAGGAATTTTACCAGTACTGAGAAACTGATATTGGTAAGGGCTCAGAAACCTGCCCTCAGCTCGAGTATACTTGTCACGTATCCCCATCTCAACCAATGTGACTGGGTTTCCTCTTTGGTTTATTCCCAACACAAGTTGGACTCCATGGTGGGGGGGGTGAACCGCAAGGACAGTAAAGAAAAAATATGCAGGATATATGGTGTCTTCAAATAAAAAACCTAAACGAAACCTGTCAGAATCAGACTCAGGGAATGAGGCAGCAGACCTCCCCAGATTCATTGTTATTGAATCTTTGGAGGAGGTCTGCCTCGACAAATTCTCGCCTGTCCTTATTGAAAAAGTTATTTCCACAAGGACAACTCCGAAAACTGTTAAGAAAACAAGGAATGGCAACTTGCTTGTCAAGGTGGACAGCTGGAGGCATGCAGAAAACATTAAAAATGAAAACCTTTCATTAAAAGAAATGCAAAGCCAATTCGCCCGAGGAACTCTACACTTCCAAGGGAGTTATCAGGAGTAAGGAGTTGGCATTGGCTTCAGAAGAGGAAATTGCATCAGCTCTGGGAAAACGTTACAAATATAAGAAGAATTTCCGTCGGAAAAGGTGAAGAACGAATCCAGACCAACACTTACATCCTGGCATTTAACCAGCCCCATACTCCCAAGGAAGTGAAGATCAGCTATTGTCTTGAGAGAATTGAGCAGTATGTCCTAGCTCCACTGAGGTACTTCAAATGCCCAAAATATGAACACCACCGAGAATCCTGAAGAGGACAACAGACATGTGCCAAATGTGGTGAAAAGGACCCAGACCACATGGCAGAAGATTGCTTGAAAGAAATTAGATGTGAAAACTGGCGACAAGATCATCAGGTTTACGCAAGATCTTGCAATGTTTAGAAAAAAGAAAAGGAAATAGTTGATGTGAGACTCAAGAGCAATATGTCCTTCCTGGAAGCAAGGAAAATTGTAGGGACCTACATGGGAGAAAACAGCTACACCTCTGTTGCATCGAGGGCGGATAGAACCAATTAAGGCAACAAATATTGAACCCTGGTGGAGAAATTGATCCAGTTGGAAGCGAATGATTGGTTAAAGTTTCAGTGACACCTAAAAAATCTACACTCGGACGAATTTTACCAAGCACCAGTTCAGCAACAACTTGGGAATGGGGAGAGATCCAATGTTGTAGTCTAAACAAAAACATACTTAGGATCTACCACTCCGACACGAACAACTTCTAAAAGTGCAAAATCTCCAGCAAAACAGCCATTACATAAGTCACCAATCTGTCCACCAAAAAGTGTTAGACAGACTAAAAACTTTTTTACAATAAAACTTGAACAACTTCAACAAAATCACAAGCTCCCATTAGCCAAGCTAGGAAAATGCAGATGAACACCAAAGCGAACAAGGAAAGACCAGGAAGCACATTCGAAATGCCCTCAAGAACAAAATCACCTTTAAGAATCAAACAGTGCAATGCACAGGGATAAATAAAACCCTGACAAAGAACCTATAATATAGAAAGTATGGATAGTGACATAGACCACATCATTGCCAGCCTTAATCTTGAAGAAATAATAAATAACAACAATACTTAAAACAATTTAACAGTGGGCAATCTTATAAGCTCACTCACCTTTTGAAATGTTAATCTTTTACATATCATACGCATCTATATAAATGTGTGCAAACAAAAGACTGATGTTAAATTCTTACTGTTACATAGCAATTCTCATAATAATTTAACTGTGTGCCAGCGAAAGTAAGCAAAAGTGTGTACCGTCCAAACTATAACTGAAGTCTTTCTCACGCTGAAGTCTGTCTCTCAAAGAAATCCACTAACTAATAATATCCACCTTAGCAACACGGTACTTCTGTTTATATTATTAGGAGGTTTTCCATTTCCGTTGACTGGTGATTGGTTTTCAAATTCAAGTGACTCACTTTATTCCTATATGATATCATTTAATAGGAATTACATAGTACATCCCTTATTTATATCCAATTTTTTATAATGTAAATTCTATAACTTAATACAAAGATTATTTTTCACTCTTGGGTCCTGTTTAGTCATGAGAGCACAGTTCCTTTTGTATGTTTGGGGCAGTAATAACCAGGCAGAATCCATCCCTCTCCAGGTCCAAAACTAGTTTTAATTTTCCTTCTTCTAGACTGGTTGCCATACCAAGGTGACCCAAGCTCAAATCCTGGATACAGCTATTTGCATTTCACATAGCTCAAATATCTTTGAGTATATGGTGATGGGCAGTGAACCCAAGATCATCCAGCTGTGGGCAAATATTAGGGAAGAAGGAGCTCTAACTCGGGCAAAACTTAATTCAAATCATTTGTACAAATATGGCTGCGGATCACCTTCAGATACCAATCTCTGAGAAAGTTCACACATCAATGTATGGAGCTGGCCCAATAAAGATTGGGTGAATGCCATCCCACACATACACGCACACACGCACATACACATTCAGAGTTTTCCTTCTCCAAGATAGGTTGTAATATCAATGTTAAAGAGTCTAGTCTACACTACTATTTACCCATAAGTGGAGGAAGAATAGTTGGATTCATACCGTTCCCTAAGATATTACTGTTATGTAAAAAGCAAAAAGGTAGCAAAGGCCACAAGCTATATAAAATTTGAATCATTTCCCTGATATGTAAAAAGCAAAAAGGTAGCAAAGGCCACAAGTTATATGAAATTTGAATTGAATTTCCCTGATTGATACAGGTTAATTGAAAAGTAACTCCCAATTTTAAAATTCTTATAATTTATTTCTTAACGATAATTTTTACGCGAAATGAAATTATTAGGTTTGGTTTCTTTGTTTAATGGCATATCAACTCTCTTTAGGTTATTTAATGCCAAAGTCATTCTCCTAGAAGAACAGTAGTGGTGCTATTTAACCCATAGCTGGGAGGATAAGGAGGTTCATACCTTTCCCAAGGGTATTTGCCTGAAAGTGAACGTAATAGCGCGACTGGAGTATGAACTCGCGTACTACGATTCCGCAGTCCATCGCTTTAACCATTACACCACAAGGACACCCCCATGAAATTATTAGTTGTTGAAAATAGGGAGTTACTTTTCAATCAGCCAGCATATATATATATATATATATATATATATATATATATTATAAAGTCTAATGAATTAATGAATGAATAAAGCATGAAACCTAGCGTCATAGACACCTCAATGTAATATACATATATATACATACATATATGTATATACATATATATAAGTTAGTAAGTAAACTTGCCGACCTTAGACTAAAATAGATAGATAGATTGATAAGTTTTGAATGAATCAATGTTAAAAAATGAAAAACTTAGGATAAAAAAAAAATTAAAAAAGGAAGTCCTGAGTGTGTGACCTAAAGTTATAACTTATTTAGTTTATAGATAAGTCCAGCACTGGAAACAGCCTCATTCAGGGTGCAAACTCTTTTAGCCAAGCATATTTCCAATAAAGATGGCGATTATCCCACTATCACCTCCTCATACTGATATTAATGGAAGCAAAAGGTGGCCTTTAATCAAGTATATTTTAAAAGCCAGAAGCTATATGTATTCCCGTCGCTTTATTTAAACAATCAAGTATATTTTAAAAGCCAAAAGCTATACGAATTCCTATCGCTTTACTTAAACAATCCAATATATTTTAAAAGTCAAAAGCTATACGAATACCCATCGCTTTATTTAAACAATCGAGTATATTTCAAAGAAAAAGCTACATGTCTTCCCATCACTTTATTTAAACAATCAAGTATATTCTAAAAGAAAAAGTAATATGAATCCCCATCTTTATCTAATCAATCAAGTATAGTTTAAAAGCCAAAAGGTATATGAATTCCCATTGTTTTATTTAGATAATACAGTAAAAGGCAACGAGTAAAAGAATGAAATTTAAGCTAAAAGAATAAAGGTCTATACTGTTCATATTTTATGGAAGAACCTATCATGAAATGATTGATTATCAGTCTTGTTAAATTGTAAAGAATAACAATGACTTTAAGTGTGTCCTGTTTAATGCGACTCTTTCACATCTTATCAGTATATTTATGACAAGGAATTCCTGCCAGGATTTTGTTCAAAAGCATTCAAGAGAGATAAACTGTTGTCATTCATATGAGAGGTGGACAGTTACATCGAGAATGATGACAGATACAAAATGGCTTCTTAGTTGGACCTGAAAATGTTTTAATGGCTAAGTGAATTTTCAATCAGAGAAAGCAGGGAAGAAATTTTCGCAGTAGTCCTGGACATCAGCAGGAATTATGAAGTGTAATGTGAAAAGCAATAAAATAAGTTAAGTTGGCGACTGTAGTCGAGGGTGACCCAAAGGCTCCCTTTTCGATATCTACTACACCAAGGTGTTGGAGAGGGTGCTACTCCTTTTCCTGGATTGCTCCACTTTACCCAAGATGCTTACCTTATAATGCTGATTATTAAGCAAGGAGGCATCAGGTACCATTTTTTGTGTCTTCAGTATGACTAGACCTGGGATTGAACCAAGGTCTCCCGGGCCATTGGTGAACATTCTAACCATCATACCAATGTTTCATTAAAAATTCAACATTTTTCAATTTTCCTGCAACTAACATTTTTTCATGCCATCACTATTACAACATTTTTCCATGCCGTCATCATCTTCAAAAGTAATGAACAAAAGATGTATGTGTTGCCTGTAATCATCATCAGCAGCAGTAATGGTAGCATTAGTGTCAGGAAAATATTGTTCCTGTTGTCCATCTTTCATTGGCCTAATTTATGTCATTCAACTGATTCATAACCTTGTTAAACATAGTTACTTAGCAAGCTTTGATAAATATTGATGGATGCAATTTTTTTCCCAAATGGAAGAATTCAGTAGCTCATCCCTGTTTTTAAGTTTAATGCTATTTTGCCAGACTGTTTTCAGCAAAGACAACAAAAAAAATGTCTGAGTTTTTCATGGCAGATTCAACCTCAATAGCCACATCACTAAAATCAATCTCTGACATAATATGGGAGGAATAAATTTCTGTGTGACTCTCTTATGATCAAAGCGTGAAGATTCTTTGAATGGTGAAAATGCATAGCCAGTGGTGATGACTGTGAGGAAAAATGTTTCAAAAGCATAATGAAAACAAATAATTATTTTTACATAATAATTGATATATCAATCTACATTAAAAAAGATCCGATTATTGTATGCATGTTATTGTAATACAATAAAAATGTTACATGACAGAGAGGGTTTTTTTTACCTTGATAGTGTTAAAATGCTATAATTTAAAGATTAAAGCAATTTCCTGTCCAATTTTCAAATGATAATGATAATAAACAATATAATAATGATAGAAATTATATATGTATATATATATATATATTTGATATGGCCCGTTGATAAGTATGTTGTTACCAACTGGAATACATCTGAAACCAAAAATAAAATTGCAAAGATATTTATAAGGTAGGCACATATTTTTGAACTGCTGCATATTCATATACTATTTTTAGAGAATTTGAATGCTGTAGAGTTTGGTAATGAATAATACCTGATAATATCCATTTTGATTGCATAATGTTCCATTAGAAATTATAAGATACTGGTTGAGAAGAAAATGAACTTTTTATAAGAATTGTTAGATGTGTAATTATTTTTCTTATTCTTTTGGGGTTTTCTTAATGCAGAAAGCTCAATATAAAAATAACAGAGCTGTATTAACATATATATGTGAGAGGGAAAGAGATAGAGGGAGATAGAGAAAAAGAGAGATTGTATAAGTAAAAAATGTGGTCATTTGCCAGGAAAATTTTTGTAGTGGGAGAAATTCTGGCTGAAGCTATTTCAGCTGGAGATTCTTTCAACAGATGCAGCTACTTGTAAACAATGTGTGTGTGTTGCCTAAGAATTTCATCCTATAATGCTGGGAGTTTGTAATTTAATTTCATAAGGCTGCCAAACTGTCGGACATCTGGATTTAGTCCCAAGAGCCTACCACTACTCCAGGCTAAAAGGTTGGTTGAGTGATTCTTTTTTTTCTTTTACTAATTTTTTCCTCCCTTTCTGACCAGATTTTTAATGTCTGGCGTTGTTAACTTGCCGAAAGGAATTGGCAGAGTTTGCTATTTTCTTAGAGGATTTGTTCTTTGACTGATTATGGCCAGCTTCACATTTGGATTGATTCTTCTGGAATAGTTTTGTTTATATTCCATGAAAGAAAATGAAAGCATAAAATTCTTTGAACAAATACAAAACCTTTCACCTTCATTATAAAATCAACCAAGGATCAACGCCAATTTTCATATGAATAAAGTTGGGAATGAAATTCGATGGTATGAGAAAAAAAGGCAGTTTTGAAAATCGGATTGATATGTTTCATTAGTGGGCTTGTGTTGTCCTGTGGTAATATGAAAATAAATTATGTATCATATCCACCATACTACCTTTATATTGTAGTAGCCAGTCTTGAGGACGAATAGCTATGTGCCTTGTGGTCAGAGGAGTGTAAGATGAATAGCTGCTTTGAACGACAATGTGAGGTGAGTTTTTTTGGTGAGTGGTGAGTGTGATATATAAAGCACAACTCAGCACTTTACCTGTCTTTGAAGAGTGATCAAACTCTCATTTCTTTTTTGGTTTCCAAAGAAGCAAACAGGTTCCCAACTTCTTTCAGGATGAAAGATATTTCTTTTGTCACATTATTACTAACCAACATTCATGCAAGGAATTTTAGTTTCACTTTTATTATTTGTCTGTTGATAATTAGTCAAACTTCAAGTGATTTTTGAAGAAAGAGTAAGAAAGAGAGAAAGAGGTTGACAATTTGGTATTTCTAATGGTTCACTTCTGATACCAACTAGAGCTTCTGACTGTCAGGGTTGATGGTCAGATACACTCTCCCTAGTTGCCAACCTTCTCTGTTGGTCAAATATGGATTTGAGGATTGGTTTGGGCTAAAGTGTGTCACATGATATTCTTTATCTCTTTTCGCTTAGCCCAGTTGACTGGGGCTACAGAATACTACAACTGAATCTCTGCAGAGGGTAAGACTCCTTCAACAAGTGCCCTGGATATGACACTAAACAATGTAATGGTGAGGCTCCAGTAATGCTGGAGCTTTGAGGAATGTGGAGTACCCTTTCATTGCCATCACTCTTAGGTCCACTCTGGCCTGGAGTGGTAGTACCTGATAGAGTCCTATCAATGGGTTAAATAGAATTAAACTGTGTAATTATGCTAAACTGGATTGTTTGAAATAGAACTGTTTTTACATTTAATTTGGGGTAAACAAAAACTATACTTATGCTAAACTGAATTGTTTGAAATAGAACTGTTTATATATATATATATATATATATAAATGGATTTGGCATTAAATAACCTACAATAGTTGATATACCACAAAACCAAACCAAACCAAACCTCTTTTTACCTCTCTTCTTTGACCAGAACAGATATTGTCTCTGACTCTGCAAGGGAATGGTAAAGCCTCATGGTAATCTTATCTGTTCTTAAAAAAATAAGCTTTTTGCTTTTTTGTATCCCTTCTATATACTGCTTGTTTATGGAACAATATGTGTATAGTTCAATTGTTGGGGACACATTTGTGTACTTTTTCCTTTTAATGCCACTTCAATGTATATTATTTATATAGATGGTTAAATGTTCTTCTACGTACAAATGTGTTTATTTTGTCTTTTCTCCTGTTGTGTTCAGTGTTAGTATATCATGGATTTACTGATGCTAATATTGGTCCTTGGAAAGTAGGAACGTGACTAAATATCTTCCCTATACCAAGCATATTAATATACGAATATATGTGTACTTACCAAACCTTTTCACACAAGTAGGATGTGATACAAGGACAATTTTTAGTGTATTTTTACAAGTTTGAATTCAGAGTTTGCCATAAGAATGTAAAAGAGCTCTGTCTGCCCTACTATTTACCTGTAGCAGCAGGGAAAATTGTTGGTTGCATACCTTTCACAAGGGTATTAGCACTATGTGAAATGCAAACAGCCTTGTTCAGGATTTGAACTTAGATTTCTATGTCAGTTTCCCTTGATAATAATAACCATTGCACTACAAGTGCCTCACATCTATAGATGATGGACTCTACCATTGATCTTAGTGGGTGCTGGATTATGGAGTAGATTTCAAGTTAATAGCTTGGTAAGGACTCAACTTCTCCCTCATGAAAGTGGAGAACTATTTATGGCACATTGAGAGATTCCATCGTGCATACATGGGCCAGTCCATTCTTTGGGTTATGATTCGCTGAATCATTTGATTGGATATGCTTGTACTTAAATACAAGCCCTCAGTCCTGCTCAAGCTGGTGTCTGTCTTGTGCATCAGCTGGACCTCTGGTAAGTGTTGCTGCTATTATTATTATTATTATTATTATTGTTGTGTGTTGTTGCCTTTTACAGTTCTTTTGTTTATTCTACATGGTTATTGTAAAACAGTTTAAATAAAGGTGAGAACTGTTGGTGATTTGTTTATAGTGGTGAAGGTTTGCATAGAACCACCTTCACAAGCCAAAAGTAACACGGCTGCCTCCTTGGAAAAGCTAGCCAGCTAAAGCTCACCTCTTTTATTGAAGAGTGCATGAGCAGCGTGTGAGCAGCATGTAGATTGGCTCACTTTACAGGAATGGACCTATTCAACACATTTGCATGAGTGGGATCCATTAATCTACTTATTCTCAACCAAATTACTCATAGGTAATTTTCGACACTCTACTTGGGTCGACAAATATTCTACAGCAACACTTCTTGGATCAGCTGATAATAGAAGAATGGTGCTCCAATCACAAACAACACTCACCAACTTTTTTTCTTCTCCTGAACCAGTTGTCCTATCAGGGATTAGAAGTCCAGTCTACCCTACTGTTTTACCCATAGCTTGGTGGAATAAAAAGAAGTTGTTTAAGTTCGCTTTGCATAAATGCTCTTGTTAAAGGCATGAATCCAGTTTTCCCTTCAGTATATTAGTATATCTCATCTTGGTGTTGAGCAAACAGTTTATGAGAAAGCTGAGGTTCTTTATGCTCACTTTGCTTGAATGCTCTTGTTAAAGGCATGAATCCAGTTTTCCCTTCAGTATATTAGTATATCTCATCTTGGTGTTGAGCAAACAGTTTATGAGAAAGCTGAGGTTCTTTATGCTCACTTTGCTTGAATGCTCTTGTTAAAGGCATGAATCCAGTTTTCCCTTCAGTATATTAGTATATCTCATCTTGGTGTTGGGCAACCAGTTTATGAGAAAGCTGAGGTTCTTTATGCTCACTTTGCTTGAATGCTCTTGTTAAAGGCATGAATCCAGTTTTCCCTTCAGTATATTTGTATCTCTCATCTTGGTGTTGGGCAACCAATTTATGAGAAAGCTGAGGTTCTTTATGCTCACTTTGCTTGAATGCTCTTGTTGAAGGCATGAATCCAGTTTTCCCCTCAGTAAGTGCAAAGTAAAACACTAACAGCCTCAAACAGGTTCTGACCTTGGTCTATCAAGTCCATTTCCTTCCAAGAATAAGTGTTATCCAATAAATTTTGGTAATCTACGTAAAGAATTCAAAGAAGTTTTGCCTAGGTAATAACAAAATAAGGGCGCTATTGTGATTAATGGAAGGGATATTTTTATAAAGAATCAAAGATCATATTTCAAGCACATTATTTGTTTTCTCTTCACTGAGTTATTAGTATTTCATAAAATTCTTTATTCAATGCAGTCCTAAACACCTGCCGGAAGCAATGAACGATAGGGAGGGGTGGCGAGAGATGATCAGTGATATCCATGCTGATAGCACAACATGATGATGATGATGATTATATATATATATATATATATATATATATACACATATGTATATATATATATAACTGCTATATGGATGCACTACATGGACTCTAACAAAACGGCTGGAGAAGAAGCTAGACGGCAATTACACAAGAATGCTGCGTGAAATCTTGAACAAGTCCTGGTGGCAACACCCCACAAGACACCAACTGTACGGCCACCTGCCTTCTATCATGAAAACTATCCAAGTTAGACGAACCAGACATGCCCAGATCTGCCAGAGGCGATGAATGATATGGAAAAGTGGTGAGAGAGGGTCAGGGATATCCGTGCTACCAGCGCGACATGATGATGATGATGATGATATATATATAATAGGAATAAATGGTGAGAGGATGAGTTATGGAACTTCATGTTATTAACAATAATTGATGATGATGATGATGATGAATTGGTTGATACATTCAGTAATGGAGCTCTTTTGCCCTAGTATAGAAGCAGTGTGTTGTATAGCTATAATACAAATATAAGCGGAAACATAATCAAACATAATTTACAAACTTCAATGAATGAATAAACATACATCTTTATAAAAATATATCTTTCACTCTTTATTATCGAAAGGGTTGATGTTTCTGTGGTGTGTTAGAGATGGGTGGAGAGACATATACTTGGAGAGGTCTTCTTCCCATATCTTCTTTCAGGAGCTGAGCCAGGGGGTGCCAACGCTTGCACCCCCTTGCAAGCTCGTCAGAGACACCTCTGATCGGCTGTGTGTCCGAAAATCCATGTCATATGTTATATAACAAGTGTAAGAGAAGGACAAACTGAATTAAAATCAGTTATACTCTAGTTAAAAATTGGCCTTGCGTCACATCCTTCCTGTGGCAAAGGAGATTGGTGATTGCATTATATATATCTATATATAATCATCAATAAAATTAGGACTTCTATTCCATTCAATTCAGTTTAAAGCTGAATGAAAAAAAGAAAACATTTTTTTAGAGTTGCTGAATAATAATTGTTAAAATGTTCTTAATCATCAAAGTGTTTTGCAAACAATTTTTTTGATTTCCTCCTGCTGGCCCATTTTTAGGATATTATAAAAAACATCCAAAAAGTGTCTAATTGGGTAGAAATTTAAAAAAAACCCAGCACAAATAAATAAGTCAGATTAAAACTGAAATCAAAAGGCACAATTTGACTTTTAAGTTAAAACTTAAAGTTTAGAATCTTAAATATAAACCTTTCATTTTTTTTTTTTTGTGACACACTGGTATGTCTTTTTCCTTGGAAGAATATGAGATCACATCTATGATAGGAGTACTGAAAATAATCAGACGACCTCATCTCTAAGATTAAAAAAACCCAGCACAAATAAATAAGTCAGATTAAAACTGAAATCAAAAGGCACAATTTGACTTTTAAGTTAAAACTTAAAGTTTAGAATCTTAAATATAAACCTTTCATTTTTTTTTTTTGTGACACACTGGTATGTCTTTTTTTGTGACACACTGGTATGTCTTTTTCCTTGGAAGAATATGAGATCACATCTATGATAGGAGTACTGAAAATAATCAGACGACCTCATCTCTAAGATTAAAAAAACCCAGCACAAATAAATAAGTCAGATTAAAACTGAAATCAAAAGGCACAATTTGACTTTTAAGTTAAAACTTAAAGTTTAGAATCTTAAATATAAACCTTTCATTTTTTTTTTTTGTGACACACTGGTATGTCTTTTTTTGTGACACACTGGTATGTCTTTTTCCTTGGAAGAATATGAGATCACATCTATGATAGGAGTACTGAAAATAATCAGACGACCTCATCTCTAAGATTTGTGTCTATTGATAAGAAAAAGAACAGCCAACAAAAGATTACCATGACTCTTTATTTAGCAACCTAGAGCTGATGATGATGATGATGATGATGTATACACACACACACACACACACACACATATATATATATATATATATAAAATGCATTCACCAATCTCCTTTGACACGGGCAGGATGTGACACAAGGTAACTTTTTAACTAGAGTAAAAGTGGTTTTAAATTCAGAGTTTTTCCTCCTCCTAAACTGGTTCCATACCAAGGCTAAAGAGCTCTACTACTGAATGTATCAACCAATTTATCATCATGAATTCATGCTAAAAGCATGAAATTCCATGACTCACCTTCTCACCATCCATTCCAAATATATACATCTGTATATATATATATATATATATAAGCCTAGTATATACTTTTTTATGCTTCACGAAATAGGCTTATGTGAGTGTGTATCTCTATGCATGTAATGTGTGCATGTATTGAAAAGTAAAAACTAAAAACTTTTCAATACTTTTAAATAAAACTATATTATATATAATAAACATTTGATAAAAATCTCACAAAGTTTGCCTACAACTTAAGTTTCATGAATGTCAATCCTCAGGTTGGCGGTAAAATTAAATAAATCATTTTTCCATTTAGATATTTTACGGTTTGCTATGTGTAAAATATTTCTTACCTATTTACTAGCATTTTAAATCTGATATATTTAAGCCAAATAAATTTGAAATCTATTTACATTTATTTAATTTTGGCGCCTACTTTAGGACTGATATACATGAAACTCTATTAGTAAGAAAACTTTGAGTTTTTATATCATATATTTATTACATTAAACATTCCAACCCTTCAACATAAGAAGGATATGACACGAGGTTGGCAGTTTTTTTGCAGAGATTCACAGATTTGAATTCAAAGTTTTATTTCTACACCATTTGACATACCTACATCTACCCAACTATTCACCCATAGCTGTCAGGAGAATAGTTGGATTCATACCTTTTGCAAGGGTATTAGTACAATCTGAAATGCGAACAGCCATGTCTAGGTCTTGAACTCAAGTCTCTGTGTCCATTTACAATGACTATTACACCACTGTATATTAGCATAATGGTTAGAATGTTCACCAATGATCTGGAAGACCAAGGTTCAATCCCAGGTTGTATCATGCCAAAGACTCAAAAAAGGATACTTGATGCATCCTTGCTTAACACTCAGCATTATAAGGCATGAATCAAAAGTAAAAAAAAGGAAGCCCTCGTGTCACCCCCGACTACAGTCAGCCAACTTATATAAAGATGATGTTCAAGGATTTGGGGTTGGGTTTTTTTTATGAGCCTTTTCATATTCACAAGAGAGACATCACAACTGAGAGTGAAGGCTGTTTAGTAATTGTCTGAAATCTCTAATGTTATAACCTGAGTTCATATATTTTCTATAATCATAGTTCATTGTCAAGAATATGGCTAAGACCATGTCATGGATAATTTAGATGTATTCTGTGATCAATGAATTTTTTAGATGAACGCATTCATTACATTCAATTGACACTATGTTTGAGTGTGCAGTCAGTTGGTGCTCATTAGAAATTGTTGAAATTACAGGTTGGGATCACTAAAACTGTAGAACTTTGTACCTATATCAGAAGATTTAAGTATTCCAACTCCTAAATTGAAAGAGATTTTATTATATACACACACGCGCGCGCGCACACACACACACATATATATATATATATAGAAAGACTTGGATTGCAAACATTTTGAGTAACTGTTATTATAAAGTGCAGCAGAAATACCTCCCTTATTATAAACCGCCACCTGTGTAAGCAAAATAAGGCAAGTGGTAATGGTAGCTCCATCAAGCTAATGTCTTTTTTTTTCATATATGATCAGTTACAATTATGGCTTGGACCAGTGCACACTGTTTGTTTCACAAGATGGTGCTACCATTGCCACTTGCCTAAGTTTCATTGCAGCCACATAGGTGACAGTTTAAAATGTGGGAGATATTTCTATTGTACCCAAGCAAAACATAAAGTCTTGTTATCATGAAGTTAACATGGTTATGAAAATAAACTGCATCAAATGGTGAGGCTCCCATTCTGGAGAAAGTGGAATCATTCCTTCACTGCCATTACTCCCAAATCCACTCTGACCCAGATTGGTAGTACCTATTAGTGTCTCATCTGTGGGTGAAATCAATCTGAGATAATGCTTGAAATAATTATGAAGGACATTTATACAATGGTCCTTAAAACATTGAAATTACAAATGAATATGAAATATCTGTTGGTTTAAAATGATTGTGAAGGAACTTATTTGTTCAGTATATGATTGGAGACAAGTTACTAAACTGACTTTATTGTGCTGGGTATGGCATTAAACTAAGTGGTAAGGTTTGAGCTCTGAATATCTGGGGTAGGAGGCCAGTGGAGTACCCCTTTCTTTATGTATGTAAAACATAGTTATGGTTAGGATCTTATTTATTTGTAAATTATTAGTATTGTATAGGAATACTTGAAACCATATAACAGTATGCAAACAAATAATTATTATAGATCAATTACAAAAGTGTTCAAAAAGTGTTTGCAATGCTGAATTGAACATATACATAGTCACAAGCGTACTGTAAAGTGCGACATACAAGGAGACTTTTTAAGCCAGAAAAAATCTCTACAAAACTAGGAGACAACTTATACAGCACGGATAAAACAACCAGTGGAACAGTACCCTACCTATCGATATAAACCACTAACAGTAACTTTTGCAGCCTGCCACAAACATTTCCAACTTCAGTTTGGTGAACGTACTTAACAAATTCACACAAAGAGTGATGCAAAATAATAAAGCAGTAATACATATTTACTATCATATTAATGCTCTATCACAAGCCATTTCCAACAGCTGATGCGCACTAGCTGTAAAGGCTAACAGGAATGTCACAGCTCTTAGGTGCCCGTAGTGTAATGGTTATCATCACAGGAGATGGACACGGCGATACGAGTTAAAATCCTGGACGAGACTAATTGTATTTCACATAGCACTAAAAACCCTTGGGAAAGGTATGAATCCAATTATTCTCCCTCCAGCTATGGGTAAATAGTAGGGCAGACGAGGTTCTTCAGCCTTGGTGAGGCAACTAGTCTAGGATAAGGAAAACTCTGAATTCAAACCTGTTAAACTCCGCTTAAAAATTGACCTTGTGTCATATCCTTCCCGAGCGGAGGGGTTAGGTAAATATATCACAGCTCTTAGGCAGCCAGCCAGACAATTATGGTATGTTGTTTATTTGTGCAATTTCATGATAGCACAAGAGATTGTGAATTCATATGACTATAAGCTTCAATGTGTAAGATTTGCACGTTTCATATATTTTACTAGAAACTGTATGTTTGGGGATCAACCTTTATAGTAGGTAGAGGTCTAAGCCAGAATTTTGAGCAAAAAATTTTGAGATCATCTTATATGATAGATCAACTTGTACATTGTAATTTATGTTAATTGGAGACTACTCGTTAAACTGATTTCTTACTCTTGGTATAATACTAAACTGCATCTATGTGTCAAATAGATCTGTTTGAAAATCATTTGTATTAGACAGGAATACTTTATACCATTCAACAGTGTGCAAACAAAGGATTCGGGATAAAAAGTAAATTTTTTTAAAAAATGCAATGGGAAATTGAAAATATACTCTTCACAACCAAGCATTTGAAAGTGAATAAAGTTTCAACATTAAATAACCCCTTTTAAGTTGATATACCATTAAATGAATACATCAAACCAAAATAAATCTAAACTGAATTCAACATCAAATAAACCACTAAGGAGTTGCTTCGTTTGGTTTGGTTTGGTGGCATATCAACCATTGTTGGTTATTAAATGCCGGTCCTGTTTTTACATATACATATTGAATATATATGATTTGAAAACGCATTTTTTGTTACACACAGTTAAATGATCAAACAGTTCTATTTCTAACAATTCAATCAAGCACAAGTCAACGAATTTAAATGGTTATAAGTATTGTTATGTATCACTAACAATTCAATTAAACATCAGTCATTTATTTACACATAGTTAGAGGGTCAAACAATTCTGTTTCTAAAAATTGAATTTAGCAGAAGTCATTTGTTTGCACTCAGTTTAAATATCAAACAGTTCTATTTGACCCATAAATAGGACCCTATTAGGTGCTACCACTCCAGGCCTGAGTGGACCTGGGAGCATTGGTAATGAAAGGATAATCCACATTCTCTAAAGCTCAAGTATTACTGGAGCCTCACCATGTCAGACCGGGAAACTTATTGGGGTGAGGAGAAGTCTTACCTCTCAGCGGAGATGCTTTTGGTGTATTCCAACTGGGCTGAAAACAGTAAAAATTGACATGCCTTAAAACCAACCAACCATATTTTAAGACTTTAAGAACTATGTAATAAAGCTAATTAGTAACATTTGGCTAAATCTTTTTGTTATTCTATAAAAGAACATAATTTATTAATTTTTTTCTTTTGAAGTTTAATAATTTCAATTCTGTGCTGTTAAGTAAATTAAGCAGCAACATGGCTTCCAACTGATTATATTTTATTGTAAAAGATCCACACCTCAAAGTGAAATTCTTCTTTCTACCTTGAGGTCAATTTTTTTCAAATCTTGAAACCTTTCCCTGGCTTGAATCAGTATCCATAACAAATTTGATAGCTCTACATCCAACCTTCTATCAAAGACAACCAAACGAACCCTTCATAATTAACTGATAAATAGATAGGTTGATAAATATATAGATAGATTCTCTTATGTAATTGTTTCTTCATCTCTTAAAAAAATATTTTAAAAAATGGTACAGATTGATGGTCAACAAGTTAAGTATTCTTCTAACCTCGTACCAGACTTGGTTAGGATTATTTTTAAACAGTGATTATTTTATATTGATATCTATAAAAACCATTACCCAAGAAAGTAAATACTAAACATGTGATGGTGAGGTTCTACTTCTGGAGCTCTGAGAAATGCGGAGTATTTTCTTATTGCCATTACTCCCAGGTCAACTCTAACCCGGAGTGGTAATACTTGTTAAGGTTCCATCTATTAGTAAAATAGATCTGTTGGGATATTAATGGTTCAAACCATATAACTGTCTACAAGCAAATGATTATCAACAGAATACTTGAGACAATATTAAGTTGGCGACTGTAGTCGAGGGCGACCCAAAGGCTCCCTTTTCAATAGCTACTACACTGAGGATTTCCCTGGATTGCTCCACTTTACCTTTGATACGTACTTTACATCGCTGAGTGTTAAGCAAGGAGGTATCAAGTACCATTTTTAAAGTCTTTGGTATGACGTGACCTGGGATTGGACCATTGGTGAACACTCTACCCATCACAATATATAAATTATTAGTATTGATATTATCTATGAAAAAACTGGGTTATTGGCCTTATGAGTAGAGTGTTCAACGATGATCAAAGAGACCAAGGTTCAATCCCAGATCGAGTCATACCAAAAACTTAAAAGATGGTACTTGATACTGCTTTGCTTAACACTCAGCATTATAAATTAGGGATGAAGGGTAAAGTGGAACAATCCAGGAAAAAAAGTTACGCCCTCCTCTACACCTCAGCATAGTAGCTATTGAAAAGGAATCCTTCGTGTCGCCCTCAACCACGGTCACCAACTTCACTTTTATGAAGAAATTAGATGTCAAACAAAATCTTTGTCAAAAATAGCACAGACTGATACTCAGTAAGTTAAGTTCTCTCATGGTCTTGTGCCAGACTTGGCTGGGGTTAGTGAAAAAAAAACGATTATTTTATGTTGATATCTGCAACAACAATTACACAAGAAGATGCAATCATTTTAGTCAAACGTTAAAATGAAAACTTTCCCCTAATTGAAAAATTATGTCAAATAAAATTTATTTACAATTTAATTTTCACCTATCCTTGGAGCTACATCTCACGAAATATATGTAGATATATCTGTATATAATTCATTTAATTACCGAGATGAAAGTTAACTTTAAAATATTCAGCACAGTTCTTAAATTTAAATCTAATTACGTTAGCATCTGATATAGTTGCCAATGATAAATCT
Organism: Sepioteuthis lessoniana; assembly: GCA_963585895.1. NCBI lineage: Eukaryota > Metazoa > Mollusca > Cephalopoda > Myopsida > Loliginidae > Sepioteuthis > Sepioteuthis lessoniana. Next base: position 59,797,788 of record OY757936.1, read on the forward strand.
TGTTTGAAGCTGAAAAGTCAGTAAGCTGTGTGTCACTGTGTGTGTATCTCTATCAGTGTGTTTTTCTGTGCGTCTGCAAATATAATAGAAAGGGATTGTTTATTTAATTTTTTATTGAGTTTTCTTCTATTGGTGAGCAAGACACTGCAAAGATGAATGATGTTTGTTAAAATGGAGAAAGCTTCCTTTCTTTTTAGTTGTTGTTTGACTATCCTCAATTATAATTGGTCACAATAAAGAAAGTAGCAGTACTTAGCAATATTATATACAAGTTGTTAGATGGCCATTATTAAAAATAAAGGATTTAGAGGGTAGAGTATTCGCCAATGGTCCGGGAGACCTGGGTTCAATCTATGCGGTCTTAGGGGGCAAGCTGTGTTGCCGTTTGCTATCGGACTCCATTCAGAGGTTATTTTATTTTTACCCCACTTTGTCTTTGTTGCAGGTGACTCACCTATGACTAGGCTAATGGAGTTACCCAAAGGGTATATTAATCAAGAACTAAGCTGGTAGAGCGGGAGCAGTGGCTGTATTAAGCACCTTCCATGTCTTCGTGTACGTTGAACCAAGGAAACACTCCCCAGAGACTTGGATACATTTTTGTGGCACCTCATATCTCCGTGTTCAGTTATTTATTTATTGACCCTTAATAACCGGTCATAACAGTCTTGTTGGTGTAACTTCTTGGATAAGAAGGCCATAAAAGAATTATATGAAAGAAGATAGTAACAGAAAAGAGACGAAGACATCTTTTTATATTTTTCTTTTATTTCTGGGTTCACCAACCATTCAATGGATGAGGAAATTCTCCCTGAATACAATTGAAATGATTGAATCTCCCAGTCAAGGTGTTAAAAATGCGTTAGTCGTTTCTTGGGTATATATGTGTCCTTATTCGGTATTTAAAGCTTTAACAATGTGTCCGGTATATAAAGCTTTTGCGAGGTGTTAGTCACTTTTGGGAGTTCGTCTAAATCCGGTGTTTTAGTCATAGTAAAGGAGTAAAAGATGACGACTCCTACCAGTGGAAGGGTTAGCCAATGCGTCGTCTAAAAGGCGAATGCACGGCGTCCTCCACCAGTTAGCAAGGTGTTTGCACTCCGCTGGTCGCTGCTGAAAGAGAGAGAGAGAAAGAAAGAGATTTTTCTCCTGTTTTGTCCAGACGGTCCCTTTTCTTTGCGCATGCGTCACCCTCCTCCTGTCAGAGGCTTCTTGGAGTTTCTGCATATGTTAATAATTATTTTAATTCAATTTAAATTTATTTATTTATTTATTTATTCCCTACAAATCCCAGGTCGCGTCATACCAAAGACTTTTAAAATGGTACTTGATACCTCCTTGCTTAACTGTTGTGATGCTGGCAAAAGAAAGACGTGGGGAATACAAAAAAGTTGATAGAAAAACATATATATTCAAGTAACAGAAACAAGATACAAGTGAACCTGGTTAAACAGTTGTTAGTTGATAGGAAGTTATACAAGTTAGACGAACCAGACATGCAGGACACTGCTGGAGAAGCAAGGACGAACTCATAAGTGATGTACTCTTATAGACCCCCACATATGGCCGAGCAAAAGCAAGACGACCAGCACGAACATACATTCAGCAACTATACGGGATGTAGTCCAGAAGACCTGCCAGAGGCGATGAACGATAGAGAAAAGTGGCGAGAGAGGGTCAGGGATATCCATGCTACCACCACGACATGATGATGATGATACCAAGTGTAGTGTATAGAAAATAAGTAACAATGATTTGGATTGTAAAAAATCAAGAAATTTTTCTACAGATATTTTTATTACTTTAAAAAAAATAATAACATACGAAATCTCACATTTAACGCCCCTCAAATATCACCTGATAAGAGCTTGTGTGATTGGTCAAGAGCCATTGTCGGCAACCAATCAGAGGGCACAAGACATACGACATTAGGTTCTGTTTTGGGGTACACATACAAATGCAAGAGAGACATCGCTCTCTTACATACGCTGTAGACCGTCCAGGTGAGACGTTAACACGCCAAGGACTTATAAAGGCCGATACCACGTAAGGTCAACCACACAGAAGCAACAGACACTTAGTAGCCCAGGTGACAAGATAAATTCGCGGGCATACTATTTTGCAACCTTAACAACTCTAGCTCTTCATTGATTTTTATACTTTGCTTTTGTATTACATTTATAATTATTATGCTTGAGAATATTCCGTTTTGTTGATGTGTTGTATCCTGTTTTCTTAGCCGCTGCCTTTTATGCATATTTTGTCCGTCTAATTGCTACAATTTGTAAAATAATTGACACTTTGCATATAATCAAACTACCTTTAATCTTGTTTGGTTTGGTTTTATTGCAAATCAACCAAGTTGGTTATGCAATGCCAAATCCTGTTTTTGCAGATATATTAAATATATAATTTGTAAAACCATTTTGTAGATTGACACGGTAAGATGATCAAACAGTTCTATTTCTAACAATTGAATTCATCATAGGTCCAAGTATTGCTATATATCACTAACAATTTAATTAAATATCAGTCATTTGTTTATGCACAGTTAAATGATCAAACAGTTCTATTTCAAACAATTCAATTTAGCATAAGTCAACAAAGTTAAATGGTTCCAAGTATTGCTATGTATCACTAACAATTCAATTAAACATCGGTCATTCATTTACACATTATTAAATGATCAAACCGTTCTATTTCTAACAAATGAATTTAGCATAAGTTATTTGTTTGCTCGCAATTTAAACAGTAAACAGTTCAATTTGACCCATAGATAGGATCCTATCAGATTCTCCAACTTCGTGTCAGAGTGGACCTGGGAGTGATGGCAATAAAGGGTTATTTGCATTCCCCCAAAGCTTCAGCATTACCATCAGATATTGTGTCATACAGGACACTGATTGAGGTGGGGTCTTACTCCCTCCTGCAGTGGTGCAGTCAGTGTATTCTATAGACCCAGCCAACAGGATGACATTAATTTTGTGATATATCGGTTTTAACAATGTTTCGAAAACTGACTTCATTAAAATTAGGTAAAGAATGGTAGAGCCTTTGTAGAATGGACAGACTAATTTGGTAAATTACAATAAGACCCAAATTACAGTCATCTTGGGGTTGAAATCGCAAAAAGTGAGCTCTTATCGAGGAATGTTATGAATCAATATATATATGGTGTATTTGCTACTCTCGTAATGCAAAGCTCTCCTAATGAATTAAGCTCTCGGTAGCCGTTAAGCGCATATGTAAACAAAACAAAAGTGATACATATGCGTTAAAATCCCTTCGCTTATGGTGAGTTTTTTTGTGGCTATGGGTAGAATATTCGGCTGGCTTAAAAGTCTGCCAGGTTTCGATCCCAGCTTTGAGCATCTCGCGAGTCTAGCCACGCTGCAGAGTTGTGATATAACGAAACAGTCTGTCTGTGGATGACAATATATATATATATATATATATATACACACACACACACACATACATATATATATATATATATATATATATATGCATGTTTGATTAAATAATAAAGGCGCATTTTGTCTATATAATTCAGTTGATATCCTTTCAGGTTCCTGATAAGTGTGGTGGTTTCAGATTGGAATGGTGGATGAATTTACCAAAATTGTCCTGAGCGATTTCGGACCTTTCATTGGCCATCATCAGGGGTTGTTTGCATGTGTAAAGAGTGTTTTTTAAAATATTTTTTTACGTTTTTTATAACATTACAAAATTACGTAAACGCGAAGTTGGATAAAACTGAGATCCTGATGACATCGAACGAATTTTAAAGATAGAACGCTATCAACGGAAATAGAATATTATCAAGAAATATAGAATATTTAAAGAAAAATAAAAGACTAAAGGCATTTCAAAACATTGGCACTATTTTCAAAATTAATTCTATTGATTTTAGGGGGTTTGTTTTTATAAGTAGGGCTTCTAGGATTTGTAGTCGCAGATTATTAATTTCATGTACTATTTTAGTGGTGTTTTCAACTAGAGTTTTTCGAAATTTGGATTTAGGAATAAAATGGATTTTAAGGTGTAAGGTGTAAGCTGTGCTTCTTGCTCTATAGCCTTACATCCAAAACCCACTATTAAAGGAATTAAACGTACTAGTCTGAAATGAATATTATAGGAGTTCAAACTTGCTTACTGTGATGTCGTAATCCAGCGTGTTAACCAGTACGCTATGAAGATTCCCCCGACAAATAAAAGATAATTTTTGTTATAATCCTATTTACCAACCCCTCCGCTCTGGCAAGATATGACACAAGGTCAATTTTTAAGCGGAGTTTAACAGGTTTGAATTCAGAGTTTTCCTTCTCTAGACTAGTTGCCTCACCAAGGCTGAAAAATTCAGTTTGTCCTACTATTTACCCATAGCTGGAGGGAGAATAATTGGATTCATACCTTTCCCAAGGGTATTAGTGCTATGTGAAATGCAATCAGTCTCGTCCAGGATTTGAACTCGTGTTACCGTGTCCATTTCCTACGACGATAACCATTACACCACGGGCACCTCCAAATAATTTTTGTTATAATAATGCAATGGAGAACTCAAAATATTGTTGTGATGATCATCAAACTTTTCTAAACGAATCAAATTTTAGCATTAAATAACCCATAAGGAGTTGATGTTCCATTTGATGTTTAGTGTAGAAAATGGTTTGTTTCCATAACACTATAAACTAATTGACAACACAAATAAATAACGAAACTTCTTTGGAAACACAACAACGAAAGGTTTATTATTTTCGCAGAAGTAAAAGAGTCAGTGCGAGAAAGACCTCTTTTTGGTGTCGCCGGTTAGTATGTTGATCTTTGAGTTTGTAGGAAGTGTTTGTCACTGTAGCAAATAGCTCGTGTGACTGGCCGCAAGGCTGGTTCTTCTGTGTGTGAAACTAGTAGCAGCGTGTTCTTCTGTGAAGGCGAGAGAGGTCTGTCTTGGCTGCTAACTAGGTGCTCTCTGACTTGTCGTGACTTTCAAAAAGGGTTAGAAAAATTAGTTCTAGAGAGAAGGAATCAATGCACTCTGCCCGCTGATTGGTCAGTGTGTGGCCGAATCGCTTGAGGGGGCATTGATTCGCGAGAGGAAATAAATCTGTGACTGCTACAGATGAACCAAATCAAAGCAAACGACACACATTCCCCTTAATCTCATTCATTGTCTGATATCGCCTTTAATGGAGCTCATCTCCATTTTAAATTACTTCTTTGAACGATTATGATTTGAAAAAGAGCGCTTATTGAATGATAGAATGGTTATATGATCTTTCTTTATATATACTCTCCTCTTTCTGTTTTTGTATTTTATTCAACATCCATCATTGTTCTATCAACACTTGTTTCACCATTTTAAAGTCGTGATGAAGGTTCATTAAAACCAAAACGTTTTAACGTCGACTTTCTTTCTAATAAATACATCAGTTTTGAATTTCTTCATTTTTCAGTTTTTCTCTATACTGTCAATAATACGAATAGAAATTATTACAATTCAATGGTCTAAACTTTTACAATTTTTTTTTCGAAAGTTTCAAGATAAATTTAAATACAAATACTAAAAAAATTCACTTGATATTTCAGAAGTAATATGACGCATTTAATTTAATCTTTTTAATATCTTTATCTTTAATTCCACCTGCCAAATAATGACAGTGTTATTTACTTACCCTCCAAGTATATGTTTTAGGATAGGCGACAAATTAGTAGGTAATTTTAGGATAGGCGACAAATTAGTAGGTAATTTTAGGATAGGCGACAAATTAGTAGGTAATTTTAGGATAGGCGACAAATTAGTAGGTAATTTTAGGATAGGCGACAAATTAGTAGGTAATTTTAGGATAGGCGACAAATTAGTAGGTAATTTTAGGATAGGCGACAAATTAGTAGGTAATTTTAGTATAGGCGACAAATTAGTAGGTAATTTTAGGATAGGCGACAAATTAGTAGGTAATTTTAGGATAGGCGACAAATTAGTAGGTAATTTTAGGATAGGCGACAAATTAGTAGGTAATTTTAGGATAGGCGACAAATTAGTAGGTAATTTTAGTATAGGCGACAAATTAGTAGGTAATTTTAGGATAGGCGACAAAATAGTAGGTAATTTTAGGATAGGCGACAAAATAGTAGGTAATTTTAGGATAGGCGACAAATTAGTAGGTAATTTTAGGATAGGCGACAAAATAGTAGTTAATTTTAGGATAGGCGACAAATTAGTAGGTAATTTTAGGATAGGCGACAAAATAGTAGGTAATTTTAGGATAGGCGACAAATTAGTAGGTAATTTTAGGATAGGCGACAAATTAGTAGGTAATTTTAGGATAGGCGACAAATTAGTAGGTAATTTTAGGATAGGCGACAAATTAGTAGGTAATTTTAGGATAGGCGACAAAATAGTAGGTAATTTTAGGATAGGCGACAAAATAGTAGGTAATTTTAGGATAGGCGACCAATTAGTAGGTAATTTTAGGATAGGCGACAAAATAGTAGGTAATTTTAGGATAGGCGACAAAATAGTAGGTAATTTTAGGATAGGCGACAAAATAGTAGTTAATTTTAGGATAGGCGACAAATTAGTAGGTAATTTTAGGATAGGCGACAAATTAGTAGGTAATTTTAGGATAGGCGACAAATTAGTAGGTAATTTTAGGATAGGCGACAAATTAGTAGGTAATTTTAGGATAGGCGACAAATTAGTAGGTAATTTTAGTATAGGCGACAAATTAGTAGGTAATTTTAGGATAGGCGACAAATTAGTAGGTAATTTTAGGATAGGCGACAAAATAGTAGGTAATTTTAGGATAGGCGACAAAATAGTAGGTAATTTTAGGATAGGCGACAAATTAGTTGGTAATTTTAGGATAGGCGACAAAATAGTAGGTAATTTTAGGATAGGCGACAAAATAGTAGGTAATTTTAGGATAGGCGACAAAATAGTAGTTAATTTTAGGATAGGCGACAAATTAGTAGGTAATTTTAGGATAGGCGACAAAATAGTAGGTAATTTTAGGATAGGCGACAAATTAGTAGGTAATTTTAGGATAGGCGACAAATTAGTAGGTAATTTTAGGATAAGCGACAAATTAGTAGGTAATTTTAGGATAGGCGACAAATTAGTAGGTAATTTTAGGATAGGCGACAAATTAGTAGGTAATTTTAGGATAGGCGACAAAATAGTAGGTAATTTTAGGATAGGCGACAAAATAGTAGGTAATTTTAGGATAGGCGACAAATTAGTAGGTAATTTTAGGATAGGCGACAAAATAGTAGGTAATTTTAGGATAGGCGACAAATTAGTAGGTAATTTTAGGATAGGCGACAAATTAGTAGGTAATTTTAGGATAGGCGACAAAATAGTAGGTAATTTTAGGATAGGCGACAAATTAGTAGGTAATTTTAGGATAGGCGACAAAATAGTAGGTAATTTTAGGATAGGCGACAAATTAGTAGGTAATTTTAGGATAGGCGACAAAATAGTAGGTAATTTTAGGATAGGCGACAAATTAGTAGGTAATTTTAGGATAGGCGACAAATTAGTAGGTAATTAAGTAGGTCGGTAGATATGAAACATAACTGAACGGCACCTAGAAAATTGAATGAATAAATAAATAAAGCAATCTCCGCATAGCCAGGTCGAGGCACTCGTAGTAACTGAAGGTCCAAAATTCTTGTACGCATGTGCAAAGTCGAGGGGAAGTGGATGTCTCAGCCAAAACTGGTGTTTCCAAGTTTAGGAGTTCATAGTAATCCTGGTAAACAACTGTGTGATTGATAACGAAAAGGTCAATCACAGTAACTCTCATTGTAAGTGGAAGAAACAATTAAAATAATAAACTTAGTGATTTCTAAAAATGGCTCAGTTTGTTAGTTACCAAGAGAGAGACTAGTTACAACCTATGTTCTGGTATGGGCTTCTTCAACTTAAAAATATCACTTCGTATTTTCCTATTTTTGAGATTGGTCCATAGGGAAGTTGTAACATCAGCAGTAAAGTGAGAGGGTTTTTTTTTTTATCTTTGACCGCGTGTCTGACTTTTTCTTTACTGATGTGAATGATCTTATCTTAATGTCATCTCTTCCTATTGAGTTTGTCTCTACCAGCTTTCTTCGGGGGGCCTGCAGTGCGACACTATGTTATTATAAATCATTCTAAAATGGTGCATATATATTTATTTACATATATATATATATATATATATACGGAGAAATAGTAGATTTTGATGAATCTGACAAGATGATAAAAAATAAGCGGAAAAGCAGATAAATCAAACACATACAACAGCTATGGGTAAATAGTAGGGTAGACTGGGCTTTTTTTTTTACCTTGGTATGGCAACCAATCAAGGAGACGGAAAACTGAATTGCATGAATGTCGAAAATAATGGAAAGAGTAAAACATATACAGGGAGAGATTAAATAAATAATGGATTAGCTAATTTGTATTTAATAAGATTAGTTGGTTGGTTGGTTCGGTTTTATGGCATATCAACCTTTGTAGGTTACTTAACACCAAATCCATTTTTATGTAAATAATCAGTTCTATTTCAAACAATTCAGTTTAGCATGAGTACACAGTTTAATTGTGAAAAATATTTCTATTTCAAGCTATTCAGTTTAGTCAAGCAGTTCTAATTCAGCTAAGTATAAGTACAGATTTTGTTTACACACAGTTAAATGCCAAAACTGTTCTGTCGTAGAGTTTCAATGTCAAAAAACAGTTCCATTTCAAATAATTCAGTTTAGCATAAGCACACAGTTTAAATGTAAGTACGGTTTAATTGTCAAAAACGGTTCGATTTTAAGCTATTCAGTTTTGTCAAACAATTCAGTTTAGCATAAGTATGCCATTAGTTCTATTTAACCCATAGAGAGGGTCCAATCACGTGCTACCACACCAGGCCAGAGTAGACCCAGGAGCATTGGCAATGAAGGGGTGTTCCATATACCCCAAAGCCTCAACATCACTGGAACCTCACCATCAGATTGCTTAGTGTCATATCAGGACACTCATTGGGGGAGGTTACCTCTCTGTAGAGGTGCAGTCAGTGTATTCTTCCACCCCAGCTGACTGGGCAATACACAGAGTTAAATGTCAAAACAGTTTTATTTCAGATAATTCAGTTTAGCATAAGTACACAGTTTAGATTTCAAAACAGTTCTACTTCAAACAATTCAATTTAGCATAAACATGCAGCTTAAATACAATAATCAGTATTGTGAAGGAAGCACAGGTCTATTTAAACCATAGATAGGACCCTATCAGGTGCTACCACTCCAGGTCAGAGTGGACCTGGGAGCGATGGCAATAAAGGGGTACTCCACATTCCCCAAAGCTCCTGCATTGTTTGAACCTCACCATCAGATTGTTTAGTGTCATATCCAGGACACTCATTGGGTGGGGGGTACCCCTCTGCAGAGGTGCAGTCGGTGTATTCTACAATCCCAGCCGACAGGGCAACGAAATGAGTGATGGGGAAAAAATAGAGGCAGAGTTAATCACAGTACAATAACCTGATAGTTGAAGAAATTTTGCTCAGTTTGCAAGAAGATCAAAAATCAGGTAAATCAGGTGATCTAAAAGTGTAGCCATTGTGGCAAATCTAGAAAGTAGTACTTGGAGAGTATCAGGTGAGCTCAACATTTCACAATTTAGTGTGGTTCATCACCTTCATGACCTCAGTAAAAGCATCCAGAGCTGCCAAATTTTGCCTTGTATTACCAAAATATTGCAAAACTTTTGACGCACCAAAGTAGTATTGGGGGTGTCCTCGTGGTGTAATGGTTAAAGCGATGGACTACGGAATCGTAGAACGCTAGTTCGTACTCCAGTCGTGCTATTACGTTCACTTTCGGGCAAATACCCTTGGGAAAGGTATGAACCCCCTTATCCTCCCAGCTATGGGTTAAATAGTACAACTACTGTTCTTCTAGGAGAATAGCTTTGGCATTAAATAACCTACAAAGGTTGATATGCCATTAAACAAAGAAACCAAACCAAACCAAAGTAGTATTCTAATATACTAAGCTTTCTTGAATTTTTCCACTGAAGTCACAGAATATTGACAACACAAATTATGTTACCAAAGAAAAGCGCTTCTGGGCATGGCCATCTTAAATCTAAAATGAAAGTTTTTTTGTTTTTTTTTAAGTCTTGTACCAATATTTAATTAAAAAAAACAAGGGATGTAACTCTTAAATTAGTGACTTACACAGAAATAGTAATTAAGTAGAAGACGTTATTCCAAATATAGCCCTAAGATAAAATGTGAGAGAGTGAAGTATTATTAGTTTAAAAAAGTATATATACTTTATATCTACGTTTACTCCTCACTACCTGTCTGTCAGTTTTTTTTGGTTTCATTTGTTTTAGTTTCTTTATTTGATGGCACATCAACATTTGTGGGTTATTCAATACTAATGCCATCCTTATAGAAGGACACTAATGATGATATTTAACTCATTACTGGGAGATAAGGGTGTTCCTACCTTTCCCAAGGGTATTAGTCTAAAACTGATTGTAATTCTGTCGCTGAGGTTTGAACTCACTATGATGCTGCAGATAACATGTGAGCCACTGTGCCATGGAAACTTCCTCCAATCTATTCCATATATATATATATATATATATATATATATATATATATATATATATTCTGAATCTTTGTAACTCCATCTGTCTGTCTGTCTCTCTCTTTTTTTTCTCTCTCTCTTTCTCTCTCTCTCTCTCTCTATATATATATAAAATAAGTTTAATTTATGAATTAGGCATTTCCTTGTATAATTAGATAATCAATCTCAAAGATTTAGAATATGCAATATATATATATATGTAAAGTTGGTCACCATAGTAAAGGGTGACCTGAAGGCTCCCTTTTCAATAGCTACTACACAGAGGTGTTGGGAAGGGCGCTACTCCTTTCCCTGAATTGCACCACTTTACGCTTGATTGATACCTTATAATGCTGAGTATTTAGCCAGGAGGCATCAAGTGTTATATAACATATGACATGTATTTTCAGTTCATTCCTAGTGACCTTGTGTGCTTTGACAAACTGTCACATTGTGATTAGTAAACAGGGCTATGGCAGTGCATCGGGGTAGACCGGTTGAGCAGGTGTGCAACCAGAAGGAGACCACGTGATATGAGAACTATGTGGTCAGATTTAGTCAGTCCAGTGAGAGAATCAGGAGTCGGGCCAGGAATAGCCAGCCGATCAGAGGCATCTCAGATGTCTCTGACAATACGGCTTGCAAGGGGGTGTAAGTGTTGGCACCCTCTGGCGTCTGAAAGAAGATCTGGGACAAGAAGAAGTCCCCTGTCTGAGTATACATCTCTCCATCTATCTCTCAAACTGACAACAAACTGTGTGCCCCTTTCAAGAATAAAATGAGAGATATTTTTATATACACGTGTTCCTTGTTCATAAAGACGCAGCAGAGTATGCAACACAAGTACTATTTTTGGAGTCTTTAATATGACCCGACCTGGGATTGAACCCCGGTCTCCTGGGCCTTTGGTGAACACTAACCGCTTAGGCCAATAGACCGGTCATATATATATAAATATATATATATATATATCCCTCCCACCATGCTCTCTCTCCCTCTCTCTCTCTCTCTATATATATATATATATATATAATAAATTTAAATTTATGAGTTAGAAATTTATTTGGATCATTAAATGATTAATCACAGATATTAAAAAAATGCGACATATATATAGATAAATATGTACATATATATATATATACATAAAAAAATTATATATATATATATATATGTCCCTCCCACCATGCTCTCTCTCCCTCTCTCTCTTTCTATATATAGATAAATATGTACATATATATATATATACATATATATGTATATATATATATGTACATAAAAAAATTATATATATATATGTATATATATAATTTTTTTTTTAATTCCTAGCAATACTCAAGAGTATAATGTTCTACTGAAAGAGCTAATTTATTTCTAAAATCAAATTAAATATGATTTTAAAACATTTACTTTAAGAACAACTTATTGTCATTTTAGGTTTTATGTAACAATCATTTTTCGGCAAGACTTGCTTGTTACACGAGAAACTATACATAGTTCATGGTTAAAAGTTTAAGTCCCTTGTAGCTGCCAAAATACTCAGAAAAAAAAACAAGGTGGAATTGTAATGCTAAATATAAATTTTGAAATACCAGAACTTAGAATACACCGGCAAGATCTGCTGCAGAAGGGTAAGATTCCGCACACAACAAAAAAGTGCTGTCCAGGAGATAACACTCAATTGCATCCAATAATGAGGCTTCAGTTCTGGAGATCTTTGGTGTTTGACGGGGCCCCTTCATTGCCATTACTCCCAGGCCCACTCTGACTGGTACTTGTTAAGATTACATCTACAGGTCAAATATAAAAATTATTTGTATTGGATAGGAATACTTGATACTATATAAGTGAACAAATATTTTGCATTAAGAATAGCTTCTCAAAGATAAAATTGTTTGCTAAGAATTTATATTTGTTATGTAAAACCATATAACAGCTTGAAAATTATTGGTGTAAGATAGGAATACTTGAAATCATATAAATGTGTGCAAATAAATGAGTATTAGTAAATAGGTATATTACTTGAAAGGAAAGTCCTTCCAAATTATTAGTGTTAGATAGGAATACTTGAAACCATATAAATATGAGCAAACAAATGAGTATTAGTAAATAGGTATATTACTTGAAAGGAAAGTCCTTGCAAATTATTAGTGTTAGATAGGAATACTTAAAACCACACATGTGCAAACAAATGATAATTATTAAACAGGAATAGTTCATTTAAACCATAAATCGATTATTAGTATTTGATAGAAATATGTGAAATCATTCAATTCTATACAAATTATTTGTGTTAGATTGGAATACTTGATCTTTTAGTTGCACACAGTAAAAGGATATAGACAAATAAAATTCTGAAAAACTACAAAGAAGCAACAACACAAAAATGTAAAAAGGAACATATAATGAATACTATTCCCAAACCTTCAGGCATAAAATAACCCTAGATGGGTTGGCATGCCATTAAAATTGTTCTATCATGGTAAGGAAATGAAACAGAGTTAAATATTTATTAACTCAAGTGGTAGAGTCCAACTAGTACTGTAAGTCTCTCGCTACTGGTGTTACATCTGAAGTTGGTCTTACTACTGACTAATGTCCTTCAGAGCTGGCTATCTGCTTCTCTTTCTGCTTCTGTCCCTTTGTCTCTGTTTCCATCACAGGGTTAAGAAACACAGCATCTTTTATACTTCTGTAATACCAGAAATAACATGGTACAAGCCACAATACAACAAAAATCAATCAAACAATTCTAAATTTTGAAAGTTTCAAATAAAGAAAGAAGTTTGACAATAAAACTGTAGAGAAGAGGAAAATCTCGTATTTTGTTTTGGCGCGCTATTTAATTCAACACTGAATTTCACCCAATCAGGATGACATATCCTATTCAGCCCGGACCTTCATTTCCGGCTAGCAAAACGGGTGAGCGGCCAAACACATTCTCTTCAGCGTGAGGCGGCGACCAGAACAGTCGTGTCTCTGGTCGTCCCTGCTTAGTGATGCTTTTTAGCTAAACAAGCCACGCAGTGTGGACATCTCACTGTGGCTTTAACACTAGTAGCAGCAACATGGACACTCAACAAGGGAACCATCTAATTTATGGATTCTTTACGAGGAATCCCAGTTGAACATAAATTAGAAACATTCAGCATGCCTTCCACAAGCACCACTTATTGTCACCACAAAAATTTACTATGTCGATCCGAGCGCCACTTCGCTCTCGACACACTAGCTTCCATTTCACCTCTGGTCCACATTAATAGAGATAACGCCTACTCTCCTCAATTACCAGACACACAAAACTACACGGTGACCTTGAATACTTCCCTCACACGTCCAACAACACGCTGCTATCTCAACATCCTGCTAAACCATTTCGTCTCAAACATCCAACAAGCCTTACCACCACGAGTTTTGCAGCACCAAGAACAAACCGCCTCAAAGCTGCAAATAAAAACTTTTGTTGTTGTGTTGTTAAAGAATAGTTTCGCAATTCACATGTATGCCTAAAAATCATTTGCGTTTCATTCACACCGTGATAAAACTGTATAGCTGAATAAGTACCCATTCTAGAATTAATTCATTAACAAAATATAAGATAAAAGCAACCATAAAAACATAAGCAAAAATTACATATCCCTTAATGGGTAGAGTGTTCGCCAATAGTCCAGGAGACCTGGGTTCAATCCTAGGTTGAATCATACCAAAGACTTTAAAAATGGTACTTCATATCTCCTTGCTTAACACTCAGGATTATAAGCTACGTATCAAGGGTAAAGTGGAGTAATCCAGGGAAAGGAGTAGCACCCTCCCTTACACCTTGGTGTAGTAGCTATTGAAAAAGAAGCTTTCTGGTCGCCCTCGACTACAGACGCCAACTTTACTTTTTACTTACATTCATTGACATAACACAAAACTAAGGTAACACTAATAATAGTATCTAAAATTACATGTATCTTATTTCCCTGTAAGCGGCTGAAACTAGTTCTCTTTTTTCTTTTTTTCTTTCTTTGTCTGTGGTGAAAGTTTACTTTTTTCTTTCTTTCCTTTTTTGTTGTCTTTTTTCTTTCTTTTTTCTTTCTTTCTTTCTTTGTAGGAGAAAGGCAAAAACTTCTTAATTTGTGTTATCTGTTATCTTTTTAGAGACGACTTCTCTTTTCTTTAGTTTCTTTATTCTTTTCCTTTCTCTGTCTGTGGTGAGAGTTTACTTTTTTCTCTTTCCTTTCTTATTGTCTTTTTTCTTTCTTTTTCTTTTCCCTTTTCTTTCTTTCTTTCTGGTCGGAATAAACCTGAATTATTCCGGTTTGTTTTTCTTCGAAATAGCTACTATATGAATTGGCAACTTCTAATCGCTTTTTTCAGATAATTACTCATCTCAGTTTGACCATAATTGTGAGTTTCAACTAAAAAATCTCCAGGTGTGCATCTCTCAGAAATTATGTTTCTCTACAAGGCCTAATGGTTAAAGTGTTCGCCAATGGGTTCAATCCCAGGTCGAGTCATACCAAAGACTCAAAAAATGGTATTTGATGCTACCTTGTTTAACACTCAGCATTATAAGGTTAGGATCAAGGGTAAAGTGGAACAATCCAGGGAAGGAGTTGTGACTTGGTGTAGTAGCTATTGAAAAGGGAGCCTTCCGGTCACCCTCGACTATGGTCGCCAACTTTACTATTTACTTTTACTAGGCCTCAAAAAAAAAATTCTGCTACAAGCTATCTCCAGTACATCTTCACCCTCTGATGCATCATGGAGGAAAGAGGATGAAATTTTACTTCCTTCTCTCATTTCCAAAAAAGAACCCTTGACTCTTCCTCACCACAATAGCAGCAGCTAGCCCACCATTTCGGCCAATCCAATGCTAATAAGAACATCCCTGTTCTTTTCTCCCACCCTCAAGGAGGGAAAACCCCCCAAAAAAAACTTTACAATCTTTACTACACTGTAGTTAGAATAGCAAACTGTTGTCCTTCTCTCAGAGAACAAGTTTTTCTTCAAAAAATAAATTTTTTACAAAGACTAAGTATTCTATTCAATACTATTTATTTATATGCACACAGTCAAATGGTTTCAAGTACTGGTATGTAATACCAATAATTCAATTAAATCGTACATTTGAAGAGTTCCAAGTATTGGTGTGTATTACTAACTATTCAATTAAACAGTCATTTGTTTATATATACTTAAATAGTCAAACAGTTCTATTTCTATCAATTTGGTTTAACACAAGTCATTTGTTTGCTTACTGTTTAAATGTCAAAGAGTTCTTTTTGACCCGTAAATAGGACCCTATCAGGTGATAATACTCTGGGTCAGAGTAGACCAGGGAGCAAAGGCAATGAAGGGGTACTCCATAATTCCCAGAGCTTCTCTGACTGGAGCCTATCAGATTGTTTAATGTCCTATCTTAAGTCTTAACTTATCTGCAGAGATGCAGATGGTGTATTCAACAGCTCCAGCTGACTGGGTCTGAACAATCTGAGTAAAAAAAAAGAAAAAAAAGGTCAGCGAATAAACTATAATATAAAATGAATTTGATTTTGAAAAGAAAACATTTTTTAAAGTTTATGAAATTAACAGTAGCATGAAGAAAATGTTTGCCAATGAAATTCGTTTTTACAGCCAATCTATCAGAATTTTAAAATTTTGGAATAGATATACAGCTCCACCTTGTGGTTGGTTGGTTGGTTGGTTTTACAGTGTATCAACTCTTTTTGGCTCATTCAAACCGATTGAAGTCATTTTGATAAAGGTTTCAAACAACTCAGTTTCGTATAAATATAGTTTTTTGTTTACACTCAGTTAAATATAAAAACAGTTAATTTCAAAAAAATCAGTTTAGTTTAATTTCACTGTTTAGTTCTATTTCTCCCATAGATAAGACCTATCAGGAGCTACCACTCCAGGCCAGAGTGGACCTTGGAGTGATGGTAATAAAGGGGCACTCTGCATTCCTCAAAGCTCTAGCGTTGCTGGAGCTTCCCCATCAGATAGTTTAGTGTCTTTTCAGGGACACTTGTTTGGGAGGCTTACCCCTCTGCATAGAGGCAGTC
>OY757936.1:59819451-59946951 GCA_963585895.1 Sepioteuthis lessoniana
GATATATCACCCAGTCGACTGGAGCAGTAGAATACACCAACTGCTTCTCTGCAGAGGAATAATACCCCTTCCCAAAGAGTGTCCTGGATATAACACTAAACAATCTGATGGTGAGGTTCCGGTAATACTGGAGCTTTGAAAAGTGTGGAGTACCTCTTAATTGCCATTGCGCCCAGGTCCACTCTGACCTGGAATGGCAGCACCTGATAGGGTCATATCCATGGGTCAAATAGAACTAAACTGTGTTCTTATGCTAAACTGATTTGGCTGAGATGGGATTGTTTTGACGTTTAAACTGCATACTTATGCAAAACTGAATTGCTTGAAAAAGAACTATTTTAAGATTTAAACTGTGTGTACTTATGCAAAACTGGATTCTTTGAAATGGAAGTCTTTTTGTATGCTAAACTTAATTGTCTGAAGTATAACTGTTTTGACAGTTAACTGAGTGTAAACAAAAAACTATCTTTATACTAAACAGAATTGTTTGAAATATAACTGCTTATATGTATAAAAATGGATTTGGCATTAAATAACCTACAATGGTTGATATACCATAAAACCAAACTAAACCAAAATAGATATAATAGGACAGTTTCCCATTAAACAGGGTGTCCAAAAATTTTTACATCATTTAAAAAGCAAACATCTTGAAAACTACTGAGTCTAGCTCAAAGAAATTGAACAGTTTAGGTGTTGAACATCATTAGTTTATACTAGGACCGATTTCATAAGTGTTCAATATGAGCACCACCTGTGACACGGCACATGTCAAGTTGGTAGTTAAGCTCTTGTCAAACATGCTGTAGCATGTCTCTGGTTACATTAACCAGTGCAGAAGTGATTATCTGCTTAAATTCATCAATGATAGCAGTAACAGCGGGGGACATAGACCAGTCCCTTCACATATTGCTATAAAAAGAAATCACAGAGGGACAGATCCAGTGCCAACAGCAGCCATTTCATCAGAAAACTATCTTCATCTCCACCATGCCCGATCCATCTCTCTGGCAGATTCTCAATGAGATAAGCAGTCCTCTTCCTATTGGGTGGAGCCCTATCCTGTTGAAAAGTGAAGTTCTCATGTTCATTTGCCATGAAGTTATTTCAACAAGAATTACCAAAGTTATTGGCCTATGAAATGATGTCAAAGTTTTGGGACACCCTGTATTTAAAGAGGAATTGAAGAAGTGCTTAAACAAAGGCTCAATGGTATAAGTATAGTAAAGGAGGTGCCCGTGGTGTAATGGTTATCGTCCTAGCCTCATAAGGCAACCTCTCTGGGAGAAAGAGAATTACAGTGGAATGAGAAAAAGGCTGATGAGGTATATATATATATATATATAACTAAATCTGTCTAATTGCAAGAGGAGGTCAGAGAATTAAATGTAAGTGTAATTAAAATTTCAAAATTAAACTTTTTGCATAATTGGTAGCTTATGTGTGTGAGAAAGAAAGATCACCTTTCAGGTTTCAAATATGGAAAATTGAAAACGCTTGTTCAAATACCAACTATGTAGAAGAAGAGACTTATCAAATATGACTCTTTTGATTTGAATAGCATAAGTGTTAAGCCAAATCCAGTCACACACACTTACACACACATGCACATATATATATATATACATATATATATGAAGGTGCCTGTGGTGTAATGGTTATTGTCGTAGGAAATGGACACAGTGATACGAGTTAAAATCCTGGACGAGACTGATTGCATTTCACAATGCACTTATACCATTGGGAAAGGTATGAATCCAATGATTCTCCTTCCAGCTATGGGTAAATAGTAGAACAAACTAGGTTCTTCAGCCTTGGTGAGGCAACTAGTCTAGGAGAAGGAAAATTCTGAATTCAAACCTGTTAAACTCCACTTAAAAATTGACCTTGTGTCATATCCTGCCCGAGTGGAGGGGTTGGTAAATATGGGGATAAGTATAATAAAGGCCAAGGGATCTATGTTAAAGAAGATTAATATTTCATTCATTGATCATTCTATAATAAAGGCCAAGGGATCTATGTTAAAGAAGATTAATATTTCATTCATTGATCATTCCTCTCTCGATAAATACAGCTTCAGTCTTGATACTTTTGGAACACATCTGGGATGGACACTTTCATTGAATTTAGCTGAACTCCAAACTCCAAATTCTTAACTTTTTCCAGACACTGATAATCGGTCAGTATATTGATTAAGCTGCGGATCAATCTGGTCCTTCCTCTTTATCTACAAGAGGATAATACTAACGACGTTCTTTCTCTCATCATCTTCAAAAGCCGAAATAATCAAAACCCGTCAACAAACCAACTCTATCTTTGTGTTTTTGATACACCAAATTATCATCTTCACATCAACAAATTGTTGAGAGAAAACCAGCGCTGCAATCAGATAAACATCTGCCTTAATCCCTCAGGATAAGCCCCTCATAATTCTTCAATAATCCTGTTCTCAGTATGCTTTCATGGAGAGTTTATTCAGTAAATTCTTTCCATAAGAATCCATTCGTTATAAATGTGTATTTACTAAGCATAACCTAGTCTGGCACAAAAATGAAGTATTTCGCTGATCTTTGTTCAGTCGCAAGGCATTTTGATATTTATCTGTCTTGGATATGACACTAAACTACATCTGATGGTTAGACTTGAGTTTTAGATATCTGGGGAGTGTGGAGTATCTCTTCATTGCCATTACTCCCAGGTTCACTCTGACTCTGTTTAGTTCTTGTGAATGGGTCAAATGAATGTTTCAAAATTATTTGTATTCAACTGAACCATGTACTAAAAATATCTTTAGAAACAATGGCATAAAAAAATATAAGAATAAATGTACAATGAACACAATTCTTTAAACTCTTGACATAAAAGGATCCTAGACAGGTTGACATGCCATTAAAATCAATCAGTTAAATCAAATTATATCTGACATAATCTTCTTAGACTCAAAATGTTGCCATTAAATATTCCCATGGCTCTGGGGTAAGATATTCAACTGACGTAAAATCATCTCACATGTCTAGCCACACAGAAGAGTTGTGATACAATGCAACAGTCTGCCTGTGGATGACAATATATATGTACCCCCCACTCTGCGGGTTGAGCACTCTAGTGGGAAATTTGCTGGTTACCATGTAAGCTGAAATGCAATAGCTATTCTCATGAATTAAGCACTCCTGGCAGCTGGTAATGTATATGGAAAATATAAGTAAAAATTTCTTCACTAATGCAGAGATTGATGATGGCTGTGGGGTAAGATATCCAATTTACTCAAAGTCAGCCAGGTTTTGATTTTAGCTTGAAATATCTCGTGTGTCTAACCATTCTGAAGAGTTGTGATACAATGAAACAGTCTGTCTGTGGATAACAATATATATATATATAAGTAAAGTAAAGTTAGCGACTGTAGTTGAGGGCGAACCGAAGGCTCCCTTTCCAGTAGCCACTACACTGAGGTGTAGGGGAGGGCGCTACTCCTTTCCCTGGATTGCTCCACTTTACCCTTGATCCTTACCTTATAATGCTGAGTGTTAAGCAAGGAGGTATCAAGTACAATTTTTAAAGTCTTTGGTATAACTTGACCTGGAATTGAACCCCGGTCTCCCGGACCATTGGCGAACACTCTACTCTCTAGGCCAATGAGCCGGTAGATATAGATATATATACAGTTTAGGCTAACTTATAGAATCATTAATGCAACTAATAATTTTTTTTATCTTTAAGAAAATTTAAAGACAAGATTCAATCTTAATATTAAGGTACAATAATTGAAAACTTTCCTGCTGAACTTGAAGAATATAGTGACCAGTCATCAAATAAACATATAGTCTTGTGAATTCTATTCTTTAATTAATTAGAATCTTACTTTTGATATTCATTAAGATTTTTTTTTAATTAATTTCTGTGGGGTGAGAATCTTAACTCATTGGAGTAATGCATCAGTTTTTCTTCAACAAGCTTTGATTTAAACTCCAAGAGAGAATCAACACTTGGGATTGGCAAGCTGAAAAATCAGGATTAAACACAATCCGGATAATGGCAGGTGTTAACAACATCATTAGTTGAAGAGTGTAAATGGCAAGTGAGATATTGGTCACAAGTGGTCACCCTTCGTAATTAATACACTTAAAAGGTGTCTGTGCTGATGACGTTATTTCATTTGGATAATTAGAAAAAAAAAATGCACTCAGACCTCTCTTCACAATACCATTACTCGAGCACTCAAATAAAATCTGAAATTGTTAACCCTTCAAGTTAACAGTAGATTTGATATTTTAGCTTGAGTAATATTCTATTATACACTATTAGCCAAATATTTTAAGTCGATGGAAATTATATCAGATACAGCTATTAAGATTTAATTGAATAACCATTCAATTTCTTTCTTTTAATATAGTATATGATAAAATATGATTTGGACTATAATATCAGTTACCCAGTCAGCTGGGGCTGTAGAATACACTGACTGCACTTCTGCGGAGAGGTAAGCTCCCCACCCTGCAATGTGCGTCCTGGATATGACACTAAACAGTTTTGATGGTGGGGTTCCGTAATACTGGAGCTTTGGGGAATGAGGAGTACCCCTTCATTGCCATTGCTCCCAAGTCCACTCTGGCCAGGAATGGTAGCACCTGATAGGGCCCTATCTATGGGTTAAATAGAACTAACTGCATACTTATGCTAAACTGAATTGTTTAAATTAGAACTGTTTGACTAAACTGAATAGCTTGAAATAAAAATATTTTCAACAATTTTAAGTGTACTTACATTTAAACTGCGTGCTTATGCTAAACTGAATTATTTGAAATGGAACTGTTTTTGACATGGAAAATGTACTTATACTAAACTGAATTGTTTAATATAGAACTGTTTTGACATTTAACTGTGTGTAAACAAAATCTGTACTTTTACAAAACTGAATTAGCTGAATTAGAACAGCTTGAAATAGAAATGTTTTCCCAATTAAACTGTATTTACATTTAAACTGTGAATATATGTTAAACTGAATTGTTTGAAATAGAACTATTTTCATGAAAATGGATTTGGCATAAAATAACCTACAAAGGTTGATATGCCATAAAACCCAAACAACCAACCAACTAAAATATCAGACTTATGGCATATAGTAAAATGGTGCTCAGCCCCAAATATTGGACTTATGTGTTCAAATAAGCCCAAAACAAAGATTTTGCTTATCTGACTGATACCCACTCCCCACTGTTTTTCAGTAGCTGCAATACTTATCAATAGATCATGGTGCTATCATTGACCATGATAGGAAATGCACTCAATGATCCAAATTCAAAATCTGGTATGAGGTTGTTTGCATTTCATATAGTGCTAATACTCCCTGTGGAGGTGCCCGTGGTGTAATGGTTATCATCATAGGAAATGGACACGGTGAGACTAATTTGCATTTTCACATAGCACTAATACCCTTGGGAAAGGTATGAATCCAATTATTCTCCCTCCAGCTATGGGTAAATAATAGAGCAGACTGGGTTCTTCAGCCTTGGTGAGGCAACTAGTCTAGGAGAAAGAACACTCTGAATTCAAACCTGTTAAACTCCACGTAAAAATTGACCTTGTGTCATATCCTGCCCGAACAGAGGGGTTGGTGAATATGGATAGTAGGGCAGTCCAGGCCCTTTAATCTTGGTATGGCAACCAATCTAGAAAAAGGAAAACTCTGATTTCGAACCTGAGTGGTTTGATTTGGTGAGTATACCACATATTCATATTTGGTGCCTAAGGCCAGTTTATGCCCTCATGGCATAGTTTCGAACCTGAATTAAATCTATACGATCAAAGAAACGGCTGAAGAGAATCGGAAACAGAATGCAACACTTCGAGGACGAACGAGACACAAAAAGAAAGAAGAAAAATGAAGAGATAGAGGAAAAGAACAAAGAAAAAAGGCAACAGAGTGGGAGAAAGAAGAAAACCAGAAAAGATGAACAACGAAAAACAGAAAAGATGAGAAAAAAAAGAGAAACACTTAAAAGACTGTAAGTAAATTGCTCATTCGAATATTTTTCTCTCTGTCGTCATATTAGGGTTCATCGAAAGAATTTAAAATGATTATAAAAAAAAGTAATAATGACAAGGGGAAGTAAAATGAGTTTCGTTGGCTTATATATTAATGTTATTTGGCCTTTCTGAAAGATAAAATGGAAATAATTTTAGAAAAAAAACTGATTGAGCTACATATAAAGCATAGAAAAATGATGTAAACTACTCTATGTAATTCTGAATCGTAGTGAGGGAGAGAGAAAGAAAGAGAGTAAGAGGGAAACATACAAGCAGGTTGCTGTGAAAAGAAAAGAAAGATGGCCCCTGTGGACAGATATACTGTCTCTGTGTTAAAATGATTGACGGGTCATAATGTAAACTTCCACTTGGGTTTTGAGTTTTAATTTTTATGAATAAGTTTGATAGTAAACAAAATTTTTATGAATTAAATTTTGTAGTAACTTGTGAATGCTGTCCTAGTGCAAGGTAATTTGAAATTAGGATTTTAATCTGAGATCTGGGAGGATTTCAGGGCATCAATGATGTTGTCTGGAGAATGCTCATATACCTTTGGATCCGTAGTTAAGGCTGTGGGACGGGTTCAATGTTTGGAAAAGTTGTGGAAATTGGAAGTGTTCTGTGAAGTTTCCCTGGAATGGGATCGATATTTTGGGTACTGGTCGAAGCCATACCAGGTTTTGTGAAGGTCTCCCTGCAGAGAGGGGTCGAGAAAATTTAATGGATTTCGACTGGCTGGTTAGTGGCCAGACTGAGTTGTGAAAGTCCCCCTGGAATGGGGTTTGACTTTTGTTTTTGAAACGGTTCTATTTCTGACAATTCAATTTAGTACAAGTCAACAAATTTGAATGGTTTCAAGTACTATGTATAAGTAACATTTCAATTAATAATCAGTCATTTGTTTATACACTGTTAGAGGATCAAACACTTCTATTTTAAACAATTGAATTTATCATAAGTCATTTGTTTGCACTCTGTTTCAATGTCAAACAGTTCTATTTGACCCATAGATAAGGACTCTACCGAGTGCTACCACTCCGGGCTTGAGTGGATCTGGGAGCGATGGCAATGAAGAAGTACTCTGCATTCCCCAAAGCTCCAGCATTACTGGAACCTCACCATCGGATTGTTTAGTGTCATATCTAGGACACAGGTTAGGGGAAGGTCTCACCCCTCTGCAGAAATACAGTGAGTGTATTCTACAGTCCCAGCCAACTGGACTGTTCAAACCTGTAAAACTATTCTTAAGAATTGACCGTATGTCACATCCTGCTTGTGTGGAGGGTTTGTAAATATAGACACAAACTCAAACACTCTCACACAAACACACTGTCAGCCGCTGCTAGCGTAATGCAAAGATCTTCGAAAGAATTGAGCACTCTGGTAGCCGATAGGGTATAAAAAAATGTAAACAAACGGCTGCTGCTGCTAAAATAAATACTTTAAACTTCCCTTAGCCAACGTGGTCCGCTTGGTGGCCGAGAGGTCTGAAACTTAGTCTAACGTAAAGTTGGACGGGTTTCGATCCCGGCTTCGAGCGTCCTGCGTGTCTAGCCACACTGAAGAGTTCTGATAGAACGAAACAGTCTGTCTGTGGATGACAATATATATATATATATATATATATATATACAGATCGTCTTCATGAGTGATATGTCTTGAAAATATCTGGTGCTGAGGTTCCTGTTTTGGAACTATAGGAAATTTAGAGTCACTCCTTTATCAGTATTATTTCCAGACTATAATTGTTAAACAAACTTTGGCAAAAAATAACCCAAAAAAGATGGATATTGTAGGATTTTTCGGGTTGCGTAGGGCAATTAGTTGCAATAGCCGAGAGTAATTAATCGCGTTAGCTAAGAGCGATCAGTCGTGAAGACAGGAAACTCAATTCCTGATTGAGGAAGGGGAGCTATTTATGATGGCTTGGGGCATCCCATTGTGCACAAGTGGACTATTCCATTGCTTAGATCGTCATTGGCTGCTTGTAAGTAAATGAAAGTATTTATTATATCAACCAGCTTCAGTTTAGCATTGTAAGGAGGACGGCACTGAGCTACTTCACAATTGCTAAAAGTTATTTCCAGACTGCTTTGTTTAATTTTTGTTTATACCTGTTAGTCGTAAAAAATTAAGACTTGTTTTTTTCTGTTCCAATTAATTATTTTTGAAAGTGACGTTTTCTGTTTGACTTTTAAATTTTGTCATTTACATGTCTTCTGTCACTTGTTTATAATCCAACCTTGTTTTTGCAGTACGTTGAACTTGTTTTATTATTTAAAATCTTCTTTCAGGGGTTCTACTAATTTATTTTTTCAGTGTCATTGTATTGTACAAGTGTGTTGTATTGATTTTCACTGTATTTATAATCGTCTTACAGTAGAACCCCCCCTCCATTCTTGTGAAAGGTGAAGGGTTAATTTTACCCTCCTGACTGCTAATTTTACTGCAGTCATGGAGGGGTCGACGACTTCTATCCTAAATAAAGACCCAAAAGACCAGGAATCTCAAGAAAGCCTTATAGGGGCAAATTGGCCTTCGTTGCCAGTCCCCGCTAATAGCCAAAATAACCAGGAAAAACAGGAAGACCAGGAAAGCCAAATCCAGCCAGGGCAAAAAAAACCAAAGACTATCCCATGGAAGAGCCAGCAGAGAGGACCTGAGGATTACGAGAGAGACAGGGTGGGTAAATATGCCCAATATTTCAAAGGGAATGAAATATTGCCCATCCCTGAAATCGTAGAACAGCTAGAACCCAGGATCCTCTTGCTGGTTGTCTCGGATATAAAAACAAAAAGGCTGGTAGGCTTGAAGAAAGAAATCTTTGAGGAAGGCAGGCATCCCTTGTCAATATTTTTGTAGAAAAAGTTTTGCCACTTGGGATGTCCTGCTTCCTACAGAGGAACAAGCCGCCAAGGCCGCAGCCACAAATATCATGACTAAAAACTTCAGGTTACAGCCGGAATATAAAGGCACCCGTAGGCTGCGCGTAACGGTATGCAACGTTCCGGCATATATCAGCGGGGATTTTTTGGCCTCATATTTGAGTGCATAAGGAAAAGTTGAGGAGATTAACCTGCTCAGATCCCCCGCCGGGACAGCCTACGGGGACTATACGTTCCGGCTGTGCCTGACAAGTGATGGCTTTAAGGCCATCCCTGAAACCCTAATAAGCGGGGACCGGCAAATGATGGTGGTGGTGGAGGGAAGACACCCTAGGTGCTGGGGGTGCAAACAAATTGGCCATATCGCCAAGTTTTGCCCCCAGAAAACCGAAGGCAGTGAAAAGTCTGCAGTCCCAACAACAACAACAACAGACACAACAGCCACCACCACCATCAGCAAGAAAGCAGAGGTGCAAGGCCCGGGTCAGGTCCAGTCCAAAACAAACAACCAAGAGGGCTGGACAGAAGTGACCAGAAAGAGGAGGGGGTCCCCGAAACAGGGGGAAACAGGCACCACCTCACCCCCTCCAAAACAAACAACGCCAGCTCCACCACCTGGAAAGAAACCAGTATCGACACCAGAACCAAAACCCAGAAAACCAGCAGTACCAGAATCTCCAGCGACATCAACACCATCACCAGCAACACCAACAACAATAGCATCTCCGGCATCACCTAAGAAAACCAAAAAGAAAAAAGCAGAGCAAACGCCCATGGAAACCAGCACCAATTTGAAAAGGAGAAGGGACAGCGGGGAAGGGGCCGCCAAAAAATTATGCCCCGAAAAACCTAAGGCAGGCCCCTCCTCTCAAACACAACAACAGCCACCTCCTCCCCCTTCACCTCTGCCTCCACCACCATTTCCCCCTCAAATCATACAACCTTCACAACCTCTCCATCAAATAGACACTCTCCCCCCCCCCAGCAAGAACATTACCTGAAAAAATACCGCCGCCCATACCAAATCCCCCTCCCAAGATCACAATCAGCAGATCGATCCCAACCATTAAACTTGACAAGAACATCATCCCTTCCCTCACTTAGCCCCTCTGTAATATCGTCCAAGGAACTTTTTCCCGCAACACATAAACAGAAACATGACCCTCCTGCTGGCAAAAAAAAACAAATCGGCAGGAGGGAGAAAATTAACAATCAACAGATCCAGCAGGCAGTGGCTTTGTGCTCAGTAGAGCTGGAAGCAGTCGGCGACTTCCAGCTGCGAAAGGCACCAAAGCCGCTGCTGAGTCTGGACAAAATAAAAGAGTTGAATGTTTCTAACCCCGCAAATTTCCGGAGTGCATCCATGGTGACCACTTTTGTCCGGTCAGCTGGCGACCGTACCAAGGGCGTGTGGAAGTTCTTGAGTATGGTCTGTCAGACTGATACGGGCATGAAGTTGGCGGAGTTGGAGCACTCCTCCCTAAAGAAATGTATTACCTTTTGTTCGGGGGGGTCCCTATCTTGGTTCACCCTTCTCTTTATAGGTCCCTAAAGTTGTGGTTCCCCATAGATGTCGGTGGAATTACCAGGGATAACTGAGTTACCACTGAACTCGGCACCGGTTCCCTGCGTCAGGCCGTCGGCATCCTCACCCCGAAGGATTTCCGGCCCGTAGTCGACACTGACTAAGGTAAGGTGGATTGATGGCTTTAAACCTTACCAGTTTGAATGTGAAGGGACTGAGGGATTCAAGCAAGTGTGCGCGCTTGCTTGCTGAACTCAGGAACCTCGGTGTAGATGTTACTGCAGTGCAAGAGACCGACTTCACTTGCGGTGCTGACTGTCGGGTGCTGGAAAGCGACTTTAACGTTTTCTCAGCATACGGCAGCGGCCCCAGCGCTGGGGTCTCCTTGCTAGTTGGACGCAGCCTTGATGCTGATGTTGACGTTGTTTTTGCAGGTGACGGGGGCCGGTTGGTTGTGGCCGATGTTGCCGTGAAAAGTTTCAAGTTTCGTCTGATTGCGGTTTATGCGTCCAATATCGCTGCGGAGAGGGTTTCCTTTTTTCGTCGGTTGGCACCGTTCCTGGACGATACGAAGCGGCTAGTCTTAATGGGTGATTGGAATGCGATCCTTGATCCCAAGATAGATAAGGTCGGGAGGGGAGCTAGCAGATTGGGAAGGTGTGAAAGCAGCCTTGTCGGCTTCATGACTCGTCATGATTTGGTCGACAGGTTTCGTCTGGATCACCCAGGGCGGGAGATGTGGACGTGGCTAGATAGCTCGCTCTCTGCCAAAGTAGGCTCCTACTTGGACAGAGTGTTAGTTAGACGAGCTGTCATTGATTTCGTTAGTTGTCCCACGTTCCACTTGGTAGCGTGGACTGACCATAAACTTGTTAGTGTCAGTCTGCGGTTAGCTAATAGACCTAGTCTAGCCGGCTACTGGAAGTTCAATACCACCTTACTGGAGATACGGAACTTCCGGGACCGGCTGGAATCCCTAATTAGGCGAGCGTTAGTGGGGGCGGTTACCGGGAATAGGTGGTGGGCTTCTCTTAAACATAGGATTAGAGATTTCGCCACCAAGTACGGTCGACAGCTCAATCTAGATAGGACCGCGGAGGCGAAATCTATAGAAGATAGACTTTCCCGGGCGGTGGCTGGGAGGTCTCCCTAGGTGTAGAGCTAGCTAGGAGGGACCTTGAGCGCTCGCTACTCTCGCGCTACAAGGGAGCAGTAGTTAGATCTAGGCTAAAAAGAGTTCTCAACGAAGCTGTGAAATCGAATGCAACTGCGCGTGAAGAAGGAGTGCGAAGGTTCCCCGATCGGTACATCGCATCTGTCAAGACCCCGGACGGGCGTCTGCTGCGATCGGGTCGTGAGATACGTGACGCCTTTCGGGCGCACTTTCGGGATCGCTTTGCCCGCTGCACTGATCTCCCGCTCTGGGAGTTTCGTAGCTATCTCGCTGACTTCCCCCGCCTTGGGGCGGCTGAAGCGGCTAGTTGCGAGGGTGTGGTTACTGAATGTGAAGTCCGTGATGCATTGAAGCAGGTCGGCATCAACAAGTCGCCGGGACTAGATGGTTTGCCCTACGAAGTGTACTTGAGGATGTCGCACATGTTTTTGCCTATTCTGACGGATATGTTCAACCATTGGTTCGCCCAGGGAGCCATCCCTGGCAGCGCAACCAAGGGCGTGATCACATTGCTGAAGAAAGGCGGCAGGTATGTTTGGGAGGGTTTAGATGATTACAGGCCCATAACTCTGCTTAACACAGAGTTAAAGATTTTGGCCCGGGTCTTAGCGAATCGTTTACAGCTTGTCATTAGCGATCTGATCGGCCCCGAACAGACTTTTGCTGTGAAGTGAAGATCGATCCAGGACAACCTGCACCTGATTCGCGAGGTCCTAGAGGGGATAAAAGACAACACCGAAGCCGCGCTGATCAGTTTAGATCAGTCCAAGGCCTTCGATAGGGTTGACCATCAGTTCTTGGAGTCTGTTTTGGAGACTGCCGGATTCAAACCGGAGTTCCGCAGATGGATTAGCATGATGTACCACAACCCTCAGGCAGTGGTGCAGGTGAACGGAAGGCGTTCGGGGGTGATCACGATCGAGTGATCGGTCCGGCAGGGCTGCCCCCTGTCTCCTCTTCTCTATGTCCTCGCGTTGGAGCCCCTCCTGCGCAGGCTTAGGGATGAGGGGACAAGTCCAGCACTGCGCGGTATCCCATTCGTTGGCCGCCTTGCGGCTAGGGTTTCCGTGTTCGCTGATGACGTCACAGTCTTTGTATCCCGCCACCAGGATATAGAGGCTGTGAAAGAGGCGATTGTCGAGTATGAGCGGATTGCAGGGGCCAAGGTCAACTTTGACAAAAGCGAAGGTTTGCGGCTCGGTGCTTGGAGGGGTAGCAATACTCTTCCAGGGCCCTTCCACTGGAGTGACGGACCCATCCGCATCCTTGGGGTGTGGTTTGGGCCCGACCTCCAACTGGAGCGAAATTGGTCGAAAGTACATGCTAAGGTGAATGCTCAGGTGGGAATCTGGCTTTCAAGGAGGTTGCCCTTAAAGGGCAGGGCGGAGGCGTGCGCCGCGTACGTCTTCCCCTTGATCCTTTACCGATTGGCTGTACTTCCTCTGCCTAAGGCACATCGGTTGGCACAGCAACGATCCCTCTACAGATTGCTCTGGGGAGGTGCAAGGCCGATGGTCCGTAGGCAGGTCTGTATCCAACGTACACGCAACGGGGGTCTGGGTATGCCTGATTTAGAGAGCCACTGGCTTGCTGAAAGACTTTCATATCTGGGCCGTGTCTTGACGGAGGACTCAGTGTGGAGACGAAAGGCGAGTCGGACTTTTCCTCGCCTCAACTCAGACCCAAAGGCTGAAGGTCGACGTAGGCCTTTAGGCGAAGCACAGTTTGTCCGCAAGTGCCGAAAGGCCCTTCATAACCTTCTTGGGTCCAGTGACCTTTCATGGCCTCGGAAGGAA
The DNA here is from genome assembly GCA_963585895.1 of Sepioteuthis lessoniana. Classification (NCBI taxonomy): domain Eukaryota; kingdom Metazoa; phylum Mollusca; class Cephalopoda; order Myopsida; family Loliginidae; genus Sepioteuthis; species Sepioteuthis lessoniana. The sequence continues at coordinate 59,832,856 of OY757936.1, forward strand.
CTGTATCGGGAATTAGTGGTGGGTTCCGCTTCTGATCCTCTCAGCGAGCGGCACGACTGGACGGCGGAGGAGATCCGCTCTCACTGGAATTGGGCGCCAGGATCGAGCTTCTTGAACAACTCCGAGTTCTCGCTCACCTGGCGACTTGTTCGGAACGCGTTATCCCTTCGCGGCTTGAACTTCAAAGCAGGCCTGGCAGACATGCCTGATTGCCCTCGCTGCGTCAGTGGCTTGGAAGAAATGGCTGAGCACGCCTTCTACTACTGCGAGTGAGTCCGCCCGTTTTGGGATCACGTCGGGGAGTGGACGGCTCGCATCGAACCAAAACAGCTCGTGCTGCTCGACGTTGGTTACGTCGTAGACAACGTTCTTCCTCCGTTTCATGGTGGGAAGCGTGTGGTGTTTCTCGCGATCCTAGCTGTAGCCCAAATGGTGATTTGGACGACGCGAAACAAGGGATGGTATGACGATGCAAACTTTTCTCATCGTGATCTGGTTTTGTATTTTCGGCATCAGCTGAGGGTCAAAATCAGATGCGATAGAAAACGCTTGGATCGCATAACATTCAGCAAAAGGTGGGTGAATGCAGCGAGCCTGGTCGTAAGAAAGGGGGCAACGTTGGAGTCATCCTTCCCTCCTCTTCCGGCCCATGGCGTCTACGGTACGGGTCATTAGGGAACCCACCCTTGGTAAGTAGTATTTTTCCCCCTTGTAACCTAGTTAGCAGTATTTTGTGAGTCATTGTCCCCGTCATTTAGTCGTTAGCACTCAAGATCTTCCCTATCCCCATTATTTTTGTACCTCAACCCGTATCCCAGTCCGCTTTTATTGAAGGTCTTGAACATTCATATGTAAAAATCATATTACCCACTTCTATCGACCCATACCGAGCCCGACCCTTTATTTCTTTTCCCCTTATAGATTAGGATTCCCGTCCCACCTAGGGTAGGTCCGGCTTGTTTCTGTTTTTTTCGACCCGGAAAACAGTCGGCCTCCAATTTTATAGACGGGGGGAAGGAGGGAAACCAAACGGGGAATTTTTCCTTGTTTTTCGTGTACATATATTTTTTCGGGGATTTTTCTCCCGTTCCCATCATATCCATTGTAAAAAAAACCATGGGTCGGCGAATGTGGCTAGCTAGGTTCCCCATAGAAAATATAGTCAAGCATGACTGCTCCCTTCCCCTCCCCAAAAAACCTAAGGCCTTGTGCCTTCTTGTATTCTTTACAAGAAATAAAAGGACGGCACTGAGCTATGTCCTGCTTTATTTTTGTCTGCCAGCTGGACGTTTTACGGAGGTATGTGTTATTGTTATTCAACAGATATGTTGTAAAAACCAACCAACCATGAGTTATAATGAATGCTGTCAGTTGACCAAGTCCGTGAGAGCTGGTATATATTAATAGCGAGATAATATGATAATTGATTTGTAGACTATTTGCATGCATGATGGGGATTCCCTAGCTTAGCTTACTTCAAGCAACAGCTTCTGACTCATGATGTCTTTTAGTCTTCATTTAACCAGATGCTTTAAAAAATGTTAGTGCCCTCAAAAGGTCAATCAAAAAAGGGAAATATTATTACCTATTTATCACCTCATTGGACATTGGCATGATGGTTAGAGTGTTTGTCAATGGCTCGGGAGACCTGGGTTCAATACCAGGTCAAGTCATACCAAAGATTCAAAAAATGGTACTTGATGCCTCCTTGCTTAACACTCAGCATTATAAGGTACAGATCAAGGGTAAGTAAGTGGAGCAATCTGGGGAAGGGTGTAGTGCTCTCCCTACACCTTGGTATTGGAGCTAATGGAAAGGGAATCTTCAGGTCGCCCTCGACTGCGGTCGCTCTCGACTGCGGTCGTCAACTATACTTTACTCATCACCCCATCAGAAATGTTACTACTTTATAAATTTTTATTAGTATTTGCATGATTGTGTTTTGAATTAATTAGTCTGATTAATGAAAGGTTAAAAAAATTAGTTAAAAACCGAAAAACTACTTAGACCATTGAAAAAATTAATTTTATTAATTACCAATTATTAAGTTAATTACTAATTAGATTTAGGCTCATTGGAATAAGAAAAACCGGAACATCAGAAAAAGATTGAAAATCAAATTTATACTAATTAAGAAAGGCCTAGTTTCAATCAGCCCTTTAGTTAAGTCTGTTAATGTCGATCTCACAAAGCCCTCCACTTGAAAAAAAAAAGGAGTGTCCTGGGTATGACTCTAAACTGGATCTGCTGGTCAGACTCCAATTCAAGAGATTTGGAGAGTGTGGAGTACTCCTTCATCGCCATTACTCCCAGGTCCACTTTTACCTGATGTGGCAGTAATCAATAGGGTCTCATCTATTGGTCAAACAGATTTGTTTGAAGAAAAATCTAAATATGAATGTGATTCCCAAACCTCAAGGTATAAAATAACCCCAGATAGGTTGACATGCTGTTAAGATGAATCAATGGTATTCAATAGAACCATGTGCCAAAAAAAAAACATTTACAGAACAGCTACACAAAAAATGTAAATCTAAATGTAATTCCCGAACCTCTTGGCATAAATTAACCCTAGATGGGTTGACATGGTGTAAAAATGAACCAATCATATTCGATAGGACCCTGTGCAAAAAAAAAAAAAAAAAAAACTTTTAAGAAACAACTACACAAAAAATGTAAATATGAGATTACTATTATTTGTCTAAATTTCTAACATGAAGCTTGATCATTTTTATCATTTAGAATATTCAAACTCTTGCCTTCATCTTTATTGTTATTCTCACAATGTTTCGGCTGATATGTCCTTCAGCCTTCTTTTGGTGTCTCATATCAAACTTGGGAGCCTACTCAGAATCTTGAACTGAACCCTTTATTTAATCCACAGGGGTAGATTGGTCTAATTCCATGAATTGAATTACCATGACCAGAAAATCCACCGAAAACCTACACATGATATACGGGAACACTGGACAGCTGTTTCGACCTTATCAGGTCTCATCAGCAGTGTATACCGTAATCTCGCGTACTGGTATACACTGCTGATGAGACCGGAATTTTTGGTCATAGTAATTCAATTCACAATATTAATTCTTCTACTTAAAAAATATGTACTTCTGTTCTAATTCCGTTAATTATGACAGGGTACAAGTGTAAAGCTATAGGATTTATTTCCTGTTATTCTTACCTGTTGTTGGGATTGAACCTGCAACCTCCTAAGGATTTCACTCAGAAGCACTTTTCAACCAAATGCCTATATCCACTGCATCATGTGCCCAATAGTCTGAATTACAGGGAGGAACGATAAAATGGTTGTCCTAAAGAAAACAACACTACAGCTTTATTTTAAAACTTTTATTGAAAAAATCAATTCCGGTAACTGGATTATGTAGTACAGCTGACATCTATTCAATGTAGCCGCCTTCAGCCGCAATCAGCGCCTTGATATGGATCCGGAACTAGGAGCATGCCTTTTCTACAAGCACCGGCGGGAGCTCTGCGGATGGCGGTGATCAGGCTGGCTTTGGTGTTATGGGAGGTCATGTTGGTGATGTTCTCGACGTATGACCAAACAAAGTTGTCCAGCGGGTTCAGGTCGGGGGAGGAAGGGGGCCACTGAGAGAAGGGTACAAAGTCGTAGCACTCCTTCTGAAGCCAAGCCTGGGTCTCTTTGGACTTGTGGGGCAGCGCCGAGTCCTGCTGCCACACATAGGGTCTGCCACCGGCCACCTGATTGCACCAGGGGATCACCACACTCTTCAGCACATCCAAGTACACTTTGGTGTTGACTTTCAAGCCGACTTCAAAGATGTGAGGTGGCATGATGTGGCCCTCACTTGAAACCACACCAAAGACCATAACCGTAACCGGAAACTTTGTTTTCATCACCCTGGCCACGTTGAACCGTCCGGATTTGCATTTTGAGGAAGCTGGCAATGGTCTTGTTGTCATAACTTGGATCGGTAGAGAGCATGGGTTGTACAGCGGCACATCTCCGATATCGCTAATTGAACATTGTGTCACTTTCAGACATGATAAAAGGCTCCAATCGCTCTTGGGATTTGTACACAACTGGCCAACAAGTAGATGGTCTGCAACAAAAAAAGAAAACTAGTTTTCATTAAACAGAAATGGAATCATGTCATCTTTTTTAGGGCGACAATTTTATCGTTCCACCCTGTATCTAAGTAATAAAAATGAGTGTACGATGAATGCAATTCACTAACCTCTTGCCATAAAATAACCTTAGACAGACTTAGATGTTACAAAAAATCAATCAATTAAGTAGTCAATCAATAAATCAAAGTTTTTTTATTATTACCCAATAATTAAAAGAAAACAATTAATGACGCCGACTATGCCGATGACGTAGCAATTCTGGCAAATGCACCCACCCAAGCCGAAACCCTACCATAGTCTGGAACAAGTTTCTACAGGCATTGGCCTCCATGTCAATGTACACAAAACGGAATATATGTGCTTTAACCAAACAGGTGACATTTCCAATCTAAACGATACCTCTCTGAAACTAGTAGACAAGTTCACCTACCTAGGAAGCAGTGTCTCATCGACCGAGACAGAAATCGACATGCGACTAATAAAAGCATGGACAGCTATCAATAGGCTATCGGTCATATGGAAATCAGATCTGACCGATAAAATGAAACGCAGTTTCTTCCAAGCAGCGATCGTGTCAATACTGCTATATGGATGCACTACATGGACGCTAACTAAACGGTTGAAGAAAAAGCTTGACGGTAACTACACAAGAATGCTGTGAGCAATATTGAACAGGTCTTGGAGGCAACACCCCACAAAGCAGCAGCTGTACGGCCACTTACCACCTATCATGAAAACTATCCAAATTAGATGAACCAGACATGCAGGACACTGCTGAAGAAGTAGGTACGAGCTCATAAGTGATGTACTCCTATGGACCCCTTCACATGGCTGAGCAAAAGTAGGGCGACCAGCTTGAACCTACATACAGCAGCTCAGTGAGGATATGGGATGTAGCCCTGACGACCTGCTGGAAGCGATGAACGTTAGTGAGAGGTGGTGAGAAAAAGTCTGAGGTATTCGTGCTGATGGTGCAACAAGATGATGATGAATAATTAAAAACAGATTGAAGATAAGAAATTTTCATTCTGTTCATATTGTTATGGCATAATTTGTAAACAAATGACTAGGTTCTTGCAGGTACAATCTTGGTGGCAGTATCACCTACTAAATGACTCAACCACTCTCCATAATACCGGAAGACGCAGCAATACAAAGTCAGTCTAGATCCGTAAACTAACCTCGCCCTCATGCGATTATGCGAACCAGCTTACCATCCTCTATTCTTGTAGATATATACCTATACTAATCGTGGTGTTCTGTTCTCTTTGTGACCCCTTCCAGGGCCATAACACAGTGAGAAGAAAACATGAGAGGAAGAGATTAATGACATCAACAAAAGACAACATGGGAGCATGCAAGCAATGGAGCTTAAAAACTTTTTGAGAGATAAGTAAATTTGGAAAGGTGCCTGTGGTGTAATGGTTATGGAGGTGCCCGTGGTGTAATGGTTATCGTCCAAAGAAATGGACACGGTGACACGAGTTCAAATCCTGGACAAGACTGATTGCATTTCACATAGCACTAATACCCTTGGGAAAGGTATGAATCCAATTATTCTCCTCCAGCTATGGGTAAATAGTAGGGCAGACTGATTTCTTCAGCCTTGGGGAGGCAACTAGTCTAGAAGGAAAACTCTGAATTCAAACCTGTTAAACTCCGCTTAAAAATTGATCTTGTGTCATATCCTACTTGAGTGGAGGGGTTGGTAATATGATAAGTAAAGTTGGCGACCTTAGTCGAGGGTGACCTGAAAGCTCCCTTTTCAATAGCTACCACTTGGATTGCTTCAATTTACCCTTGATCCATACCTTGTAATGCGGAGTGGTAACCAAGGTGGCATCAAGTACCATTTTTTGAGTCCTTGGTATGATTTGACCTGGGATTGAACCCCGGTCTCCTGGACCATTGATGAACATTCTACAGATTAGGCCAATTTGAGATAGTTGCCCAGAAGACGGCAACCAAGCTATGTCATGTTTTGCACCAGCTCAAAAATTATAACAAAGATCACATTTCAAGATAAGCTATTGAGTCTTGATGAACAGACCCAGCAATTATAAATTGGTTTGGAAGAATTAATATTTTGTAAAGGATTTTTTGTAGTGTACTTATTTATAGAGATGATGAGAAAAAGAAAAAACTATGTATATGTCTGTTGTTATTTTTTCAATATCACAAAAAAAAATGGTTAAAAGTAGGCTTTCTAGCCTTGGTATGGAACAAACCTAGAAAAAGAACAATTTTAAACTAACCTCCTGACCAATACAACATGGGCTAGTATGGCAGGATGAGTTCAATTACTCACCATATCTTGCAGATTTTGGTTTGGTTTTATGGCATATCAACTATTGTAAGTTATTTAATGCCAAATCCACTTTATACATTTATATTAAATATATATGATTTGGTTTGGTTTTATCGCATATCAACTATTGTAGGTTATCTAATGCCAAATCCTTTTTATAACTATATATCAAATATATCTGATTAGCTTTGGCAAGGTTTTATGGCATATCAACCATTGTAGGTTATTTAATGCCAAATCTTCTTTATAAATATATATATAAAATATATGATTTGGTTTGGTTTGGTTTGGTTTTATGTAAGTTAATGCCATGACATGTATATTAGATATATGATTTATCAACACATTTTGTAGATACACACAGATAAATGAATCAACAGTTCGATTTCCAGCAATTCCATTTTGCATTAGTCAACAAAGTTAAATGGTTCAAAGTATTGCTTTCTATATATCATTAAAAGTTCAACTAAATATCAGCAATTTGTTTACACACAGTTAAATGATCAAACAGTTCTATTTCAAATAATTCAGTTTGGCATAAGTCATTTGTTTGCTACCACTCTGGACCAGAATGGACCAGGGAGCAATGGCAATGAATGGTCACTTTGCATTGACCAAAGCTCAAGCATTACTGGAGCCTCACCATCAGATTGTTTTGTGTCATATACAAGACATTCGTTGGAGGGGTCTTACCCCTATGAAGAATTGCATTTGGTGTATTCTACAGCCCCAGCCAACTGGGCTGGATTGGTCAGTGCTAGAAAGGATATTTGATCAAGTCTCCACTCACCAAGCATTAGTTTATCCTATTATACACTGACACTGGATGAACAGGAGGAAAGACATGACTAACTCATTTAGACATAAAAGAACATTTAATATATATACATAAAATACATGCTAGAAGCATTGACTTGAATACAAAAATGTTTCCCAACCATTGAAATATGCATACATTGATCCATGAACAAGAAGTATCTGAAAGGACAGCATAAAAGGAAAATGGTTTTCTTGACATTGATGGTCATAGCCATGTGTGTTTTATGTTTCAGCAGGAAAGACTTTGGTTTGATTTGGTCTAATGGCATACCAACCATTGTAGACTATTTAATGCAAAATCCTCTTTATACATATGCATTAAATATATATGATTTGGTTTGGTTGGGTTTTATGGCATATCAACCATTGTAGGTTATTTAATGCAAAATCCTCTTAATACATATATATTAAATATATATGATTTGGTTGAGTTTGGTTGGGTTTTATGGCATATCAACCATTGTAGATTATTTAATGCCAAATCCTCTTTATACATATATATTAAATATATAAGGTTTGCTTGGGTTTTATGGCATATCAACCATTGTAAATTATTTAATACCAAATCCTTTTTGTACATGTATTAAACATATATGATTTGTCTACAAATTATCTGCAGGAAAAACATTTTTAAATGAACCAGAACTCATTTGTTTGCAAACAGTTAATTTGTTTCAAATATTACGATTCAACACTAATAATTCTATTCAACATCACTCACTCATTTGCACACAGTTAAATGGTTTCAAGTATTGCTATATGGCACTAACACTCCAATTTAACATCAGTCCTTTGTTTGTACACGGTTAAATGGTCAAACAGTTCTTTTTGAGCCATAGATGAGATCCTATCAGGTACTACAACTATGGGTCAGTGGAACTGAGAGTAATGTCTATGAAGAGGTACTCCACATTTCCCAGAGCTCCACAACTGAAGCCTCACCATCTGATGATTCAGTGTCATATCTGGGACGCTCATTGAGGGTGAGGTCATTACCTTCTACAGAGATGCAGTCAGTATATTCTACAACCCCAGTCAACTGGACTGTTCATTGTTAAATCCAACACCCATTTGTAGGAGAGAAGATAAAGTTTTTCTTTTCAAAGAACAATGGTAAAAAGGTATGTCTTCATTGTTCAAAGAATAGAGATAGAAGAGAATGTATTTAACATTATGGATTATGAGATTGACATGTGACCATCAACAAATATGTTCCTTTTCCAAGGGAGACAATAAATAATTGTATCCCTACACAGGCTTTAAAGAAATCCAAGTTCTTAAATGGTCTGAGATTTGATCAATATAATAAATTATCTGTTATATAATATCACCGTATACTTTAATAGGGAAAGTCTATATTTTTTTACAAGCAATTAGTGGTAGAGTGTTCGCCAATGGCCCTTGAGACCGGGGTTCAATCTCAGGTCGAGTCATACCAAAAACTCAAAAAGTGGTACTTGATACCTCCTTGCTTAACACTCAGCTTTTTAAGGTACATTTCAAGGGTAAATGGGAGCAATCCAGGGAAAGGAGTAGTACCCTCCCTTACACCTCAGTGTAGTAGCTATTGAAAAGGGAGTTTTCGGATAGCCCTCGACTACAGTTGCTAACTTTACTTTTTACTTATATAGCTGATAGCTATTTCGTTTTTATAGATATGCACCACCATTTTATGTAAAGACCAAATTTGTACAAATAACAACAAATGAATAAAGCAGAAGATAATGGCAGCCATATTAGATTCAAATCTATGCTTGCTTAATGAAGAATTCCGCTGTTGAGTTGATTGCTGAGAGGAAAGATTTTGCAACATTATTTTATTGTTTATGCTTCTACTTGGCTCAATTTTTTTGGTATAATATTACTATCATTTTTTTTTTAATTAGTTTTGTTTCATTGTGAGATTTATTTTCCATTTGCAAAGGGACACTTTGATACTGTTAAATTTACTGAAAAAGACTTAACACTTCCATTTTAAATATTTCTCATTCAAATTATTTGTAGTGTTATGTTTTTTGTATTCTTTCAGCTTTATCAAATGCTTTCACAAAACAAAATGATATCTTTTGTTGTCTTTTTAAAAATGGTGCTAACTGATTTTATATATTGTTTGTATTTTGATTTGTTATGTACTCATATAAGAAAACTTGTCTTTATAACAGGTTGTAATTTTTTAAAAACTTCATAGCACAAAAGCAAGCAAATGAGCAAAAATAAAAGATGTTTAAGATAATAAAACCTTGCATAACAGAAGTTTTAATTTGTTTTTAATATTCCAAGATGAAAAATTTTCATTAATTTCTGACTTGTTTTCTTTTCTTCTCACAACATTCTTGATTAAATACATTCTAACAGTTCAAGTAAACATTATGCAATCGTAATAAAAGAATAACTTTTGATTTGACTGGAATGAGCAAACCATTTCCCAGAAGCTCATCTTACATGGATGCTGCATTTTTCAATTCAACCAGTTGTTATTGTATGAGGTTTGTTGTTGTTTTTGTTCTTCTTCTTCTAAAGAATGAGGCAGTGAGTGGTTTTGTTTTTGTTGTTGTTGTTCTTCTTCTAAATAATGAGGCAGTGAGAGGTCTTGTTGTTGTTTTTGTTCTTCTTCTTCTTCTTCTAAAGAATGAGGCAGTGAGAGGTCTTGTTGTTGTTTTTTTTGTTGTTCTTCTTCTTCTTCTTCTTCTTCTAAAGAATGAGGCAGTGAGAGGTCTTGTTGTTATTTTTGTTGTTGTTGTTGTTCTTCTTCTTCTAAAGAATGAGGCAGTGAGAGGTTTTGTTGTTGTTTTTGTTCTTCTTCTTCTTCTTCTTCTTGTTCTTCTAAAGAATGAGGGAATTTGAGGTTTTTTGCTATTGTTGTTACTATTGTTGTTCTTCTTCTAAAGAATAAAGCTGTCAGTGTTTTTTGTTGTTCTTCTTCTTCTTCTTGTTCTAAAGAATGAGTCAGTAAGAAGTTTTTTTGTTGTTGATGTTTATATTACAACATTCTTTGTTTAATACATTCCAACTGTTACAGTAAACATTTTGGAATTGAAATAAAAAATAAATTCAGACCAGATTTGAACTTGCAACCCATTTCTCTATAGTTCATTACACATGGATGCTACCTTCACCAATTCAACCACACAAGTCTACTCATCAATCAAGGCTTCTGCCCTGTCAGGGGACTGAGAGTATGCTTACTCTAAGCCCTTCAGTGGGTTAGCACCCAGCCGCCACTAAAGGTTATGTCTTGGGTATGATGCAAGACTGTATCTGTTGGTGTGGCTACAGTTCTAGAACTCAGGATAAGTACTGAGTGCCCTTGTATGGCGATTACTTTTAGGTATATTCCTGGTCAGAATGGTAGTATCTGTTCAGGTCCTGTCAATGGCTCAAATAGACCTGTTTCAAAATGATTCCTATTTGATAGGAATACTTGATACCATATAACTGAAAATTATTTGTATTTAAACTAGTTACTTTTTTTTGCAAAAAAGAAGCAGAAGGCACCCCACAAAAACAATTACTGACGACTACGCCGATGACATAGCGATACTGGCAAATACATCCAACCAAGCTGAAACACTACAGCATAGTTTGGAATGAGCTGCCGCAGGCATTGGCCTCCATGCGAATGCACACAAAATGGAATATATGTGCTATAATCAAACAGGCAACATCACCACACTAGATGGAACCCCTCTGAAACTAGTAGACAAATTCACCTACCTAGGAAGCAGCCTCTCATTAACCGAAAAGGATATCGACACGTGGCTAACCAAGGCATAGACAGCTATAGATAAGCTATCGATCATATGGAAATCAGACCTGACCGATAAAATGAAACGCAGTTTCTTCCAGGCAATGGTCGTATCGATACTGCTGTATGGATGCACTACTTGGACGCTAACTAAACTGCTGGAGAAAAAGCTAGACGGCAATCACACAAGAATGCTCCAAGCAATATTGAACAAGTCCTGGCGGCAACAGCCCACAAGACACCAACTATACGGCCACCTACCTCCAATCATGAAAACTATCCAAGTTAGACGAATCAGACATGTGGGACACTGCTGGAGAAGCAGGGACGAGCTCATAAGTGATGTACTCCTATGGACCCTCACATATGGCCAGGCAAAAGCAGGACAACCAGCTCAAATATACATTCAGCAGCTATATGAGGATACAGGATGTAGCCCTGAAGACATACCAGAGGCGATTTATGATAGGGAGGAGTGGCAAGAGAAGGTCAGGGATATCTCTGCTAGCGGCACAACATGATGATGATGATGAAACTAGTTACTTGAAGACGTAATTGTTTACTAAATATTATCATTAGTTCCACCGAAACCCTGCAACATAGTTTGGAATGAGCAGTTGCTGGCAGAGGCCTCTATGTCAATGCACACAAGACAGAATATATGTGCTTTAATCAAACAGGCGACATCTCCACACTAAACGGTAGCTCTCTAAAACTAGTAGACGAGTTCACTTACCAAGAAAGTAGTATCTCATCAACTGAGACAGACATCAACATGTGACTAGCAAATGCATGGACAGCTATTGATAGACTATCAGTCATATAGAAGCAAGACGTGACCGATAAAATGAAATCTAGTTTTTTCCAAGCAGCGGTCATGTCGATATTGTTGTATGGATGCACTACAGGGACGCTAACTAAATGTATGGAGAAAAAGCAACTACACAAGAATGCTGTGAGCAATATTGAACAAGTCCTGGAGGCAGCACCCCACAAAGCAGCAGCTGTATGGCCACTTACCACCCATCACAAAAAATATCCTAGTTAGACGGAACAAACATGCAGAACACTGCTGGAGAAGTAAGGATGAGCTCATAAGTGACATACTCCTGTGGACCCCTTCACATGGACAAGCAAAAGCAAGATGACCAGCTCGAACTTACATACAACAGCTCTGTGCCGTTACAGGATGTAGCCTTGAAGACCTACCAGAAGCAATGGACAATAGAGAAGGGTGGCGGGAGAGGTTCAGGGATATCCATGCCGATGGCGTGACAAGATGATGATAATCATCATTAGTTTCTTGAAACTGTTTGCAAACAAATGACTATAAGTAAATAGAAAAAAAAAGTAAGGAAGTCAGAACACCAGAGTTGATTGACCAAAGGGTTAGGGTTAGGGTTACTATGCTGAGGTTTTAAGGGAGTTCAGTAAGAGATTCCGTCAGAAGAGGCCAACACTCTTCAAATTGGGTCAGTGGCATTTCCACCAGGACAATGCACCAGTCTACAACTCCATTCTTGTCACAGACTATTTGACCAAGATGGGCATCAAGACAGTTCCTTACCCTCCCTATAGCCCAGACCTTGCTCCCTGTGACTTTTAGTTATTCCCTAAGCTCACAGGCTATCGTTTTGAGACAATTGAAGAGATGAAAGAGGCTGTGACGAAGGTCATTGACACACTCACTCAAGAGAACTTCCATGGGGCCTTCCTGATGTTGTTGGAACGTACATTGGGGCCTTCCTGATGTTGTTGGAACGGAGGAGGTTACTTCGAAGGGGACAAGAGTTTCATGTGTGTACTATCAGTAAAAGAGCTCATAAGAAAAAAAGTCTGGAAACTTATCTAATGATCCTCATGTATGATTTGGTTTGGTTGTGTTTTAAGGCATATCAACCTTTGTAGGTTATCTAATGCCAAATCTTTTTTATACATATATATCAAATATATATGATTTGGTTTGGGTTTATGGCATATCAACCATTGTAGGTTATTTAATGCCAAATCCTCTTTATCCTTATATATTAGATATATATGATTTGTAAACACACTTTCTTAAGACTTTTACCTGACCCTAAGCTCAATCTTTTGCATGCAGTTAAATGGTTCCAAGTATTGCTATGTATCAGTAACAATTTATCAAAGCATCAGTCATTTGATTATATACATTTAAATAATCAAACAGTTCTATTTCTAATGATTCAATTTCACTGCCAATATCAACTGAGCATGGATTGAATAATCCACTTGCGATCAGACAATATAGCGCTGGTTTTAGAAGTTCTAAACTCAGGATAAAAATCTTGAAGATCAGGAGATTAGAGGACATCAATCCACAATTGACGAGCAATATCTGAAAACTCTTGCTGAACAAAACCCACATCAAAGTGTCAAAAAAAATGTCTCAGGCAACAGATGTTAGCATTTCAAAAATATCAAATCATCTCAAGTGAAAGAGCTTAAAACTTTGAAGTGTGTTCAATGCTATTTCTGCCGAATATGAATGATTCATTTCTTGATCTAATAGTGACTTGTGAAGAAAAAATAGATTTTTTGTGACAATTGTAAATGATTGCCTCAACGGCTTGATCATGACAAAGCCCCTAAACACTTTCATGAATCGAAATTGCATAAAGAGAAGATTATAGTGATTGTCTGATGGGCTGCCATTAATGTTGTCCAACTTTCTGGAATTCAACCAATGAATCACTCTGGAAGTTTACAGCCAGCAATGGATGAAATGCACATTCAGTTTATCAAAATGCAACCAGCGATGGCTAATCAACAAGGTCCAATTTTGTTTCATGACACTGCTCGGCCACATGTTGCCAGGGTGACACTACAGAACGTCACTGACTTGGGATATGAGACATTTCCACATCCACCATTTTCTCCTGATCTCTCACCTACTGACTACCATTTTTTTTCAAGCATTTGTCCAAAAAAAATTCTGTTCCAAAGGAGAAGTCAGAACTACATTAAAAGATTTCTTGGCATGAAAACCTTTTGCATTTTATAGTATAGGCGTAAAAAGACATGCTAATTGATGGCAGAAATGCATAGATGTTCAGAGATCATATTTTGATAGATTCAAACACTGTTTATGTTGATTAATTTGAAATTAAAGCTTATTCTGAAATTAGACAGTTTTTTTAAGCAATCTAATATTACATACCAATATATAATTTTTATTATTTCTATTACATCATCTTTCTTTCTGCATGCTGTTCCTTTAAAAACTCAGTACCCCAAGGTACATTCATTAATATTACATACCAATATATAATTTGTATTATTTCTATTACATCATCTTTCTTTCTGCATGCTGTTCCTTTAAAAAACGCAGTACCCCAAGGTACATTCATTAATATTACATACCAATATATAATTTGTATTATTTCTATTACATCATGTTTCTTTCTGTGTGCTGTTCCTTGAAAAAATGCAGTACCCCAAGGTACATTCACTAATATTATATACCCATATATAATCATTTCCACATCCACCATATTTTTCCGATCTCTTACCCACTGACTACCATTTTTTTTTCAAGTATCTGAATAATTTTTTACTCCAAAAACATTCCATTTAAAAGAGAAGTCAAAACTGCATTTAAAGATTTCTGGGTATAAAAACCTTTCAAGTTTAATTGTACAGGCATAAATAACCTCATTTATTGATGGCAGAAATGCATCAATATTCAGGGATTATATTTTGACTGATTGAGACACTGTTCACCTTCATTAATTCCAGAATAAAGTTTGTTGTTGGATCGTGTAGAGGTTGTTGGTGGATATACTGAATGAGTTCCTATTGGAAGGTAGCAAGGGAAATTTTCAAGTGAATCAAAGCATCAATAAAAGAAAGAAACAGTACAAGTAACAAGTTAAAAAGTTTGAGTTGCAACAAGACTTTTCTTTTATATATATCTTATTATATACATTTTCTCAATGAACGAATGGAACATATAAAGTCTATTTAATATTGCAAATAAGTCACATGATATAATTTTAAAAACAAATGCTGATATACTCATAAAATAGTCAACTTTCTCCTGATGTATAGATTTTTCCTACGTTTTTATATTATTTTTTAAACATCCATCATTGATTTAACATCACTAATATCATCACTCACAGTCCGGATGATGGTTCATTAGAACAGAAACATTATAATGTCAACTTTGTTTCATAATAAATTTCTCCTTCTGCTTGGATTACCTTGTTATCATTTTTCTCTATATTGCTGGATTTCACTCCATTATCTACTTCCATATATTTTTGCACTCAATGAACAACAGGTTACAAAAGATGTGGAATGGATATGAATTTTTGAATAAAAAGTCTTGATAGTATTCTGAAAACTTACTCGTTTATCAGTCTTAAAATTCTTTGATAATAAACCTCTTTGAATTTGTGTGCCTCTAATCCTATCATCTACTCACTGATTCTCTTGTCTGCAGGATCTTTTCCTTTTCAAAAATTTCCCTTCCCTATTTTCTTTGACTCTTTTTCCTTTTATTTCTCAAATTTTCTCTCTTTACTTCCTGTTCCTCAAATTCTTTGTTTCTTTAAAAGTTTTTGAAATGGAAGATGGTGTTGATCAGTCTAGTTTGGTCTATTCTTATTATATGATTCTTTTCTTTGTTTCTTAAATCCGTTCCTGATAAAAATATCCTACTTGTGAACCTTTACAAGTTTATTCTAAAATCAGAAATTATTTTCCAAATAAGCTATTATACATATACATATATATATATATATATATATACCAACCCCTCCACTCGGGCAGGATATGACACAAGGTCAATTTTTAAGCGGAGTTTAACAGGTTAGAGTTCAGATTTTTCCTTCTCCTAGACTAGTTGCCTCACCAAGACTGAAGAACCCAGTCTGCCCTACTATTTACCCATAGCTGGAAGGAGAATTATTGGATTCATACCTTTCCCAACGGTATTAGTGCTACGTGAAATGCAATCAGTCTCATCCAGGATTTGAACTCGTGTCTCTGTGTCCATTTCCTACGATGATAACCATTACACCACAGGCACCTTCATATATATATATATATATATGTGCATGTGTGTGTGTGTGTGTAAGTGTGTGTGACTGGATTTGGCTTAACACTTATGCTATTCAAATCAAAAGAGTCATATTTGATAAGTCTCTTCTTCTACATAGTTGGTATTTGAACAAGCGTTTTCAATTTTCCATATTTGAAACCTGAAAGGTGATCTTTCTTTCTCACACACATAAGCTACCAATTATGCAAAAAGTTTAATTTTGAAATTTTAATTACAGTTACATTTAATTCTCTGACCTCCTTTTGCAATTAGACAGATTTAGTTATATATATATATATATATATATATACCTCATCAGCCTTTTTCTCATTCCACTGTAATTCTCTTTCTCCCAGAGAGGTTGCCTTATGAGGCTAGAGTACCCAATCTGCTTTTTATTTTCTGTGACAATTACTGATATGTCACACAAACATCCTTATATATATATATATATATATATATATTACTAATTTTTATAACTATTTCTGATATATATAACAATTACTGATATGTCACTCAAACATCCTAATATATATATATATATATATATATATATATATATATATATATATATTTTATCAATTTTTATAACTCTTCTATAGTTCTGATGGTATGAAAAAACCCAGATGATACATCTACAAATAATAGGTTAGGTTAGGTTTCTTTGTTTAATAGCATATCAATCTTTGTCAGTTATCTAATGCTAACGCCATTCTCCTAGAACATAGTGGTACTATTTAACCCATAGCTGGGAGGATAAGGGGGTTCATACCTTTCCCTTGGGTATTTGTCAGAAAGTTAACGTAATAGCACAACAGGAGTTCAAACTCACTTACCACGATTTCGCAGTCCATCACTTTAACCATTACACCATGAGGACACCCCTGCAAATAATAGATATTACACAAACTAATATCTGAGGAAAAAAGATTTGGTAAAAAAGAAAAGACTTAAAATATACGTACTACTGGAAAATAATCAACCAATAATGTATGCCTTGTCAAAAAAAAAGCACTGACAGAATTCCTTTAGCTAAATGTAAGAGTGCTTGATATACTAAATAGACTTTTAATCAATAAAATGAAGTTTTGGTCCAATACTTCTTTTATCAGAATCATTCTGACAATCTGGTTAGGTAAAACTGTAATAGGTTCTTTCTGACTCTGTAGGCATTTACACACACACACACACACACACACACACACACACACACACACACACACACACATATATATATATATATATATATATATTGACCAATCTGACCTGTGTATCCATATACACTCCTATTTGTTTACAATCTTGGAGACATCACCAAATGAACTTCAGCTATCCATTGTGGAAACATTACTTATAAAAAAAAATACCAACCAGAATTATGTATACAAAAGCAATCCTAAACTCCATTGGTTTTAATAACCTTCTCAGACAATTAGAAGAAACTCTGCTGGCTTACAGTTATTTTTTTTTCAATTTGTTTTTCTTCACCCCTCCTGGATTTTTCTTTGGTTACAATCCCATGCTTACTTCCTCTAGTACAAAATGGATTGTCAATGATTTTCTCCGAAAAAAAATAAACCAAAAAAGGGTCCTCATTTTAAGGATTTTAATTCGTTTTATAAGTTTTAAATGTTCTTAATATCATGCACATGCTTTTTAAAGCAATATATATATATATATATATATATATATATATATATATATATATATATATATAAAGAAAGGGACAAGCTTAGCATAATAGTTATTGACATTGGATATGAAATCTGCAACCCAAGTTCAAATCCTGGGTATGGCAGTTTTTTTTTTCACTTCAGGCTAATGCCCTTGAGAAAGGTATAAATCCATCTTTTCTTCCCCTAGCTATGAGAAAATAGTGGGGCAGACTGAGTTGTTTAGCCTTGATTAGCCAACCAGTCTAAAAGAAGAAAAACTCTGAATTCAAACAAGCTTTATTTACTCTGATTAAAAATTGACCCTGTGTCATATCCTATTCATGGTGTAGGGGCTGTGTAAGATACATAAACACACACACACTCACACACGCATGCACACACACACACATATATATATATATATATATAGAGAGAGAGAGAGAGTGAGAATGAAGGAAAGAGAGAAAGAGAGAGATAGAGAAAGAGAGAAAGAAAGAAAGAAAGAAAGAAAGAAAGAGAGAATGAGATAAAGAGAGAGAATTAGTGCAAGAAAGAAAGAAAGAGAGAGAGAATTAGAGAAAGAAAGAAATAGAGAGAGAAAGAGAGAGAGAATTAGAGAAAGAAAGAAATAGAGAGAGAAAGAGAGAGAGAGAGAAAGAGAGAGAGAGAGATTTTTCATCCATAAACCAGCCCTGTGATAGATCCAAGGATTTCTGTAAAGCATCTGCTTGTCATAAGTGTTTTATGCTGAATAATGAAATTCTTCTGCCAAATGCTGACAAAACAAAATAAAGAATTTTCCTTCATGAAAATTTTTTAAACTCCCCTCATTAACCCAAGAAAAAATTTGGAATTTTCTTTTTCTTTTTTTCTTTTTTCAGCTTCTGGAACCTTGTTGATATTTCATGAAGTGGATTCAGTTTTTGTCTAATTAAAACATCTTAAGATGATCTGGTAATTTTTCTAGATAAAAAGAGTCAGGGAATTATGGCTACATTCATATATATATATATATATATATATACGCATACAAACGTATCACTATAATATATATATATATGTATATATATATATATACAAATATATCTTTATAATATATATATATATATATATATAGCCCAGTCAGCTGCACCGAGTAGGACCCCACCTCAACAAGTTTCCTGGATATGACACCATATAATCTGATAGTGAGGTTCCAGTGATGCTGGAGCTTTGGGGAATCCAGAGTACCTCTTCATTGCCATTGCTGCAAGGTCCACTCTTGCCCAGAATGGTAGCACCTGATAGGGCTCTATATATGGGTCAAATAGAACTAAATTGTATACTTATGCTAAGATGAATTCTTTGAATTAGAAATGTTGGACTAAACTGAATAGCTTGAAATAGAAATGTTTTTGACAATTAAACTGTAAAAAAGAAAGTAAAGTTAGCAGCCATGGTCAAGGGTGACTCAAAAGCTCCTTTTTCAATTGCTACAACACCGAGGTGTCAGGAAGGGTGCTACTCCTTTTCCTGGATTGCTCCACTTTACGCTTGATATGTACCTTATATTGCTGAGCGTTAAGCGGGGAGGCATCAAATACCATTTTTTGAGTCTTTGGTATGATTCAACCTAGGATTGAACCCCAGTCTCCCAGGCCATTGGAGAACACTCTAACCACTAGGCCTTACTTACATTTAAACTGTGTGCTTATGCTAAACTGAATTGTTTGAAATAGAACTGATTATTTTTTGAAAATGGATTTGGCATTAAATAACCTACAAAAGTTGATATGTCATAAAACCCAAACAACCACCCAACCAACTATATATATATATATATATATATGCACAAACATACATTTATATAGGTTGGTTTGGTTTGATATGGTTTGGTTTCTTTGTTTTTTGAGAGTTAATATCAAAGTCATTTTGGTAAAAGGAGTGTAGACATATTATTTTACCAAAATCTGTGGATGGTAAAGAAGTTCATTCTTCTTCCAAGAGTAAGTTGTAAAGTTGGCGACCTTATTTGAGAGTAACCCGAGGGCTCCGTTTTTGATAGCTTCCACACCAATGTGTAGGGGAGGCACTACTCCATTCCCTGGATTGCTCCACTTTACCCTTGATGTGTATCTTATAATGCTGAGTGTCAAACAAGGCGGCATCAAGTACCATTTTTTGAGTCATTGGTATGACTTGACCTGGGATTGAACACCAGTCTCCCAGACCATTAGTGAACACTCTACTCATGCTAATGGCTCAGTGTATTTTCCAAGAGTAATAGTCCAAAATAGTGCAACTGGTGTTCAAAGTTGCTTACCAAGGTCGCAGTTCAGCACATTAGTTCTTTACATTATAAGAACTCCCTACAATATATATATATATATATATATGTGTGTGTGTGTGTGTGTGTGTGTGTACACACAAAAAAAAGCTTTCAAGTTCCCAAATGAAAACGATCATGGGTTTTCTGGTCTTATATCTTTTTTATACTCGTCAGAATTGCAGTTTTTTAGAATTTAACAAGGTGTGTTTATCTGTCATGTTGTTCCTATCTGACAATCTGTGCAACTTGATCTTTCTTTCTTTCTTTCTTTCTTTCTCTGTCAACCTATCTATCAACCTATCTATCTTAGGTTGTTTCTATCTGACAATCTGTGCAACTTGATCTTTCTTTCTTTCTTTCTTTCTTTCTTTGTCAACCTATCTATCAATCTATCTTAGGTTGTTTCTATCTGACAATCTGTGCAACTTGATCTTTCTTTCTTTCTTTCTTATCAAATCTGGTCAATAGTGTCTCTCATTTTATACATATCAGTATCTATCTATCTATCTATCTAAATTCGAAGATAGCTACCTCTCTTCTTCTCTCTCTATTTCTCTCTCCCTATATATTTCCCTGTCCATTTATAATTTATCTCTCTTCATGCTTGACAGTGTATCGGTCTATCTATCTCACAATCTTTCCTACTTCACAAACTATTTACTGATCTCTGTACCAAAACTAACCCGCAATTTTAAATCTTCGGTTCTTCGTCTGTTCACATTGATCTGTTTCAGGCTTTTTTATCAACTATTTCATTGAGCTTTTTCTTTTGCTTAAGTGTTGGAGGGTTAATAGTATCTAAAGAGGTTAAATGTTATTCAGTTTCAGGTCATTTGATTTAACATATCAACCTTTGTGTTTTATTTAATGCCAAATCCTGCTTATATATATAGGCACATGTATCTTCATAAATACACATACAAAATATCACTTACATGTCCACACACAATAATACGTAAATAAAACCTACACAAACACACACACACACACGCGCGCATGCATAAAGAGTTGTATACAATTCTAAGATTTTTTTTACTGTATTTTTTTTTATATTTTCGATTTCTTCAATATCTTTCGTTCTCTGCCTGATGATTGCTGTTTATAAGACATCATGAAACCTGTTATTGAAGACAAGCTTTCATGCTATTAAATATATATAAAAACTGATATATATTTACTTATATGTGTGTGTGTGTGTGTCTAGATCCCAACCCGACACTAGAAAAATAATAGGGAGTCTTGAAAAAATAAAATCAAAAATAATAAAAGTTCCATTGTCTTTAACAAAATTTGTTCGAATAATAAATTGTTGCCTAAATATACACTCATTTTTATCATCAGAGTTTTTCACAGGAATTTAAGTAACAGCAAGACCCATCAAGTCTCCAGGACTCTTCTCAGTATTCTGGCCATTCTTAATAATGCTGTCGTTTGGATGGTCTCCACTCGTCCGCCAACTTCCAAGTTCTCCAGACCCTTTAATAATCCTTTAGTTAATGTGCCAAAAGCACCAATCATAATTGGTACAATCATCACTTTCATGTTCCATAGCTTTTACAATTCTCTAGCAAGGTCGAGGTACTTATTCTTCTTTTTACATTCTTTCAGTTTTATTTTGTGGTCCGCTGAGACAGCAAAGTGGACAATTTTACAAATTCTCTTTTTCTCGATTATTATAAGGTCTGGTCTTCTGGCCGGGATTAATAATTATTATTACTATTATTATTCCTTGGAAGTTTTTCACGCCGACGTCAGCTGATAGTTTTTCACTGATGTATGAATGAATGCAATTTCTTAAAGTGTCCAGGACTCTTCTCAGTATTCTGGCATACCTCAACAAAGGTATAATTCAGATGGTCTCAGCTCGTCCACCGATTTCTAACTCTTCCACTCCACAAACCAAACTTTTGGAGATCGTTCAAAGCACACCAATTACTTTTAGGTTTGTAGAGAAGAGGAAAATCTCGTATTTTGGTTTGGCGCGCTATTTAATTCAATACTAAATTTCACCCAATCAGGATGACTTATCCTATTCAGCCCGGACCTTCATTTCCGGCTAGCAAAACGGGTGAGCGGCCAAATCAACTCTCTTCAGCGTGAGACGGCGACCAGAACAGACGTGCTCTGGTCGTCCCTGCTTAGCGATGCTTTTTAGCTAAACAAGCCACCCAGTGTGGTCATCTCACTGTGGCTTTAACACTAGCAGCAGCAATATGGACACTCAACGAGGGAACCATCTAATTTATGGATTCTTTACGAGGAATCCCAGTTGAACATAAATTAGAAACATTCAGCATGCCTTCCACAGGCACCCCTTCATGTCACCCCAAAAATTGACGATGTCGATTCGAGCGTAACTCCGCTCTCGACACACAAAACTACACGGTGACTTGAAACGCATCCCTCACACGTCCAACAACACGCTGCCATCTCAACAGCCCGCTAAGCCATTTCGTCTCAAACATCCAACAAGCCTAAACACCACGAGTCTTGCAGCACCAAAAACAAACCATATTCAAAGCTGCAAATAAAGAACTTTCGTTGTTTCGTAATTCATTTGTGTTGCCTTAAAAAATATAGCTAAACAAATAACCATTTCACCCACAGCTATAGGTTTTAAAATTGAAGCCACCAACCCACGAAAAGTATTCGTATGCTATTGCTTTCTTAGTACAATTTTACCAAAATTACTAAGAGTTGAATGGTTTTACAGTAGTTGAATTACCTCTCCTAGCCTTTGAATTATCTAGTATTAAACCATGTTTAGCTAGGGAGTAGGAGGAAAGTGAATCATAAAAAAGGAAAAGCAAATGGGAAAAGGACTAATACTTATGTTATCTGAACAGAGAGACGAGTCGATATTTCTTAATAACAAAACAAAAGTTTCCCTCAAAAATAATCTATTTCAAAGCAAATAAAACAATACAACTATTCAACATTAATACACACATCCATTTTACATATTTTTCCTTATGAATGTCGAAATACATTCAACGTAGGAACCAAAAATAAATTTACATTCAAACAACAATATTCGTAGATAAATATAAGGAGTGAGTGAGTGGAATTACGAACGACTTACTAGAACCGTCAACCTCATAAGGTTTTATGCTCTTAGCAAATAATAAAATACGATTCTTTGGTATTTTATTTCAAAGTTCTTTTTTTCAAGCTAATTTTCCGGGTTTATCATTTCTGCGATGCTTTCTTCATAGTTTGAAATAGCTTCGGGAATCTTCAGCGCCTTGTCTTGGGTTGACCTGTTGGAAGAAGCTATTTCTTAAGTTTTTGCCTCGTGTAGAAACCACCACTTCCTTCTGTTCGAGCCGAGAAGAAATTCCTTCTGCTTCTCGAATATCTACTTTTAGTTGCAGTCTACGGAGGATAATGACCAAATTCATCCTCCAGAACTTTCTTCAGATAGGGAAAAGCAAACCAAACCACCGTGAGCCAACAGTAGGCTCATTGTTACAAGTTCAAACCTCCAAATGGGTGAAAAGAGACTTGGAGACTAAGCGACTAATGGGCCTTTGGTCAAAGCTACCGGCTTAGAGCCAAAATGCCTAAAAGGAAGAGGCTGATTTCTTAAATGGCAGCCTGGAGCGTGGCTATAAGGGTACAACTTCAAAATAAGCCAATCGGATTCGAGGAGACATTAACGGCCGAATTTACGAAGTTCAACATTACAACTGGTATCACAGTCACTTTCATAGTCCATAAATAATCTAGTTCTTGAGCAAGATCGAAGTACTTCCCTCACTTTTTCGTTTTCTTTGATTTTCACTCTGCAGTTCAACGGTACGGCAAAGTTAACTGTTTGCAAGGTTTTCTTTTTCTTTTTTTTTCTTTTTTTAAAACTATTACCGGTCCATTAGCCTAGCCGTTAGAGTGTTCGCCAAAGGCCCGGGAGACCGGGGTTCAATCCCTGGTCGAGTCATACCAAAGACTCAAAAAATGGTACTTGATACCTCCTTGATTAACACTCAGCATTATAAGGTATGGATCAAGAGTAAAGTGGAGCAATTAAGGGAAACGAATAGCGCCCTTCCCTACACCTTGGTGTAGTAGTTATTGAAAAGAGAGCCTTCAGGTCATCCTCGACAATGATCGCCAACTTACATATTACTTGGTCTGGTCTTCTGGCCAGGATAAGGTGGTATTGTTATTATTATTTTACTCGTTGTCGATTTTGCTGTCCCAGCTGACCACAAAATAAATCTGAAGGAAAGTGAAAAGGCGGATAAGTACCTAGACCTTGCTAGAGAATTGAGAAAGCTGTGGAACATCAAAGTGACGATTGTACCAATTGTGATTGGTGCTTTTGGCACAATAACTACAGGATTATTAAAGGGCCTGGAGGATTTGGAAGTTGGCAGACGGGTAGAGACTATCCAAATGACAGCGTTACCGAGAACGGTCAGAATACTGAGAAGAGTCTTGGACACTTGAGAAGACTTACTGTCACTCAAACCCCAGTGAAAAACCATCAGCTAACACTGATGTGAAAAACTCTAAAGGAGTAAAAAAAAAAAATAGTAATAATAAAACCAATAATTTACAATGCTTCGTATAAGATAAATAAATAAAGTATACTGTGTTCCCAAATAACGCGCGAAAGAATTCCAACAGGTTATACCAAACAACAGCGACCGAAGAGAAAACATACTTTTTGTCTACAGTATAATTCCGTCAATGCTTGTCCGTTCTAATTCTTCATCTGCCAGACCTAATATTCCAAAACTTGGGAAACAAATGTAACTGGAGATTTGAGATCAGCCATTATACTATCCTCATGAATCTAGTTGGCCTATCGTATTACAAAGGTCAAGCAAAGTCTGCCAGGACATTCAGAAAACTAAATATACTCATAGAAGTTGTTAGCTAAACTTATTATACTGTATAAGGATTATGAACCATCAAGTCACCGTGTTGTCTGCCCTCAGAATTGAGTATTCACAACTAGAAATATACAAGGACTTAACAAAAAAAACCCAAAGAAAACATGAGACTGTTGATATATGAAAAATGATGTTATCTTTTTAACCCGTAAAAGTCTGTTTGACCAATTCTACTTGGAAAATCAAAGAGACAATTGTATTTCTTTTATCATGATGGTTAGAGTGTTCGCCCGGGAGACCTGGGTTCAATCCCAGGTCGAGTCATACCAAAGACTCAAAAAATGATACTTGATGCCTCCTTGCATAACACTCAGTATTATAAGGTAAGGATCAAGAGTAAAGTGGAGTAATCCAGGGAATGGAATAGCGCCCTCCCCTGCACCTCGGTGTGGTAGCAATTGAAAAGGGAGCTTTCGGATCAACATTTAAGTGTAGCCATGCAAACGTGAAAGTCTGAGGTTTAATTCTATTTCATATTTGAAAGGAAAAGAATTAGCACCCTCCCCTACAGCTCAGTTTCGTAGCTATTGCAGTGAAAGGGGTAGCGTCCTCCCTTACACCTCGATGTAGTAGCTATCGAAAAGGGAGCCTTCGGTTCGCTCTCGACTACGGTCGTCAACTTTACTTATACATATACAGATATATACATCTGGGTATATTATTTTTTCATATCTATCAACACACACACACACACACACATGAACTAATGAAGGTGAACAACGCTTTAATCAGTATAAGAAAATTACGAGTCATCCTCAAGACGGCTGTGTACCCGGATGTAGGAGAGACCGAGGGTAGGGGGAGAAGGCAAAACGGAAGGCACTTGAGCATGTGACTTCGGCACGGCCTGACAAGGGAGAAGCGAATAGGGTCTCCACGGAGAAGAAGCGACAAGGGTCGAGACGTGAAAAAGACAGCCTGGTAACTGAGGGTATTAGCAGACCACCCAACTCTAAAAACAAATCCCTGAAGACAATTTTGAGCCCTACGAAACCAAACGTCCACAGCCCTCTTAAAACAGTCTTAAACACAACCAGAAAATATACAGAAAGACAGCAGGACATTCACCAACCACAGATAAGTGAACTATATTTGTCTAAATTTTTGATACGAAGCTTGGTGATTTTTATCATTAAGTGTTTTCGGGCTATAGTCTTCCTCTTTATTGTTATTTCCACAACGTTTCGGCCGATATGTCCTCCGGTCTTCTTCAGGTGTTTGTCGAACTCTGGAACCTTCACGGAACTTCGAACTACGTCCGTTATTGAATCCACGGGGGTCGCCTGTTCTGTTTCCGTTAGCGATAACCGGGTACAAGTGTTAAGTATTCCTGTATTGTTACTCGCCTACAGTCAGGATTGAACCTGCAACCTCCAGATGACTTTCTCCTTAGAAGCTTAGGAAACTAACGCCTATAACCGTTATGGCTAACGGAATCAGAACAGGTGACCCACGTGGATTCAATAAAGGACGTAGTTCGAAGTTCCATGAAGGTTCCCAAGTTCGACAAACACCTGAAGAAGGCCAGATGACGTATCAGCCGAAACGTTGTGGAAATAACAATAAAGATGAAGACAATAGTCGGAAAACGCTTAATGATAAAGTAAGTAAAGTAAAGATGGCGACCATAGTAATATTGCTGAGTGCAAAGCAAGGAAGTATCAAGTACCATTTTTAAAGTCTTTGGTATGACGCGACCTGGGATTGAATCTAGATCTACCGGACCATTGGCGAACACTCTACCCACTAGGCTAATGAGCCGATTAGTCGACTATAATTTTAACTTTGTTCTCTAAAAGTCTATTGACCGCTAAAGGAATATGCTTTAGCAACTCTTTCGCACTTCTTACATAAACATATTTAAACGTCTTACCGCGTTGCTTATTTTTTCTTACGACCCATATAAGGAGGTGTCCTTAAAATTTCCCATATCAATTAAGATATGGTCCTTGAACATTCCTGCCATCGATTAACAAGGTTATTAATGCCTGTACGATAACGCTCTATATGTTTTGATGCTAAGGAGTCTTTAAATGCAGTTTCTACTTGGGAATGGAAAGTTGTTTTTTGTCATAAAGTGTTCGGATGCTTGAAAAAAGTTAGTCGGTGGGTGAGGGATCAGGATAATATGGTGGGTGTGACAGAGTGTCATATCCGAGGTTACTGAGCTTTTGCAGTGTCGTTTGGCGACATGTGGCCGAGAATTGTCATCTTGGCAACATGTGGCCGAGCATTGTCATGTTACAAAATAATGATCATTCTTGAACTCATGAAGACAAGTAAACGCACCCTTTCTTTTTTATGTTCATGGTCAACTTTTATACAATTTCAATTAAAAGTGTATGTTACAACAGACTTTAAACTTGTTATATAGCAGGATTCAAATCTCTTCCGGTTTGCGATTTCATTAAAAAAACACATACGAGGCTGGAGAAGGGTAGCATTCGACCGGATGTTAGCCTGACGGCTGCCGCCCAAACAATGAATAAAATGAGTCTTTGCGCAAGAGGCTCCGCGCAGGGATTCCGGGCGAGAATGCAAGAAATTAATTCAATTTAACAAAATACCCCTTTTCAGCCAATCATAAATCTTCCCCCTAAAAAATCTCCCAGAACCGACTTGATCCAAAGGGTAGCTATTTAAGCAGCGTAGATCTGCAAAAGAGGACACTGATCAGAAGGGTGGAAGGATAGAATACGCTACGGCCGAAAACACTCCTCTGTTCGCATCACCTGCTGTGACAACAGCTGACTTGGCTACCACGCCGCCCCGTCCACGACTACTACTACCACCAAGATCATATGGTATCCTTACCACCCTTATACCACCATATCCACCAAGTGAGTTCCTTAACTTACAACATACGTGACCGTACATGAACTCTGGCTTCACACACACATCGATTCACACTTTCACTTGATATTGTACGCAACAATTTCGTACAGTTGATTCTTCGCTTTATCGCCTTGTTTTTCCTTCCGTTAATATAATTGTTTAAAACTTTCAACCTATGTTTGTCTTTTCCTTGCCACCACACGCTAAATATAACAAACTGTTTAAATTGGACCGTATTTTATGTCAACCTGATAATTAATTAGGATAATCATAATATTCGATCATCATTTTTTTTATTTCCATCTTCTATGTTGGTTCTTTTCACCTGCTCTTTAACTCAGTTCTGTGTTCTTCCTGTCGCCATCTTTAATCTTGTCTGTTGCCTCGTATCCTATTTGTGTCTTCTTTCTTGGTCTTGTTCGTTGCAGTAACCCCAACTGACCCAGTTCTTCTTTGTTGGGAAAACAACGATGCAGACACCATTCTTATATGTACATTTTTAGTTTACGACAACCAGTTTTCTCACATGATAATTCTTTACAGACGATAATTTTGAGTGTCCCATCTACATTAGTGTTCCACCTATATAAATGCCCAATCTATACAAAAGTTCTATCTAAATCAGTGCTCCATCTATGTCGCGCCATCAGCACATATCCCTGACCCTTTCTCGTCACCCTTCTCTATCGTCCATTGCTTCCGGCAGGTCTTCAGGTCTACATCCCGTATCGACACAGAGCTGCTGTACGTAGGTTCTAGCTGGTCGTCCTGCCTTTGCTTGTCCATGTGAAGGGATCCACTGGAGTACATCACTTATGAGTTCGTCCATACTTCTCCAACAGTGTCCTGCATCGTCTAACTTTCATAGTTTTCGTGATGGGCGGTAGGTGGCTGTACAACTTCTGCTTTGTGGGTTGCTGCCTCCAGGACTTGGTTAACATTGCCCGCAGCATTCTTGTGTAATTGCCATCCAGCTTTTTCTCCATACGTTTAGTTAGCGTCCATATAGTGCATCCACATAGCAGTATCAACACGACTAATCATTGGAAGAAACCGTGTTTTATTTTATCGGTCAGATCTGACTTCCATATGACCGATAGCTATCGATAGCTGTCCATCCCTTTGCTAGTCGCGTGTTGATGTCTGTCTTGGTTGATGAGATACTGCTTCCTCGGTAAGTGAACTTGTCTACTAGTTTCAGAGAGTTACCGTTTAGTGTGGAAATGTCACCTCTTTGATTAAAGCACTTATTCAGTCTTTCATATTACTGATAGCCTATCGATAGCTGTCCATGCTGCTTCATCTATAAGAGTGTCCAAACTATACTATTATTCCATCTTCATTGGTGTTCCATCTATATTAGTGCTCCATCTATACAAGTTTTCCATCTATTTTAGTGTTCAAACAAGACTAGTGTCCATCTACATTAGTGTTTCATATATGTTAGTGTTCCATCTATATTAGTGTTCCATCTATATTAGTGTTCTATCTATATGGGTATTCCATCTATATTAGTGCCTCATCTATACAAGTTTTTCATCGAGATTAGTGTTCAAACAATACTAGGGTCCATCTACATTAGTGTTCCATCTATATTAGTGTTCCATCTATATTAGTGTTCTATCTATATGAGTATTCCATCTATATTAGTGCCCCATCTATACAAGTTTTCCATTTAGATTAGTGTTCAAACTATACTAGTGTCCATCTACATTTGTGTTTCATCTATGTTAGTGTTCCATCTATATTAGTGTTCTATCTATATGAGTATTCCATCTATATTAGTGCCCCATCTATACAAGTTTTCCATTTAGATTAGTGTTCAAACTATACTAGTGTCCATCTACATTTGTGTTTCATCTATGTTAGTGTTCCATCTATATTAGTGTTCTATCTATATGAGTATTCCATCTATATTAGTGCCCCATCTATACAAGTTTTCCATCTAGATTAGTGTTCAAACAATACTAGTGTCCATCTACATTAGTGTTTCATATATATTAGTGTTCCATCTATATTAATGTTCTATCTATATGAGTATTCCATCTATATTAGTGCCCCATCTATACAAGTTTTCCATTTAGATTAGTGTTCAAACTATACTAGTGTCCATCTACATTAGTGTTTCATCTATGTTAGTGTTCCATCTATATTAGTGTTCTATCTATATGAGTATTCCATCTATATTAGTGCCCCATCTATACAAGTTTTCCATCTAGATTAGTGTTCAAACAATACTAGTGTCCATCTACATTAGTGTTTCATATATGTTAGTGTTCCATCTATATTAGTGTTCTATCTATATGAGTATTCCATCTATATTAGTGCCCCATCTATACAAGTTTTCCATTTAGATTAGTGTTCAAACAATACTAGTGTCCATCTACATTAGTGTTTCATATATGTTAGTGTTTTATATATGTTAGTGTTCTATCTACATTAGTGTTCTATCTATATGAGTATTCCATCTATATTAGTGCCCCATCTATACAAGTTTTCCATCTAGATCAGCGTTCAAACAATACTAGTGTCCATCTACATTAGTGTTTCATATATGTTAGTGTTCCATCTATATTAGTGTTCCATCTATATTAGTGTTCTATCTGTATGGGTATTCCATCTATATTAGTGCCCCATCTATACAAGTTTTCCATTTAGATTAGTGTTCAAACTATACTAGTGTCCATCTACATTAGTGTTTCATCTATGTTAGTGTTCCATCTATATTAGTGTTCTATCTATATGAGTATTCCATCTATATTAGTGCCCCATCTATACAAGTTTTCCATCTAGATTAGTGTTCAAACAATACTAGTGTCCATCTACATTAGTGTTTCATATATGTTAGTGTTCCATCTATATTAGTGTTCTATCTATATGAGTATTCCATCTATATTAGTGCCCCATCTATACAAGTTTTCCATTTAGATTAGTGTTCAAACAATACTAGTGTCCATCTACATTAGTGTTTCATATATGTTAGTGTTTTATATATGTTAGTGTTCTATCTACATTAGTGTTCTATCTATATGAGTATTCCATCTATATTAGTGCCCCATCTATACAAGTTTTCCATCTAGATCAGCGTTCAAACAATACTAGTGTCCATCTACATTAGTGTTTCATATATGTTAGTGTTCCATCTATATTAGTGTTCCATCTATATTAGTGTTCTATCTATATGGGTATTCCATCTATATTAGTGCCCCATCTATACAAGTTTTCCATTTAGATTAGTGTTCAAACTATACTAGTGTCCATCTACATTAGTGTTTCATCTATGTTAGTGTTCCATCTATATTAGTGTTCTATCTATATGAGTATTCCATCTATATTAGTGCCCCATCTATACAAGTTTTCCATCTAGATTAGTGTTCAAACAATACTAGTGTCCATCTACATTAGTGTTTCATATATGTTAGTGTTCTATCTATATTAGTGTCCTATCTATATGAGTATCCCACCCATGGTTTAAATAGATCTATTTGTAAACCATTTCTATTGGATAGGAATACCTGACATAATATAACCATGCACAAAAAACTTAAGAAATTACACAAAAATGTAAATATAAACAATTCCCTAACTGCTAAGTATAAAGTAACCCCAGACAGGTTAATATGTCATTAAAATCAATCAAAAACTCCTAAACTCCTGATCCGTTCAAAAAGATTCTGACCCCACTTTTAAAATTAATAATAATGTATAATAAAAAAGAGAAAATACTGAATGAAAAATGTATTTACGCATCCTTTCTGCTCGAAGCAGGATGTGATACAGAATATGACATGAGGTCAGTTTTTTAAGTGGAGTGCAGCTGGTCACGTTCATGATTTTGGCAAAAGCATCCGGAGCTGTCTAATTGTGCCTCTTGCACTCCTAAAATATTGCATAACTTTTCCAAGGGAAATTTTCCTCAGGATTTTATTTCCCTCCTTTTGAGTTTTTTCACACCGGTATAAGTTGGCTGGTTTAAAACTGGAGTCTGAGTGACAGCAAGTCTCCTTAGGTCTCCAGGACACTTCTCAATATTCTGGCTGATCTTAACAGTGCTGTAGTTTGGACGGTCTCAATTCTTCCTCTGATTACCAATTCCTACATTCATTTTTCCAGTCCTTTGAGGACCATTCCAAATGCACCAACAACAATCGGTGTCACCGTCACCTCTATTATTATTTCGTTTTTGTGTTCTATATTGCGCACTCTTTCTTTATAACTATAGCAAACCACAATAATATACTATATATATATATATATAGAGAGAGAGATAGCGATAGATAGATAGATAGATAGATAGGGGAAACAATATCTAGTATCTATGCATCAATGTAGATTTTCTACTGAGTATACTAAACATAAATTGAATGCATCGTCACCCAAGGCCAAGTATACTCAGAAAGAATAAGTTTAAATCCAGGAGCATTTTCAAATAAAATTAAACAAATGAATAAATAAAATAAAGGAAAAAATTCAAAGGTTATTGCCTATGGCTCCTGTCAGAGAGCTTTTATATTAGTTTATAATATCGGTGCAATGTAATATATATATATATATATATATATATATATATATATATGCATGTATGTATTGAAAAACCACCCGCTGATTAAATAAATGTATTATTTCCAAAAACAGCCCAAGGGGATGAAGGGAAACTATCTTTAACTCGTTTTTTTTTTCCTTCTCTTCGGTGGGGGTGACGTCAGAAAACCAGCAGCATTCTGTTGCTGACATTTTGAAGCATTTTCTACAAGCCTGCAAGACATTTTTAACTTCCGCTATGTCTATAAGAATGCCCTTTTACCAAAATTACACGCTTAAGATATTCTTTCATTAATACAGTTATTTCTGATTGGTTGGACCAATGCACTTATATGACTTAACAATCTGCACGGAATTTGTAGGAATTATGGAATTGTAAGAAAATGTTTTTTATTTGGAATTATGACACATTATTTGTATTATATTCTTCATCTCTATTTTTCATGCTACATCTATTCTAATATCAAAAATTTCACATCTTTTTGTATCCGAAATATTTGTGAAATCAGATCATTTTAGCGTAGATTCTTTTATTAGTTGGCTCTTGATTTACCCTTGCCCAGTCGGCTGGGGCTGTAGAATACACCAACTGCTTCTCTGCAGAGGGGTAAGACACCCACCACCACCAACGTGTGTCCTGGATATGACACTAAACAATCTGATGGTGAGGTTCCAGCAGTGCTGGAGCTTTGGGGAATGCGGAGTACCCCTTCATTGCCATCGCTCCCAGGTCCACTCTGGCCCGGGGTGCTAGCACCTGATAGGGCCCTATCTATGGGTTAAATAGAACTAACAGCATCATACTTATGCTAAACTGAACTGTTTGAGTAAACTGAATAGCTTGAAATAGAAATGTTTTTGACAATTAAACCGTACTTACATTTAAACTGCGTGCTTATGCTTAACTGAATTATTTCAAATAGAACTGTTTTTCGACATTAAAATTTTATTTACACTTAACTGAATTGTTACATATAACTGCTTGAATAGTTTGAAATGGAAATGTTTTTGACAATTAAACTGTGTACTTATGCTAAACTGAATTGTTTTAAATAAAACAGATTATTAACATAAAAATGAATTTGGCGTCAAATAACCTACAAAGGTTGATATGCCATAAAACCCAACAAACCAAACCAAACCAAACCTTGATTTACCCAGCGATGAAAGTAAAGTTAGTTTTGAGCTGCTTCAGCTACCTGGAACCGAATTATAGGGTATTTCCAGCTTGGAAAATTTTCAGATCTTGCATAGACCCGTAGCAGTCACAGATCTATTTCCTCTCGCCAATCAATGCCCTCGCCAGGCGATTCGGCCACTCACTGACCAATCAGCGGGCAGGGCGCATTGATTCCTTCTTCCTCTCCAGAACTATTTTTCTATCCCTTTTTGGAAGTCACGACAAGTCAGAGAGCACCTAGTTAGCAGCCAAGACAGACCTCTCTCACGTCCTCTGCTACGGACATTCCATATGGAACCCTTTCATTGAAGAACACGCTGCTACTAGCTTCACACACAGAAGAACCAACCTTGCAGTCAGTCACACGAGCTACTTGGTACAGTGATACACTTCCAACAAACTCAAGGACCAACATACTATCCGGCGACACCAAAAAGAACTTTTTCTCTCTCTGACTTGTTTACTTCTGCTACAATAATAAACCTTTCATAAGTAGTATATGTATGTTTTATTGACAAAAGGATGACAAATCAGTCAAAACAGAAAGAATTAGACATTTTTCTCTTTTTTCTCTTAATAAATGAATTTACAAAGAAAACGAGTGACAAAAAAATTATGCCATATATATATATATATATATATATTAGAACTGAGCCATTGGCCTAATGAGTAGAGTGTTCACCAATGGTCCAGCAGACCGGGGTTCAATCCCAGGTCGAGTCATACCAAAGACTAAAAAAAAACCGTACTTGATACAGCCTTGCTTAAAGCTCAGCATTATAAGGTATAGATCAATGGTAAAGTGGAGAAATCCAGGGAATGGAATAGCACCCTCCCTCCCCTACACCTCGGCGTAGTAGCTACTAAAAAGGGAGCCTTCGGGTCAACCTCGTCTAAAGTCGCAAACTTTACTTTTACTTATATATATATGCATAATATTTCTATCATAAAATAGAATAAAACAGGGTGAAAAATCACGACGCTGTTTCACATAGTCAATCCTCAGGGGAGCCAATCTTTTCGTGTAGCCATGCAAACGTGAAAGTCTGAGGTTTAATTCTATTTTATATTGGAAATAGAAAGAGCTAGCATCCTCCCCTACACCTCAGTTTAGTAGCAACAACAGTGGGCTAACTTAAATTTTGCATAGAGCACGGTATTCCACTGATTTAAGATAATTTTAACATTAACATAAGTAAAGTTAGCGACCATAGTCGAGGGTGACCCGAAGGCTCCCTTTTCGATAGCTACTACACCAAGGTGTAGGGGAGGGCGCTACTCCATTCCCTGGATTGCTCCACTTTACCCTTGAACCGTACCTTATAATGCTGAGTGTTAAGCAAGGTGATATCAAGTTCCATTTTTAAAGTCTTTGGTATGACTCGACCTGGGATTGAACCCAGGTCTCCCGGGCCATTGGCGAACACTACTGGTTTTATCAAGCTGTAAATTGGACTTGAAATTTTAACAGCATTTTAACATTGCTGTTCTAGCAAACATCTTACTATGATATGCTATTTTTTCTGTATCAGAATAATATACATACATAAGAAATTAAATCACTATAATAACTATTATTGTTGGTTGGGGGGTATAAAAAATATTGGCAGATATTATATTAATAATAATAATAATAATCAGGCTATAGAACTGAAAATATTATGGAACATGAAAGTGACAATGATACCAATTGTAATTGATGCACTTGGTACTGTCACCAAAGGATTGGTAGAGGGACCATCCAAACTGCAGCATTATTAAAATTGACCAGAATACTGTGAAGAGTCCTGGAGACTTGAGGAAACTTGCTGTCACTCAAACTCTAGTGAGAAAAAACCAGTTAACACTGGTGAGAAAAACTCTCAAAAGAGTAAAATGACCTGGAAAGTGGATTTGACCACAGGAGAAAAAACTTTCGCAGAGCTGAAAATCCAGAGAGGTAACTTCCAAGGCGATATGCTTTCACCATTATTATTTGTAATCGCAATGATACTACTGAACCATGACATCAGGCTGTTTGCAAAAAATTAAAAGGAATTGGAGACTTTAATACTAACAATAAGAATATACAGCAAGGATATAGGAATGGAATTCTGCATAGAAAAATATACCATGTAAATAATGAGAAGTGGGAAAAGACAAATAAGAGAAGGAACAGAATTTCCAAATGAAGAAAAAAATCAGAATTTTGGGAGAAAAGGAAATCTACAAGTACGTGGGAATATTGGAAGTGGACACCAACAAACAAGTCGAGATGAAAGAAAAAAAGAGTATCTCAGACTATCGAGAAAACTTCTCAAACTCGAGCTCTGCTGCTGGAATCTTATTAAAAGGAATATTTGAGACCATTCTTGAAATGGACGAGGGAAGAACTTCAACAAAAGAGGCAGAGAACAAGAAAGTTAGTGATGATGCATAAAGCCTTACATTCAAGAGATGATATAAACAGACTTTATGTATCAAGAAAAGAAGGCGAATGAGGATTCACCAGCATTGGAAGGATGCTTCAATATAAGGACTTGGAGACTACATAAAAAAGAGAAAAGATAGACAAATTACAGCTACAATACAGGCAACATAAAGATCAATAGAACAACAATAACAAGGAAACAGAAATGGGAAAAAACAACTGTATGGATATTTCAAGGAACAAACTCATAGGTTGGTTGGTTTAAATGGTATATCAACCTCTATAGGTTATTTAATGCCAACGCCTGTTTACACATATGTAGGGTTTGTAAACACATAATTTAATGATACCATACTAAAACCAAACAACTCATTTACTCGCATACGAGTTAATATTTTCAAGTATTTCTATATGACATTAGTTTATTTAGTGATGATAGTTTTTTTATTATTATTATTTCTCACTACTATTTCTACCTACACAAATATAATTGTATTTCTATTCAGCAATAATTTGCTTTAAGTCGATTAGTTTGTTGTGTTTTCAGGATTGTAACCAAGTCTATATTTTCTGGTACAACCCGGTCTCTTTCAAGAACGACAAAACATTATCCATGTGGACGTTCTCAAATAAGTCCTTCATGGTATTTGCGTGGAAATAGCACTTTCTGGTGTCATTAAAAAATTTACACTCAAGGAGAACGTGTTTGATTGTGCAGGACGTTTGGGTGTGACAAACTGAGGAAATCTCACATGAGAAGACGCGGACATGGCTGAGAAAAGGAAACTTTAAGAGAGAAACTGAATCTTTTCAAATTGCAGCAAAAAACAATAATAGATCATAGCGCAACAAAATAGCAAGAGTAGGTTATGTGGTGATAGAGACAAAATGATTAATCACATAAATGAAGGAAGTAAATTAGAGTAAAAAGAGTACAAGACTAGACACGACAGGGTGGGGAAAGTGATCCACTGGGAATTGTGCAAGAAACTGAAATTTGATCATACAACCAAAAAGTATATGCACAAACCAGAATCTGTCTTCGAGAATGAGAAGCATCAAATTCTCTGGGATTTTGAGATACAAACAGATCACCAACTCCCGGTCAGAAGATTATACCTTGTGATAATTAACAAAAGAAAAACCTACCAAATAGTGGATTTTGCTATTCCGACGGATCATAGAGTGAAATTTAAAGAAAACAAAAAGAGAAATAGGTACTTGGACCTTGCCTGAGAACTAAAAGAGTTATAGAACATGAACGTGACGATGATACCAATAGTAATTAGTGCACTTGGAATGATCCCAAAAGGGTTGGTAAATGGGTTGAAAGGGTTAGAAATCAGAAGAAAAGTGAAGAACATCCAAACAACAGCATTGTTAAGATCATTTAGAATACTGAGAAGTGTCCTGGAGACTTGAAGAGACTTGCTGTCACTCAGACTCCAGTGAAAACCATCAGCTAACACTGGTGTGAAAAACTCAGTAGGTGTAATCTAATAATATTGTTGTTGTCGTAGAATGAGTAATTGAAGAAGCTCTTTAAGGCTTCTAAAATGGCTTTCAGCCAAACCAGTTTATTCTTTGTTTTGCCAACCCCAAAGGAAATTTGCTCTCATCTTAAGTATTTTGACCTTCTAGGTTGAGCTGGTAACTATAAGATCAATTCCAACAAATTTACCTGTCAAACATTGGCATCCTTTGAACTGCTCCATCTTCCGTTTTGAATCTATGTATTATCCAGTCTTGAGCTCATAACAAAATGGAAGAGAAATCCCGAGTCCACCTCCGAGTTCTTGAGATGAGATAGAATCTTTAAACATCAGTAGCCAATATCTAATGAGATAAAATCTGACAATGCTAACCAGCTCCCCGTTTAATACTTTATACCATAGAAGTCTACAAATACAATCATATTGCAATATATATATATATATATATATATAATTAGTATAAAGGTTTTCCTCAAAATATACAAGATAATTTTTTCATTGTTTGATACTCGCTTTAGAATGTTTATGATGTGACAGAAATATTTAAAACATTCTAGACCATCTCCTCAATGAGGAAAGTGAATTTCGGTAATTGGTAATGGTAGCTCCTTCCAGCCAATATCTTATCATTTTTTTTAGATATAATCATTAAAAAATGTCTTGGATTGAAGCCTTGATGACTTGAAATTTTAACAGCATTTTAAGATTTCTGTTCTAGCAAACATCTTACTATGATATGCTATTTTTTCTGTATCAGAATAATATACATACATAAGAAATTAAATCACTATAATAACTATTATTGTTGGTTGGGGGGTATAAAAAATATTGGCAGATATTATATTAATAATAATAATAATAATCAGGCTATAGAACTGAAAATATTATGGAACATGAAAGTGACAATGATACCAATTGTAATTGATGCACTTGGTACTGTCACCAAAGGATTGGTAGAGGGACCATCCAAACTGCAGCATTATTAAAATTGACCAGAATACTGTGAAGAGTCCTGGAGGCTTGAGGAAACTTGCTGTCACTCAAACTCTAGTGAGAAAAAACCAGTTAACACTGGTGAGAAAAACTCTCAAAAGAGTAAAGTAATCTGGAAAATGGATTTGTCCACAGGAGAAAAAACTTTCGCAGAGCTGAAAAACCAGAGAGGTAACTTCCAAGGTGATATGCTTTCACCATTATTATTTGTAATCGCAATGATACCACTGAATCATGACATCAGGCTGTTTGCAAAAAATTAAAAGGAATTGGAGACTTTAATACTAACAATAAGAATATACAGCAAGGATATGGGAATGGAATTCTGCATAGAAAAATATACCATGTAAATAATGAGAAGTGAAAAAAGACAAATTAGAGAAGGAACAGAACTGCCAAATCAAGAAAAATGAGCAAAGTGAATTTAGGTAATTGGTAATGGTAGCTCCCTCCAGCCAATATCTTACCATTCTTTTTAGATATAATCATTAACAAAAAGTCTTGGATAGATGCCTGCCAAGTATTTGCTGTTGAATAGTTTTTAAGATTGGTGAATTTTTAGATATGTCCTTTATACTGGGTGCAACAGAAATATCCGCCATATTTTAAACTGTAACCCGTGTGCTGCAAGTGAACTTAGAAAAGTGGTAATGGTTGCTCCATAGTGTTCGACAATGGCCTGGGAGACCCGGTTCAATCCTAGGTCGAGTCATACCAAAGACCAAAAAAATAGTATTTAATGTCACCTTGCATTATAAGGTACGAATCAAGGGTAAAGTGGAGCAATCCAGGGAATTGGGTAGTGCCCCCCCTACAGATCGGTGTAGTAGCTATTGAGCCTTCAGGTCCCCCTCGACTACGGTCACCAAGTCTACTTTGCTTTTTTATGTCTTGAACTAGTGTACTATGTGTATTACCTGTTCAAATAGTTTTAAAAAAAATAAATCTGCAATTGCTACACAGCTTTTCATGCTCATTTTATGTTCCATCCGAATGATACTGTTCTAGATAGAATTTTAACCCATCGCAATATCAATTTTAATTTGAAAATTATTTTTCAGGAGAGACATAATATTACATTGCCCTGATGTAGGTTTAAAAAACAATTAAAAAATCGAAGCATTAAATATTGGCCTATCAATCATATACAAAGTAACTCCATCCCTGGGAATGAAGTAGCGCCCTCCCCTACACCTCGGTGTTGTAGCTATTGAAAAGGGACACTTCGGGTCACCCTCGACTGAAGTCGCCAACTTTATTTATTCATATACAGATATATACACCTGGGTATATTATTTTTTTTCATATCTATCCACACACACACACACACATATATATATATATATATATATATATATATATATATATGTATGTTTGTATGATATTTATGCGTATTTTGGCAGCATTTCTTCGTTAATACATATTTCATTGAACATAATAGACATTTTCTGTCTACATATTTTTTGTTGATCCTTTCATATTGCCGTATTGATTTATAATATTCAGCGGGAATTGGTTGATGTATCTTCCATAGTTATTTACTTCCCAAGTACTTTCTGCCCGACTTTGGGCCATCATCAGAGGAGGATCTATTACAAAAGTGATGTAACTTTTGTATGTACTTTACTATTTTGTAAGAAAAGCGTCTGTACCGTTACAGTGTGTAGCGTTTACTTTTAAATTTGTTTCTATAAATAGTGTCAGTAGCTAAAGACATTTAAGTACATTAGCACTGGTTTGAAAATCAACCAAAACTTAACAGAATTAATTTAAGAAGTACTTGGGAAATAAATAATTATGGAAGATACATCAACTAATTCCCGCCGAATATTATAAAATCAATACGGCCATATGAAAGGATCAACAACAAAATATATAGACAAAAAATGTCTATTATGTTCAACGAAATATGTATTATATATATGCATATGCATATAAATAAATACACACACACACACACACACATATATATATATATATATATATAGAGAGAGAGAGAGAGAAAGAGAGAGAGAAAGAGAGAAATGCCATTGTTATCATATTCATACTCATGATAAAATACGTCTTCTGAGTAAATTATTTTTCATATTTTATATCTATCTATTTATCTACATATATGTGTGTGTGTGTGTGTGATATATATATATATATATATATATATATGCTATTGTTATCATATTTATGCTGACGATAAAATACGTCTTCTGAATATATTATTTTTTCATATGTTATATCTATCTATCTATCTATCTATCTACAGATAGAAAGAAAGAAAGATGCCATGTTTATCAGTTTTATGATCATGTTAAAATTCCTGACTGTAAAAATTTAATGACAGTCATTATCTTCATTACCGATGACAAGCTAAGAAAGATTCAAGGTTAAAACAGATTTCCTAACTTTTCTAAAGTTTTCTTAACTTTTTTTCTCACTTGGATGACTTTTAAAAATTCCCGACTCTGCTAATTAATTTTTTCTTTTGGTTTTTTTTTTCTTTTTTTTTTCTTCTGGTTAGTGGAGTGCAAAGTGACAGGTATGTGATGGACCCCAGTTCCTGAGGATTGAACTAAACT
The DNA here is from genome assembly GCA_963585895.1 of Sepioteuthis lessoniana. Taxonomy (NCBI): domain Eukaryota; kingdom Metazoa; phylum Mollusca; class Cephalopoda; order Myopsida; family Loliginidae; genus Sepioteuthis; species Sepioteuthis lessoniana. The sequence goes on from OY757936.1 coordinate 59,873,796, forward strand.
TTATTTCAGTGAGTGTATGGTAATTTGGTTGTCGTTTTCATCTGACTCCATTTTTTGGTTTCTCTTCTTACCCCATGTTATTTTGCTTGTTTCTCTTCTTAGTCAATGAAGGCTGTTAAGGAATTATATGGAAAGAAGATAGGAGGCCAAGATATCTTTTACATTTTGACTTTATTTCTGGGTTCAACAACTATTCTGTGAGTGAGGAAATCATCCCTGAATCCAAATGAAATGGTTGCGTCTCCAAGACAAGCTGTTAAAATCTGTTAATCGGTTGTGGATATATATGTCTAAATTTGGTGTTTAAGGCGTTAAAAAAGTGTTAGACGTTTTGGGGGAGATATGTCTAAATCCGGTGTTTTTAGTTCGAAGTTCGATAAGTCCATTTTAATACTTTTTATATTTTGGCTGTATGTTAACCAAGACGACGGCGACTAGTGAAAAGGTGAGCCAGGGTGCCGCATAAAAGTGGACACGTGGGGCAATATATTCATGTAGCTTTACTGTTCCTTTATAGGGCCAGAAACAACATTTCTACTGTTCAAATAAAAGAAGCAAAAAGAGTTGGAAATGAGGTTCTTGGACTATCATATAAAACCCTACAGGTCCCTACTAATCATGCAAATTATCTAAGGGTGATACTATTTACCAACCCCTCCGCTCGGGCAGGATATGACACAAGGTCAATTTTTAAGCAGAGTTTAACAGGTTGGAATTCAGAGTTTTCCTTCTCCTAGACTAGTTGCCTAACCAAGGCTGAAGAACCTAGTCTGCCCTACTATTTACCCATAGCTGGAGGGAGAATAATTGGATTCATACCTTTCCCAAGGGTATTAGTGCTATGTGAAATGCAATCAGTCTCGTCCAGGATTTGAACTCGTGTCGCCGTGTTCATTTCCTACGGCAATAATGACTACACCACGGGCACCTCCAATTATCTAAGGGTGATAATCATTTATTGGAGGTGCCTGTGGTGTAATAGTTATCATCCTAGGAAATGGATATGGTGACACCAGTTCAAATCCTGGACGAGACTGATTGCATATTAGTACTAATACAGTTGGGAATGGTATGAATCCAATTATTCTCCCTCCAGCTATGGGTAAATAGAAGGGCAGACTTGGTTCTTCAGCCTTGGTGAGGCAACTAGTCTAGGAGAAGGAAAACTGAATTCAAACCTGTTAAACTCTGGTTAAAAATTGACCTTGTGTCATATCCTGCCCGAGCGGAGGGGTTGGTATATATGGATAATCCTTTATTGTATCTACATTCTTTCTTTCTTTCTTTTTTTCTTCTTATATTTGCTCTCTCTTTATCTCCCATATGAAGCATGTTCTTTCCTTCCTTTTCATTCCTCACAATCAAAAAGGAATGATTCATTATATATGACAATTATAATAATATTATTACATTACTAATAAGTGGCATAGAAATTCATAGAAAATGCTTTATGTAAATGAACGAGAGAAATACCTTAATCATTGAATAATGATTCTATGTATTTATATAAGTAAAATATAATATTCAGATTATTATTGATAATAAAACTTACCTTTAATTACTCAAGATTCATAAACAAAGTAGTTTATTTATCCGCAAAATTATAAATATTTGCAAGAAAAATTTGTGCATCATCGGTTTACAATTTTGTGAAAAAAACAAAACAAAACTATATTTTCACAGAAAGTCCATTTGTATACATTTTAAACTACAATATATCATATTTAAAATGATAAATTTAAAATCACTGCTTTTGTTTATATTTTCTTTGACATTTTTTCTTGTATATTGATGCAGAATTGTGGTTATATCTTTACATCAACCCAAATGACACCACTGAGACTGGGAGAGAGAATATTGGAGATGGTATTATCCTTTTGAAACACCAAGTTAAAATTAATGAAAATAAAAAAAATAAAAAAATATACATTTATAAATCTAACATGTAGGTAAACAGTATTTTGACAAAATTAACAAACTCTTCTGTAATTGGATAGCAATTAAATGAAGGAAGTTTTTTGTTTTTTTGATAATATTTGTCACAAATTAACTGAGGAATGTCATTTGAAAATGTTGATGCAAAACTGAATGGAACTCTCCAGTGAAGGAGATGTGATAGATAAATAAAATTGTGTGAATACAATAATGAAGTGAATAGAATAGAAAAAAAATGAACAAAAAAAATGAGTTTGCAAAGAAACCAGAAAAGAGAGATAGAAAAGAAAGAGAGAAAGAAATAGAAAGAAAGAGAAATACTGTGGTAAATAAAAGAAAAATAGAAAGAAAGAAATGAATTAAAAAAAACAGGCAGAAGAAAGGCAAGAAAAGAGAGGTAGAGAAAGAAAAAGAGACAGATATATAAATGAAAGGAAAAGAAAGATTCAGTGAATAGACCTGAGAAAAAGAAAGAAATGAAAAAAAATGAAGACAGTTGCAAGAGAGATATAAAAAGGAAGATAGAAGATAAAGAGGGAAAAGAATGAAGAAAGAAAGATAGAACGGAAACCAAAAAAAAAAAAAGAGATAGAAAAAGAATGAATCAAAGAAAAGCAGTCAGAAGAAGGAAAAAAGAAGGAAGAGTGAGATAAAGGAGAAATTAAAAGATGAGATACAAGGATCATTAAATAAGTTTCCAGACTCTTTTTGTATGGACACTTTTATTGATAGTACACTCATGAAACTCTATTCCCCTTCGAAGTAATCTCCTCTGGCTGCAATGCACTTGTTGTACCATTCTAACAACTTCTGGAAAGCCCCATAGAAGTCCTCTTGTGTGAGCATGTCAGTGACCTTCGTCACAGCCTCTTTCATCTCCTCAATTGTCTCATAACGACAGCCTCTAAGTATTTCCTTGAGCTTAGGGAATAACCAAAAGTCACAGGGATCAAGGTCTGGACTATAAGGGGGCTGAGGAACTGTCTTGATGCCCATCTTGGTCAAATAGTCTGTGACAAGGATAGAGTTGTGGAGTGATGCATTGTCCAGCTGGAAATGCCACTGACCCGATTTGAAGAGTATTGGCCTCTTCCGACCGAATCTCTTCCTGAAATCCCATAAAACCTCAATATAGTAACCCTAACCCTTTGGCCAATCAACTCTGGTCTATTGACTTCCTTACTCCTCCCACACCTCTCATCATCCCTCACAGACTCCCTGCCTTCCTTGAATCTCTTATGCCACTCAAAAACTCATGCTCTATTCATGCAAGATGCTCCAAAAGTAGTCTGAAGCATTCCATACGTTTCTGTGGCATTTTTTCCAAGTTTAAAACAGAATTTTATTGCATATCATTCTTCTAAAGTGTCTTCACGTCCAGACTGCATTTTTGAAATTCACCAGCTGTGACAATCTGGCTTTTGTAGGTTGTATTCGAATTCCTGCTGTAGCTGTTCATTTGAACTTGAAATCATAAAAATTAGTCAGTCATCTCACAACATGTATAGCAATAACATACGGAATTTTCTAGAGTCTACGACAATTATAAATATATAAGAAAAAAGAGAAAAGAAGATGGTTGGTTTTTATGTCATATCAACCCTTTTCAGCTCATTTATTGCCAAATTAAGTCCTTTAGATAAAAGTTTCAAACAATTCAATTTAGTATTAAAATAATTGTTTGTTTACACACAGTCAAATGTCAAAAGTTAATTTCAAACAATTCAGTTTAGCATAAGTACGTTGTTTAGTATTATTTGACCCATAGATAAGACCCAATCAGGTGCTACCACTCTGGGCCACAGTGGACCTGGGAGCAATGGTAATGAAGGTGTACTCCACATTCCCCAAAGCTCCAGCATTACTGAAGCCATGCCATCAGATTATTTAGTGTCATATGAGGACACTTGCTAGGGGAGTCTTACCCCTCTGCAGAGATGCTGTCTGTCTATTCTACAGCCCCAGCTGACTAGGCCAGGAAAAGAAGATGGAAATTAAAGCCAAGAGAAATAAAAGAATTAAAGAAAAGTTCTGACTGGCCTTAGAAGAAGAAAGTGTATACTAGGAAGAAATATTAAGTGGATAATAGGAAGAAGAAGAAATGAAAGTGTATAATCAGGGAAGAAAAAATGAAAGTGTGTAATCAGGGAAGAAAATCTGAAAGTGTATTACAGGAAGAAGGAAAAATGAAAGTGTATAATAGGAGGAAGAAGAAGATTTGAAAGTGTATAATCTGAGGAAGAAGAAGATATGAAAGTATATAATCGGAAGAAAATATTAATGTGTATGATAGGAATAAGAAATGAAATAATAATAATAATAATAATAATAATAATAAAAGAGAGAATCTGCTGAATTGTGGACTTTGCCATTCGGGTTGACCACAGGGTGAAACTGAAAGAAAACAAAAAAGAAAAATAAGTACCTGAACCTTGCTAGAGGACTGAAAAACTATAAAACACGAAAGTGATGGTGATATTGATTGTAATTGGTGTGCTCGGTACAGTCACAAAAAGGTTTGATAAAGGGACTGGATGACTCGGAAATAAGAGGATGAGTGGAGACCATCCAAACTACGGCATTGTTGAGATTGGCAAGAATACTAAGAAGAGTGTTGGAAACTTGAGGAGACTTGCTGTCACTCAGACTACTGAGGAAAACCATTGGCTAACATTGGTGGGAAAAACTCTCAAAAGAGTAAAGAGAAGGATAAGTACCTCGACCTTGCTAGAGAATTGAAAAAACTGTGGAACATGAAAGTAACGATTGTGCCAATTGTGATTGGTGCGTTAGGCACAGTAACTAAAGGATTATTAAAGGGCCTGGAGGACTTGGAAGTTAGTGGACGGGTAGAGACTATCCAAACGACAGCATTGCTGAGGACGGCCAGAATACTGAGACGAGTCCTGGAGACTTGAGGAGACTTGCTGTCACTCAAACTCCAGTGAAAAACCATCAGCTAATACTGATGTGAAAAACTCTAGAGGAGTAAATAATAATAATAATAATAATAATAATAATAATAATAATAATAAGAAGAAGAAGAAGAAGAAGAAGAAGAAGAAGAACTAAATGATAAGAGTAAAGAAAAAAGTTATAAAAAAACCCAAGCCAAAAAAAATGAGGCTGATTGAGCGTACAGGAAACTTAGAGAATAAAAGTGAAAAAGATAATATGGTCAAAATATGAAAGAAAAATAAATTGAAATGAGGAAGGAAAGTAGATAATAAAAATAGTGAAAGAAAAAAGGCAAGAAAAAGAAATCAGAAGGAGGATTAAAATGCTAAAAAGAACTTTAGAGAAAATAAAATAAAATAAAAATTGAAGAAATCAAAAACAAAGGAAGGTACAAATAAAGAAAAGAAAAAAAAAGGAAGAAAAAAGTAAAGAGAAAATAAAAGAAAGGTGGGAAAAACAGCAAGAAGAAAAAAGTAAATGAATAAAAAGAAGGAAAAGCTAAAGAGTAAATAGAAGAAGAAAAAACAAACGAAGGAAAATTAACAGCATGGAAAGGAAAGTGTTGGAATATGTAGAGTTGAATTTACAAGTGTTGTAATTATTTCTTTTAATTGATAAGACAGGAACTGATTATTTCAATTATTAATTAGTTGTTCTCATAGAGGCTTCTAATTAGGGAAAGATCTTTTTTCTCTTCTCTATTCTCATTATCAAATCAGTGAAACTCAAAATTTACACTAACCGGCCCGTAGGCATAATGGTTAGAGTGTTTGCCAGTGGTCCAAGAGACTGGGGTTCAATTTCAGGTTGAGTCATACCAAAGACTCAAAAAATGGTACTTGATGTCACCTTGTTTAACACTCAGCATTATAAGGTATGGATCAAGGGTAAGTGAAGCAATCCAGAGAGATGTTGTGCCCTCCCCAACATCTCAGTGTTGTAGCTATTGGCCAACTTACTAACGATATATATATATATATATATATATATATATATATATATATATATATATATATATATATATATATAGGGTGGTTGGTTGGTTTCTTGGGTTTTATGGTATATCGACCTTTGTAGGTTATTTAACGCCAAATCTATTTTTTATTTAAATAATCTATTCCATTTAAAACAATTTAGTTTAGCATGAGTATACAGTTTAATTGTCAAAAACATTTCTATTTCAAACTATTCAAGCAGTTATATATAACTATTCAGTTTAATGTAAGTACAGTTTCAATGTCAAAAAAAGTTCAATTTCAAACAATTCAGTTTAGCATAAGCCCGCAGTTTAAATGTAAGTACGGTTTAATTGTCAAAAACAATTCTGTTTCAAGCTATTCAGTTAAATCAAACAATTCAGTTTAGCATAAGTATGCTGTTAGTTCTATTTAACCCATAGATAGGACCCTTATCAGGTGCTACCAATCCGGGCCAGATTGGACCTGGGAGCGATGGCAATGAAGGGATACTCCACATTCCCCAAAGCTTCAGCATTAGTGGAACCTCACCATCAGATTGTTTAGTGTCATATTCAGGACACTCGTTGGGGCATCTTACCTCTCTGCAGAGGTGCAGTTGGTGTATTCTACTGTCCAAGCCGACTGGGCAAATTTACTGAGTGTTGAAGCAAAATTAGGAATATTCTTGTTTAATGATAAATGACTATATTATAAAACAAGATTAATTTTAATTTATAGCCAACAAAATAAGAAGAAAGACACAAAACAGTAAATTTACTTAAAATGGCCATCATTTTTTTTTTTAATTATTGTATCAACACACCTTCGAAATGATTTACATGCCTTCAAAATAAATTTTTCAGACATTTTATTCCATTTTTCTTCAATAGCAGTCTTAAGCAAACCAATATTTGGATGGGAAGTTGCATTTGTTTTGTTTTCTAAAATGCCTCATATAGCATAACAAGGGGGTTAAGATCTAGGATTGATGGAGGCCATAAAGAAACTCCAATTATTTTGAAAATTTTTTTGGCTTGGTTTTGGCATTAAGTAAATTCTTTGTCGTTTCTTTTCTTGCTCACTCATATTAGGCTGAATTTTAATGAAAAAATGCTTAAAGAATAGAGCTAATCATGAAAATTTAGATTTATTGCATTTTTTTTTAAAATTAGACTAATCAGACTAAAAAAACATTTTAAAAATCATTCCATCTTTTACTTCTGCATGAATGAATCCAATCCTCCCTATTCCATATTTTGCTTCTGCACCCTGTATAGGATGCAACAGAAATACATACCTCATTTTAAAATGTCCCCTGTGAAGGGCAAGTTAACATAAGCAAGTGGTAATGGTAGCTCCATGTAGCTAAACCCTAAGCATTTTTTTTTTCAGGTATGATCAGTTATGAGTATTGCTTGAACATCATGTGTTTGCAATTTAAACATTTTATAAAACTTGTGAATAAGCAATTGAGATAGATAGATAGATAGATAGGGCGAAGCAGAAATACCCCCCACATTTTAAACTGTCACCAGTGCAATGCAAGTTAAATTAGGCAATCGGTAATGATAGCTCCATCTAGCTAATGTCTTATCTTTCTTCTGATATGATCAATTATAATCATGGTTTGGACCAGTGAACACCATGCATTTGCTGTCGAAACATTTTTTAAGGCTGGTAAATCTGTAATTACTTCACAAAGAGCTTTTTGTGCTCATTTGATATTATGTCAAAATGATGCTGTTCTGGATAGAAAATCAATATGGCTATGGTTTGAAAATGCTTTCTGGAACAGCATCATTATGATATAACAAGAAATAAGCAATTGTTACAGATAGATAGATAGATAGATATGAATAGAATGAAATAGAGAAATAGATGGATATGAACAGAATGAGATAGATAGATAGATAGATTGATAGATAGATATGAATAGAATGAAATAGAGAAATAGATGGATATGAACAGAATGAGATAGATAGATAGATAGATAGATATGAACACAATGAAATAGAGAAATAGATGGATATGAACAGAATGAGATAGATAGATAGATAGATATACTGGATGCAGCAGAACCCCCCGCCACATTTTAAACCGTCACCCGTGCAATACAAGTTAAATTAGGCAATTAATAGATAAGAAAAATTTATGATTAGTTTCGTCTTTGGGAATGATATTTCTTATTTTACTATCATTTGTAAGATGCCCATTTTCACATCTTATAAACATTTGTAAATTGGTTTTATCAATAATTGCAGAGCCTTTTTTTAAGAAACATCCAACATACAGCCGGCCAAGTGAAAAACATAGACCTGATCTTGTCTATCTCACCATTTATGAAGTGAAATAAACTACATTTTTTTGTACTGGGTTTGGAAGAAATACTGAAGAAATAGATGGAGGAGGTACCTTCCGCATTTTGAATTGTCACTTATCTAGTTCAAGTGAACTTACGCAAGTGGTAATGGTAGTTTCATCAAGCTAATCTCTTAAATTTTTTTAGGAACAATCAGTTAAAATTATCGCTTGAACAAGTACATACCATTCATTTGTTGTTGAAACATTTTTTGATACTGGTGAATCGGTTATTGCTATACAGGGAGCTTTTCATGCTCATTTTATGTTATATTAGAATGATGCTGTTCTGGATAGAAAATAAAAATTGCTATGGCTTGAAAATTTAAGAAGAGGGTGTCCTCGTGGTGTAATGGTTAAAGCGATGGACTGCGGAATCGTAGTACACGAGTTCGTACTCCAGTCGCGCTATTATGTTCACTTTCGCGCAAATACCCTTGGGAAAGGTATGAACCCCCTTATCCTCCCAGCTATGGGTAAAATAGTACCACTACTGTTCTTCTAGGAGAATGGCTTTGGTATTAAATAACCTAAAAATAGTTGATATGCCATTAAACAAAAAAAGAAAGAAAATTTAAGAACCATAGGTTTTTTGATGAAAAGAAAACTACCTGGAAGAATTAAAGAATGCTTTTTGCCAAAAAGGCAGAAAAATACAGCTAGAAATGATACAGTCTTTTTGTCAACCTTTAAAAACATGGCTGGTCCATGCCATGATCAAAACTAATCATATCGGAATAGAAAAATGGTAAAACATTCACTAGATAGAGTGACCTTTGACACTTGCATAAATTTACTTGTAGCACATCGGTGACAGTTTAAAATGTGTGAGGTGTATTTACTGAACCATGTATATATGCTCTAACCCCCTGCCGAGGGTTGAGTACTCTAGTAAGGAATTGGCCAGCTACCACAAAAGCTGAAACAAAATAGCTCTCCTGTTGAATTGAACATTCCGGGTAGCCAAAAATGTATGTGTAAAAAGATATATGTAAAAAATTCCTTCACTAACGCAGAATATATATATATATATATATATATATATATATATATATATGAGGATAGTTTCAAAAAGTTCTGAGCCTCTCCCTGATTTTTATTTATTGCACACCCCTCACCTTTTTATCAGCTTCACCCACACAGAAATTAAGACAAATTTGAACTGTTTTTCGAGTTTTATTAGTCATAGTGTTTGGTTTGGTTTTATGGCCTCTCCATTCTTGTAAGTTATTTAATGCCAAATCCTATTTATTGATATATATTAAGTATTTATGATTTGGTTTCATTGGGTTTTATGGCATATCAACCTTTGTAGGTTATCTAATGCCTAATCTTCTAATCTTATACATATATATTAAATATATATGATTTGTAAACACATTTTGTTGATGATATTTTTAAATTGAGTCAAATAGAGCTTATTTTTTTTGCACACATTTAAATGGTTTCAAGTATTGCTATCTAATCCTAATAATTCCATTCAATATTAATCATTTGTTGGTAGACAGTGATTTTATTACAAATATTGCTATTTAACACTAATAATTCTATTCAACATTACTTATTCACTGTTAAATGGTTCCAAGTATTACTATGTCTCAGTAAAAATTCAATTAAGTATCAGTCATTTGTTTGCACATAGTTGAATGATCAAACAGTTCCATTTCTAAAAGCCCAATTCAAGATAAGACATTTGTTTGTGCACCACTCAAATATCAAACAGCTCTATTTGACTCATTAATATGACCCTATCAGGTGCTACCACTGTGGGCCACAGTGGACCTGGGAGTAATGGCAATGATGGTGTACTCCACATTCCCCAGAGTTCCTGGAATGGAGAGTCGCCATCCCTTTGTTTAATGTCATATCTAGAACACTCGTTGATGGGGGAGGTTGTGCCCTCATGAAGAGAAGCAATTGGTGTATTCTACAGCCCCAACCAAGTCATTGTGCATTGCCACAGCAAAAGTATTCTGCCATAACTCTTCTTTTTGGTTGCCCCATTGGCTGGGGCTGTAGAATACTCTGCCTGCACCTCTACAGAGTTGTAAGACCCTCCCAACAAGTTTCCCGGATATGACACTAAACAATCTGATGGTGAGGTTCCAGTAATGCTGGAGAATTGGGGAAGCGGAGCACTCCTTTATTGCCATCGCTCCCAGGTGTACTCTGGCCCAGGTGGGTAGCACCTAATAAGAGTACTATCTATGGGTTAAATAAAACTAAACCATTCTTCCTTCATAATACTGAATTTTTCATTTAAACTGTGTATTTATGCTAAACTGATTTATTTAAAATAGAACTGTTTTGACATCTAAACTGCATACTTATGCTAAACTGAATTATCTGAAATAAAACTGTTTTGACTTTTAACTCTGTGTATTGTCCAATCAGCTGGGGCTGTAGAATACTCTGCCTGCACCTCAGTAGAGTTGTAAGAGCCTGCCAATGAGTGTCCTGATAATAAGACACTAAACAATCTTACATTTAAACTCATGCTAAACTGAATTGTTTGAAATGGAAGTGTTTTTAACTGTACTTACACTAAACTGAATTGTTTAATATAGAACTATTTTGGCATTTAACTGTAGAACTGCTTAACTAAACTGAATATCTTGAAATAGAATTGTTTTTCACATTTAAGTTGCATACTTATACTAAACTGAATTGTTTGAAATAGAACTATTTTCATAAAAATGGATTTGGCATTAAATAACCTACAACGGTTGATATGCCATAAAACCCAACCAATAACCAACCATCTTCTTTTTGGGTAATGCTTAAAATTTTTTGAACGACATTGTGTAAAAACTGATTTCATTTGAGATGTATGACAGTGTTTCTCAACCTTTTCATTTTTTTGGCCCATTTCAGACTCACATAAGCACAAATAGAAATTCCATGTGACATGAAATACATTTTATTTATAAAAGCAAAATGTAGTAAAAGATATAAATCCTGTCTATAGACTACTCTGATTCCAAGTGTCTGTCTACCAGCTAAGATAAAGTAGTTTGTGTTTTATGCGGGTGAAAGAAAAACATAGAATTTCAATACCCACCTAATTTTCCTTGGACCAACTCAAGGCCAATTTTTTTTCAGTTTCTCATGCAGACTTGTCAGCCAAAGAGCCCAAGATGAGAATCCAAGGATATTTCTGAAAAATTAATATGAATTCCTAATTTGATAACCTAACCAATTCTCACTGAAGTGATTTCAAATTTTAAATTCATGTGTAAAAAGAAGTCAAAATTCTATATTTAATATTTGAACATTTTTTCTTTTCTAGGGAATAGTATTTCTGTACCTGAAAAGTAAAAAAACAGAAAACATAGAATTTTTAGTTGTTTCTACAATATTATCATGATAATCAAAAATTCTCATGCTGAATACTATATATGTGAGGCTTGTAGTGTAATGGTTATTATCATAGAAAATAGACACAGCGAACCAATTTCAAAACCTGGACAAGGCTGTTTGCATTTCTCATAACACTGACATCCTTGTGAAAGGTATGAATTAAACTATTCTCCCACCAGTGTTGGATAAATAGGCTTTTCAACCTTAACATGGCGACCAGTCTAGGAGAAAGAAAACATTGTATTCCAACTAGTTAAACTTGTAAAATTGACCTTGTGATACATCCTGGGATTGGGTAAAAATATATACAGTAATTCACATTTTGATGGAATACAAAAATCTCACCCTGACTCAAAGCAAATTAAAAGCGTGAGTAGAAGAGGACATTTTGAAACGATTGATCCTTATAACATAATCAACTTCAAGAAAAAAAATGGCCTCCAACCAAAGATAAAAGTCCATAGACAAAAACCTCAGCCACAAATAAAAAGCATGAGAGAATTATCTGATACAATATATCCTTTAATGTAATCAACATTTTGAAAAAAAAAATGGCCTCCAACTAAAGATATAAGTCAGTAGGCCAAAACCTCAGGTACAAATAAAGAGTATGAGAGATCAATTTGAAACTCTAGATCCAAATAACATAATCACCTTCCTGAGAAAAACTAGCATCCAATTAAAAATATAGATCCACAGACTAAAACCTCTACCACAAATAAATAGTATGAGAGAATTATCTGAAATGATGGATCCTAATAATATTGTTATATTTTGACCTTCGACCCGGCCCAAAAATACTATTCCAAGGTGATACACCGGAAGGAAGTGACACATTCCAACGGCCAGTAATCGAAAGAGATCGCGTGGGCGGATTAAGGCTTATGATATGGGACAAGGTGAAGGTCTAATTGTGCCACTACAGTCATGCACCGGAAGAGAGTAACCTCTGAACTGCATGACAGTTATTTCCGCTTGATGACGATTAAACATCCGATTCAAAGATCCAGTAGGCGATCATGTGGGCATTGAGTTAGTATTTAACTCAGTTGAGTTTGGGTCCCAAGCAGTTGCCAGCAGACTCCCAGAGGGTTAGAGACGAGATGTGGTAGGGAAGGCCACACCCGACCGAGGGGGAACTCGGAAACCCCCGATGCAGTTGCCAGTCGAATTCCAGACAGTAGAGACCAGATGTGGTAGGGAAGGCCACACCCGACCGAGGGGGCACTCGGAAAACCCCCAATGCAGTTGCCAGCAGACTCCCAGAGAGTTAGAGATGAGATGTGGTAGGGAATGCCACACCCGACCGAGGGGGCCCTCGGAAAAGCCCCGATGGAGTGGACCCCAAGACCTCTGGTTGAACATCAGGAGAACAATAAAGACACAACGTGACGGTCATAACAGTGGGGTCAAAATATGAAGTTTATGTTCGGTCTCCAGCATCCTCTCACATGCAAACCCTTAAACAACCCTTTCAAACCCTTGCAATAAAGTGAGAGGTGAATATTTTTCTAAAGAAGTCTTCATGCATCTTCCTTCTTGCATCCTTTCTTCGTGCATCTGTCATTTGTCATGCATCTGTTATCATTGCGTCGGTATGTATCCAGTATATATATGTGTATTTCTGCATGAATCAGCAGATGACAATGCAACAATATAATCAACTTTCTCGGGAGGAAAAACAGCCTCCAACCAAAGATATAAGTACATAGACCAAAACCTCAGCTACAATTAGATAAACACACTGAGATGTAAAATCCCTCAAAAGAATTGCTGCCTTTACCAGATAGCAACAACTGAACCCATACAACTATACTAAATATCCAGAAGTATCATCTGAAATAATCTTCAAATAATGGCATAAGTAACAACTATTCCTGACAAAAAACGAATGACAAAAGTCTTTGGCATAGAATAACCCAGGAGTTGACTTGCCGTAAAATCCAACCAACCAACTATGATAAGGTAAGTTTAACTCCTAGATAAAGCTGTTTGCATTTCTCTTTTCCCTAATGCTCTTGGGAAAGGCATAAATCCTTCTCCCCCTATCTAGCAATAGTGCAGACTGGTCTCTTTAGTCTTGATATGGCAACCAGTCTAGGGGAAAGAAGAAATTCTGAATTCAAAACCTGGACAGTACTAAGTGGAAAATCTGTGACACTCTGCTGCACTATTCTCTTTGTTATCAACTCATCGAAAAAGTGTGGATGGCCCTACACAACCCTTCACTATGATAAACAAATTACCTCTGTAGGGCATAATCTAATTTACTATGACTTATTATTGTTCCCAAATGGCATTAATCTCATAGTTAGGGTTGCCAGAACAAGGCCTGAAAAAACATCGAACTGCTTTTGGCACTTAGGCTCTACAAGTTTTGAATTTGAGTGTTTTTCCAAATTTGAAATCAGTTTTTTTTCCTACAAAGCTAGAGAACCCAGTCTGCCCTACTAAACAGCTTTGGGTTGAAGACATGGAGTCAAGACTTTCCCAAGAGCATTAGGCTAAAATGAAATGTAAACACCCTCATCAGCCAAGTCCATATATATATATATATATATATATATATGCACCTTCTTAAGAAGTTAAAAAAAAAGTCTATATGTTTTTGTATAATAGCTTCTTTTCTTTTCTGTTTCTTAACTAAAATGTACAGACTGATAAGTAAAAGAGGATTGAAAACGGCTGAGCTGTGCACACAGGTGCTGAGGTACAAGGCTTTGGTGAAACCTCTTCTGTTTTAGATCAAAACTTTCCAGGTTATATAATATCCTGGACGCCCATGTAAATTCTTATTGTCACATCTCTCTCACCTACGCAATGCATATGATCATGTTTCCTTCTAGCATGCTACCCATGCTATCTATGCAGCATTTCTGCCAGGAATAACTGCGTCCTGTTTACTTTAGCTACCAGGTGCATTTCCTGTTATTTTTGTTCCCAGTGTCCGACTTTAGCAGCAGCATTGACATGTCAAAGGGGCCTTCAAGTCAATGTCTAACATTTTAGTTCCAAACTTAAACAACACGAGGTACAGAAGACATACTACATATATTGATTTTATTTATAACAAACTTATCTGCTGCTCAGAAGAATATTCAGTCATTTCCTACTCATCAATATTACCATAAGTGATTGATACAGTAACACTGAATAAACAGAAAGGAAAACAATTAAAACTCAAATGAACAATATACATAACATTTACATATATGCCAATATATAAAACATTTACATATATAACAAGATGCATAATATTTACTTATATAACAATATAAAGAACATTTACATATATAACGATATAACATTTCATCATCATCATCATCATCAGGATAGAGATGGGATATTCGACTGACAAGTAAGCGTGGCTAACGCCACTACTTTTCTCTGTATCTTTTTACTTCAATATATCCTTAAACCTATACCATGTCCTGAGTTATCTCTTCGTGGTCCCAAACTGGGTCCACATCAATAACCATATAACATTTGCACATATACCAATATATAAAACATTTAAATATATAACAAGATGTATAATATTTACTTATGTGGTGCCTTCAATAAGTTTCCAGACTTTTTTTGTACAGGCCTTTAAAATTGTCATAGACTCTTGAAAATTCAGTATCTTATTGCTATGCATCGTATGAGATGACTGACTAATTTTTATGATTTCAGGTTCAAATGAACAGCTACAGCAGGAATTTGAATACACCCAACTAAAGCCTGATTATCACAGCTGGTGAATTTCAAAAATGCAATCTGGACATGAGGAGACTTTAGAAGAACGATATGCAATCAAATTCTGTTTTAAACTTGGAAAAAATGCCACAGAGACGTATGGAATGCTTCAGACTGCTTTTCGGCCATCTTGCATGAATCGAGCATCAGTTTTTGAGTGGCATAAGAGATTCAAGGAAGGCAGGGAGTCTGTGAGGGATGATGAGAGGTGTGGGAGGAGTAAGGAAGTCAATACACCAGAGTTGATTGGCCAAAGGGTAATGGTAAGGGTTAGGGTTAGGGTTACTATGTTGAGGTTTTAAGGGAGTTCAGGAAGAGATTCCTGGGGAAGAGGCCAGCACTCTTCAAATCGGGTCAGTGGCATTTCCACCTGGACAATGCACCAGCCTACAACTCCATCCTTGTCACAGACTATTTGACCAAGATGGGCATCAAGATAATTCCTCAGCCTCCTTATAGTCCAGACCTTGCTCCCTGTGACTTTTGCTTATTAAATTAAGACAAAAAAGAAAAAAAGAATGAGTATCCAAAAAGAAAAATTACAGAGAAAGACAACCAAAAAGAAAAGAAGAGGAAAGAAGAAGAAAATATGTGAAAGAAGAAAGAATGAATAGATGAAAAAAAGATAATTCATCAAAAAAGGAAAAACTGTGTAACAAAATATGAAAATGAATGAAATTTGATATAATTTTTAAAGAGGGAGGAATAAAGAAAAAAGATTAAAGAAGAATAAACAAAAGAAAGAAAAAGTAAGAATGAATAAAGTCAGTAGAATTTTTAAAGAGGGAGGAAAAAGGAAAAACGAATGAATGAAAAAGGAAAAAGAAAGGAAAAAAGAGGAAAGGAAAAGAAAAACAAATGGAAAGGAAAAGAAAGAAATAACAAAAAGAAAAGGTATATAAAAAAAAGGAAAGAAAAAATGAAAGAGGAAAGAAAAAAAAGAAAAAGAAGGAAAAAGAGGAAAGGAAAAAGAAAGAAAAAAGAGAAAAAGGAAAGAAAATAGAAAAAAATCAGGCAAAGGATAAAAGAAATGGCATAAGAACTAAAAACATAAAGAAAAAAAGGAAAAATAAGAAAGAAAAGAAAAAGAAGGAAAGAAAGGAAAGGATAAAAAAGAAAAAGGGAAAAGGAAAGAAAATGGAACGAATGAGACAACAGACAAAAGAAATGGAAAAAAAACTAAAAAATGAAGAAAAGAAAGGAAAAAGGAAAAAAGCAAGAAAAGAAAAAGAAGGAATGAAAGGAAAGGAAAGGAAAAGAAAAGAAAGAAAGAAAGAAAGAAAGAAAGAAAGAAAGGCTGGAAAAAGAAATGAAAGTAAAAAAGGAAAAAGGAAAGAAAAAGAAGGAAAAGAAAAAGAAAGAAAGAAAGAAAGGAAAGGATAAAAAAGAAAAAGAGAAAAGGAAAGAAAATGGAATGAATGAGACAAAAGACAAAAGAAATGTAAAAAAAAACCTAAATAATGAAGAAAAGAAAGGAAAAAGGAAAAAAAAGCAAGAAAAGAAAGAGAAGGAAAGAAAGAAAGGAAAAGAAAGAAAGAAAGGCAGGAACAAAGAAATGAAAGAAAAAAAAGGAAAAAGGAAAGAAAAAGAAGAAAAAGAAAGAAAGAAAGAAAGAAAGAAAGGAAAGGATAAAAAGTAAAATAAGGAAAGAAAATGGAAAGAATGAAACAAAAGACAAAAGAAATGGAAAAAAAACTAAAAAATAAAGAAAAGAAAGGAAAGAATAAAGACAAAAGAACAAAAAGCTTCCCTCTTGATTAATAAAAAACTAATGAATGGAGAGGATAAAAAATAAAGATAGAAATAAAAAACAAAAAATAAAACAAAACAAATCTAAACAAAAACAAAAGGGACAGCAAGCATTTTTCATATTTCATTTTTTTAATCTCTGTTTGTTTCATATTCTAAAATGAAATATTTCAATGAGTGACCAGACAAGGCAACAAACTGATAAATCAATTAGAGATCGTTTTGTGATGTTTTAATGATGTGACTAAAATTAATTTTGAGAAAAAAAAAATACAGAACTTTTCATAAGTATTTGAACTTGCAGACAGTTTACTGCTATTCATTTGGGTTTAAGTGTTAAAAACAAGAATATCAAATGAAAACCAAATAATACTGCAATCGATACAAGACATTCATTTCGTTGACAAGGCCAACAGCATTAATTTGCTGTTCCTGTCGAGCACCAGGCCACCTAGCATACATGCCAGGAATCAAAACAATGACAAGTATAGATTCACATTGCACGAGACCTTCGGGTCTAGAGAATCAATGACCAGCAAAAAGTAGCATTGTTCAAATTGCACCTAGTGATCCTGTGACTTGCACTGAACAGCAGGGGTGGAGTGTCCCTGTGGTGTAATGGTTAAAGTGATGAACTGCAGAATCGTAGTTAGCAAATTCAAACTCCAGCCACACTATTATGTTTACTTTCAGGCAAATATCCTTGGGAAAGGTATGAACCCCCTTATCGTCCCTGCTATGGGTTAAATAGTACCACTACTATTCTTCTAGGAGAATGACTTGGCATTAAATAACTTACAAAGGTTGATATGCCATTAAACAAAGAAACCAAACCAAACCAAACTGACAAGGAGAGCACAAGTTCTGGTTTATTTAAATCCCCACCATAAAAAAGACCTTACATCAAATCCTGCCCAGTGGGAGGCATAGATAAATCTCCGAAACATTCATGTAGTTGTATTTGGTGATTCCAAATGATAAATTTCTGGAAAATGTTATTCTTAATATACTGACATAGTTATTAGAGTGAGTCAAAAGTCTTGCAATATTAATAAGTATGTGCGGCACATTTTGGCAATTCTGGATGCATTTGCTAAGGTTGAAAAGCTGACGAGCTAGGATATGTTGAGCTTGCCTGATACTCTCCGAATGCTACTGACCTCAATGTCTTAGAGCAGGGGCTCAGAATCCATGGTTTTAGGCCTTTCTGACCTTGCCTGATACTCGAGAGAAATTTATTAAACCCTCTGTTTACTGTATTCTGACCAGCTGTACCTTTATCTTATGCCCCACAAATGTTTTGGATTGCTTTCAAGGGTTTATGGCCTAATTCTAACTTTGAACTCATAAAGCATGAGTTCCTAAATTAAACTATCTTGCATGTTGGTCCATGGAGTTTTCAAATTACACATAGAGTGAAGCAATGCACAACCTGTCACCACACCAACTTCCACAATACTACCAATCAAGGTGGGTACCTACCACTTTTGACTCGGGACTGTAGAATACACCACCTGCATCTTTACAGAGGGGTAAGACTCCCCCAAAGAGTTTCCTGGATATGACACTAAACAATCTGATGGTAAGGCTTCAATAATGTTGGAGCTTTGGGGAATGCAGAGTACCTCTTTATTGCCATCGCTCCCAGATCCATTCTATCCTATCTTTGAGTCAAATAGAACTGATTGAAATTTAAACAGTGTACTTATGCAAAACTGAATTGCTTGAAATAGAACAGTTTGCTCATTTAACAGTGTATAAACAAATGACTGATGTTGAATTGAATTGTTAGTGATACAGCAATTCTTTGAATCATTTAACTTTCACATGCCAAACTGAATTGTTTGAAATAGAATTGTTTGATCATTTAACAGTGTGTAAACAAATGACTGATGTTTAATTGAATTGATAGTGATACATCGAAATACTTGAAAACATTAAACTGTGTTCAAACAAATGATTAATAGTAAATAGAATTATCGTATGAGATAGAAATAAGTGAAAACATTTAACTGTGTGAAAAAATGTGCTCGGTCTCATTTAAAAATGTTATTTACAAAATGTGTTTAGAAATCATATATTTAATATATTGGTATAAATAGGATTGGGCATTAAATAACCTAAAATGGTTGATATGCCATAAAACCAAACCAAATCAAACCATAAAGTCATGCATACCAAAAGAATTGCCAAACTAGAGAGTTAATCTTCACCCCCCCTCAGCTCCAAATCTTTAATGACCCTGGGAACCTTGGATCAAAGAAAAGCAGTTTTGTTCAAATACTTATGAGCGACACTTTCTAACAAAGGGTAAGCCACACGAAATGGTCGCATGATAGTTGGGGATTTTAGAAAGGGTTATCAAGTCAGACAGTCAGTGAATAGCCGAGGACAAATAAGGAGCTTAAATTTCAAAGCTAGCAAATTACCTCCTCTTGGAAGTAACACCATTATCTATTAAATAGAACGTTTTCTTCATCCACTCAAACAAAAAAAAATTCCCATTTCATTTCTATATAGCATCATTATGGTTGCGACGGTGTAATATAATGGCCGAGGGATTTCGTTTCATGCCTTTGGATTTAGTTAGGCTGAGAACCTTTCGGCTCAGTGCTTGGGAAGGATGCATCCCTTTGTCCATCTGTCAATTGTGTTTTGATTATATACGACATCACAGTGTCGGAGCAGTATGTCGTCGAATTTCCTGATCTTCCATACTTCTGGGGGTATTTCATCAAGCCCTGCTGCTTTTCTATTTTCTAATTTTTCCGAGTAAACCCTATAACACTAGTTACTAAATGAGTAAGTTAATTTAAATCCCTTTGCTCAGATCTTTTAATGGTCCCTGCAGCTTTAGACAACAAAAAACAAATAGATTTTAAGCTTGTAGCACTTTCTATATTCCTATGTTGAAAAACAGTGAAAATAGGTTGAAAATAAGTCATAATAGCAATTATTTTTACGCTGATTTTAAAAATATATAAATTTACATACAGACACTATCAACAAGGAAAATAAGTGCCAAAGCCGGAAACTTCGTTCAAATTTACAAAAATTGTTAATGTTGAAAAACTCTGAAAACATGTCTAAAATGAGCAATTTTTTTACTTGGTAGACTGAAATTAAAAACATATAAATTTGTGCACAGGTTTTTTATATCTTGTAAAATAATATGACAATAGTTGTTTCTTGTTGGAAAATAAACACCCCCTGTATATCTAATAAATCCTAAGACTGAAACCTTTGCAATAATTTCCAAAAATTATGTTCATAAAGACTGAAAAACAGGTGGAAAACAAGCCATTTAACACTTTGTAGACTGTAATTGTAAATCGTGGTGTGAAAATGAATGAATTAGATAAAATAAATTTTATGCAGTCTTGTAGGAAGACATAATTAAACAATATGGATATTTTGCAAGGATTAAATTATTCATATTAGAAGTTCTACAAAAAAAGAAAAAAATACTGATGTGTCGTCTATTGATTGGATAGTCATATTTCTTTTTTGATTGGTTAGGATTAGAGAGGTGTGAACCATCAGCTGCTGAAATTAATAGGGATCATATTCACTTCTTATCATCGACTGCTTGTTCATGAGTCAGAAATGTTTATCTTTTTTCTGATTAGTTAGAAAAGATAATTATGAAACGAATAGAGAGAGGGGGGTATGAAAATCAAAGAATGAGAGAGAGAGAGAGAGAGAGAGAGAGAGAGAGAGAGAGAGAGAGAGAGAGAAATGAAAAGCAAAGAATGAGAGAGAGAAAGTGATAGGAAGTGCGAGAGAGAGAGAGAGAGAGGGAAAGAAAGAGGAATGAAAAGCAGAGAATGAGAGTGATAGGAATAGAGAGAGGGGGGAATGAAAAGCAAAGAATGAGAGAGAGAAAGTGATAGGAATAGAGAGAGAGAGAGAGAGAGAAAGAGAGAGGAATGAAAAGCAAAGAATGAGAGTGATGGGAATAGAGAGAGAGAGGAGGGGAATGAAAAGCGAAGAATGAAAGAGAAAGGGGGGGATGAAAAGCAAAGAATGAGAGTGAGAGAGTGGTTGGAATAGAGAGAGTGGTTGGAATAGAGAGAGAGAGAGAGAGAGAGAGTAGGGAGATAGGAGAAGAAAAGTAGAAAAAGAAAAAAAGGAAGGAAAAGCAGAGAAAAATGGTTTGGTTTGATTGCATATGAACCATAATAGGTTATTTAATACTAAATAGATTTTTATACTGTTGTAATGTGTGGGGATTTAGGAATTAACAGTAAAAACTCCCAACCGGATATTGACTCGTCGGCTGCCAGATACAAAATGTATAAACGCGTCGCCACGCATAAGGCTCCACGCATCCATCCGGTTTAAAATCAGAAAAAAGAAAAATAATAAAATGTAAAGTGGCCAATGAGAAGCGGTCGCGCCAAAATTAGAAGGATTTTGGAGTGGCGAATTTGGAGCCGGTGAAGAGTGATAAATACTCAGGTTTTCTGTGAACCGACCTCTTTTCGGGTAGTGACGTCGAACCGACAACACCGATTTTACTATCTGGTGTTTGGGCACCACGCTGTGTCTTGGGACATAGCGTTGGTTAGTCCATTCACCAAGTAAATAAAGGAAAGTATGGAAGAAATGTTTTCGTCTCTTATCTGTTTCTATCTTTTCTTTGCATATTTCTTTTGGACTTTCTTTGGGCAAGGCATTGCACCGGCCAGTCAACGTGGGGTAAAATAATATAACCAAAATATGGAGTCAGATATCTTACGGCAACACAGCCTTGCCCTTAGCGCCTGACCTTCATAAAAAACCTTCAAACCCCACAAATGGAATATCCTACACCCCTTCTCAGTCATGTGGAGTGACTATATATGAAATTACCCACAATTGGAGGGTTTTGTTGGCCTTAGTCTAGTAGTGTGGACCACGTTGTTAACTCTCACACCTGCCTGTGCAGCATTTCACAGATTGTACAAAAAAATGAAAACCAAACAACAAACAGAGGGTGGAAGGAAGAAATAAACACGGATTCAAAACAGCAAAACTTCAGTAGGGAAGTCTGAGACTTTTAAGCATTTTAGTATGCATTAGTTATGGCTAACCCGAGAACTCTGCGAAAGTCCTAAACATCAACCAAAAATGCTAACTCATCTGGCCATCGTCTTCATTGGTCTGTGTCTTGAATCCATGCTCTGGACTGACTGCTTCGTGGTCTCACCCCTAACTGGCTAACTCTCTTCATCCTTTTCGTCCGGTTTCGCAGGTTTTCGCTGGCACAGCTCTTTGTGTAGTCTTCGTGCCAAAGTAGACAAAGAAAGGTCTTCTGGACACACCGGCGCCGCTTCAAAGTTGCCGGAAATAAGATCTCCTCTTTGGCCACCCATCCACGAACACACACAGAGAGACCCCCCCCACACACACACACATACATATATATACCCATGAATGCTAATTATCATGCCACATATATATACAGTGAGCACTGCATTATACCCGTCTTTGCTTTGGGGATCAGTAACCTACCTTACTATTCCTTGCTTGCCTTATTGTATACATCTTGCAATAAAACTATTTATTTTACAAATATGTTGACTGTTCCTTTCCCCTGAAGTACCACCTAGTCTGATTATATCCTTTTTAAGGATGCAACATTGTACATATAAACAATTCTATTTCAAATAATTATTTTAGCATAAGTACACAGTTTAAATGTCAAAAACAGTTGTATTTCAAGCTCTTCAGTTTAGTCAACAAAGTTAAATAGTTCCAAGTATTGCTATATATCACTAACAATTCAATTAAACATCAGTCATTTACACACAGTTAAATGTAAAAATAGTTCTATTTTAAATAATTCAGTTTAGCATAAGTAGGCAGTTTAAATGTCAAAACTGTTCTATTTCAACCAATTAGCATAAGTACACAGTTTAGTTCTATCTGACCCATAGATAGGACCCTATCAGTTGCTATGACTCCAGGCCACAGTGGATCTGGGAGCACTGGCAATAAAGGGATACTCCACATTCCCCAAAGCTCCAGTGTTACAGAAACGTCACCATCAGATTGTTTAGTGTCATATCTAGGATACTCGATGGGGGAGTCTTACCCCTCTACAGAGATGCAGGGGTGAATTCTATAGCCACAGCTGACTGGGCCAGCAGAGAGAAAGAGGAATGAGAGGTATATATATATATATATATATATATATATAAGAACAAAGAGAGAGAGAGCGAGAGAGAGTCAGAAGACAGAAGAGGGAAAAGCATGAATTTACCCAACCCCTTCAGTACAAGCAAAAGTTTAGTTTTTATGGAGAGTTTTAGCTGGTTTGAATGCTTCTCCAAGACTAGTTGCCTTTCAGAAGCTTAAGAAACCGGTCTGCCTGTTTTTTTTTTTTTTTTCAGGAATGCAACCAATGAATCATTACATTGGTTATAAACCACTAAACATCAAAATTGTAAAGGGATGTTTCTTTTTAAATTTTCAATAGTTTCCAGATGTTCTAAACACATTTTGAAGATATTTTTAAACGAACCTGAGCTAATTTTTTTTCACCCAGTTAAATGGTTTCATTTATTTCTAATACGAATAATTCTATTTACTATTAATCATTTGTTTGCACACATTTTAATATTTTCAAGTTTTGCTATTTAACACTAACAATTCAATTAAACATTAATCATTTGTATTCACATATATATATGGATATAACATTAAACAATCTGATGGTGAGGCTCCAGCCCTGGAGCTTCATGGAATGTGGAGTACTCCTTGATTGCCATTGCTCCCAGGTCCACTCTGGCGTAGAGTGGTAGTAACTGGTATAGGTCAAATAGAACTGTTTGACGTTTAAACAGTGAATAAACAAATGACTGGAGTGATATTGAATTGTTAGAAATAGCACTGTTTGATCATTTAACTGTGTGTAAACAAATGACTGATGTTTAGGTTTATTTTGGTTTGGTTTCTTTGTTTTAATGGCATATCAACCTTTGTAGGTTATTTAATGCCAAAGCTATTCTTTTAGAACAGTAGTGGTACTATTTAACCCATAGCTGGGAGCTGATGTTTAATTGAATTGTTAGTGATACATATTAATGCTTGGAACCATTTAATTGTGTGTAAACAGATGGGTAAATTGCAATATTTGAAATACTTTAACAGTGTGTGTAAATTGAAATATTGGTATAACATAGTAATACTTCATCATCATCATCATGTCGTGCTGCTAGCACAGATATCCTTGACCCTCTCTTGCCACTTCTCCCTATCGTTCATCGCCTGCGGCAGGTCTTCAGGACTACATCCCGTATCCTCACATAGCTGCTGTAGGTATGTTCGAGCTGGTCGTCTTGCTTTTGCTCGGCCATATGTGGGGGTCCATTGGAGTACACCACTTATGAGCTCGTCCCTGCTTCTCCAGCAGTGTCCTGCATGTCTGGTTCGTCTAACTTGGATAGTTTTCGTGATGGGAGGCAGGTGGCCGTATAGTTGGTGCCTTGTGGGGTGTTGCTCGTAACATTCTTGTGTAATTGCCGTCTAGTTTCTTCTCCAGTCGTTTAGTTTGCGTCTAAGTAGTGCATCCATATAGCAGTATCGATATGACCGCTGCCAGGAAGAAACTGCGTTTCATTTTATCGGTCAGGTCTGATTTCGATATGATTGAAAGCCTATCGATAGCTGTTCATGCCTTCGTAAGCCGTGTGTCGATGTCTTTTTCGGTTGATGAGACGCTGCTTCCTAGGTAGGTGAATTTGTCTACTAGTTTCAGACGGAACATAGTAATAGTTGGAACCATTGAATTGTGTACAAATGAATGAATAGTTTTCAATAGAATGAGTAGTGTTTAATACCAATACTTTTAAACTCTTCTCTATATGAAAACAAATGATTAATATTGGATAGCATTATTAGTGTTCGATAGCAATAAATGAAACTATTTAACTACGTAGAAACGATAGCAATACTAATGTACAAATAAATTTGTTCTAACATGTTTAAAAAGGAAATTACCAACAAATGATTCACTTATAAATAATGTATATATTCATTTAAGCTGTGTGCAAACAAATGATTAATAGTAAATAGAACTATTTGTGTTTGATGGAAATGCTTAAAACCCTTTAACTACATGCAAAAATATGTTATCTACAAAATGTGTTTAGAAATCATATATATTTAACATATATGTATAAAGAGAATTTGGCATTAAATGACCCACAATGGTTGATATGCCATAAAACGCAACCAGCCCTTACTTACTTTCCCTCTACAGAGACTTACGGTTGAGTCATGGTAAAAACACCAATTCCCATCAAATGATAAACTTTAAGCAATGTTTGGTACTTGGATGAGTGACCAAATAGGAACGGCAGATACTGTAAGCAATCTGAGGTCCGTATACCAAACTAAATGACCCTCATATGATATAGTGGTTAATAAGCTCGGCGAGTAGACCATTGTGAGTTTGATTCTCACAGGGTGTCCTCAACTTTAAACGTTATGTTGAATTAAGCTAAGCTTAATAAAAGACGTTAACCTCATTCATACGATATAATGGTAAACAAGATTGGCTTGCAGACCATTGTTAGTGTGTTTGATTCTCACTGGGTGTCCTATACTTCTAGCTTTATGCAAAGTTAGCTTAATAAATGAAGTGAACCTCATATGATATTATGGTAAACAAGCTTGCCAAGGGTGTCCTATACTTCAAACATTACACCTAACTAAGCTCAGTATGATATAAAATTAAACAAGCCAGACTTGCTGACCATTGTTAGTGAGTTTGATTTTAAGTTTTGTAAATTTGTTGCATAATAATCAGTGAGTAATTGTTAAATTGTATAACTGAGTAAATACGTGAATATTCCTTGCTGTCACCAGTTCCTCACTTGACTTCCACAGTGCCCAGTTGGCTAGGGCCGTAGAATACACCAACTGTACCTTTGTGGAGGGGTAAGATTCCCTCAATAAGTGTCCTAGATATGACACTAAACAATCTGATGGTACTATTTACCAACCCCTCCGCTCGGGCAGGATATGACACAAGGTCAATTTTTTAAGCGGAGTTTAACAGGTTTGAATTCAGAGTTTTCCTTCTCCTAGACTAGTTGCCTCACCAAGGCTGAAGAACCTAGTCCGTCTTACTATTTACCCATAGCTGGAGGGAGAATAAGGGGGTTCATACCTTTCCCAAGGGTATTTGCCCGAAAGTGAACATAATAGTGCGACTGGAGTACGAACTCGCGTACTACGATTCCGCAGTTCATCGCTTTAACCATTACACCACGAGGACACCCCTGTAAACAATCTGATGGTGAGGTTCCAGTAATGCTGGAGTTTTGGGGAATGCTGAGTACCCCTACATTACCATCTCTCCCAGGTCCACTTTGACCCGGAATAATATCACCTGATAGGGCCCTATCTATGGGTCAAATAGAACTAAACTGCATACTCATGCTAAACTGAATTGTTTGAAATAGAACTGTTTTGACTTTTAACTGTGAGTGAACAAAAACTATAGTTATACTAAACTGAATTGTTTGAATTAGAACTGTTTGGTGAAACTGAATAGCTTGAAATAGAAATGTTTTTGACAATTGAAGAGTGTACTCATGCTAAATTGAATTGTTTGAAAGAGAACTGATTATTTATATTAAAATGGATTTGGCATTAAATAACCTATAAAGGTTCATATGCCATAAAACCCAAACAACCAACCAACCAATTGGCTTCCACAACTTTGACTCAGAGTGGTACCCTGTCAATTTTACACCATGATAAAAAGAATTTTTATCCTACTTCATTTCTAGTCTACAAGCTGCTGTTGCAACAGGTGATGAGGGGGGATATTTTAAAACATATTTATACGGTTTCAAGTATTCCTATCAAATGCTAGTAATTTAAACACAATAATATGATTTAAAGTAATCATTCCAACTTAACAATAATAATCATTTGCTTGCACACAGTTACATGGTTTTAAGTATTCCCATCTAATATAGATAATTTAAGTGCAATTATATGCTTTCAATTAACTATTCCTATTTAACAATCATTTGTTTGCATGCATTTATATAGTTTCAAGTATTCCTATCTAATACTAATAATTCATATGCAATTATATATGGTTTCAAGTATTCCTATCTAATACTAATAATTCATGCACAATTATATATAGTTTCAAGTATTCCTATCTAATACTAATAATTCATATGCAATTATATATGGTTTCAAGTATTCCTATCTAATACTAATAATTCATGCACAATTATATATAGTTTCAAGTATTCCTATCTAATACTAATAATTAATGTGCAATTATATATGGTTTCAAGTATTGCTATTTAATACTAATGATTTTAAAGCAAATCTGTCTAACCCATGATTGGGACGCTGACAAATGATAACACTGTAAGTTAGAGTGGACCTGGAAGTAATAACAGTTCAGAAATGACTCTACACTCCTCAAAACTCTAGAACAGTCACCTCATCTCTTTGAGAGGATATTACTTCTCAGCGAAGGATGCATTTGGCATATTTTATGACATGCCAGAATGGAATTAAGATTATCCTAAAGTTATCTGGATCATTACAAAAAAAAAAGAAAATAGCAAGAACGACAAAATTAACTGAACCTTTATAACCTTTTAACTTTTCACCCAATTTTTTATCATTAAGGGTTTTCGGGCTATTTTCTTCATCTTTATAATTATTTCCTCAACGTTTTGGCCGATATGTCCAGCAGGACACATGGCGTAACGGTTATAGGCGTTGGTTCCCTAAGCTTCTAAGAAGACAATCATCTGGAGGTTGCAGGTTCAATCCTGACAGTAAGCGAGTAACAATACAGGAATACTTAACACTTGTACCCGGTTATGGCTAACGGAATCAGAACAAGCGACCCCCGTGGATTAAATAAAGGGCGTAGTTTGAAGTTCCGTGAAGGTTCCCGAGTTCGACAAAACACCTGAAGAAGGCCGGAAGACATAGCGGTCGAAACGTTGTGGAAATAACAATAAAGATGAAGACAATAGTCCGAAAACCCTTAAAGATAAAAATCACCCAGCTTCGTCTCAGAAATTTAGACGACTAATTTTCACCCAGTGTTAGACCACTAATTCATACCTGGAAATATTACTTAGGAAATTGCTTCTGCATCAGAAAGAGCACATTCATCAAGAAATTATGGGTGAGGTACTTAATATCTAAAAAGTACAAACAGTTTTTAAATTTAAAAATAATTTAAACTTTTCAATTCTAAATGGAATTGTCTTTTCACATTGTATAAAATTAATCCACAATTACAATTTGTATTGTTCATTTTTAATTTTTTTTTCTTGCTTTCTTAAATTTAATTTTAGAAAAAGTATTTTAGATTCTTAAGAAGCAAACGCAGGAAAGTAAAGTTTTAAATGGGGAATCGACTGTTATAGAAAAGTTGATAAAAAAAACAAATGCTGTTAAAAGCTGTGCATTTTGTAAATTGAATGAATGACTTTTCTCTCTTTTTTTTTCAGAGTCTTCCATAGTCTTTATTTTCCTCTTAAAAAGATTCTGGTATTTGTCAAAGAATTTCTTAGAATTTAAAGAATTAGTCCAAGGACAATTACTTAAAGGATACATTGATAATACCACGTACATCACCCTGTTATGGTGACCTATCTACATTATAATGAACTCTTCCTCCTTCATAAATACTAAACCCTGTTTAATTCCGGAAAGACTTCCTCCCAGCAGAGTGGAGCGTATGCACTACTCTCAGGGAGATGCTGGGCTGGAACACATTTCGGTCGGCCGTGTTGGTCGGTACACGGATCTGGTCGGGTGTGTCCTGGTTCCAGTGGCAGTCAGTCGAGGTGTGCATTGACCGGCATCCTTGAGCCTTAGGGGGTTGTTCCCCCAGGCTCTAACCCTTCTTGGAGGGGCCAGGTATATCACCTGGCACCTGAGGCACCTTTTTAGGGTAATGCCTTGGGAGCCAGAGACATTTTTGGAGTACCCAGGCATGCCTGTGATACGGCCCTGTGTCCAGACCCTCCTAAAAAAGGCTTTGTGCCACAATCATCTGGTTGGTGGGACGTGCAACAAATAGCGACTTCCTCCCAACAGTCGAACCTGACAGTTTAGGATGGACCCTTCTACCTGCAGTACTAACACTTTTATTTTGTATATATGTTCTGTTTATTTAATACGCTTGTTCTACCTACTTTCTTTTCTTCTATGTCTTCTCTCTAGCCCTTAACAGGCCACAACACATCCCCTAAGTTACGACTATGAAATTCTGGAAAAAAATTCTCATGTATAATAAATACTCACTGACATTTTAGAATTCATCGCAGCTAAATGTAAAAAGAATCTACAATTTGTTCTACTGTTTATTGGCTCATTCTGACTAAAAATAAGAATTTATATTCTTACCTTATGTCTTCAAGAAGAAAATTTAAGTAGAACTAAAGACAAATGCACAAACATGTTAATATATATTTCTCTGTATCAGCATGGTTTAGTTTAATGGCATATCAACCACTGAAGGTTGTCTAATCCCAAATCCAGTTTATTTATATAGATGATTTGTTAACATAAATCAACAGAATATTTCTAAGTTCTCTAACAATTCAATTAAACATCAGATATTTGTTTACACGCAGTTAGATGATCAAGCAGTTATATTTCAAACAATTCAATTTAGCATAAGTCAAAGTTAAATGGTTCCAAGTATTGTTATGTATCACTAACAATTCAATTAAACAGTGATATTTATACAAAGTTAAATTTACACACAGTTAAATTATCAAACAGTTCTTTTTAAAAAAAATCAATTTAGCATAAGTCATTTGTTTGCACTCTGTTTAAATGCCAAACAGTGTCATATCTAGGGAACTCGTTGAAGTAGGGCGGCTACTCTTTTGCAGAGATGCAGTCAGTGTATTCTACCGCCTCGTCTGATCTGTATCAGTATAATCCATTCATTTAGACTATATATATAACATATTTTCGGTCATTCTGTGCCAAATAACGTGAGGCAAGTGGCCTCAAAAAAAGTTGATTAAATATATGCGCCCGTAACTTTTGATTTGAAAAATCTGGAAAAAATAGTATATCTTATTGTTATGCTGCCATGTGCCCCGCGGGCTTGCAGGGTACCGTTCATTCCCGCCAAGTCCACCAGTTAATGCAGGGTCCACACATGGGCTGTGGTTTGCCAATACTATTTAATATTACAGATATTACCAACTCCCAAGCTGAACCACATTCTAAAGTCATTAGGTTGGTTATTGGTGAATTATTAAAAGTCAACACAGGTAACTGGCTAGTTTTTTTTTCCTTCAAATACAAGATCTTCGACAAATACGATACTTCCACAACAAAAAAAGGACTATGAACCGCCGCGTTTGGGTTAACAAGATTAATAACAATATTCTTTTATTGAATAAAAGAAAGAAACAAAGAAAAACAATTCAAGTAAAAGCCAGGAGCGAGAAAGTCTTTCTTTTAAACGGCGGGAGGTGAAAATACAGTTCGTCAGCTGTAGATACGGTCCGCTTTCCTTCAGACTTTGGGATTTGATGGCAGAGCCCGTACTCCAAATCTCAAGTTTATCATTAGTGGAATATTCCCTCTTCCTTTCTCCTCTATCTTATCAGAGTTATTCTTTCCTCCCGTAATATGTCTTTTATTCACGTCAGCATGAATACAGCAAGATAAATTTGAATATACTTCAATTGTATGTTCACTTACTTGTGATTTCGTAGGGGTTTTTCCTCTTTTTCCGCTCGTTATTGGGCTGTCATAACACGTTGATAGAGAGATGTACGCCTTATTTCAGATAAGATCAAGATTAATTATTGTCTCTTTTTTCGTGGACAAGTTTTTTTCTTTGGGCATTCGTTTAATGAGGCTCACCATACCTCGTAGTGCGAATTCATTCAAAGGAGAAGCTTTTTCTTTTCTCTCGGTGTTCCCTGCGAGGCATTGTTTTGGAATTTTGGTCTCTTCCGTTTCCCTATATATGTGTGTTCACTCTCCGACGAAGAAAAATTACCACGTGTTGGCTTTTTAGCAGTTTATTCCTCCGCACTAATCACGGTCACAGGCCTGCCTCTTTTCGCTGACGCAAACATGGCTAATAGAGAGTGGAGTTATCTCATGCTCATGTCACCTTGTGCAAATAGCGAGAGTTGAAGAGAAACGGCCTTTCCACTTTCACTATTCTGGTTACTACTATAGTTGGCTGATGGCCAGCTTGTCGCACCTCCTTTCCCCATAACCTGGCGAATGTATGAGGGTGTCATATTTCCTCGTCACATTATACACAAATAATTATGGACATTTTCTCAAAAATAGAGATATGATGTTTTAGCCTTTTGATCTTTGCACTTCAGATACCTGAGCTCAAAAAATAAATAAAAAGTTCAACTCAAGAATAAACAATATTTGTTTAATATCATCCCATTAAAAGAAAGACTGTAAATAGTTACTATACTACAAGTATAATAGTATAATAGTATAATAATTGTAAACAATTATTCATTATTTGAAACTACAGCAACTCCTCTTATTTCTCAACAGATTCTAAAAAAATACATATCAATATATGTAAATGATATTTAATGCTATTATCAATAATCCTTAAATTTAATGTCAATGGTCAATTTCTCATCCTAAGAAAAGATTAAAAAATTGACATATAAAATTTTATGTGATGTATGATAGTGGCCTGAACTACCAACCACGCATTCCCATAATGCATTAGACTATCTTGTTGATAGTCTAACACTGAATAGTTGGGCAAGGAAAAACTACATGACACGATAGGTTAAACTGCAAACATTGAATATTTCCATATATGGTACACAATAATAATTGTCTCAAACCTTTCTAAATAAAAGCGCAATAGTTGCTCCAAGAACAAGGTGATGAATGGCAGAAGTTACACTTACGTAGGTCTGAAGTAGTGCGAGTTCTTGTGATTTGTATGCACGTGCTTTTCACATAGCAGAGGCTGAAGTAAACGTCTGATCCCTAGGACCTTCTTGGTCAAAAAGAGACAGAACTCACTTCTTAAACTGTCACATGACCAACGGTCACGTGATTGTAGGAAGCTCCGCCCATGAATCATAAGAAAGGGAGGCAATTACGTTTTGTTTCTGACAACCGATCATGAGGTGGGGTGTTTGCTTTCTTGTGCACATACCTGTGTGGCAAGTAACTCAAGGGAGACAGAGTATTGTGATGATTTACTTGGCTTTTTGTTTAGATATGGCACAAGGCTGTATAAAGTGGACACCCAATAATACTTGAACTCACTCGTGAAGGTTTGTTAGTCTAGCTTGCTAACCATTACACCACACGAGGCACTCAATAAAGGCAGAGTACTGTTCACTACATTAATTCAAGAGTAGTCGAATCACTGAATAAGATTATTTGTATATAATGTAATATAGTTGATAATCTTTTATTTTTTTCTAAAAATTTTATTGTGTAGAAAAATTTGGATGCATGAGAAATTTGAATTAATTTGTCATGGCCTCTGTGCTTTCCCTAGAAACAAGAGTCGTGACTTTAAGTGAATTGAATGTTTAGTATTTTTATCATTTTTGTCTCTTCTCTCAGTCTCTTTCTCTCTCTCTCTCTCTCTCTCACACACACACACACACATATATATATATATATATACTCCCCTAACCCCGTCGGATTGAGTTCTCTGGCGAAGAAGTAATCGTGTTGCCATTAGCGTTTATGGCAAGCCTCTTCGTAGATGAATTGAGGTCTCGGCAACCGTTTGAACGGATGTATGTAAAACAATAGTAATTGTGATTCATAACCGTTTAAAATTTACTTCGCAGCTAATATCTCCTCGTGGCTGAATGGTTAGAAGCTTTGGCTTGGCGTTTGAGTCAACCGGCTTTCGATCCCAGCTACGGGAAGATACTGTCTAGCCACACTGATGAGTTCTGATAGAACGAAACAGATCTGTCTGTGGATGACTATTGAGAGAGTTGATATATATATATATATATATATATATATACTGTATTTCTCAGTATGTGTGTTACACAGTATTAATATGATTTTCCGAAACAGCATACCCATGAACTGATATCACAAGCCACAACTTCTAAAATCTTTCTGAGCATGGAATATTGGGCTCATGTTATATAGTAAAATACCCC
Source organism: Sepioteuthis lessoniana (assembly GCA_963585895.1). Lineage (NCBI taxonomy): Eukaryota > Metazoa > Mollusca > Cephalopoda > Myopsida > Loliginidae > Sepioteuthis > Sepioteuthis lessoniana. The sequence continues at coordinate 59,907,001 of OY757936.1, forward strand.
AACATCCTAACAGCAGGGCTTAGAATATGCTAACTCTATCCCCCTGTATGGATGTAAATCCTAAAAAAAATGAGGTATCCTGAATCTGGTGTTGAGGCTCCAGTACCGGATATCCCTGTCGGTTAGTGCTGTAGTACCCCTTCATTGCTAACGCTCCCAGGTTTACTCTGGCCTGCAGTGGTAGCATCTGATAGGGTCAAATAGAACTGTTTGACATTTAAACTGAGTGCAAACAAATGACTTATTGGAAATAGAACTGTTTGATCATTTAACTGTATGTAAATTTAACGTAAATTTAACTGTGTGTAAATATCCCTGACGTAAAATTGAATTGTTAGTTGTATAATTGGTCGTATCTGCGATGCGTTCGCAACGTCGCAGTAGATCAATCTGGTCAGTTTATATGCGTCTCTCACCAACTCCGCCGAGACCCGTTTGCATGTCTCGTGCACCTGTGGCAAATGGTGCTCTTAGTCGGACGTCCCCGATTACTGCTCTTCCATTCCTTCACATTGATTAAACATAGAAATACTTGGACCTATTTAACTTTGCTAACTTATGCTTAATTGAATCGTTAGAAATAAAACTGTTTGATCATTTAATTGAGTATATCTGAGTAAACATGTAGCAGAAAGAAATTCGTATGTTTGGCGCGTAAATTATTTTGACCGTTGGTCTTATCATATATTTTCACCAATGAGGATGACGAATGCCATTCGGCCCGAATGATTTTCCCGGGCATATCAAATTCGGTGAAAGCCCGCCAAACTATCTCTTCCTCTGCAACCTTCAAACAGGACGGACGTATTTCTGTCTGCTCCTTTACCAGCAGCAACTCACCACCACGAGGAGAGCTGTTTGATTCATGGACCCTTGGGTCTACATTTCGAGACCCCAGGGCTTCCTAGTTAAAAATGAATTTGACGAAATAATTCCGCCTCTGACAATTCAGCTACTTCATTCCTGGACAACCTTTTCTGGAGACCTTCATACTTCTCTCCTACAGCAAACAGGACCACGAATCATGGCTGAATATTTCATTCCTGATCTACCGCCGAATTCATGGACTTTTGAGTCTACACTTCTAGACCCAGGGTTCCACCGATGAATATGAATTAGACGAATTAATTCCGCCTCTGACAATTCAGCAACTTCATTCCTGGACAACCTTTAAGGAGACAGCGATTAGTTCTCTCCCACCGTAACCAGGACCACATATCTACGACTAAACATTCACTACTATTCTAAAACTAGCAACTCAATACTTGCTATGTCTACAGCGACGACCATATTCAGCTCTGACATTTAGCAGCTGTGATTCTTTTGCAACTCTACAGCTATTTCTTTCTTCCGACGAGACTTGCAGCATAAAGGTACCCTTTATTCTGACTGCCATTAAACCTTCTTGAAAACCTTTCGATATCTCGTTCCGATTCATTTATTTTCCTTTAATTATAACATGAAGGTAACCTGTCCCACATTTCCGTTATAAACATGTTTTCAACTCATATATTTGATATATATGTAAAAACAAGATTTGACTTTAAATAACCAACATTAATTGATATGTCATAAAACCAACCGAACCAAGTCTTATATATTCAATATGTATGTAAAAGCAGGATTTGGCATAAAATAAACAAAAATAGTTGATATGCCATACAACCAAACGAAACCAAACCAATCCAGTTTCGGAGATCTGGAGAGTATAGAACGCCTCTCCATTGCCGTTACAGCCGGGGTAGTAGTCATACCAGTTAGAGTCCCATCTATCAATCAACGAGATCTGTATTAGATAAGAATACTTTATATATAACTGTATGCTAAAAATCTCGTGAGAAACGACTTCTCAAACATACAATGAACACAATAACCTAGGACTGGTTGACATGCCGTTAAAATCAAACAATTATAAAATAACGCCCGTTCTGAAATATTAAGCTTCTAGGGTTATTGGATTAGAGAGATAAACGCTCTCCCTCACACACACTCTCTCTCCCCCCCTCTCTCTCTCTCTCTTATATGTATAAGTTCTGTGTGCACTTTCACCGAACTAAGTATACTCATTTCCCAATCAGTAAGAGTTAAACATATTTATTATTACTTTTAAATGAAAAACACATCCACCAATTCCATAAATTTTATTACCTCCTTATTTGCCAATCCCCAAATAGTTTAAAAGTAAATGACTGAATCCACTAATTAAAACCATGAGTAAACACATTTACTTTCCATCTCTATTCTAAAAGAAACATTTGAATTTTATTAGCTATATATTTTCTCACAGCAAAACAGTTTTAAACCTTATTTCTATTGCCCAGAAAACACCGTAGAAAACACCGACTGCTCTTCTGCAGAGGGGTAAGACCCCCGCCAATGAGTATCCTATGTATGATACTAAACAATCTGATGGTGAGGTTCCAGTGATGCTGGAGCTTTGGGGAATGCAGAGTACCCCTTCATTGCCATTGCTCCCAGGTCCACTCTTCCTCGGAATGGTAGCACCTGATAGGGCCCTATCTATTGGTTAAATAGAACTAACGGCATACTTATGCTAAACTGAATTGTTTGACTAAACTGAATAGCTTGAAATAGATTTTTTTTAACAATTAAACTGTACTTACATTTAAACTGCGTGCTTATGCTAAACTGAATTATTTGAAATGGGACTATTTTTGGGATTGAAACTGTACTTACACTAAACTGAATTGTTTAATATTGAACTGTTTTGACATTGAACTGTGTGTAAACAAAATCTGTACTTATACTAAACTGAATTAGGTGAATTAGAACCGCTTGACTAAACTGAATAGCTTGAAATAGAAATGTTTTTGACAATTAAACTATACTTACACTTAAACTACGTACTTATCTTAAACTGGATTGTTTGAAATAGAACTATTTTCATAAAAATGGATTTGGCGTTAAATAACCTACAAAGGTTGATACGCCATAAAACCCAAACAACCAACCAAACCCTATTTCTAATTGATTTCCTGATGTATTTCCTATAACTTATCAAATGTCAACCAACAATGAATTTTTGGGGGGTTTGGTGGGGAGGACATTGGTATATTTTAAGCCTCACCAAGAGAACCAATTAAGAAAGGACATCAATTGCATTTCCATATTGCCTTATTTGGTTACCAATTGAAATCATGAGTAAACCCTTTACTTTGTATCCCTCAGAGTTTAAAAAGAGGGCACCTCTGGTGGTGTAATAGTTAGCATTGTAGCAGCCACAGATCTATTTCCTTTCGCGAATCAATGCCCCTGTTAAGAGAATCGGTCACTCACTGACCAATCAACTGGCAGAGCGCATTAATTCCTTCTCCCTCTCAGGAATTATTTTTTCTGGTCCCTTTTCTGTAGAACGGACAACGTCAGAGAGAGTCTGGAGCTAGCAGAAGGAACATATCTCTCTCACATGACTGCACTGATTCCACTTGGAACACTCTGCTTACTGCTAGCTTTAAACATGCTTCCTACGAACCAAGGACCAACATACAGACCAGCGACGCAAAAGAGACACTTTCTCACTCTCACTCCTTCACGCCTGCTACTGTAATAAACCTTACTTTGTTGTGTTGTTAAAAGAAGTTTTGTAATTCATTTGTGTGCCTAAAAAATATAGTGTTAGGGAAATTAATAATTTCCCAAAACGCTAAAGCATGCTCGAATAGCAAATCTACACAAGTGAGTTTGAGTCTCATTAGGTGCCCCATTCATACGGCTTTGTACCACAAATCTAAGTTAAAAACTTAGTAAATTACTCTTAGACTAAAAAGAAATTAATTTAGGTTTTATTACCTGCTTATTTGCTCATAAAAAGATATTATAAATATATATTGCTAAGTGGTTGCCCTCGGGATTTTCTAAAATTTATCAAATGTCTTGCCCTTGGACATGGAGGTGCTCATAGTGCAATGGCTATCTCCATAGAAAATGGACATGACAAATCAAGTTCAAATCCTGGATGATGCGACTTGCATTTTATAATGATTATACACTCGATAAAAGTGTGCATTCCCTCAGCTATGGTTAAATAGAACCACAAACAGTTATGGCAACCAGTCTAAGAGAAGGAAATCTAAATTAAAATCGGTGTACTCCTCTTGATAACTGATCTTGCATTGTACCTTGCTCCTGGCATAGGGGCTGGATAAATATATACTCTAAGACTCTTTTTTTTTTTTTTCGTGGAGAAGTCTTACCCCTCTGCAGGGGAAGCAACTGGCATATTCTAAGCCCCAAGTTCCATCAATTACTTATATGTTCATTATCTAATCACAGTTCAAAATTAAATAATAAAAGCCAAAAAAACTGCTACAAACATAGTCAGGGTGGGGATTTTGTTTTATGGGGTATCAACTCTTTTCAGGTCACTTAACGCCGAATTAAATTTCAAACAATTCAGTTTGATATAAGCATAGTTTTTGTTTACAAACTGTTAAATGTCAAAACAGTTCAGTTAAATGTCAAAATTCTATTTCAAACAATTCAGTTTAGTTCTATTTGACCCATAGATCGGACCCTATTAGGTGCTACCACTCCGGGTCAGAGTGGACCTGGGAGCGATGGCAATGAAGGGATACTCCACATTTCCCAAAGCTCAAGCATTACTAGAACCTCACTATCAGATTGTTTAGTGTCATACCCAGGACACGCATGGGGGGGATCTTACCCCTCTGCAGAGGTGGAGTCGGTGTATTCTACAGCCCCAGCCAACTGGACAATATAGTCATTGTGATCACTTCTCAAAATTATTGACCTTTGGGCAGATTAGTTTGGGTTAATCTCTTTGTTTAAAGGCATGAAACCAAGTCAATAGATTTTCAACAGTTTTGCTGAATTCTAGAACCGTTTGGTCACATAACAGAAGTATTGAATCCACACTATGGTCTCAGATTAACTTTAGGTTCATAATCTTTCACTCATACCAAATTGACCAGCAGTATTTTTCCACAATGTTCAATGGTTTATAACATAAGTCAAATGCTAAACTACATGTCAACAATAGGTGCTTGAAGGTGTTGTGGTGTAATGGTTATCACTATAAAAAATGGACGCGCTGAACTGAGTTCAAAATCCTGAATGAGGCTGTTTGCATTTCACATAGAACTAATACCCTTAGGAAAGGTATGAATCCAAGTATTCTACCTCCAGCTATGGGTAAATAGTAGGGCAGACTGGATTTTTTAACCATAATTTGCAACTGGTCTAAGAGAAGGAAAGCACTAAATTCAAACCTGTTAAACTCTGCATTAAAAATGACTTTGTGTTGCACTTGGATCATGCGGAAGGGCTGGGTAAATGCATTATTATCAAATCGTAATATTTCACTCACTGTACTTTCCATCCATTTTCTCATTTATTTTGTCTGAGAAGGCTGTAGATTGCAGCGATCGAAATGTCATAAATATTACAACCAAGATGAACTGAAGAGAGACACATCAATAATGCAGGGAGAGAGAGAGAGACAGAGACAGAGAGGGAGAGAGAGAAGCAGAATCCTTATAAACAGTAACTGTCGGACCACTTGCCTCTCATCCTACAAACCAGCCAAGTAAGACATGCTGGGTACTACTGGGGAAGGAATGCCGAACTCATGAGCAACGTTCTCTAATGGACTACTACACATGGACACACTAGTGTTGACCGACCAGCAATCTATTATGTAACAATTGAAGCAGTTTTGAGGATCAGATTAATCACACTAGTAAAATAAATGGTCTACTTGGTGATTAAGCGTTGTTATTATTGTTGAAACTGAAATTGTTTTGACTAAGAGAAGGTAATATATTATATAATATAATAATAATGTAATATAATATTTCAAAGATAAAAAAAGAAAGATATACTATTTTTTATTATTTATTTTTTATTGCAACAGACATTTTAGAACGTAGATCATTTAATTCACTTAATGGATTCGAGGTTTTTATTCTCTCTGTTAGTCTCTCTGTTTGTTAGTTTCTCGGTCTTTCAACTTGTAGGATTGGTTAGTTGTCCCCCTCTCCTTTCTTATCATTTATCCATTAAATAATTGACTCGCTACCGGCCATCGAAGAAACACTGGTCTCAGCCAAATCTCTAATGGTCGTAGACTAAAAAGTGAGAGTTTGATGATGTTCCTGATCAATATCGCAATTTGTATGAGGTCTGTCTGTAAATGATCGGGCCATTTGATATGAATAAAAAAAACCTGCCAAGGGCAATGCTGTCTTAATCCCATTTAAAGTACTTCGGAACCAATTATCCTAGCATTCTTTCTACTGTTCAAAAATTTTCTTCAGGGATCACCATCAGCTGCTTTATTATATTCTCCTTAATTTTATCTAGGATTTGAAGTTGTGGTAGTATATAAAATATAATTAAATAAAATAAGAAAAAAAAACTTTAAAAAATAGAATACCATAACTTGTGATGTAAATGCTGATATAAGTCGTCCTCAAAATTTCTTGCTCAAAATTCTACATTAAACCAATACCTGCCGTATAAGTCGACCGACTAACATGTATCAGTCACAGATCTATTTTCTCTCACGAATCAATGGCCCCGCCAAGCGATTCGGCCACACACTGACCAATCAGCGGGAAGTGCGCATTGATTCCATCTTCCTCCCAAGAACTATTTTTCTAGCCCTTTTTGGAAGTCGGCCAGCAGAACAGAGAGCACAAGACCAGCAAAGAAGAAAATCCTCTCTCCAGTAGCCTACCACGGGAACCCCGCATTGACGATCTTCACTGAAGATAACTGTTGCCACAGATACCTACTAAAGAAGATAACGGTGGCTACTAGCTATACACACAAAAGTACTAACGCTGCTACCGGCAACGCACTAAAGAACTGGCGTACTACCTGCAACACTGCGACCAGATACCCCAAAAGAACCTTTTCTCATTCTGACACAAGTCTACTGCTGTCATAAAAATAAACCATTCATTGTTGTTCTTCAAAGAAGTTTTGTTATTTCATTCAGCGCCCGTGGTGTAATGGTTATCGTCGAAGAAAATGGACACGGCGACACGGGTTCATATCTTGGACGAGACTGATTGCATTTCACATAGCACTAATACCCTTGGGAAAGGTATGAATCCAAATATTCTCCCTCCAGCTATGGGTAAATAGTAGGACAGACTGGGTTTTTCAGCCTTGATGAGGCAACTAGTCTAGGAGAAGGAAAACTCTGAATTGAAACCTGTTAATTTCCGCTTAAAAATTGACCTTGTGTCATATCCTGCCCGAGCGGAGGGGTTGGGTAAATATGGTTATTTCATTCAGCGCTACATAAACAACTATAAATTAATTTATAGTGTATGTGAACCAACCATATACTAAAACAACATTGAATTGGGGTAAAGGTTAACAAATAGGTTTATTACTTTTTGGTACCAGGAAATATAATAAATAGAATCAAAGGCACAGTTCTTCAGCAGCAATAATGAATTTTCTGTAAGACTAATTACTACCGCCAAACTTATAGTGTATGTGAACCAACCATATACTAAAAGCATACAGAAGGCTAATGTGACATTCTGATTATTGTTTACAATTACTGTATGCTGTAACCAAACAAAAGGTTGCTAAATAAGAAATAACCAAAACAGGGGTTGTAAATGGAAAGGAAATCTTTATAATATTAATTAAACAAATACAATACTTGCCAACAGTGTGAAGAAAATAAACCACAACTAGCAAATTACGCTATTTGTCGCGGGCCCCTCCAAATGAGCGAGTATGGCACAAGGCCTTTCTTAAGGGGAGTCAGAGCGCAGGGCTGTAGCCCAGATACGCCCGGCGGCTCCAAAAATGCCTCTGGTCCCGTCAGCATTCCTCTAAAAAGGGGCGCCTCAGGCGCCAGGCAATAAACCTATCCTCCCACGAGGAGGGTTAGAACCTGGAGGGACAGCCCCCTGAAGCTCGGGGAGGATCGGCTGCGTGACGTGAATGTTGAGCTTCCCTGACACCCACGTCAGACAGACTCAAGTCTTTGCTTATCTACTCATTTAATCATTGTAGAAATAACAGACACACCGTACACTAGCTCACTTAACGGCATCTCACTGTTAACTGAGTGACTCTGTGGGAGAGTATCAGTTCATTCATGCGCAGTAAGGTCCTCTCTAGACGGTTGTACGGTACACCAAGGTTGTGGATTCTTTCCAGCTTGCTTTCTAATAATTTACTAAGCTTAGTTTGACTCAAAACCAGAAGTATAGAGCACCCAGTAAGGATTAAACTCACTCAGAATGTCCTGCTGGTCTAGTTTGAAGAGTATTACACTACGCAAGATATTCTTCTCATTGACAGAAGTATAGAGCACACGGTAAGAATTAAATTCATTAACAATAACTGTTTGGTTTCTTTGTTTAATGGCATATCAACCTTTGTTGCTAATTTAATGCCAAAGCTATTCTTCTAGAAGAACAGTAGTGGTACTATTTAACCTGCAGCTGGGAGGATATGGGGGTTCATGCTTTTACCTAGGGTATTTGCCCGAAAGTGAACGTAATAGCGTGACTAGAGTACGAACTCGCTTACCACGATCCCGCAGTCCATCGCTCTAACCATTACACCACGAGGACACTCCCCTAAACAATAATTAATTAACTGAGCTCGCTAACCATTACACCTCCCAAGGCACCTGATAAGTAAGGTAGTCATTAAGTAGACTTCGCTTAGTTAGAAGTATGGAGTACTCAGTGAGAACCAAACTCACAAATAATGAACTACTTGTCAAGCTTACAAATATTACAGAATGCAAGGTGCCTGAGACAGAGTTTATATGTTATCAATATAAACATTGCAGACGCAGAAATATTTCTCTTTGATTTCTAACAAATAAATCTGTCATTTCAGCCAAACACATAATACGGTAGATTTAAGTTCTTATGGAAGCCCTAAAGACTTAAAATTGTTGCGATAACAGGTGGGTTTCAAAGCTTATTATTTGTGGATTTACTTTTGAATTCATTTTCAGATGATGTTTCACGTTAGGCAGTAGTATTTTATAGGGGATTTTCCCGTAATGTAGAGGCTAAAGTACTGAACTGCGATATCGTAACGAGTTCATACCCCAGACGCGGAGTTCTCTTTCTTGCAATCCAGTCGGCTGGGGCTGTAGAATATACCCACTGCACCTCTGCAGAAGGGTTAGACACCCCAAATGAGTCTTCTGCTTATATCAAAATATTTGATGGTGAGGTTCTAGCATGGAGCTTTGAGGAATGTAGAGTAGCCTTTTAATATCATTGCTCTCAAGCCAACTCTGACCCGGAGTGGTAGCCCCTGATACAGTCCTATCTATGGGTCAATTAGAACAAACTGTGTGCAGATAAATGACTGGTGTTAAATTGTGACTGTTATATAGCAACACTTGAAACCATTTAACTGTGTGAAAAAAAAGATCTCAGATTCGTTTAAGAATGTTATCCACAAAATGTGTTTACAAATCATAAATATATATGTGTGTGTGTGTGTGTGTGTGTGTGTGTGTGTGTGTGTGTGTGTGTGTGTGTGTGTTCGAACGTGTAAGTATATGTGTATAAACAGGATTTGGCACTAGATAAGCTTCAATAATTGATATGCCATAAAACCAAACTAAACCAAATAACCCTTGGAAAGGAATGAGCTCTCTTATTCATCCAGTTATGGGTTAAACAGTACCTCGACTGTTCTAAAAGGACGGCCTCGTCGTTTAATAACCCATAAAGGTTGATATGCCATTAAAACAAAGAAAATAAGAATTTTTTTAAAAAACGTTTTGCTTTTAAAATGTTTTTCTATCATTTACTAAGCTTAGAAATATGGAGTACACAGTGAGAATCAAACTCACTGAAAATGGTCTGCTAGCCTAGCTTGCTTACCAATATATCATGGGAAGTGCCCTTCATTTACTCATATTTACCAACCCCTCCGCTCGGGCAGGATATGACACAAGGTCAATTTTTAAGCGGAGTTTAACAAGTTTGAATTCAGAGTTTTCCTTCTTCTAGACTAGTTGCCTCACCAAGGCTGAAGATCCTGGTCTGTCCTACTATTTACCCATAGCTGGAGGGAGAATAATTGGATTCATACCTTTCTCAAGGATATTAGTGCTATGTGAAATGCAATTAGCCTGGTCCAGAATTTGAACTCGTGTCGCCGTGTCCATTTACTAAGCTTATTGTGACTCAAGATCAGAAGTATCGGGTTTCAATATGCTAACATACTGCCCAGTAAACCCAGAATTGTTTTTCTTAAGTCGTCACTTATCTAAGTAATGAACAGATTTGTAACTGCTTCAGTAATCTAGTGGTTACTAAACTCTTTGTATGGTTAGCTCTAATATGAATGAGTGAGGATAGATCTTTTACTAATGTAGTTATGTAGGGGTTTTCTTTATATTCTTTGGTTTCTTTGCTTAAAGGCATATCAACCTTCAAGAGTTATTTAATGCCAAAATCATCCTTGTAGAACAGCAGTGATGATATTTAACCAAGAGCCGATGAGATAAGGAGCTTCATGTTCTTACCTTCGCCAAGGGTTTTACTCCTAAAGTGACAATAGTGCGACTTGAGTTCGAACTCGCTTACTTCGTGACCGCAGTCCAAAAGGTTAGACATTACGCCACTGTGATACCACTCTTTCTTCATTTAAAACATTCATTAGATAATATAGATATAAAGAAAGGTACAATGAGGAATCAAAGGTTTCCGTAAAGTGCGGTGTAAAAGTCGATTTGGCATATAAGTCGGTCTCAAGATTTTATCTCCAAATTTTGGGTTACATCTGTCGACCCCAAAACACAATAGGCTACCAGCTGGCCAAGTAACCGTAATTTAAAATGTTGTGCCATATAACTACAGTTTGGTTTGGTTTGATGGCATATCAACCATCGTTGGTTATTCCGTGCCAAATCCTGTTTATGTATATATATTGAATATATGATTTGTAAACACATATTTTAGATATACACAGTTAAATGATCAAATACTTTTATTTCTAATAATTAAATTAATCAGAAGTCAACTAAGTTAAATGGTTCCAACTATTGCGATGTATCACAAACAATTCAATTTAATATCAGACAATTGTTCACACACAATTAAATGATCAAACAGTTCTATTTCAAACAATTCAATTCAGCATAAGTCTACAAACTTAAATGGTTCCAAGTATTGCTTTTTATCACTAACAATTCAATTTAATATCAGTGAATTGTTTACACAAAATTAAATGATCAAACAGTTCTTTTTTAAGCAATTAATTCTTATGAGTCATTTGTTTGCACTCATTTTAAATGTCGAACGGTTCTATTTAACTCATAGATAGGACCCTATCATGTGATACCACTCCGGGCTAGAGTGGATCCGGGAGCGATGACAATGAAAAGGTACTCCGTCTTCCCCAAAGCTTCAGCATGACTGGGGCCTCACCATCAGATTGTTTAGTGTCATATCTAGAACACGCGTTGGGGGAGTCTTACCCCTCTGCAGTGATGCAGTCAGTGTATTCTACTGTCCAGTCGACTTGCTTAGCCATATAAGTACAGGAATAGTGCCAATGTGCATATATTCAATAAACTACCATTATGTCCCATTAAATTGTCATTACCTTTGTAGTGTCCTCCGAAGTCAGAATCCCGTCAACCATGAAGGAAATATGCAAGCCTTACATTACATACTAGACTTCATATTCATATGACTTCACAATCTATTACGGTATTATGAAAGGGCAAAGATTAACAACATACCGTAGTTGTCCGACAGGCCGACTGGATGCTGTTGCTAACCAGTTTGTGTTTATAGTCTGTGCATTAACTTTTGGAAGCGGCACAGAATATAGCATTAATTGATTTCTTTGAAAGTTTTATTACTATGAAATAATCTCCGTATTAATTTGTTAAATATGTTCCTCAGATATGAGTTTATGATGGAAATGTTTGTGACAGTCTGTTGGAGTTACGGTAAGTGAGGTATAACGGTTGATAGGAGTATTGTTCAACTGGTTGACCACTTTGGAGTAAAAGATTAGATTTTTGCTCGGCCGTATAAGTCGACCCCTATAGGTTTGTAGAAATTTTTCTAGCTTAAAAGGTCGATTTTTATAGAATAATTTACGGTGAATGAATAAAAACAATATAAATTGTGCTTAAAGGGAAAATTAGAATAAGTTTTCCAAATCCGAATAATTTGTGGAATAAAAGACAACAAAATGTCGCCACAAAGTTAAATATTTGTAATTTGGTGTCAAATTCAGTTTCGTAATTAAGAAAGTAGACACATGGCTTAAATATTTCATAAGATATTGAGAACAGATGTTTAAGTTAGATGAACTCTATGTGTGGTTGTAAGCTCATCTGATGATTAAGCGTCATGAGTGATTTTAATTTACTTTTATGATTAAAATATTGTAATATCATTCTGCATTTTTGTGCATAGAACTCGTTTTAAGCGGGGGTGTCTTCGTGGTGTAATGGTTAAAGCGATGGACTGCGGAATCGGAGTACGCGAGTTCGTACTCCAGTCGCGCTATTACGTTCACTTTCGGGCAAATACCCTTGGGAAAGGTATGAACCCCCTTATCCTCTGGGTAAAATAGTACCACTACTGTTCTTCTAGGAGAATGGCTTTGGCATTAAATAACCTAAAAAGAGTTGATATGCCATTAAACAAAGAAACCGAACCTCACCGAACGTTTTAAGCGCTAAATTTTAACTATATTTCTCTCTCTCTCTCTCTCTCTCTCTCTCTCTCACACACACACACACACATATTAGAATGCGATAAAATTATGATAAATATTTACGTACATCAAAATAAAGATTATAGCCTAATAAAAAATTAGGAAAAATGGATTTAGGAAGCATGAAAATCCACACACTCACACACACACACACACACACATATATATATATATATAATAACAAGAAAATTAATAGATATACTCCATTATTTATTTTGTTTCACCAGCTCATCAACTGGGTCTTCTGATGGGGTTTGAACAAAAATGTGTTTCTTTTTAACAGTTAACATCAGGGAATACACATAGCAATAATTTTCCTGCTTCAAAAATCAATTTTCCCTCATTTTCCCCCCTTTATACTTATATGAAATATATACATTTACATATAAGTATGATTATTTTAGAATAGCGTTGAACTATAATACATAATAACATATATATGGACAATCTACATATATATGCCAAAGAAAATGAACAAATATGAAAAAACATAAGGTATTCCGAGAATGATCCTATTTATAATTGAAAATCTTTGTCAACGATAGACGTTTCGGCTTTTTATATTAAACCTTTATCAGGACGTTTGAATATGTAATATTGTATCTTCTGAATTTTATTCAAATTGAATTTTTTTTTTAAACATTCTGTATTCGTTAGTGGTGTTCGGTTTCACAACTGTGTGGTATAATTAGCGTTCGAAATGTATTTCAAAAACTTAACGTATTTTCTTAAGAAATATACAGGGTGGAACGATAGAATTGTCGTCCTAAAGAAAACAACTCTACAGCTTTATTTTTAAACTTTTATTTAAAAAAATCAATTCAGGTAACATGATTATGTAGTACAGCTGACATCTATTCAATGTAACCGCCTTCAGCCTCAATCACCGCCTCGATACGGATCCGTAACTGGGAGCATGCCTTTTCTACAAGCGCCGGCGGGACCTCGGCGAATACTCGGCGGATGGCGGCGATCAGGCTGGCTTTGGTGTTGTGGGAGGTCATATTGGTGATGTTCTCGGCGTATGACCAAACGAAGTAATCCAGCGGGTTCAGGTCAGGAGAGGAGGCGGGCCACTGAGAGAAGGGTACAAAGTCGTAGTAATCCTTCTGAAGCCAAGCCTGGGTCACTTTGGACTTGTGGGCCGGCACCGAGTCCTGCTGCCACACCCAGGGTCAGCCACCAGCCACCTGATTGCACCAGGGGATCACCACACTCTTCAGCACATCCAGGTACACTTTGGTGTTGACTTTCAAGCCGACGTTGAAGATGTGAGGTGGCATGATGTGGCCCTCACTTGAAACAATACCAAAGACCATAACCGTAGCTGGAAACTTTGTTTTCATCACCCTGGGCACGTTGAACCGTCCGGATTTGCATTTTGAGGGTGCTGGCAATGGTCCTGTTTTCATAACTTGGATCGGTAGAGAGCATGGGTTGTACAGCGGCGCATCTCCGATCTCGCTCGTTGAACATTGTGTCACTTTCAGACATGATAGAAGGCTCCTATCGCTCTTGGGATTTGTACACAACTGGTCAACTAGTTGATGGTCTGCAACAAAAAAAGAAAACCGGTTTTCATTAAACGGAAATGGAATCATGTCGTTTTTTCGAGGGTGACAATTTTATCCTTCCATCCAGTATATATATATATATATATATTCATACCATATTTATCTGTCAATCAAGGTCTACATCTATTTCATTCTGTTTCTTTCAACCATTTCGTATCACATTGTAGGGATTAATCTCTATTTTTCCCAAATAGTAATTCGAATGGCCGTTAGGTGATGTTACCAAAGTAACATTACAAAACGCTCTCTCTCACTCACTCACTCACTCACTCTCTCTCTCTCTCTCTCTCTCTCTCTCTCTCTGCTCGTGTGTGCGTCTCCAGACTGAAGGGGAGTCTCATCCCAACAAGCATCTTGTTATACTACGCATGATACCATGCTATTGTTGTATTTTGACCTTCGACCCGGTCCAAAAATGCTATTCCAAGGTGATGCACCGGAAGGAAGTGACACATTCCAATGGCCAGTAATCGAAAGAGATCGCGTGGGCGGATTAAGGCTGATACTATGGGACAAGGTGAAGGTCCCACTGTTCCACTACAGAGTGATGCACCGGAAGAGAGTGACCTGTGAACTGCATGACAGTTATTTTCGCTTGATGATGATCAAACATGAGTGGGCGATCGAGTGGGCGATCGAGTGGGCGTGGAACTATTATATAACTCAGTCAAGACACAGTTCGAGTGGCAGTTGCAGTAGAGTTGGAGAGGGAGCTGGACGAGATGTGGTAGGGAAAACCACACCCTGCCGAAGGGGCCCTCGGGAAGCCCTGATTGAATTGGGGTCCATAGAAGATGCTGATAAGATGCAGTAAAGAAAGCCAGCACCCAGCAGAGTTGACCCCAGGGCCTCCGGCTGAGCATCAGAAGAACGAGAAAGACACAACGTTGACGGCCATAAGAGTGGGGGTCAAAATATTTCAGTTCTGTTCGGTCTCCAGCTCCCTCTCACACGCAAACCTTGAATAACCTTTTCGAACCCTTGCAATAAAGTGAGAGGTAAATATTTTGTTAAAGAAGTCTTCCTGCGTCTTTATTATTGTGTCGTTATGATACGGCACATGAGAATATAACACTTTGACGTAAGTGAAACTCTGTTTTCTTTCAAGGTATTCGTTGCTGGTGAGTAAAATTTGATTGTCTGGTCTCGCGGCGGGGGGTGGGGTTCCTCCCAGGCTCTGCCTGCTTTGCAGGAATGAGTTTATTGCTTGCCGTTTGAGGCGTCCTGAAAGGAGAATGTAGACGAAACCTGACAATTTTTGGCTTAACCACACATGAATCTCGATTCATGCTTACCCCATCCCACTGTAATATGACCTTGTGTCAAAAACTGCTTTGGTGGGAAGACTGTTAAATATAATCTTCGTTCTGGTCTCAACAAGAAGCAGCTCGCACTCAAGGGTGCGTCTCCCGACAGCCAGGTGGGGGATTTTGCTCCGACAAATCTCATGTCTTTCCACACATGGTGCCATGCTTTGACGTAAGTCTTCACACAGCAACTTTCATTCTATCAAGAACTCTTCAACTATTCGATAGTTCTTTCTCGCCATAGCTTACTCTTAGTATTCCATTTAATTCCTGTATCATTTCTATTAAGTTTGCTCGGGTAATAATGTTTCATTGTTAATTTATCGTGAATTGTTTTATACTGTTTGGCACGAGATAAATAAACAAATACAAAAAATAACAATCTCCCCGGAGGCCTCTGACAGGAAGGACAATCTACGCATGCCTGATAAGATAAGCTTCCTGGTGCCAAAAAGAAACTCCTATTCAGAACGAAAGAACAAGGAAAGAAAGGAAAAAAAAAGAAAGAAAAAAAGGGAGTCGGTTTTAGCCGCTTACAGAAAAAAAAAAGATTCCTGTAATTTTATATACTATTATTAATGTTACCCTTGTTTTATATTTTGTTAATGAATGTAAGAGATATGTAGTTTTTGCTAATGTTTTAAATGCTGCTTTTGTTTTATGTTTTGTTGATGAATTGATTCCTGTTTTTGTCCACTTTCGTGTAATGATTGTCCTTTTTGTTTTTAGCTCCGACTTATTTATTTTTAGCATTGGCTATTTTTGTTATTTTGTTTTAAAGTCGGTTTTTGGTAACGACCCCCAAAATTTCGGCAACTCATAATGTTTCGGCCAATATGCCCTTCGGCTTTCTTCAGGTGTATCATGTTGAACAATGAAGATAAAGACAATCGTTCGAAAATTCTAAGAAATTCAGACAGAAAAGGTAAAGTGTTGTTAGTTTCTAGTTCGTAAATAAAATCTATGATAGGTTCAATTTTGTTTCGTAGTGGATAGAAAAAATTGATAAAATAAAAAAATGAATTCTTTAAAAAACGCAGAAACTTCCAGAATCCCTGGACAGGAAATGGGGTGACGCATGCACAAAAAAGGAACCGTCCCTGCGAAAAGGAGAGATTCGCCCTCACTTCAGCGAGACCCTTCAGACTGAAAGGACTTTCTTTCACCTGGTTGCTTGTAAGGTAGCACGCCTGTTTTGCCAAGTCCCCTTGGGCTTCACATGCGAGTTGTGTCTGCTGCTAGTGAGCCGACACGCCGAAGCAAGCAACATGAAAACTCCACTTGACTTATTAAACTCTAGAGACGGCTAATGTATTTCAACGCCTGATTTGGCCGAGAAACGACGGTTCTCAAATAGTCCAGGAAGACGTTCTTCACGATAGAGTAGCTGTGCGAAAATCCCAAAATTAAATGAAGATCAAATTGAAAATACATCTTCTCTCTCCTCCTTTTTTCTTTTCTTTAATAATTCCTATGTAGCCTTCACAGACAAAAAGACGCCAACGAATTAAGATAGTGTAAAAAGAAACTATCGGAGACAGACATCAATAACCAAGTCACGACCAAAATCATCTGTAACCCCATTGTTTAATCCATCTGTAATTTTTATTAAGTCATTATTCCGTGGAATAGGTAGATATGAACGGAATAAGATCAATCGATCGATCGATAGATAGATTGATACATGTGATATGAACACTTTTTTAGGGAAGTACGTTACGTTTTTAAATAAATTTCGAACTCTAATTACATCAAAAATTTATGGAGGTGCCCGTGGTGTAATGGTTATCGTCGCAGGAAATGGACACGTCGACCTGACTGATTGCATTTCACATAGCACTAATACCCTTGGGAAAGGTATGAATCCAATTATTCTCCCTCCAGCTATGGGTAAATAGTAGGACAGACTAGGTTCTTCAGCCTTGGTGAGGCAACTAGTCTAGGAAAACTCTGAATTCAAACCTGTTAAACTCTGCTTAAAAATTGACCTTGTATCATATCCTGCCCGAGCGGAGGGGTTGGGTAAATAGGATTACATCAAAAATTTTGAAAATGAACCCCACTAACAGAAATAGAATGTTAAATTTTTTTCTCGTTTTTTTCGTTTCATTTAGCAAATAAAAAATTTAATGTAAATAAAGTTCAGAAGATACAGCATCACATACTGATGAAAGTTTAATGTAAAAAAAAAAACAAAAAAAAAAAAAACGAAGCCTTAACATCAGCAAAGAATTCATACGAGGTGCATTCGATAGGTTTCCATACTTTTATAGATAGTACTCACATGAAACGCAAGTCCCATTCGAAGTAATCTCCTCCGGTTGCAATGCACTTGTTGTACCGTTCCAAAAACTTCTCGAAGGCCCCATGGAAGTCCTCTTGAGTCAGCGTGTCAATGACCTTCGTCACAGCCTCTTTCATCTCCTCAATTGTCTCATAACGACAGCCTCTGAGCTTAGGGAATAAGCAAAAGTCACAGGGAGCAAGGTCTGGACTTTTGGGAGGGTGAGCAACTGTCTTGATGCCAATCTTGGTCGAATATTCTGTGACAAGGATGGAGTTGTGGGCTGGTGCATTGTCCCGGTGGAAATGCCACTGACCCGATTTGAAGAGTGCTGGCCTCTTCCCGAGGAATCTCTTCCTGAACTCCCTTAAAACCTCAACATAGTAACCCTAACCCTAACCCTCACCCTTTGGCCAATCAACTCTGGTGTATTGACTTCCTTACTCCTCCCACATCTCTCATCATCCCTCACAGACTCTCTGGCTTCCTTGAACCTCTTATGCCACTCAAAAACTGATGCTTGATTCATGCAAGATGGTGGAAAAGAGTCTGAAGCATTCCATATGTTTCTGTGGCATTTTTTCCAAGTTTAAAACACAATTTTATTGCATATCGTTCCTCTAAAGTATCAAATTGCATTTTTGAAATTTACCAGCTGTGACAATCAGGTTTTAGTAGGGTGTATTCCAGTTGCTGCTGTAGCTGTTCATTTGAACCTGAAATCATAAACATTGGCCAGTCATCTCATAAGATGTATAGCAATAACATACTGAATTTTCAAGAGTCTACAACAATTTTAAATGCCTATTAAAAAAAAAAGTCTGGAAACATATCGTATACACCTCATAAAATTATCTTCTGAATACCTGGTGATTTTTCATCTTTGTACATTTTTGTACCTTTGGATTTACTTCCATGTATATATATATATATATATATATATATATATGTATATCAATCTCCAATATGTATATGAGTGTATATAATATAAATTCATATTTCGATAAATGAGACAAACAGACAAATAGGGATGCAAAGCTAGATAGATGTTAACAAATCAGTTGTTAGAGTATTTTTCATGTCTATGCTATCAATATATATATATATATATCAGACAATTTGTTATAGTATGATGATCTAAAATGCATATACATATATATATTTCCATATCTACATATATATATTATTTATCAGCATATATACTTAAAGAGACATCACATGCACTTCCAAACTCACAGACTTATGTAGATATAATCTGTGTGTTTATATGTATATATATATAGATGTGTGTGTGTGTGTGTGGGTGTTGTGGTGTGGTGTGTGTGTGTGTGAGAGAGAGAGAGAGAGAGAGAGCATATGTGGATTTGTGATCTTTTACCCGGAAGAGAATCTTTAAAGAAAAACATCTATAAATTTTGCCTAAGAAATAGCAATTTGAATTCTATCAAATGGATATAATCCGAAAGAGATTGCAAAGGAAGATAAGCAAAAGAAAAAAAAAAAAAGAAAAGGAAAATGGATGTGACAATAACATTGAACATGTCATGAATGACAACAGTTTGACAGAAGAAAAACTCAACAAAGTCATGAACTGTCATTTTAGAAAAGCCAATTCTCAGCTTTTGTCTCTTTACTTAAGTTATTTGCTTTTTCTTCTATTCTCTATAAAAACCTGTTGACAAGATAACAAACTTTTTTTTTTTTTTCAATATTTTTTAATCTTTTTTTTACCTTATTGAGTATAAATTTTCTTTTTACCTGTTTCTTTAAGAAAACAAGATAAAGCAGTCAACATCCTAGTTTCAGCTTGCCCAGTCAGCTAGGGTTGTAGAATACACCAACTGCTTCTTTGCAGAGGAGTATAACTCACCCCCACCACGAGTGTCCTAGATATGACACTAAACAATCTGATGGTGAGATTACAGTAATGCTGGAGCTTTGGGAAATGCGGAGTACTCTTTTATTGCCATCACTCCTAGGTCCATTCTGACCTGGAGTGGCAGTACCTGATAGGGTCCTATCTATGGGTGAAATAGAACTAAAATGTATACTAATGCTAAACTGAATTGTTTGAAATGGAACTGTTTTTGTATGCTAAACTAAATTGGTTTGGTTTGGTTTGGTTTGGTTTGGTTTCTTTGTTTAATGGCATATCAACCTTTGGTGGTTATTTAATGCTAAAGCTATTCTCCTAGAACAGTAGTGTTACTTTTTAACCCATAGCTGGGAGGATATGGGGGTTCATACCTTTCCCAAGGGTATTTGCCCAAAAGTGAATGTAATAGCATGACTGGAGTACAAACTCACTTATTACAATTCTTCAGTCGATCGCTTTAACCATTACACCACGAGGAAACCCCCAAAACCAAATTGTTTGAAATAGAACTGTTTTGACATTGAACTATGTGTAAACAAAAAACTAATCTTATACTAAACTGAATTGTTTGAAATAGAACAGTTTATATGCATAAAAATGGATTTGGGATTAATAATTTACAAGGGTTGATATACCACAGAACCAAACAAAACCAAACTGAACCTAGTTTCATTGCTGTATCAAGAACCAAACCCTTTTCCTTCCAAGCATTTCGAAACAAAGAAGATATTAATGCATCTAAAACATTTTTATGCCATTACTTAGAAGGGAGGATTAAATTCATTAATAATGGTCTTCAGTCTCAAATCACAAATCATTCGAACATTATCAGGGTGATTTTCTATTGAATAATGGCTAAAGCGCTCGACTTGCAGCCTCAAAGTAACTGACTTCAAATATCAGTTGAACTATTCCATTTGCTTTTGGTCTAATACCCTAAACAATGTGATATTTAGGCATCAGTAATGCTGGAGCTTTGGCGAATGCAGAGTACCCCTGTATTACCATCACTCCCAGATCCACTCTGGCCTGGAGTGAAAGCACCTGATAGGGTCCTATCTATGTGTCAAATAGAACTAAACTGCGTACTTGTGCTAAACTAAATTGTCTGAAATAGAATTGTTAATACGTATAAAAATGGATTTGGAATTAATAACCTACAAGGGTTGATATGCCATAAAGTAATTGTGTTCAAATATCAGTTGTACTATTCCATTCACTTTTGGTCTAATGCCCCTTGGCAAAGTGTTGTATATTACATCTGTGTCTTAATGAACAATGAGGAACATGTATATATAAGAATATAAGATTATATTTTCATTCTTGACGATGATACTTGAGTGGAGCAGAAGAGTAATCACAGAGAGGAGTTCACACACATGAAGGAGTTGTCAGGAGTCGGAAGAGCCAGTGAACAACTGACTTTAGCCAAAATTTGGGAACTTTTATAGTCTACAACTCCCATGTGACCAGCAGCAATTCCTCTTTTTCATTGGTTATGGTTATGCCCACGTCTCACTTCTTTGTCTTCCACAGTTCACATCTATGTGATGCTTGTTCCCCACGGGCTACTTGCCCAAGCCCACTTCTATGAGCGGACGTATCCGCCACCATTCGCTGAGTTCAGCCACATCCATAAGTTAAGATGATATTCCGATAATCACCTTGTTGATATTATCTTTGGCCAGATGAAGCTTTCAACAACATCTACTGTGTTCAATACTTGCAGGACATGGTGACATTGCGGTAATCACTTTGTTGATATTATCTTCGGCCAGATGAAGCTGTCAACAACATCCGCCGATACAGGAACACCTGCAGGGCATGGTGACATTCCAGTAATCACTCTGATCTTATCAATGTATCAGTCAACAACATCCTCTGTGTTCAACACTTGCAGGTCACGTTAATATATTACAAAAGGTATGAACTCCCTTATCCTTCCTAGCAATGAGTTAAATAGTATCATTGCTGTTTTTCTACAAGGATGGTTTTGGCATTAAATAATCCATGAAGGTTGATATGCCATTAAACAAAGAAACTAGATAATATCATCCCTTTTACCCTATTTACCAACCCCTCTGCTCGGGCAGGATATGACACAAGGTCAATTTTTAAGCGGAGTTTAACAGGTTCAATTCAGAGTTTTCCCTCTCCAAGACTAGTTGCCTCACCAAGGCTGAAGAACCCAGTCTGCCCTACTATTTACCCATTGCTGGAGGGAAAATAATTGGATTCATACCTTTCCCAAGGGTATTCGTGCTATGTGAAATGCAATCAGTCTTGTCCAGGATTTGAACTCGTGTCACCGTGTACATTTCCTACGACGATAACCATTACACCATGGGCACCTCCTATATTATCCCTTTTACCAAGCATTTTTTTCAATATATATATTTTACCTAACTCTTCTGCTACTGTCAGGGTGTAACACAGCTTTTAAGTGGAGTACAGCAGGTTTGAATTCAGAGTTTTCTTTCTCCTAGACTGGTTGCCTAAGGATGAGAATTCAGTCTGCACTACTATTTACCCACAGCTGGGTAGAGCAGACAGATTCATACCTTTTCTAAGGGCATTGGCACAAAATGAAATGTAAACTACCTCATCCAGGAATTGAACTCAGGTCACAAATTTCATTTCCTACAACAATAACCATTAAACTATGCATTTTGTTTTTATATACCAATTTGTATTTTATCGATAAGCCTTGGCCCTCTCGGGTCATTTGACTTCATCATTTAGTCTGGCTCAGTTGGTTAGGGCTGTAGAATATACTGACTGCATCTCTGCAGAGGGGGTAAGGCTCTGCTCCCAACGAGTGTCCTGGATATGACACTAAATAATGTGATGTTTAGCTTTAGGAAATGCAGAGTACACTTTTATTACCATCACTCCCAGGTCCACCATGGCCCAGAGTGGTAGCACCTGATAGGGTCTTATCTATGGGTCAAATAGAACTAAACTGCGTACTTGTGCCAAACTGAATTGTTTGAAATAGAACTGTTTTTACATTTAACAGTGTGTAAACAAAAAACAGTACTTATGCTAAACTAGATTGTTTGAAATCAAATTGTTTATATGTATAAATATGGATTTGGCATTAAATAAAATACAATGGTTGATATGCCATAAAATCCAACCAAACCATCTAGTTGTTGATCTAAAAGTAACTTTTCTAAACTTTCCCTGTTATTTAGGAAAAATCTGTCCAAAAAAAAAAAACTGTTCAAGAAGGTAAAAAACCAAGACAGGTTCGGAATCCTGAAATTTATCACATGTACGTTAGAATAAAATCCAGACATTCATGAGATCTTTTGTAAATTTTTGGTTATTATATGTTCCTTAAATAAGCTCCTGAAGACTCTTCTAATTTTAAAAATGCAAGACAATATTTTTGATGGGCAATATACCAAATTTAGAAAAATTTAATAGTCAACGCAATGGCATACATCAGCTGGTAGCAACAACGATCATTTTCTGAAGTGAATTCCCCAAAACCCTAAAAGCCAATTTTAGGACTGAAAAGAAAAAAAAACATGTAATCACCTGTCAAATAGAAAGACCATAAAGATTTTTAAAATGAAAATTTTTTTCTAGATTTATTCCTTTATCTTATTTTTAATTTTTTTTTTTCTTTTTGGAGGTCTTTTCTTGGGCGACAGAATTATGATGAGTCTTGAAGAATTATCTTTAAAATTCAGTTTTAAAGAAGGTGATAAATAAAGAAAAAATGTTAAGAATTAAACTTAGGATTGAATATTTTATTGGAATGATAACATGAGTTCTCCATAGAGTTTTAAAAAATTAGATGTAAGCAAAAAAAAAAATTAAGAAGCCATGATTGAATAGTAACAAAGATGGACAAATTTTATTAATTCAGAAGACTTGAAAGTTGATCCAACAGGTAATTGGTTATGTGCGTAGATATGGGTTAAAATTTTTTAATGTTTTCTCTGTATATTGCATCTGTATTCATAAGAAAGAAAGAAAGAAAAGAAGGTTTTAATTTGTTTGAGTTTTGCAGTTTAAATGACTTTATTCTTTGCTCAGGTTTGATTTGGGAATAATGGTAATGAAACCATAAAAATGAAGATTGGCTTCTCAGAAGGTAGAAAATAATTAAATGGAATGAGAGGAAAGAGAAAGATCTAAGAAAGAAGAAGAAGAAAAAATCGAGAGAATGAGAGTATAAAAAAGAAAGAGATTTAGAAATATATAAAGACAATAAAAAAAAATGAAGACATTTAGAAAGACATTAAGAAGAAAGAAAGAAAGAGAAAAAGTTTTTTCAAAAAAGAAAGATTTTCAGAGAAAAAGAAAGCTATTAAGAAAGCTATTTAGAAAGAAAGAAAGAATTTTAAAAATGAAGACTAAAAAAGAAAAAAGACATCTAGAAAGAAAAAAGAAACAAACAAACAAACAATATGCTGAAGAAGAATGACACCCAAAAAAACAGTAAGAAATTAAAAAAAGGAAAAGAAATAAGTCAAAAGTCAAAAGAAGGAAATAAATGAATGAGAGAAAAATTATCATTGATGTCAAAGGATAAGAAGAAATTTTTTAAATGAAAAGAAAAAATTTAAACCAGAAGGAAATTTAATAAAATTTCTGAACTCCTTCATTAGCATCATTCCCCATGCTGTTCAAAATATAGAAAGAGAATATAAGTCATTTTGATTCATGGGAGTTTTTTTTTTAAACAATAAAATTAAAAGATTAAAATATGAAAATAAATCAAATTTGAAATTTGAAATATAATAAAAGAGAAAAATATATTACCGAAAAAAGCTGGGAAGAAGTATGATAAAACTTAAGACCTAAGGTCAAATCAAATCAAAAGTACTAGAAGTTAAGTCATGATAAGCCTGTTCCATAATTAAATGGGTGACAATTTAGTTGGGGCAATAAGTAATCTGAGAGCTGCGTGCCAGGTGAACCAGACTTTGATAAATTTTAAGAAACAAGTAAAAAGAAGACTGATCATGATAATAAAAAAGAAACCTGGAAAAAAGAGTGGTGAATGATATGAAATCAAGAACAAAGGGAATTTAGAAGATTTAGTAAGAAAACCAATGGCCCTGGGGATCAACTAGGGATCAATTTAAGGTCTACTTTTCCATCAGGCATCTTGTTCAAAATAAGTTGCAATAGTTCTGGCAGGAAGAAAAGTAAAACAAACCCAACATGAGACATCCGAGCTGGTTGAAATGCAGTCTGTAAGTAATCCTGTT
This sequence comes from Sepioteuthis lessoniana, assembly GCA_963585895.1. NCBI lineage: Eukaryota > Metazoa > Mollusca > Cephalopoda > Myopsida > Loliginidae > Sepioteuthis > Sepioteuthis lessoniana. Next base: position 59,932,002 of record OY757936.1, read on the forward strand.
CAGGGCTTCTTCTCTTCCTCTTCTGTGATCAGACTGTTTCCAATGAGTCTCTTCTTTCTTTCAACACTGTCTAAATCTATGCATTCCTTCTTCTTTCTTTTTTTATATGTTTCTTTAACATCAGTCACACACTGTTCTTCTCAAGTGACATCAGTCATATACTGTCCCTCTCAAGTGACATCAGTCACACTCTTTTCTCTCAAGTGACATCAGTCACACACTGTTCTCTCAAGTGACATCAGTCATATACTGTCCCTCTCAAGTGACATCAGTCACACTCTTTTCTCTCAAGTGACATCAGTCACACACTGTTCTCTCAAGTGACATCAGTCATATACTGTCCTTCTCAAGTGACATCAGTCACACACTGTTGTCTCAAGTGACATCAGTCACATACTGTCCTTCTCAAGTGACATCAGTCACACCCTGTCCTTCTGAAGTGACATCAGTCACACTCTTTTCTCTCAAGTGACATCAGTCGCATACTGTTCCTTCAAATGATTAATCTGTAACCTTTTTATTTTCTCTTAATTTGCATTATAATTGAAATGTCCAATTTGCGCATGCACTTGTTCCAAATTGCATATGGTGGACCAAACATGCCAGACATCATGACGTCTCCACTTTGAGTAATGGAGTTGAGCTTTCATCACAAGAAGAAAGATAAAAAAAGAGATAGAACAAAAAAGAAATTTTTTTTAAAAGAAAAAAAAGAATGTAGAAGTGTCATGCAATGCCACCACCAAAAGAAAACAAACAAACAAAAGTAGATAAAGGGGGAAGAGGAAAAAAAAAGACACCACCATTCTACCTCAGAGTGGACCTGGAAGTAATTGTAAAGAAAAACTGACTCCACGCTTCCCAGAGCTTTAGAACACCAGCTTCACTGAAGGATATAATTAAGTACTATGCCCAGGGGACACTTTTGTGGATACCTTGCCAATGAAATCAGCAATGAGGTGACTTTACACTCCTCAGAGTTGCAGAACTGGAGCCTCACCACTGGATACTGTTTAGCACCATACCTAGACCAAAAAAGAAAGAAGTTGAAAATCAACATCTTGGCAAGATCATTACTGTAAGAAGAGATATGGTTAATCACATGACGGAAACAAATATGTGTCTTAAAAAGAAAAATGGTAAAAAAAAATGAAGAAACTTTGTCTCTGGAGGAACTTAAATTCATATTCTATGGATCCAACACAAGTACTGATGCATATTTAATTTATTCGTTTGACAACAGAAGAATATTTTCTCACTGGCTCGGTGTTATTATTTGCACATCATAAATTGTACTAGAGATATTTCTTGCTCAGATATTTTCCGCTTTACATTAATAATTCTACTGCTGATAAATATTGTCATTTCTGCAAAATGAACAACTCTATGCTAGTTGAGTACGCCAAGGTAGGAGATGTTTGTAAATGCTAGGATTTTTTCTTCTTTAATTTATATACTAACAAGGAGGCGTTTGTTGTGTAATGGTTATCATAACAGGAAATGGACATGGTTAACAGAGTTCAAATCCTAAACAAAGCTGTTTGTATTTCCACATCAGGCAAATACCCTTAAGAAAGGTATGAATATAATTATTCTTACTTCACCTATGGGTAAATAATAGGGCAGACTGGGTTCTTCAGCCTTGGTGGAGCAACTAGTCTAGGAGAAGGAAAACTCTGATTTTATATCTGTTAAACTCCACTTAAAAATTGACTTTGTATCGCATCCTACTCATGCAGGCAGGTTGGGGAAATATATATACAAGCAAGGATACTCAACATGGCTCAAGAATAAATAATCAAAACAAACAATACTGTGTTCCCACCTTGTATTAGTTTAGTACCATTCACTTAATATCTTTTGCCTTGTTTGTCTGTTTGAGAAAAACATGTCTGATGTTTCGGTTTGTTGTTGAACTGATGGCTAATCTGTCTTTGCTTTTCCTCCCCAATCCCAGTCAGTTGGAGCAGTAGAATACACTGACTTCATCTCTGCGGAGGGGTAAGACCCCACTCCTAATAAGTCATCGAGCTTTGGCGAATGTGGAATATGGAGTACCCCTTCAATGCCATTACTCCCAGGTCCACACTGGCCCAAAGTGGTAGTACCTGTTAGGTACTACTACTTTAAGAAGTAATATCCATCAGTTGAATAGAACTGTTTAATCATTCACTATACATTTGTTTGGACACAGTTAAATATTTAACTGTGTGCAAACAAATGATAAATATCAAATTATCTTAATACTGGATTACAATGCTTGAAACCATTTACCTATGTGCAAACAAATGAGCTCTGCCTTCTTTAAAAAAGTTTCCAACAAACTATTCATAGCATAATGGTTAGAGTGTTTGCCAATGGCCTGGGAGACCTGGGTTCAATTCCAAGTCAAGTCATACCAAAGACTCAAAAATGGTACTTGATGCTACCTTGCTTAACACTTAGCGATATAAGGTATGTATCAAAGGTAAAGTGGCGCAATCCAGGGAAAAGAGTAGCACCCTCCTCGACAAAAAGGGAGCCTTTGGGTCACCCTCGACTATGGTCGCCAACTTACTACTTATATATATATATATATATATATATAAGGTATAAAAAAAGTATTTGGCATTAAATGACCGATAAGGGTTGATATGCCATAAAACCCAACCAACCAACTTTTTACTCTCTCTACTCGTTGTGACATCCAGCATTTATGGAAACTGGGATAATCCATATACACCAAACAGAGGTGTACAAATTGATTTGTTTGGAGGTAGACCCTCAAACAAAAAGTTACAAAGTGCATTTTTTTTCTAAGATTCCCACTTTGGCTGGATCAGCTATGACTCAGCAAAGGGTTATGATGATATGGCAATGAGATATGGTTAATGAATTGGAAGAATGATTGAAGAGTAGGAAATGAGGGAGGCGTATAATGATAGAAGAACATTACTCAGGAACGCTTTGACGGAGTAACTCTGCCAGCTCATTGTTATGCATATTTGCATACACCCAAAGGTGCTAGGCAAATAAGCCTTCGCAGCATACATATAAGAATACATAAGCCGCTGCAGAGCAGTAGCGGATAGATGCAACACGGATGTTGCGACACTGTTTATCAGGATACACTTTGATCAGCCATGTTTTTCAGTACACAGATCTGGTCGGGTGTGTCCTGGTTACAGTGGCAGTCAGTTGAAGCCATCTGACATGGATTTCAGGAAACTGGCATTCATGTTGGGTGCACCAAGACCGGCATCCTTGAGCCTCTGGAGGTCGTCCTCCCAGGCTCTAACCCTCTTTGGAGGGGCTAGGTTTATTGCCTGTGCCTGAGGTGCCCCTTTTTAGGGGAATGTTGACGGGACTAAAGGCATTTTTGGAGTTGCCAGGCATGTCTAGGCTACATCCCAATGCCCAGACCCACCTAAAAAAAAGGCTTTGTGCAACACTCGTCCAGTCGGTGGGATGAACGACAAATACTGACGCAACACAGACGTCTAGCTATACATAATGCCCACTCTCCTGCTAGACTGCAACCACACCCCTGCTCTGATCACAGCCAACTCTACTTGAAGATAGGAATATAGATGAATTGATAGACAGGGAGTTAATTAGACTTCTCAGAACCAATAATTTCTGATTAGCAAGGCTTTGAATATGCTAACCGTATCCTCTGTGAAGAGATAAGACTCACCCTTATTAAAAATAAGTAGGTTCCTGGGGAGGACACTAAACTGCATCTGAAGGTCATATTTACCAACCCCTCCGCTCGGGCAGGATATGACACAAGGTCAATTTTTAAGCGGAGTTTAACAGGTTTGAATTCAGAGTTTTCCTTCTAGGCTAGTTGCCTAACCAAGGCTGAAGAACCTAGTCTGCCCTACTATTTACCCATAGCTGGAGGGAGAATATTTTGGATTCATACCTTTCCCAAGGGTATTATTGCTATGTGAAATGCAATCAGTCAGGTCCAGGATTTGAACTTGTGTCGCCGAGTCCATATCCTGCGACGATAACCATTACACCACGAGCACCTCTGATGGTGAAGCTCTTGAAATCTAAGGAGTGTGGAATACTCCTTCATTGCCATTACTCCTAAGTTTACTCTTACCCAGATTGGTTGAGGTTTGGTTTTGTTGGATTTTAAGGCATATCAACCATTGTAGGTTATTTAATGCCAAATCCTGTTTTACATATATCAAATCATTTTGTGGATTCATTTTAAAACGAGCCTGAGCTAATTCTCTTCTACACCGTTAAATGCGTTCAAGTATTTCTATCTGACACAAATATTTCTATTTTCTATTTATCATTTGTTTGCACACAGTTAAATGGCTCCATGTATGACTATGTATCACTAACAATTCAATTAAACATCAGTCATTTGTTTACACACACTTAAATGATCAAACAGTTCAATTTCTAACAAATGCATTTAACATAGGTCATATGCACTCAGTTTGAATATCTAACAGTTCTATCAGACCAATAGATAGGACCCTATCAGTTGCTACCACTCCAGCTCAGAATCAACCTGGGAGTAATGGCAGTGCAGGGTACTCCGCATTCCCCAATGCTCCACTGACTAGAGCCTTGCCATCAGATTGTTTAAAGTTATATCTAGGACACTCATTGGAGAGAGGTCTTACCCCTCTGCTGAGACGTAGTCGATGTATTCTAGAGCCCCAGCCAACTGGGTTGTCAGAGTGGTAGTACCTGATAATATCCCATCTATGAGCTTTTAATGTTTTGGGAAATGGTTAATTTCTCTAACACTATAAATTATTTGCCAACACAAATGAATAACAAAACTTCTTTTAAATGACACAACGAAGAAAGGTTTATTATTGTTGCAGACATAAAGGAGTGAGAGTGAGAAAATGTCCCTTTTGGTGTCGCTGATCAGTATGTTGGTCCTTGGTTTGGAGGAAGTGTGTGTGAAGCTAGCAGCAGTGTGTTCTTCAGTGATAGGGTTCCAAGTGGAATCAGTAGGCACTGATTTGCGAAAGGAAATAGATCTGTGGCTGCTACAGGCTAAATTAACCAGTTTGAAAGATTTTGTGATGGATAGTTTGTTTCTTGTTTCTTTATTTAATGACATATCAACTTTCATAACTTATTTAATGCCAAAGCCATTCTTCTAGAAGAAAAGTAGTGGAACTATTTAACCCATAGCTGGTATGATTAGGGGGTTTTTACCTTTCCCAATAGTATTTGCCTGAAAGTGAACGTAATAGTGTGACTGGAGTGTGAACTCACTTACTACAATCCCACACTCCATCACTTTAACCATTACACCATGAGGATACCCCCGCCACAATCATTTGAGGAAACATCATCAAAAACATTCTCTAAGGTGATGCAAGGTCCATCATCACAGAAAGCATTTTAAAAAACACACTGGACAATATTTTAGTGATTATAGACACATACAAAGATATAAGGATAAAACATTGCCAAACACTGACCCTAAATGGATTTAACATCAATCTGAATGGTGCTGGTTTAAAATAGGATGGACAGATTTGATTGGTTGGTTTGTTCAGCATATTAACCTTTGTAGGTTTTTTTAATACCAATGACATCCTTCTAAAAGAACAGTAGTGTTACTATTTATCCCATAACTAGGAGGACAAGGGGGTTCATACCATTCCCAAAGGTATTTGTCCAAAAGTGAACATAATAGCCCGAATGGTGTTTAAACTCACTTATTCTGATTCTGCAGTGCATCACTTTAACCATTACACCACGAAGACACACCATGTTAGGGAGGAACAGTTGATAGCATATAACTATGCATATATCATTTATCCATATTTATATTAATAGTTACTTAAAGCAATAATTCTTGGTTTGGTTTGGTTTCTTTGTTTAATGGCATATCAACTCTTTGTAGGTTATTTAATGCCAAAGCCATTCTCCTAGAAGAACAGTAGTGGTACTATTTAACCCATAGCTGGGAGGGTAAGGGGGTTCATACCTTTCCCAAGGGTATTTGCCCGAAAGTGAGCGTAATAGCGTGACTGGAGAACGAACTCGCGTACTACGATTCCGCAGTCCATCGCTAAAAGCAATAATTGTAAAGATGATTATTATCATATATTTGAAACCATGCATCTGTGTGCAAAGGATTATTCCAAAAGAGAAATAATTATTTGAAAGCATATAATCTCACTATCAAATAGGAATACTCTAAATCAGTATTAGATGTGACCACTCGTAAACATAAAATCTGTTTTAAAATTATTTGGTTTGTTTTTGTTAAATGGCATATAAATCTTCATGTGTTATTTAATACCAAAGCCATCCACATAGAAGAACAAAAATGATTCTATTTTACTCATAACTTGAGGGGTAAAAATGTTCACCAATGGTCTTGGTGACAGTAATCAAGGGTGACCAGATGGCTCTTTTTTCAATAGCTACTACACCAAGGTGTAGGTGAGGGCACAACTCCTTTCCCTCTATTGCTCCATTTTACCCTTGATACGTACCTTACATTGCTGAGTGTTAAGCAAGAAGGTATCAAGTACCATTTTTAAAGTCTTTTGTATGATGTGACCTGGGATTGAACCCAGGTCTTCTAGATTTCATTTACATATCTGAATATTTATCTCTCTACTGTATCCTTTATATACATTTGTGTAACACTGTAAGTAGATGAATGATAAAACACTGTGAGTACGTTATTATCATTCCTTGCTAGTTTTTCACACTAGCGTTAACAAAAATGATTCTATTTCACTCGTAACTTGAGGGGTAACAATGTTTGCCCATGGTCCAGGAAACCTGGGTTCAATCCCAGCTCGCGTCATACCAAAGACTTTAAAAATGGTACTTGATACCTCTTTGCTTAACACTCAGCAATATAAGGTATGTATCAAGGGTGAAGTGGAGCAATTCACGGTAAGGAGTAGCACCCTGCCCTACACCTTGCTGTAGTAGCTATCGAAAAAATAACCTTCTGGTCGCCCTTGTTTACAGTCGTCAACTTTACTTATAAACAGGCTGAGATAAATAGATAGATTTTTGGTTTAGTTTCTTTCTTTAATGGCATATCAACCTTCATGTGTTATTTAATGCCAAAGTAAAATCCTTTTAAAAGAAGAGCAGTGATACTATTTGACCCATAGTTGAGGAGAAAGGGGCTTCATGCCTTTCCCAAGAGTATTACTCAGAAAATGAACATAACAGCGTGACTCGAGATTGAACTATCTTACTTCAAGGAAGCTGTACATGAAAATTATTTTTACAAGTTAGAGATATTTGATATCATATAACTGTGTGTAAAAATATCTGAACAAACAACTATGCAAAAATTTTTAAAGAAAGAAAAAAAATTCTCTAAAAAAAAATGTTAAAAAAATACTTAATATAAATGTTCAAACAAAAATATATGTAAAAAAAAAAAGTGTGTTTAAAGAAATACTTATTAAAAAAAAACGTTTTTTTCCACAAAATATACTAAAAATATTTTTAAAAAAATGAAATAACATCAATTTACTTCAAAAACTGAGCCGGCATTAAATGACCCTTTGTGGTTGATATGCCATAAAACAAAACAAAAACAAAAAACAAAAAAGCAAAAATTATAAATATACAATGAACATGATTCTTTAACCTGTATGTAGTAAATAACCCTGGATGAGTTGACATGCTACTGACAACAATCAACCAATCAATGTATGTGACATCCTAATCTCTAGGCATAAAATAACACAATTTGAGTTGACATGCTGCTAAAATCAATCAATAGTGTAACAAAAAAGTTTCTTAATGATCTTAGATCTAAAGAAAACAAGATTTAATACGGATGGAAAATACTCTCAACTTTATCTAATTCATTATTGATCCAGTCAGTCGTTTAAAAATAGGGTTATGAAAAATAATATTCAAAATCTAATTAAAAATTGATATTCCTAGTATATCATTTTGCAATATTGCGAGCACTTATGAACGATTGCTTTATACTAAGGCTACAAGAAAAATTACAGTATCCTCTGCCTGTTTGAAAGGTTTGCTATATTCAAAGTCTTGAGGGAAAATTGCTATATCCCAGCCAACTGGTCAGTGTTTGCACTTAGTTAAATTGTTACATGTTTTAATATAATAAATGATTAATAAACAGTTCTTTTTGACCCATAGATGAGACACTATCAAGTACTACCACTCTAGGCCAGAGTGGGCCTGGGAGCAATGGCAATGAAGAGGTACTCCGCATTCCATAAAACCCCAGAATTCATCATCATCATGTCATGCCATCAGCACGGATATCCCTGACTCTTTACCACCACCCTTCTCTATTGTCCATTGCTTCTGGAAGGTATTCAAGGCTACATACTGTATTGGCACAGAGCTGTTGTACATAGGTTCTAGCTGGTTGTCCTGCCTTTGCTCGTCCATGTAAAGGGGTCCACAGAAGTACATCTCTACTTCTCCAGCAGTGTCCTGCATGTCTACTTCGTCTAACTTGGAGAGTTTTCATGATGGGTGGTAAGTGGTTGTACAGCTGCTGCTTTGTGGGGTGCTACCTGCAGGACTTGTTCAATATTGCTCACAGCATTCTTGTATAGTTGCTGTCAAGCTTTTTCTCCATATGTTTTGTTAGCATCCATGTAGTGCATCCATACATCAGTATCAACACGACCGCTGCTTGGAAAAAACTGCATTTTATTTTATCAGTCAGATCACTATCAGATTGTTTTGTATCATAAGAGATGCAGTCGGCATATTCTACAGCCCCAGCCAATCGAGCTTCTTGAATTATTTAAGATTCACAGCATCAACATTCCTAAACAAAATGTCTGCTTTCATTAATAGTGACCACAATAAAACCAGCCATGAAACAGTTTTCATTAACAATGAATCTGCTGAGGAATTGGTCAGTCAGACTTTGATGTACAGTTCATAGTTAAAAGGCCAATAATTGAACCATTTGCCAGAAATTTAGAAATGAACTAAAAGCTAAAACATACAATTAAAAGGTATCTACTGAGACATTACTCACTAGTGATATGCCAGCAATAAGTTTTCGTATCCAATTTGCAGTATTTGCCATCATTGAATAAGCCGATTTCTCTTGAGTATTTCTCCTTGTCTCCATCTTGATTTCTTGTAAGCGGTATACTCGAAATCTGTATAATGAAAAGATAACTTTTCCTTTTTATTTATTATTCTATTTCATCGTTCCTTAGGGTCCTGGATATGTCACTCAACAGCATCCAAAGATGAAGCTACAGTTCTTAAGTACTATGAAGTGAGGAATCACATTTTCGCTGTCATTACTCCTAGGAACACTTTGAACTAACATGGTAGAACCTGTTATAGATCATATTGGTCTGTTTGAAAATTACTTGTATTAGATAGGAATACTTGAAACCATATAACTGTGTGAAAAATATTTGTATTACAGGCAAATAAGTAAGTAAAGTTGGCAACCTTAGTTAAGGGTGACCCGAAGGCTCCCTTTTTGATAGCTACTACATTGAGTTGTAGGGGAGGGCACTACCCCATTCCCTGGATTGCTCCACTTTACCCTTGAATGTTAAGCAAGGAGGCATCCAGTACCATTTTTGAGTCTTTGGTATGACTCGACCTGAGATTGAACCTAGGTCTCCCAGGCCATAGGCGAACACTCTAACCATCATGCCAGCAAATAAATGACAATTATCATTATCATTATTATTATTATTATTATTATTCTTTTGAGTTAGCTAATGGTTTTCCACTGGAGTGTGAGTGATAGCAAGCCTCCTCAAGTCTGCAGGATTCTTCTCAGTATTTTGCCCAATCTTAAAAATGCTGTCGTCATCTTATTTTCAAGTCTTTCAGTGCCTTTAACAAGCACACCAATTAAGATTGGTATCACTGTCACCTTCATATTCCAAAATTCTTTAGTTCTCAAGCAAGGTTTAGGTTTTTATCTCTCTTTACTTTTTCTTTATATTTGACTCTGGGGCCTACCGGGAAAGCAAAGTCCATTTTTTGGCAGGTTCTCTTTTTTGTCGACTATCACCAGGTCTGGTTGTCTGGCCAAGATTAGGCGATCTGTTTGCATCATAAAATCCTAGAGAATTTTGTGCATCTTATTCTTCAGGGTGGATCCCGGATTGTGCACATACTATTTGTTTGTATGGTTATTATAATTATTTAATTAATCATTCTGAGTTTTTCACACCAGTGTTAGCTGATAGTCTTTCATAGAAGTTTGAATAACTGCAAGTCTCCTCAAGTCTACCAGACTCTTCTCAGTATTCTGACCGTTCTCAATAATACAGTACTTTGGATGGTCTCCACTCGTCCTCTTATTTCCAAGTCCTCCAGTACTTGTACTAATCCTTTGGTGAATGTACCGAGAGCACCAATTACAATTGGTATGGCATTCACTTTCATGTTCCACAGTTTTTTTCAATTCCCTTGGAAGGTCAAGGTACTTATAATTCTTTTAGCTTTCTTTCAGTTTTACTCTGTGGTTTGCTGATAGAGCAAAGTCCACAAATCTGCAAATTCTATTTTATTTTTAGATTATTATAAGGTCTGGTCGCCTGGCTGAGGTTAGGTGATCCGTTTGTATCTAAAAATCCCAGAGAATTTTGCGTATCTCATTCTCCAGGGTGGATCCTGGATTGTGCACATACGATTTGTTTGTCTTTATTGGGAATCCTCTTGAGATGAGGCTTCTTAATCTGAGAATTAATTTTTTTATCTATTGCAGACTTTTTGTCCTCATCTTGGTAGTTTTTTTTTCTTCTTACTACGTTTCGGCCAAATTTCACCTCTGGCCTTCTTCAGGTGATTAACCGCGACCTCGGATAGGAATGCTGAGTCTTGTAACCATATCCCCAGTAATTACTGCCTTACATAATTGTTGTCTATCACACCACGTTTTTGAACAAGTAAACCTCTGGCCAGCTTGGATAGGAACTGAAACCACTATCTTCTGACAATGCTCACCTGTAACCGTAGAGACTCAATGCCTCTATCCACTGTGCCATGGGCCCCAAAGCTATTTTTTTGTATGGTTATTATAATTATTTAATTAATCCTTCTGAGTTTTTCCCACCAGTGTAAGCTGATGGTCTTTCATAGAAGTCTGAATAACAGCAAATCTCCTCAAGTCTACAGGACACTTCTCAGTATTCTGGGTGACCTCAACTGTAGCACTATGTGGGTGGGCGCGAAACCAGACAAAGGATTCTTGGACATGAAATCTCGCCGTATCTGGAAGTGGGAAGGGGACGTGAGAGAGGCAGTTGACGGGGGACCCAGACGAGGGCAGTTGATGACGCGACCCAGCAGAGGGCAGTTGGCGCTGGACAGCAGAGAGGCGAGCAGCAGAGAGTTGGCGTGGAACCACGGACAGGGGCAGTTAACACTGGACACCGGAGCAGAGAGGCGAGGCAGCATGGGATAGGGTCCAGAAACAGTGAGTCAAGATGAGTCTGATTCCAGTAGCTTTGTGGAATTTTCGCTAGTAACCCACGCTAGCGTTAGTCCATATATGCTATCAGGAATGCAAAGTGTTGCATACCTTCCTCTGCTCTTGGTTAACCCCAAGCTTGTTCGTGTTTGTTCGTCTGTTTTATTTTCTCCTATCCCCCCGATCGTATTCTTGTGTGGTGGCAAGAAATGTGCGTTACCCCCTATTATGTTCACTTTCAAACAAACACCCTTGGCAAAGGTACGAACCCCCTTATCCTCTCAGCTGTAGTTAAATAGTACCACTATTGTCCTTCAAGAAGAACAGATTTAACATTAAATAACCCAAGAAGGTTGATATGCTATTAAAAACAACAAACAAACAAGCAAACAAACAAACAATATAAAGTCATTTGTTTGCACGCATTTAAATGGATATACATATGATTTGTAAATGAATAGTTTGGTGTTAATTTCATTTTTAAATGAATTAGAACTAATTTGCTTGCACACTAGTATTGCTATTGTTTCTACACTGTTAAATGGTTTCAATTATTGCTATCAAACACTGATAATTGTATTTGATGTTAATATTGTTTATTGACAGTAAAGTGGTTATGTAATATAATGGCTGAGGGATTTCGTTTTATATATCTTGCCTTTTGGTTTAGTTAGGCCGAGAACTTTTCAGCTCAGTGCATGGGTTAGTTAGGTGCAAACATGAGCGCAGTTGTTTACGCACACATGGAGCGGTTTATGTCATTCAGAGATGTCACAATAGGAACCCCAGATAGAAAATGTGACCGCGGGATGTGAATGACGTCATGCACTGGAAGCATGCATGGAGGATTTTGGGAATTTGAAAAAAGTCAGAGAGTTGAGTTCTAGTGTCCGAAGAAGATAATTAACCTTCGGAGCTCACTGAGGCCTTGCAGTGGGTGCCGCACGTGGTTTGGGGCAGATGGAAAAGTCAGCATAGAAAGATGGTATCTCTCTCCTTATGTCGAAAAACCTTTAAACTCAAAGGTAATAAAAAGTTTCGTACCTGAACTAAGAAGTCGTGTTTTTTGTGTTTTGGGATTCCTATGTTATCTATGTGCGTTATGGACATTATGAACGTTTTGCATACTGGTATGAATATGTCTCTTTCACATATTCATGTATGGGTATGTAATAGTTATAAGTTGGCGACCATAGTTGAGGGTGACCCAAAGGCTCCCTTTGCAATAGCTACAACACGAGGTATTGGGAAAAGCACAACTCCTTTCGCTGGATTGCTCCACTTTACCCTTGATCCATACATTATACTGCTGAGTGTTAAGCAAGGAGGGATCAAGTACCATTTTTTGAGTCTTTGGCATGACTCAACCTGGGATTGAACCCTGGTCTCCCAGGCCATTGGTGAACACTTTAACTGCTAGGCCAATGGACAGGGAAAAAAGTGGTGTAAGTTTTGCTATTTAACACTAATTATTCTATTTCAACATTATTCATTGATTTGTTGACAGTTAAATGGTTCCAAGTATTGTTGTGTAATACCAATAATTCAATTTAGGCATACTGTTAAAGAGTTTTAAATATTGCTGTTTATTACAAATTATTCAGTTCAACATTACTCATTTTTTGCACACAGTTAAATGATTCCAAGTATTCCAAAGTATCACTATCAATTCAATTAAACATCAGTCATTCATTTAAACACAGTTAAATGCTTAAACAGTTCTATTTTAAACAATTCAATTTAGCATAAATCTTTTGTTTGCACGCAAGCAGTTCTGTTTGACTGATAGATAGAACCCTATCAGGTGCTACAATTCAGGATTAGATTGAACCTTGAGGCAATGGTAATGAAGGGGTTCTCTGCATTCCCCAAATCACCAGATGCCTTTAAGTGTTATACCCAGGATTCTTGTTAAGGTGCTGTCTTACTTTGCAGAGATGCAGTTGGCATATTCTACTGCTCCAGCCAACAGGGCAGCCTGCACATTGTCCAGACTCATCAGCATTCCACTTTTAACGATAGAGGAGATTGAACCTTACCCTAATCCTTCAAATTTGGTGGGTATGTGCAACTTGCAGGATAGCTATCCTTGAATTTTGGTCTACCTATCAACAGAGGAAATAGAATCAGCAATCTGAGTTCTAATCCTGAATGTGGCAGTCTGCATTTGATTTTATACCAATCTCCTTGAGAAAGCCATGAATCCACTTGTTCTCCCCACATGGGTTCTTTAATGTTTCAATTTGATGAAACCAATATGTGAGATAGAACAAGGAAGGAAAGAAGGAAGGCAAAGGGAGAGAAAGAGAGAGACAGAGACAGAGAGAGAGAGAGAATTGATGGAGGTTAAAGTGACAAAAGGAGAGATATGAAGAGAAGGAGAGGAAGAGAAAGAGACAGAAAGAAGGAGACGAGACAAAGAAAGAGAGGGAGGAGAGAAAAAAAAGATTGGATAGGGAAGACAGAGATAAGAAGAGAGGGAGATAAAGGAGGAGATAAAGTGAGGGACAGTGGGGGAGAAAGAGAGAAGGAGGTAGAGAAGGAGGGAAAGAGATAAAGAGAAGGAAGGAGAAAACAGAGAGCGAAGGAGGTCGATAGAGATAGTGAAGGAGGACAGAAAAAGAGAGAGAGAGGGGAATATAGAGGGAGTGACATTTCAATGAATAATGGCAGTGAACGTTATAAACCACAGAGAAATTTTATTGACTTAAAATGACATTAATGACCATGACAGAAATGTCAGCAGGATTCTGGGCCTCCCCACCAATGTCCGCTAGTTTGGGGGTATTTATGACCATTTAATAATAACTTGCCGAGTGAATTCCATGATAATGGCAATAGACTTAGAATGAAGGACATTATAACAGGCAAAAGTAAGATTTTATCTATCTATCAAACTTTTTAGTTCGTTTCTGCAGGATATTATCTGCTTCGTTCTGTTTTTTTTTTTTTTTTTGCAATGTGAAACCGTTTTCTTTTTATCTAAATTTTTGAGATGAGGCTTGATGTACAAAATTTTGTGTGCTATTTTTCAGACTGTTGTCCTCATCTTTATTGTTGTTAGTTGTAAAACAACATTTTGGCTGTTGTATTCTCCGGCCTTCTTCAGGTATCCCTTGTTTATCTGGGCATGGAAATGATTCAACCTAGGAAATGATTTTTAAAGTCTTAAAGTTCAAACATCTCCAAATAATATTCTTCCACTGCCATATAACAATGTCTATGAAGTCAACATTACCATCAGGTGAGTGAACAATTGTTTTTGGGTTTTTGTTGAACAATTACAGTAACAGCAGTAACAGTTATTTTGAGGAGACAATAGGTGTGACATCAAATACCTCAGAGACCATAAGAGAATGTTGCTTATAACTTCATCCTCACATCACTAGCAGTGCTTAGTATGTCTTAATTTTTGTACTTCAATAGTTTGTGATGTGAGATCTGTTCAGTGGGGTGCTGCTTCTGGGATTTATTCAAAAGAGCATATATCATTCCAGTCAAGCTTTTTCTCTAAGCATTTCATTTGAGTCCAAATAGTGCAGCCATACA
>OY757936.1:59949451-59964451 GCA_963585895.1 Sepioteuthis lessoniana
TATCTATCTATCTATCTATCTATCCTGCACTGTTCATATCAATATGTCTCTCACAATACATTCATATCTATCTATCTATCTATCTATCCTGCACTGTTCATATCAATATGTCTCTCACAATACATTCATATCTATCTATCTATCTATCTATCTATCTATCTATCTATTTATCCTGCGCTGTTCATATCAATATGTCTCTCACAATACATTCATATCTATCTATCTATCTATCTATCTATCTATCCTGCACTGTTCATATCAATATGTCTCTCACAATACATTCATATCTATCTATCTATCTATCTATCTATCTATCCTGCACTGTTCATATCAATATGTCTCTCACAATACATTCATATCTATCTATCTATCTATCTATCTATCTATCTATTTATCCTGCGCTGTTCATATCAATATGTCTCTCACAATACATTCATATCTATCTATCTATCTATCTATCTATCCTGCACTGTTCATATCAATATGTCTCTCACAATACATTCATATCTATCTATCTATCTATCTATCTATCTATCTATCCTGCACTGTTCATATCAATATGTCTCTCACAATACATTCATATCTATCTATATCTATCTATCTATCCTGCACTGTTCATATCAATATGTCTCTCACAATACATTCATATCTATCTATCTATCTATCTATCTATCTATCTATTTATCCTGCGCTGTTCATATCAATATGTCTCTCACAATACATTCATATCTATCTATATCTATCTATCTATCCTGCACTGTTCATATCAATATGTCTCTCACAATACATTCATATCTATCTATCTATCTATCTATCTATCTATCTATCTATCTATTTATCCTGCGCTGTTCATATCAATATGTCTCTCACAATACATTCATATCTATCTATCTATCTATCTATCTATCCTGCACTGTTCATATCAATATGTCTCTCACAATACATTCATATCTATCTATCTATCTATCTATCTATCTATCTATTTATCCTGCGCTGTTCATATCAATATGTCTCTCACAATACATTCATATCTATCTATCTATCTATCTATCTATCCTGCACTGTTCATATCAATATGTCTCTCACAATACATTCATATCTATCTATCTATTTATCTATCTATCTATCTATCCTGCACTGTTCATATCAATATGTCTCTCACAATACATTCATATCTATCTATCTATCTATCTATCTATCTATCTATCTATTTATCCTGCGCTGTTCATATCAATATGTCTCTCACAATACATTCATATCTATCTATCTATCTATCTATCTATCTATCCTGCACTGTTCATATCAATATGTCTCTCACAATACATTCATATCTATCTATCTATCTATCTATCTATCTATCTATCTATTTATCCTGCGCTGTTCATATCAATATGTCTCTCACAATACATTCATATCTATCTATCTATCTATCTATCTATCTATCTATCTATCTATCTATTTATCTATCCTGCACTGTTCATATCAATATGTCTCTCACAATACATTCATATCTATCTATCTATCTATCTATCTATCTATCCTGCACTGTTCATATCAATATGTCTCTCACAATACATTCATATCTATCTATCTATCTATCTATCTATCTATCTATCTATTTATCCTGCGCTGTTCATATCAATATGTCTCTCACAATACATTCATATCTATCTATCTATCTATCTATCTATCCTGCACTGTTCATATCAATATGTCTCTCACAATACATTCATATCTATCTATCTATCTATCTATCCTGCACTGTTCATATCAATATGTCTCTCACAATACATTCATATCTATCTATCTATCTATCTATCTATCCTGCACTGTTCATATCAATATGTCTCTCACAATACATTCATATCTATCTATCTATCTATCTATCTATCTATCTATCTATTTATCTATCCTGCACTGTTCATATCAATATGTCTCTCACAATACATTCATATCTATCTATCTATCTATCTATCTATCTATCTATCTATCCTGCACTGTTCATATCAATATGTCTCTCACAATACATTCATATATATCTATCTATCTATCTATCTATCTATCTATCTATCTATCTATCTATCTATCTATCTATCCTGCACTGTTCATATCAATATGTCTCTCACAATACATTCATATCTATCTATCTATCTATCTATCTATCTATCTATCTATCTATCTATCTATCTATCTATCCTGCACTGTTCATATCAATATGTCTCTCACAATACATTCATATCTATCTATATCTATCTATCTATCTATTTATCTATCCTGCACTGTTCATATCAATATGTCTCTCACAATACATTCATATCTATCTATCTATCTATCTATCTATCTATCCTGCACTGTTCATATCAATATGCCTCTCACAATACATTCATATCTATCTATCTATCTATCTATCTATCTATCCTGCACTGTTCATATCAATATGTCTCTCACAATACATTCATATCTATCTATCTATCTATCTATCTATCTATCCTGCACTGTTCATATCAATATGTCTCTCACAATACATTCATATCTATCTATATCTATCTATCTATCTATTTATCTATCCTGCACTGTTCATATCAATATGCCTCTCACAATACATTCATATCTATCTATCTATCTATCTATCTATCTATCCTGCGCTGTTCATATCAATATGTCTCTCACAATACATTCATATCTATCTATCTATCTATCTATCTATCTATCCTGCACTGTTCATATCAATATGTCTCTCACAATACATTCATATCTATCTATATCTATCTATCTATCTATTTATCTATCCTGCACTGTTCATATCAATATGTCTCTCACAATACATTCATATCTATCTATCTATCTATCTATCTATCTATCCTGCACTGTTCATATCAATATGCCTCTCACAATACATTCATATCTATCTATCTATCTATCTATCTATCTATCCTGCACTGTTCATATCAATATGTCTCTCACAATACATTCATATCTATCTATCTATATCTATCTATCTATCTATCTATCCTGCACTGTTCATATCAATATGTCTCTCACAATACATTCATATCTATCTATCTATCTATCTATCTATCTATCTATCCTGCACTGTTCATATCAATATGTCTCTCACAATACATTCATATCTATCTATCTATCTATCTATCTATCTATCTATCTATCTATCTATCTATCTATTTATCTATCCTGCACTGTTCATATCAATATGTCTCTCACAATACATTCATATCTATCTATCTATCTATCTATCTATCTATCTATCTATCTATCTATCTATCCTGCACTGTTCATATCAATATGTCTCTCACAATACATTCATATCTATCTATCTATCTATCTATCTATCTATCTATCTATCTATCTATCTATCTATCTATCTATTTATCTATCCTGCACTGTTCATATCAATATGTCTCTCACAATACATTCATATCTATCTATATCTATCTATCTATCTATCTATCTATCTATCTATCTATCTATCTATCTATTTATCTATCCTGCACTGTTCATATCAATATGTCTCTCACAATACATTCATATCTATCTATCTATCTATCTATCTATCTATCTATCTATCTATCTATCTATCTATCCTGCACTGTTCATATCAATATGTCTCTCACAATACATTCATATCTATCTATCTATCTATCTATCTATCTATCTATCTATCTATCTATTTATCTATCCTGCACTGTTCATATCAATATGTCTCTCACAATACATTCATATCTATCTATCTATCTATCTATCTATCTATCTATCCTGCACTGTTCATATCAATATGTCTCTCACAATACATTCATATCTATCTATCTATCTATCCTGCACTGTTCATATCAATATGTCTCTCACAATACATTCATATCTATCTATTTATTTATCTATCTACTCAAATCTATCAATCTATCTATCTTGCGCTGTTCATATTTATGTGTCTCTTGCAATACATTCTTATCTATCTATCTATCTATCTATCTATCTATCTATCTATCTATCTATCTATCTATCTAAGTATTTTTGTGATCATTAATCTCTGCCCATATATATCTATATATATGTATGTAGCTTGCTATCTATCTATCTATCTATCTACTCACTATAACTTTTTATCCTTCCTGCTTTTGGAAGAATAAAAAATAAAAAGGTTAACAAAATGATCAATTTAGAGATTAATTCCTGAAATTCAATTTTATTCTTATTTGATTAAATAACTCATAGTTTTTTTGAAGTTGAAGAAGCCTTAGAAACTGCCAGATGAATACATAAAAATGTATTTAAAAGAAACCCTATGGTGCTTTTATATGATACAAGGTCAGTTTAATGTCTGAAGCCCTGCAGGAAGCAGGCTATCTTGGTTGGGTGCCAAAAATAACTCATCTCTCTTTAATATTTCAATTCTGGGTGCTGCAGACACAAGCCCTTACCCCTTCAAACGAGGGAGGAGATGTTGCATAGGTGGAGACAGCCCCCTAAAGCTGATCTGATTTATTTTAGCATCTACTCCAGAGGGGGTGTCCCTACATTATAGTGGCTGATAAGCTGGACAGCATTTTTGCTTTTTGGATATGTTTTAACTTTGTGTATATTTCTTCTCAAGATGTTTTTCATCTTTTTATTTCTTTTCTTTCTTAGAATTGGTTTCAGTACCACAGTTAGTTCCTTGTCTTTATAAAAGACATCCCATAATGGTCATGATGTTTTGGAATTATATCCTAAATCTTGGAGTTTATCCAAAGATTTTAATTTTTTGATTCAGTAAAAAAAAATCAATTCATTTATTAACTTTGACAGACTCAGCTTTTATTTTTAATTGATAAATCTAATTTTATTGTTTCCTTATGATGTCCATTTGAAAAAAAATACAAAACATGAAGTCAGTCATATACAAGGTTGAAAAAAAAAAGAATTTAAAAAAATGCTCAGATTATAATAATAAAAATGACAAAACAATAACACAAAAGACGTTCAAAAAGTGATTTCTCTAGTTTATTGTCACAGTAACTAAAGCTACTGAAATTTGTTTGGTAGATAATGGCCAATTGTCTGACAGGGTTGGAGAGACACAAACAATGCAACTTGCTTCAAATATTAGAACCACTTTTTTTATTTCCTCAATTCAATTTCTCCAGCGGTGGAACGATATTGAAATGGACAGCAGATTTAATATGTGAAGTAGATTCTTCATTCCATTATATTTGGTTGGGTTATATGGCATATCAACCATTGTTGGTTATTTAATGCCAAATTTTCTCTATACATATATATTAAATATATATATGATTTGTAAACACATTTTTAAAAATAAATTTCTAAATGAGCCTGAGATCATTTTTGCGCACAGTTAAATGGTTTCAAGTATTGCTATATAACAGTCACAATTTAACATCAGTCATTTGTTTGCACACAGTTTGTTCTATTTGGTCTATTGATAGGACCCTATCAGGTGCTACCATCCCAAGATAGAGTGGACCTGGGTGCAATAGTAATGAAGCGGTATTCCACATTTCCCAAATCTCCAATAATCAGGACACTCATTGCAGTCTGTATATTCTACAGCCCCAGCCACCTGGGCTGTCTTTATTCCAGTATAAACCAGTTCTTCTGATATCTTTGAATAGTTCAATCAATATCTGTCCACACTACAGCAATCTCCTGATTTCCCAGCCACCAAAGAGAATGAATAAAGGAACCCAGCTTCTTTATTAGGGTTCACAGAACACTGAACCCCATCTTCCACCTTACTTGAGCAGTATCATCCAGACAGCCTGCTCTCAAAAACGCAATATAAAGAACATTCAAAAATTAGTGTTTTCTATTTATTGTTACAGAAACTATAGCACTATAACCACCAACATTTGCTTTGTTGGTTATGGTTAATTTTCTGAGGTGGGAGGAGAAACACAAAAATACAACTCACTTCTGGTGTTGCATTATTCACTTCATTCAGTTTCCTGAACCCAATCAACTGGGGCTGTAGAATATACCAACTGTATTTCTGCAGAAGAGTTAGACTCAACCACCAAGTGTCTGAAACTGGATTTGATGGCAAAGCTTTCATTCTGGAACCTTGGGGAATTTGGAGTACTTCTTTATTGCCATTACTCACAGGTTCACTTTGACCCAGAGAGGTAGTACCTGTTAGGGCCCCATCTATGGGTAAAATAGAAATATCTAATTATTTTCTAGACTTGAAACCATTTAACTGTGTGCAAACAAATGATTGTTATCAAATTAGATAGGAATACTTGATAAAAGATTCACTGATATTAAATAGCAATAACTGAAACCTTTTTACAATGAGCAAATCAAACTATAAGTGTTTGATAATGATACTTGAAACCATTTATCTGAATGTAAATAAATGAGATCTGGCTTGTTTAAAAATAATGTTACCTATAAATTATTCTTTTTACAAATCACATATATTTAATTTATATGTATAAGCAAGATTTAGTAAAAAGTAACCTACAACAGTTGATGTTCCATAAAACCAACCAAACCAATGAATCACTTTCTGAGGTTGTGGAAATATATCAAAATGATAATAGACTGTGGTATACTGGAATCTAGATTTTATTGGTATTAGGAATATATACAAATTAGTTGCTGTGCTGAAAAATTGGTATGACTTTGACAGTTTGCTTAAAGGTGTGGGATTTGAAGGCCTTTGAAGGTCAGGGGCTAAGGGCAAGGCCGTGTTGCCGTAAGATATCTGACTCCATATTTTAGTTACACTGTTTCACCCCACGTTGACTGGCCGGCGCAATGCCTTGCCCAAAGAAAGTCCCAAAAGAAATATACAAAAAGAAAATATAGAAACAGATAAGAGACGAAAATATTTCTTCTATACTTTCCTTTATTTATTGGGTGAAGGGACTAACCGACGCTACGTCTTGGGATGCAGCGTGGTGCCCAAAACACCAGACAGCAAAATTGGTGTTGTCGGTTCGACAGACACTGCCTGAAAGAGAAAGATAATATCGTCTTCTTTTTCAAGGGGAAAAGTCCTTTTTTCTTTTACGCATGCGTCATCTCCTTTTCCGTTAGAGACCTCTGGGAGTTTCTTCAAATTTAACAGTTTTCTTTTTATCTATTTATTTATTTTTTTAAATTTAATTTTTTATTTATTTATTTGTTCCCTACAAAGGTCACCAAAAGTACAACTGATTGTCTCTGTAGAACTAAGATCCCTGTCTCCAAAGTCTTACAATTAATCAACCCATCTAACCAGCAGTAAAATAAGTAGTTATGAACCAGTTGACCGACTAATGAAGAGAGATATGATAGACAACTCAACAACACAGGCACAATGTACAGGATACAATATTTCTTCTAGTGTAAACCAGCTTTTTCTCATATCTTTGAATAGTTCAATCACTCTCTGTCCATTCAACTGATGGTCTTCTCATGATCCAAGCAACCAAAGGGAGTTAATCAAGAAACCCAGCTTCTTTTATTAAGGTTCAGAGAACACTAAACCTTCATTTTAGCCTTGTGGAGCATTGTCTAGCTAGCCTCTACCTCTACTTAAATGGTTAAGCAGATCTGGTAACTGAAGAAAGTTCTAGTTCAGTGATGTTTTCCTGTTGAATAAGAATTAAAGGAATTCAATTCGCTACACACAGGAACAACTTTTAGTTGACTGCGATGGAAAATTCTGCTTTGACACCTAGCTACTTCATTTTCTGGAGACATCCACGCTTCTCACCGAAACAACCAGAACCACAAATCCATGGGTGACAACATCATTTTTGTCCTCAACCATCAAACACGACTTTTGCTACACTTATGGCAATATATCACTCACACATTCAACAATGCCTTAACCTAATGATCCACATCTTCGCTCAGGCATTTAGCTGCTGAAATGCTTTCTCAATTCTATAACAACTTCATTTCGTTTCCTTACTTCTTTCTTTCCTACAAGACTTGCAGCATAAACGTAAACCCTTTATTCCATGCTGCCATTAAAACCTTCATATAAAACCTCATGGCATCTTCATACTTCTCCCTCTCTCTCATTTATTTACCTTTAAAACTTAGCGAGGAAGTAACCAAACACACACAGGCATGTTACATTTCCACGCTAAAACTGGAACCTCATTGGGGGAGTCTTACCCCTCTGCAGAGATGCCATCAGTTAATTCTACAGCCCCAACCGACAGGGCAAATGTGTGTGCAAGGTTTAATTGTGGAAATTCATGTGTGTGTGTGTGTGTGGGTTATTACTGCTGCTCAAGACCAGTCCATTAAAACAAATTATTATTAGAAGCCCTTGAAAACTGGCACCAACCCAAAGTACAGGATATACAACGAATGCCAAGAGACAATAGACAATCTTGTCTATGGATGCTCAGAATTGCCAAAGTCAGAATAAAACCAAGACCTAACAAAGGAACAACATACCTGTTTTAACTGGGGGTAGAGAAGGAATTCATGTTGTTGGTTGATTGGTTGGGTTTTATGGCGTATCAACCTTTGTAGGTTATTTAACGCCAAATCCATTTTTATGTGAACAGTCAGTTCTATTTCAAACAATTCAGTTTAGCATGAGTAAACAGTTTAATTGTCAAAAACATTTCTATTTCAAGCTATTCAGTTTCTTCAAACAGTTCTAATTCAGCTAATTTTGTTTACACACAGTTAAATGTCAAAAGAGTTCTATATTAAACAATTAAGTTTAGTGCAAGTAGAATTTCAATGTCAGAAAAGTTTTATTTCAAACAATTCAGCTTAGCATAAGCACGCAGTTTAAATGTAAGTACACAGTTTAATTGTCAAAAACCTTTCCATTTCAAGCTATTCATTCGGTTTAGTCAAAAAGTTCTAATTCAAACAATTCAGTTTAGCATAAGTATGTAGTTTAGTTCTATTTAACCCATAGATAGGACCCTTATCAGGTGCTTCCACTCCAGAGTAGACCTGGGAGCGATGGCAATAAAGGGGGACTCCACATTCCCCAAAGTTTCAGCATTACTGGAACCTTACCATTCGATAGTTTAGTGTCATATCAAGCAGTCAGTGTATTCTGCTGCTCCAGCCGACTGGGCAAGTTAAATAAGAATAGTTACTTGAAACCATATAATTGTATATAAATTATTAGTATTAGATAGGAATACGTAAAACCATACAAGGAATCCATGTAATAATAGAAGGCAACCTAGAGTGTTCTTCGTACTATATGCTGACTAAATGAAACAACCATCTTTTATTTAAAACAATTAAAACTGGCTGACCCATTACTTCCAGGTCTTGTATAATGGAGGAAAATGGAGCTTCCATTTCTTACTTTCTGGTTACAACAAGCATGTATGCTCATTGTTGCACAATCACAATACTGAGATATTTGAAACAATTTCAAACAAATGACCAGAGACAATGGATCATCTTGTCTATGGATGTTCAGAATTGACTGAATCAGAATAATATAAAGATGCAACAAAGTAACAACATATCCATATTGAGTAATATGTAATTTTTTCCCCTCATACAACATGTAAAACCATGTACAATACCCTGCCCTCATCAGCCGCCCACCGGGGGTGATAACACAGTTTCGGTAGCTCAAGATGGTACTGCCACTCCTGGTGCTACCAAGCAGCTTTTGCTGCTGGACAGGGTATTTAAAAGAGTTATATATATATATATATATATATATATATATATATATATATATATATAATACATATATATTAGGTATATATATATTTAATTCATGGAATATTGTCTGCAACTCTAGGTTTCATGGAGTTTTTCGCAAAACAACAATCATCAGGCAGTTAAGAAGATAGCGCGCTACGTTCGTAGCCTGGGTTAACCTCATAAAAACACGCATCCATACATAACTATAACACATACACGCATATGCACACACCCACATACACTCACACACTTACAACCACACATAAACGAAATCCCAATGGTTTTTTGTCTGTATTTCTTCGTATTTTTAATTTTCAATTCATTTCATCTTCTTAACTGCCTGATAATTGTTATTTTGCAAAAAAACTCCACGAAACCCAGGGTTGCAGACAATATCCCAAGAATTAAATATATATATACCTAATATATATTTATTTATTAATATTATTAAATAATAGCTTTATCCCAGATATTGAGCACTCTCCATATAATATTGCACTTGGTTCGACACTTACACACAAAGTGATTTAGTGACAATCAACACTCTTATAATATATATGTGTCCTCGTGGTGTAATGGTTAAAGCGATGGACTGCGGAATTGTAGTTCGTACTCCAGTCGCGCCATTATGTTCACTTTCGGGCAAATACCCTTGGGAAAGGTATGTACCCCCCTTATCCTTCCACCTATGGGTTAAATAGTACCACTACTGTTCTAGGAGAATGGCTTTGGCGTTAAATTACCAACAAAGGTTGATATGCCATAAAACAAAGAAACCAAACAATTATCTAAATGAGAATACAACTTGTACACCTGTAACCCATACTTACCAACCCCTCCGCTCGGGAACGATATGACACAAGGTCAATTTTTAAGCGGAGATTAACAGGTTTGAATTCAGAGTTTTCCTTCTCCTAGACTAGTTGCCTTACCAAGACTGAAGAACCTAGTCTGCCCTATTATTTACCCGTAGCTGGAGGGAGAATAATTGGATTCATACCTTTCCCAAGGGTATTAGTGCTATATGAAATGCAATCAGTCTCGTCCAGGATTTGAACTCTTGTCGCCATGTCTAATTTCTACGACGATAACCATTACACCATGGGCACCTTGTACACCTGTAACAGAGGAAATATAAGTAAAAAAGTAAAGTTAGAGACCTTAGTCAAGTGTGACCCGAAGGCTCCCTTTTCAATTGCTACTACACTGAAGTGTAGCAGAGGGCACTACTCTTTTCCCTGGATTGCTCCACTTTACCCTTGATCCTAACTTTATAATTGTTGTGGGGGGGCTTACCCATCTTACCATAATGTCTTCTCACCGTTATTAGTACTAGAGATTTCGATGCCAGAGGGCAGATCAATATCGATGTTATCCAAACAGTACGAGACTTCTTACCTTTTCTATGTAACTCTATCTTTCTTGTGTAATATAATCTGTTATCTTATATCTGTGTTTGCGTTTTCATTAGTGACCCTTTCCGGGGCCATAACAATAATGCTGAGTGTTAAGCAAGGTGGCATCAAGTATGATGGCTTAATATTCTATCATGCAAAACAATGTAAAACAAGTCACGATGAATCAACAACAATATATCAATTACCTGAAGAAATTTGATATGATGAATACAGAAATTACATAAATTACTTGAAAAAAGAAACAAAACGCAGATATTTCCTCAGTAGAAGTACTGCATAAGTTATATAGGTGGCATGCTAGACAGGAGGCGTGTCCACGTGTAACATGTAAGTGGGAAGTGTGACCACGAGGATTGCATGGGTGTCCGAGTGTTATAAAATAGCCGAGGGATTTCGGTTCATGCCTTTGAGTTTAGTTAGGCTGAGAACCTTTCGGCCCAGCACATGGGTTAGTTAGAGGCAACATTGAGGCAGGTGTTAACGCGGGTGCGCGCGGGCGGATGGAGGTGTCACTCAGATGTCATAATAGTCCGAGACGAACCGAGGTGACAGGGTGCGGGTGACGTCACGCACCGGAAGCGCGCGGAGGTTTGTGTGAGAATTTGAAGAGAGAAAGAGTCGGGTACTAGACGCCAAACGAGAAGGATCGACTTTTGGAGCTCGCAGGCACGAGGCGAACTTGCGCCCTATGGGGGGCCGCTCGAGATGGGGGCCAAATTAATAAGACAGCATAGAAGAGTGTGTCTCTCCTCCTTACGTCGAAACCTTTAACTCAAAGTTAATAAAAAGGTTTCGTACGTATAACAAGAAGTCGTTACGTGTTTTCGAATTCCGGGATTCATATGTTATATCGTAATCAACATTCGATGTCTATTTCACCCATTCCGCTCATGGCCATATTCGTGTATCTGACTACACAACACGAGGAAGATACCAGGAAAGATTTTGAACCAGAGAAAACAAAGAAGACTTGCAGAAGAGCAACTAGAAGTTACGTCACTTTGAGCACTGGGCATGCGCCAGACTGTCCAAGGCTGAGAAAATCCTAAGTTGTACAAGACTCACCAACGATGAGAAGCGAGTAGAAACTAAGATGATTCGATGCCTTAAGATTACCCTATACCTGAATCATGAATGTAGAGAATCGAGGAGAAACTAAGATTATTCAATGCCTTGAGGTGGCCCTATATCAGTCTTGTGAAAGTAGAATGAAGAGGCAGCGGTTCACTGAAGGTTTATATCTCACCCCCATGTGCAATACAGAAGTCTTTGTCTCCTTCCCTTGTCCTACTCATATATACATTTTAGGTAATAAAAGAAAAAGAAAAAGAAAAAAAGCAGATTATTTTTTTATACATCAGCGTTGTTGTCTTTCTCTGCTCTACAACATATGCACTCTTCTGGAACCATGTGCAAAAGAAGTTTGACTCTGATTAGCCACCATTTTGAATAGCCTCAAAACAAATATTTTAGTAAGATTAAAATAATTTTTGCAATAAACAAACTTTCAGAGTTTACATTCATGGAAAGAAATTCTAAAAAAAATTATTTTGCTTTTTCAAAAAAATATCTGCTAATTTTTTTAAAGAACTTCATTTGTATGCAGAGGTCTATAATAATGATGATAATAATCTGTTCTGGTGAACCTCAGAAAGAGGAAAAAGAAAGCAAACAAATAACTTGGACCTTGCCAGAGAACTAAAAAAGCTGTAGAGCATGGAGGTAACAGTAATACCTATTGTAATTGGCGATCTCGACGAATTACCACAAGAATTTAAAGACGACATTAAAAAGAGCAAAGAAAGATTAAGAAATTAAAGCAGTCAATAACAACATTGGCAATTTAAGGACGAACAGGAAAACAGCAGAAATGAAGAAACAGAAATGGGAAAAAAAGAAATAACTGAAAAAAGGAAACCTAAAAAGTGAAACTGAATTTCTATTAACTGCAGCTCAAAACATTGCCCTAAGGACCAATTATATTGGTAAAAATCTATAAGACACAACAGAATAGCAAGTGTAGGCTATGTGAAGAAAAAGACAAGATGGTTAATCATATAAGTGAATGCAGTAAGCAAGCATTAAAGGAATACAAGACAAGGCACAACTATGTTGTCTATCGCACCCCGTTTTTGACCAAGTAAACCTCTGGACGGCTTGGGTAGGATTTGAAACCGCTATCTTCTGACAATGCACACCTGGAACTCAACGCCTCTATCCGCTGCGCCACGGGCCCCGAAGACAACTATGGAAGGCAGTAATTACTGGGGATACGGTTACAAGACTCATCATTCCTATCCGAGGTCGCGGTAAAATCACCTGAAGAAGGCCAGAGGTGAAATTTGGCCGAAACGTAGTGAAAGAAGAAACAACACAAAAACTACCAAGATGAGGACAAAAAGTCTGCAATAAATAAAAATTAATTCTCGAACCAGCTGTTCTCTGCTTAATAATTGACCTTGTCTCACATGATGGAGAGAGGTTGGGTTTGATAAAACCACTTATTGTGTAATGGTTATTATTGCAAGAAACGGAATCGGTATTTTAAGTTCAAACCCTCGAAAAGGTTGACTGCATTCCACTTGTGCTAATGCCCTTGGAAAAAGAATGAATCATTATCTTCTTCATTCTGCTATGAGAAAATAGTGGGATAGACTGAATATACACTCTGTTGGCATAAAAAAAATCAACTAATTGACTTAAAACAACACTGGGCTAGGTTAGAACCTAAATTTAAATAACCATCATCATCATCATGTTGCGCCATTTGCACGGATATCCCTGACCCTCTCTCGCCACCCGTCCCCATCATCCATTGCTTCCGGCAGGTCTTCAGAACTACATCCCGTATTGGCACAGAGCTGCTGTATGTAGTTTCAAGTTGGCCGTCCTGCCTTTGCTCGTCTATTAAAATTAGACGAACCAGACAGGCAGGACACTGCTGGAGAAGTAGGGACGAGCTTATAAGTGATGTACTCCTGTGGACCCCTTCCCATGGACGAAATTTAAATAATAGTAAAGTACTATATATCTTTCTCTTTACATATATGTATATATGTATCTATGTATGACACCTTGGACAGTTGAGCTGCTTGCTGGATATGTTCTTCTTTCATTGTAGGCATTTTTTCTGCCTGCTGGGTCAAATCTTCCTCTACCAGGTGGCTAAAATTGGCTTAGAAATGACTTGCCGAAGGTCACAAATCTCAGTTTCTGATTGGTCAGAAAATAATCTTATACTTTTTTATTTTTCTCTCTCATATAGCCTGAAAATGGGAATATAGAGCCGATTGAATTTCAGTTCATCTTTGCCATGTGAGTGGTTGTTGTATAAGAACTACAGTGCAGTTGAGAAAAATAGAAATCAATGTGCTCCATATTTATGACCTTGTGTCAGACTAAGCTAAGCTAAATAAAAACCTGTACACAACATTGTTTTTCTGGCCCAGGCTGCTTATAAAGATGTGACTAACGAATAAACAGTGGAAAATTTCTATTGACATGAAAAAGGGGGGTTATTTGAAATCCTATTTTGGCTTGTGAATGCAAGTAATTGAAATATTTATCGGTGTAAAAGGTTTGAGATATGAATTTTTTTTTTCCTTTGGAACTATTATTTGTCAGGTTTGTTGAAAGAAAAAACTGATAATGATGAATTTTGTTTCTTTGCTGAAAATTGACCTCAAGATTCTTTTTACTGATATTATTTATCATAAAATTACCAAGTTGCCGCGATAAAAATTTAAGATTTTACTAGCTCAGGGAATATATGTCTTGCTTCTGAAATTTAATGAAGAAATGGCTTTAAATAAAGAATATTTTTGCTCATTATATTAAAAAATGGTAAATTAATACACATACACACACACATAAGAATACACACACACACACATATATATGTGTGTGTGTGTGTGTGTGCGTGTATGTG
>OY757936.1:59969451-60062836 GCA_963585895.1 Sepioteuthis lessoniana
TATCTATGAGTCAAATAGAACAAATTACATGCAGACAAATTATTAATGTTAAATTGTGACTGTTACATAGCAATACTTGAAACCATTTAACTGTGTACAAAAAAATAAGTTCAGGATCATATAAGAATGTTATCAACAAAATGTGTTTACAAATCATATATTGCCCAGTTGGCTAGGGCTGTAGAATACACCGACTGCTTCTCTGCAGATGGGTAAGACCCCCCCCCCAATTAGTGTCCTGCATATGATACTAAACAATCTGATGGTGAGGTTCCAGTGATGCTGGGGCTTTGGGGAATGCGGAGTACTCCTTCATTGCCATTGTTCCCAGGTCCACTCTGGCTCAGCGTGGTGGCAACTGATAAGCCCTATCTATGGGTTAAATAGAACTAAACTGCATACTTATGCTAATCTGAATTGTTTGACTAATCTGAATAGCTTGAAATAGAAATGTTTTTGAAAGTTAAACTCTACTTACATTTAAACTGTGTACTTATCCTAAACTGAATTGTTTGAAATAGAACTATTTTCATAAATTGTACTGACATTTAAACTGCTTGCTTATGCTAACCTGACTAGTTTGAAATGGAACTGTTTTTGACATTGAAACTGTTCTAACACTAAACTGAATTGTTTTGTATAGAACTGTTTTTACATTTAACTGTGTGTAAACAAAATCTCTTCTCATACTAAACTGAATTAGCTGAATTAGAACTGTTTGAATAAACTGAATGGCTTGTATTAGAAATGTTTTTGACAATTTAACTGTGTATTAATGCTAAACTGAATTGTTTGAAATAGAATTGATTATTTGTATAAAAATGGATTTGGCGTTAAATAACCTACAAAGGTTGATATGCCGTAAAACCCAACCAACCAACAAATCACATGAATATTTCATATTTACGTATAAATAGGATTTGGCATTAAATAAAGTATACTAGTTGGTATACCATAAAACCAAATCAAACTACCAAATACTATGAGAAATGTAATGACCCTGATAACATACTTGGTTATGGACTAAGAAGATGAAGATACGAGCTTATAAGTTTTTTAAGAATAAGTAAAAAAAGATTTTTAAATACAAACTCTCTTACGGAAACCCTTGCTTAACATGGGACCCGAAGCTGCCACGTTTTATATCTTGGGCAAGATCTGCTTGTTTCTTGTAAACCTTTATTTATTGCTTCTATGCTTTTTTTTTACTCTTGACTTTTTTCTCTTTCCTTTCTATTCCTTTTTTTTCTCTCTCCTCCATATTTCTTTTGTCTTTTTCTTTTTTGTCTCTTTCCTTTCTATTTCTCTTTTTTGTCTCTCCTCCATATTTCTTTTGTCTTTTTTTTTTTGTCTCTTTCCTTTCTATTCCTCTTTTTTGTCTCTCCTCCATATTTCTTTTGTTTTTTCTTTTTTGTCTCTTTTTATTTTCATTCTTCTTCTTCCTCTCAGTTCCACTCTTCTTCTTTCTTCTCTTTTTCTCTTTTTATTCCTCTTCTCCCTTTACCTTCCACCATTCTTCTTTTTCTCTTTCTTTTTTTCTCTTTCTATTTTCATTCCTCTTTTCTCTTTCCCTTCCATCCTTCTTTTTTTCTCTCTTTGTTTTTTTTTCATTCTGCTTTCTTCTTTTTTTCTCTCTTTCTTTTTTATTCCCCTTCTTTCTTTTTTCTCTCGATTTTCATTCCTTCTCTACATCTCTCTTCAGCCTTTCTAATTTTTCTCTCTTTTTTCTTATTCTTTCTTTTCTCTCTCTTTCTTTTCTCATTCCTCTTGTTCTTCTTTTTTCTGTCTTTATCATTTTTTTCTCTCTTTTATTTTATAAGTTCTTCTTTCATTTCTCTCTCTCTCTCTCTCTCTCTCTCTCTTTTCTTGTTCCTCTTTTTCATCTCTCTACCATATTTCTTATTTTTTTCTCTCTTTATAAATCTTTCTTTCTTTAATATTTTTCTTATGATTCTTTCTCTTTGTCCTCTTTGTTTTCTTCTTCCTTTTTTATTTTTTATTTCTTATATTAACTTATCTCCTTCATTATTTTTTAAAATTTTTTATATTTACTTCTTCTCTTTCTTCATATTTCTTTTTTCTTTCACCACAACAATTCCTCAAAATTAAATGCCTCTTCTTATTAAATATAACAATCTGTTTTACAATAAAATTTCTGACACTAAAATCTGTTTCCGCACACAAGAAAAAATCCTTTTTTTCCATTCTTTTAGAACTTTACTTATATCAAAGCCAGCATGCATGACAAGATCTCAGGATTCTTTCCTCCAGACAGCTGTCATTTTAGCTAAAGCAAAAAAAAAAAAATGAATTTTATTTATTAAACATCAACAAAGAAAAATATTCTTGGTGGTAATATCAGGAGACTTGGGTTTCAAGAGACAATTTTTGATAAATATCTGTTGATTGTTTTTATGAGTAGATTTTAAAGATGAAAGAATATCAAGCAGATGTGAAAAGAAGGAAAGAAAGAAAGAAAGAAAGAAAGAAAGAAAGAAACAATTTTAAAAAAAAGAAGTAAAGAAATGATGAAAAAATTAAGTAATGGAAACCAAAAAAAAAGAAAAGAAAAGAAAGAAGGAAAGAAAACCATAAATAATTTATGAAATTAACAAAGAAAAAAGGATTAAAACTAAGAAAGAAGGAAAATAATCAATCAATAAATAAATAAATAAATGAATGAAAGTTGTATTTTTTCTTCATCTTGGTTGAAAACCTTTCTCTTGTTGTTCAAAATTCAACTTCATTCATCATCCCTCTCACTCTCCAGATCTATCTATCTATCTATCTATCTCTAGTGGGGGGAGTCCGCGCAGCGTAATAGATAAGTACTAGACTGCAACAGCATAATCAGCATATTTGAATTCCAGTTGCGATATTGCATTCACTTTTACACAAATCCCCTTGGGAAAGCTATGAACCCATTCATTTCTTTAGCAAAAAGTTAAATAGTACCACTACTGTTCTTCAACAAGGATGGATTTGCCTTTAAATAACCCAGGAAAGTTGATATGCCATCAAACAAAGAAATCAAATTAATCTCTCACTCTCTCCTTAGCTATATATATATATATATATAAAACTGCTAAGAGATGGTGTGATAATGGTATAAGTGAGAGACTTGCTTACAACCAGTGCCATTTCTTCACTAATCCATCTTAGATCTCCATATGTTCTATCATCAATACTGAACACTCTTTATTTATAATGAGCACTCTTCATTTATGAGCACTCTTCATAGCCAACCACAATATATATATATATATATATATATATATTATCCAATTGTTATTTAATTAAGGAATGATTTTTTTATATTAATCATTTTTCATAATCATATTTTATCATTCAGTTTGGTTGGGCTTTGATCTATTTGGGCTAAGAGTTCAGGGGCATAGTCATTTGGTGCAGTTTTATGCTCACACACAAAGGATATGACAATCACCATTGTCATAATAAAGCCCCAGACTGGAAATGGGGCTGGAGTGTGGATGACGTCATGCCCGGAAGAGATGGTCCTGAGAATTTGAGGATTTTGAAAAAGAGTCAGTTGAGGAGGCAGAGAGTTGGGTCTTCTGCCATTGAGGCATGTGGTCAAGTTTTGCAGATCTATACCGACAGAGATCTTAAACATCCCAAGATGCGCCGTGTGTTGGGCGGGGTCTGCATAGTGAGAATTATGTCTCTCTCCTCGTGTCACCATGAACTGCAGTCAAGAAATTAATAAATTGTTCGTCTCTGAAACAATAGAGTCTGCCTTTTTTCGCCTGTGTTTTGTATTTGCATTTGCAATAGAATATGTATGTGTATCTGTACGGTTGTTATTGATATTGTTCTCTTGGTAGTTTAAGCATTGTTTTCATTGAAACAATCTTCCTCCCTGTGATTGGGTGTGTTTTTGTTGTTGTTTTTTTATGTGGGAGAGTTGTCCTCACCTTTCACATGTCAGTCGTCCTCTGCAGCTCTTCTTATGGTGTCCATATATTCCACATCTAAAGCACTTTAAGGGTGTGGCTATGTATTGTTATCATATTTACCAACCCCTTCGCTAGGGTAGGATATGACACAAGGTCAATTTTTAAGCGGAGTTTAACAGGTTTGAATTCAGAGTTTTCCTTCTCCTAGACCAGTTGCCCCACCAAGGCTGAAGAACCTAGTCTACCCTACTATTTACCCATAGCTGAAGGGAGAGTAATTGGATTCATACCTTTCCCAAGGGTATTAGTGCAATGTGAAATGCAGTCTCGTCCAGGATTTAAACTCGTGTTGTCGTATCCATTTCCTACGACGATAACCATTACACCACGGGCACCTCCGCAATGTATTGTTCTACCCTTTTTATGGATTTGTTGAACGAGAAAGTTTATATTTCCTCACCACCCCTTCTAATGTTTATATTTTATAGTCTATGACCCCTTACTTTCCTAAGGCTCTTTGAATTTCCTCTAATGTAACTTAGGATGACTCACTGCTTCTGATAACTTCCTTTAAGGTGTCAAGTTTTTCGTGTGGGTAAACTTTGCACTTCAAATTGTGCAAGGTTATCGTTTTTGTAATTGTCTTTAATTGGAATCATTTTGAGATGAGGCTTCTTAATCTGAGAATTAATTTTTATTGCGGATGGAGGCGTTGAGTCTCTACGGTTCCAGGTGAGCATTGTCAGAAGATAGCGGTTTCAAATCCTACCCAAGCCGGCCAGAGGTTTACTTGGTCAAAAACGTGGTGCGATAGACAACAACTATGGAAGGCAGTAATTACTGGGGATACGGTTACAAGACTCATGATTCCTATCCGAGGTCGCGGTAAAATCACCTGAAGAAGGCCAGAGGTGAAATTTGGCCGAAACGTAGTGAGAGAAGAAACAACACAAAAAAAACTACCAAGATGAGGACAAAAAGTCCGCAATAAATAAAAATTAATTCTCAGGTTATCGTTTTTATAAGATATATAACACAATGCTGAGTCAGCCGATTGCGGTAATATTGATAGTATAATTTGCTGTATAGGAATTCATAGATGTGTAGTCTTTTTCCTATAATTCATTAAGCTTTCTAAATGAGAAAGCTAACGCAAAATCTTTTGTTAAGGAAATGTAATATTACGGACAGGCGCTGTCGTCAATCAGTGAAGGTGTCACGAGACTAGCGCGTGCTGGCAGAATAACCTGCAAAGTTAGACGTGATTTTAAAATAATCACAGATGAATTATCACGTGTTTCACGATAGTTTCACTGGTGACATCGAACATTCGGGGATCTTCGATTTGTCCCCCAAAATTTCTATATAAGAAAACAAGTCAGGAGATTTTGGCAGAGTTGAAGGCAGCTTTCAAAACAGGCGTGTCAAAGGTTCTGAGGCCCCGACCCGTCCTACCCAGTCTGCTACGACCTATCTGTCAGGGGTGTGTCAACTGCCAGCTCTCACACACACCGCCATCACCACCAAAAGGAAGGGAGAAGAATGAACTTTTCGAGTTGCAACGATCATAGCCCTAAGTGAATAATAAATGACTGCTATATTTTCTTCCCTTACCTTCAAGTTTGAGTATTTCTTTTTCTGCGGACTTCTTTCTTTACAGCATAACACGTTGGTCCGTTTAGACTACAATGACATTCATTTTATTCACATATTTACACACATAATTACAAAACATGACAACTGTTCCAAACAATAAAAAAAGGTATAAAAGCTGCTCCATAGAACCAGAAGTGCTGCAAGGCAGCAGGTAAAAACTAACATTTCTTCTGCTGTAGTGAAAAGGTTAATACACGATAATTTGCACGCACATGCTGCTCGAAAAATGGATACAAAAGAGAGGGGTCCTCTACGACTGGTGTCTGCCACCAAAAAGAAGCAGAAGTCGTTTCTCAGAATGTCACATGACCAACAGTCACATGATTGTCGGAAGATACGCCCACAACTCCCCCAAAAAGGAGACCACTTTGTTTAGTTTATAGGACTTACACTCCTATAATTTAAAATGGACATTATGCCACTTGTTCCCGAAACAAAGATGGCGAACGCACGTAAACTTCAGTCTCGGGAACCCATTGGCCAGGAGAACCTCGTGGTCAGTGCTTAAAACTACATCCGCATTTCAATTCCATCCCGAGTTTTTGGAGCCTACTCCATGACACGTATTTTCTTTAAATACTTCGTCTTCCAACACTCTTTCTCTTTTTCACATTTCACTTACAGGGTTAACTCACTCTCTCCGGTATGACTTTCAGAAAGAATACTATCACTCTCTCATTTCAACTAACAGCCGTCAACCGCCACAAAAATGTATATGTCACGCAACCATTCTCTTAATTCTTACACCTTTTCGGTGAGTTTTTTTTTTACTTCAAAAACAACTGAAATTTCATCGAACTACAGAAAGAAACAAACAGTAGAAATACGTAGTCAACATGCATAGGACACTTTTGTTATTTAGTCCTTTTTATAGTTTTAATTGTGTTAGTAACACACACACACACACACACACACACACAGGATTATTTTACGAACAGTAATAGAACCCTAGTAATGTTTTAAATGTTTTATTGTATGTATTGTTAAGATAGAAATTTGTTTTGTTTATGTCACCTTGTTTTGAATGTTCCTTTTGTCCGCGCCGTTTCATATCGTTTACACATCTTTACTACAGTTGCCTCCATGTGCCTTTTTTTCTGAATATAAACAAAGATAACATACCACTAAAAATATACCAAATTAACATAAATTTCGGGGGACCAAACATATCTTCCAAATAACATGTCCCCCTACAAGTTCTCCTGAAAAACTATATTTATAAATATGTTCTATATCATTGTTAATAGAGTGCATATACATAAAAAAAAAACAGGGAATAGAAGTTTTAAATTAATAAAGCTTTGAATGGGATAATTGAATAAATGATGGATTCATAAAGCTATTGAGATAGGCAAAAGTTAGCAGAGGGTGGAAAGTAATAATAATAGAAATAACAGTAGAAATAATGGGAATAACAACATTAATAATAGGAATAACAGTAAGGATAATAGAAATAAAAGTAATTATGATAGGAATAGCAGCAGTAATAATAGGATTAACAACAATGATAATTGGAATAACAGCAATAATAATAATAATAATAATAATAATAATAATAATAATAATAATATTTGGAATAGCTGTAATGATAATAATAGGAATAAGAGAAATAATAGAAATAACAACAATAATAATAGGAATTACTGTAATAATAATTATTATAGGATTAAAAGTAATCATAATAGGAATAACATCAATAAATATGGGTATAACCATAATAATAATAGTAATAATAGGAATAATAATAACAGAATAGGAATAATAGCAATAATAATTGGAATGATAATATTAATAATAATTGTAATAATAGTAATGATAAAGGAATAATAGCAATCATGATAATAGGAATAACAGTAATAATAATAGGAATAACAGCAATGATAATAGGAATAACAGTGGTAGTAGTAGTAATAATAATAATAATAATAATAATAATAATAATAATAATAATAATAGTAATAAGATAGGAATAACAGTAATAATAATATGATGAAAACCATAAAGCCATAAATCAAACATTGTAGAGTTGATAAATTAAGAAATTTTGAGAGTGACATTAAATAGCCCTACCCAGAATGACACATAAACTAGACCAGCCTCTCTACTTCCAGCATGCAACATTTAAAAAGTCACCAACCATTAGTCAAAAACACTTTGTCAGATGAACACATAGGCAAGACACTGACAGTTACCAAACACTATTGACTTTCTCCCTCTCTTTCTCTCTCTCTCTCTCTCTATATATATATATATGTATATGTATATTTTTATATACAATTATTAGTATATATAGATATATATATATATATATGTATATATATTTACAACTAATTATATATATATATATATATATATTGAGAGAGAGAGAACAAGAGAGAGAGAGAGAAAGAGAAAGACTGGGAGAGTTTCTTACTAATTAAGAAATTATAACAGAAATTGAATTCATATTCAACTGTCAATATATTCTGCTAGACTATTGATTAGAATATTCATTAATATAATAGATGTATACATTGATATTGTATAACCTCCATAAAAAAAAAAAAACAGATTTTAGCCAAAACCTCCAGTGAGTCCTTTTTCCTCATAATGAAGAAACATCTGGTTTTCTAATTCATGTATTGAATATGAAATTTCTCAAGATGTTTCATTCTCCTTCTACTCATCCCCACCCAGCCAACATTAATACATCACCTCTGATTTTGTTTAAAAGGCAGTCGTCAAGACGATTTTAGAAAAGATGAACTCAGCTAATTTTTTTTTCACCTGCAAAGGCATCTTTTTCTTTTCTTTTCTTTTCTTTTTTTTTTTTTCTTTGCTACATTGAGAAGTCACCAATTTTTTCAAATACAAACGTTCTCAAATTTCGTACTGTGTCGTTCTGGTTAGTGAACGCTTGTCATATTAAATAAAGGATAAACCACGATATGAGAGAAAATAGAGATATATTCTCAGGAAAAAGTATATACAATAGAGAGACTATTAGTAGACAAGAACATAGGATTAGTGAATACAGAATAAAGATATAGCCCAACGATAGTATTGGCTTCCGTTATTACGGTAGCAAGTAAGGTGATCTAGTGCGATCTCTAGTCTCCAACGCTCTAATACTATTCCTACAAGAAGCTGCTCTTCACCTTCTAGTCTGCCTTGGTATTAGTAGCTACTGCTATATACGGTAGATGGACTAGTACATTGTGTGGAAAAAGGTGGGTGATACCCAACACTTGCATAACATACAATGGCATTTGAGATTCGTGCTTAGCATTACGGTAATCATCATAATAGAATAGGAAATAGAATCGGGGAACTGAGATCAAATTCAGGATGAAAAACATGAAGATAAATTTTTGAATCATATTTAATTGAAGACTGAAAATAACCCAACTAGAGTTGACATGCCATGAAACCAACCAACCAACCAGCCCATTGATGATTAAATTACTGTTTGGATTATATCCTTATCTGTTACTGATAGTCACATGACCAAATATCATGTAAAAATTGTTCTCTAAAATCAAATATTTTAGTTCTTCTTGGGGAACTTTAAGCGTGTATCATAGGATGTGCCCGTGGTGTAATGGTTATCGTCGCAGGATATGGACACGGCGACACGAGTTCAAATCCTGGACGAGACTGATTGCATTTCACATAGCACTAATACCCTTGGGAAAGGTATGAATCCAAATATTCTCCTTCCAGCTATGGGTAAATAGTAGGACAGACTGAGTTCTTCAGCCTTGGTGAGGCGACTAGTCTAGGAGAAGGAAAACTCTGAATTCAAACCTGTTAAACTCCGCTTAAAAATTGACCTTGTGTCATATCCTGCCCGAGCGGAGGGGTTGGGTAAATAGGATCATAAGATGTGTTCCCATTCACACTGACAAGGGAGTTTACACCGCAAAAAAACCTTGTGTTGCATAGCTCACGATGACATGTATCAAATGTGTCTTTATTCAACACTTCCTTTTTATCTCATATGTACATAATTAAGTATTAAAAGTAAAGTTGTCTCCCTTTAGTCGAGGGTGACCTGAAGGCTCCCTCTTTAATAGCTACTTCACCGAGGCGTGGGGGAGGGAACTACTCCATTCCTTAAATTGCTTCACTTTACTCTTAATCCGTACTCGAAAATGCTGTGTGTTAAGCAAGGCAGCATCAAGTACCATTTTTTGAGTCTTTGGTATGCAAAACCGAATTTTGTCTTTCGGACTATTGGTGAACACTCTAACCATAAGCCAATTAAGGACTCTTACCTTCACCAAAAGTTTGAACTTTTCTCTAGAATGTACTATTTAAGTCTTTCATCTCATTTCTGTATTCATTAAATCAAGTTTTCTCAGTTAATAAAATATATGGTTATTAATTCGTTAAGAACTGTTTTACATTGTTTGGCACAAGGAAATCATCATTATCATCATGTCGTGCCGCGAGCCCGGATATCCCTAACTCTTGCCACTTCTCCCAATCGTTCATCGCCTCTGGTAGGTCTTCAGGGCTACATCCCGTATCCTCACATAGCTGCTGAATGTATGTTTGAGCTGGTCGTCCTGCTTTTGCCCGGCAATATGTAGGCTTCCATAGGAGTACATCTCTTATGAGCTCGTCCCTGCTTCTCCAGCAGTGTCCTGCATGTTTCCTTCGTCTAACTTGGATAGTTTTCGTGATGGGAGGCAGGTGGCCATATAGTTGGTGGCTTTTGGGGTGTTGCCACCTGGACTTGTTCAATATTGCTCATATTAAACCATAATATATTTTCTCTGCTACAAGAGTCCGAATTGTTTTCTTCTCATAGTCAAGCAATTATAAAAGAGAGTTATGGTACTCAGATACGACAAATATATGAAAATAATCTTCAAGCCCACATACTACACGACCATATGGTTATAAAGACAACACAAGCTTATAAACCATTACTCCATTGTGAAAAGAATAGAGGATATGTACATATGATTTATCTGGAGGCTCACTTAATGGAATAGTTTTTTGAAATTTTTTCCTAGAGGTAAAGTTCTACAAGGTGTATATATCTAAGTGTGGTGTATTGGGTAGAACATGTTGATTTTTTAATTAACGTATTTTATAAGCTAAACTATGTCTGCAACAATATCATTTAATAGACTCCCTTTAGGGGATGCATTTACCCTTGTAAAGAATACAGTCAGTGTTATAAAAGCTAATTTCTTTGATGATTAGTAAGTGAATAAAAAAAATTATCCAACTCTTGAAAGCTGACTATTATCACCGAATTAAAACACTACATGGTTAGGCTTTCGATCATATGGAAATCAAACCTGATAAAATGAAACGCAGTTTCTTCCAGGCGGCGGTCGTGTCGATACTGCTGTATGGATGCACTACTTAGCTGCAACCATTGGGATTTGGAGAATGTGGTGTACCCTTTCATTACCATTGCTTCTAGTTCCACTCTGACCTGGATCGGTAGCACCTAATGGGGTCCACCTATGGGTCAAATAGAACAAAATGTTTGCAAACGAATGACTGATATTACATTGTGATTGTTATATAGCAAATACTTTAAACCATTTAACTTTGTGCAAAAAAGGGTTCAGGCTCGTTTAAGAATGTTATCAAAAAATGTGTTTATAAATCATAATTTTATATTTATTATCGGTCAGGTTTGATTTCCCGATAAAATGAAACGCAGTTTCTTCCAGGCGGCGGTCGTGTCGATACTGCTGTATGGATGCACTACTTGGACGCTGACTAAATGGTTGGAGAAGAAGCTCGACGGCAATTATACAAGAATGTAGCGAGCGATATTAAACAGGTCCCGGCAGCAACACCCCACACGGCGCCAACTGTACGGCCACCTACCACTGATCATGAAAACTATACAAGCTAGACGAACCAGACATGCCGGACACTGCTGGAGAAGCAATGACGAGATCGTAAGTGATGTGCTCCTGTGGACCCCGCATATGGCTAATCAAAAGCAGGACGACCAGCTCGAACATTCATACAGCAGCTATGTGATGATACGGGATGTGACCCCGAGGACCTGCCGAAGACGATGAATGATAGGGAGACGTGGAGAGAGAGGTTCAGGGATATCCATGCTAGCCGCACGTCATGATGATGATGAAAACACTACAGTTTTGTTATTTCATCATCAAATCGTGCTAATAACACGGAATTCTCTCTCTCTCTCTCTCTCTCTCTCTCTCTCTCTCTCTCTCTCTCTCTCACACACACCCTCACACACACACCATCATACTCTATTACATTTTGTTCCTGCCAGGTCCTCTCGACTGCATGCAGTGTCCACTCAGGGCTGATGTATATAAGTTTTACTAGATGGCCAATACTAGAATGTCCATGTGTAGGAGTTCATAAGAGAATACTACTAATGAGTTTGATCTAACTTCCCCAGCAGTACCCAGGATGTCTTGTTCATCTTACCTTGATGGTTTGTGAGATGGGTGGTAAGTGGCCGTACAGCTGCTATTTTGTGAGTTGCTCCCAGAAGGATTTGTTCTAAACAATACATAGCATCCTTGAGTAGTTCCCATCTAGTTTTAACTTTCAAAAGAAATAAACTTTACAAAATTCGGCTTTACAGATTTTCCCCTAAGTTTGTTGAAAACATTGAATAAGGTGACAAAAATAATGTACATTCAAGTAACGACGATATTATTACCAAAAAAAGAAGGGTATAAAGAAATATAACGACTGACTGTCAGTTTAACTTTTGTTTATGATAAAATCTTTCTGTTTCAAATCGAATTTTATTCTGTTGAATCTATGGAGGCTTTTACCGAATCTACTGATCAAGCCAACGCTTCTCTACTCGGCAAAAAGGTCCAATAATTCCGCCTCCAGACCTTAGACTCAACTTTCTTTTGAAGAGGATAGCATATCAAAACCACATTTAGCCTGCAATAAGCTTATTCTTTCAACAAGTAACAAAAAAACAGTACGGAAAAGTTGCTTTGCTCAAGCAACAAATAGGCCAATTTGCTCAAGCCCCCTTGCTTAAGAAAAAACTACTTAAAGTCGCAGGCGAATAAGCAAGTGCTCACAAAGCAAAAAGAACGAGCCAGGATGTATGCTGGTGCTTGAGTCTGAAAAAAAACCCAAAGAAGTGCCCAGATCCCTAATGGGTTTTACTTCATAACTGTGTATAACGTCACAACTTCAAAACAGCCAATCATATTCGAGCAGACATTAACTGCCGAATTTACAAATTCCAATACTGTAGGTATTAACTGTACATATAAACTAAGTACATATTAACTCAATGTATTAACGAAGTACATATTGACTGTACGTTTTAACTGAACATATTAACTGTAGATAATAACTAAATACGTATGAACTGTACGTATCAACTGTACATATAAGAAAGTTTTAGTCAATATATAATATATAATATATAATTGGAGATGATAACTGGGAATCTAACATTGGCAAAAAAATAACCCAATAAGGATCGGCATGTCATAAAACCAACCTGCCTACTAATATATCTATCTACCAAACCCATTCGCACAAGCAAGATACAACACAAGGTCAATTTTCAAGCGGACTTTAACCAGTTTCAATTCAGAATGTCCTTCCTATAGGTCAGTTTCTATACCAATATTAAAGAGCTCAGTCTGCCCTATCATTTACCTACTATTTACCCATAGCTGGAGGGAGAATAACTGAATTCATATCTTTCCCAAATGCAAGCAGCGTCATCCAGGATTTGAACTTTGATTGCTATGCCTATTTCCTACAACTAATATAACACCATGAGCACCTCTTATTAACCAATATATGACATCCCAAGGACCCTACATACTGTAGAGGTTATCAGACTGTGTTAGTACCACAGAAGTAGGTAAGTAAAATAACTAAACATGTTAGACTTTGGGTTTAGACCTCTATATCTATTTCTACTCTAAATAGTAGTCTGACTAACATATGAAATGACATATAATCAGTCAGACAGAACATTACCTGGTCTTGAATTGATGACTCTGTGTGTGTGTGTGTGTGTGTGTGTGTGTGTGTGTGTGTGTGTGTGTGTGTGTGTGTGTGTGTGTGTTTGGTTTTATAGCATATAACCTACCGGTGTAGGTTATTTAATGCCAAATCCATTTTTATACCTATAAACAGTTATATTTCAAACAGTTCAGTTTAGTATATGTATAGTTTTTTGTTTATACTCAGTTCAATGTCAAAATAGTTTTA
Source organism: Sepioteuthis lessoniana (assembly GCA_963585895.1). NCBI lineage: Eukaryota > Metazoa > Mollusca > Cephalopoda > Myopsida > Loliginidae > Sepioteuthis > Sepioteuthis lessoniana. Next base: position 59,983,224 of record OY757936.1, read on the forward strand.
TTTCAAACAATTCAGTTTAGCATATAAAAACTGTTCCAATTTGAACAATTCTGTTTAGTATAGGTACGCTGTCTGAATGTCAAAATAGTTCTATTTCAAGCAATTCAGTTTAGCATAAATATGCTGTTTCAATGTCAAAACAGTCCCATCTCAACCAATTCAGTTTAGGTGCTACCACTCTGGGCAAGAGTGAACCTGGGAGTGATGGCAATGAAGGAGTGCTCTGCATTCCCCAAAGCTCCAGCATTATTGGAACCTCACCATCAGATTTTTTAATGTCATATACAGGACACTCTATGGGGGATCTTACTCCTCTACAGAGCAGAAGTTGGTGTGTTCTACAGCCCCCAGTCAACTGGGCAAGTATGTGTGTGTGTATGTGTTTGTGTGTGTGTGTGTGTGTGTGTGTGTGTGTGTGTGAGATTATGGGAGTGAGCATATGTTCGTGTATGTGTGTGGTTGTGTGTCTATGTTTGTACATTTCTATGTTTCTGTGCATGTTTGTGTGTATGTTTGAGAGAGTGTTGGTGTGTTTTTGTGTGTGTGAGAATGTATGTTTGTGTATGTGTGTATGCTTGTGTGAGTATGTTTGTGATTGTGTGTGTGAGTGTATGTTTTTGTATGTGTGTGTGATTGAGTGTCTATATTTGTGAGTATGTTTGTGTGTGTGTTTTTATGTGCGTGTGAATGTATGTGTGTGTATGTGTATATGCTTGTTTGTGTGTTTGTGTGTTTGTGTATCATTAATGATGCTACATCATCAATGTAAGGTTAAATGTATAATTTTAAATATTAGAAGAATTTTAGCATCCTTCAAAATTTTTTAAAATATAAGTCATTGAATTTCCGTGCTTGAACACATTTGCACAGTTGAAACTTGACCATAGACCATTCTACAAAAATCAAAGTGATATTTACTTTTTATCTGTTGTACTTTTTAATATATCTTTGACCCAGATTAAGTGCTTGTCTTAGTCAACCAATCACAGATGAACACAAACACCCACATACATTCACAGAACTTAAATGAGGCTTGAATCTTTTGGGCCCACAGTCATATTATTAAATTTTCCTCATATGATATTATAATGAAAAGAAAACAATTATTCACTGTTAAAATTTAGCAGTTAAGTTAAAGTATATATATATATATATATATATATATATATATATATATAAAATGGTAGATAAGATAACTTAATGTTCTTACTTGAGTAGAATTACAACTATTATGTATGATTTTTTTTTTTACTGCAGGTGAGTAACAATACAGGAATATTAACACTTGTTCCCAGTTATGGCTATCGGAACCAGAACAGGCAACCCCCGTGGATTCAATAAAGGACGTAGTTTGAAGTTCCATGAAGGTTCCCGAGTTCGACAAACATCTGAAGAAGGCCGGAGGACATATTGGTCGAAACATTGTGGAAATAACAATAAAGATGTAGACAATAGTCTGAAAACCCTTAATGATAAAAATCATCAAGCTTCGTCTTAGAAATTTAGACACCAAACACCTGAAGAAGGCCGGAGGACATATTGGCCGAAACGTTGTAGAAATAACAATAAAGACAAAGATAATAATCTGAAAACCCTTAATGATAAAAATCATCATGCTTCGTCTCAGAAATTTAGACACCAAACATCTGAAGAAGGCCGGAGGACATATTGGCCGAAACATTGTGGAAATAGCAATAAAGATGAAGACAATTGTTTAAAAACCCTTAATGATAAAAATCATCAAGCTTCGTCTCAGAAATTTAGACAACTAAAAATTAGTGAGTTAAAATCATTAGTCCAGATGGTTCAAGTGAAATGCTGAGTGCCACCAAAATCAAGAACAAATGACTCGTTCAAAGAGAAGTTTTTATACTTCACAAATAGATCGACTTGAGAAAATAGCTCTTCTATCTGAGCCTAAAAGCCCAATACCTGGAGGTACCACTGATGTTTAAGTTGCCATGGTCTTTCAGAAAAATTTATATTGTTTTGTAATCTTATAACTTAACCAATTCTCATTAAATCACAAATTTTAACAACATGCATAGAAACGACTCAAAATCCAATGTTGTGTGTTTGATGTATTTTTTCTTTTCTGGTATTGAAAAAAAATGGCATTTCAACATTAAACATAGAACTTTGGGTTATTTTTGCACCTGCTGTTAAAATCTGAGATCATTTCAATGAGAATCAATCAAATTATTAGATTATGAAAGTTTATCAATCTTTCTTGAACACCCAGCACATCTCAAATGACATCAAGTTTTTTGAAACACCCTGTATATACGAGGTGCATACAATCAGTTTCCAGACTTTTTTCCTATTGGCATTTAAAATTATTGTAGACTCTTGAAAATTCACTATGTTATTGCTATACATCTTATGAGATGACTGACCAATTTTTAGGATATCAACTTCGAATAAACAGCTACAGCTGCAATTGGAATACACCCGACTAAATCCTCATTGTCACAGCTGATGAATTTCAGAAATCCAATCTGACACTTTAGAAGAACGATATGCAATAAAATTCTGTTTTAAACTTGGAAAAAAATGCCACAGAAACGTATGGAATGCTTCAGACAGCTTTTGGAGCATCTTGCATGAATCGAGCATCAGTTTTGGAGTGGCATAAGAGATTCAAGGAAGGCAGTGAGTCTGTGAGGGAGGATGAGAGGTGTGGAAGGAGTAAGGAAGTCAGAACACCAGAGTTGATTGGAAACTTATCGTATGCACGTCGTATGTATGCGGTCTTAAAACCAACCAACCAACCAACTCAAACCAAACCAACTCAAACCAAACCAACTTTGGGAATTCCTACGGTGTGCTGGTTAACGTGCTTGATTGCAACATTATAAAAAGAAGTAGTGACTCTTGTCTCACCACTATGTTCACTTTTGGACTAATACTCTAAGAAAAGGTACCAACTCTTTCATTTCCTCCAGTTATGGGTTAACAGACATTGGCATGATGGTTAGAGTGAGTGCCAATAGCCCAGGAGACCTGGGTTCAATACCAGGTCAAGTCATACCAAAGACTTTAAAAATGGTACTTGATGTCTCCTTGCTTAACACTCAGGATTATAAGGTACAGATCAAGGGTAAAGTAGAGCAATCCAGAGAAAGGGACAGCACCCTCCCCTACACCTTGGTGTAGTAGCTATCGAAAAGGGGGCTTTCGGGTCACCCTTGACGGTCACCAACATTACTTTCTTTATTATTGTTCTTTGGCATTAAATAACCCACAAAATTTGATATACCACTAAACAAAAAACAAACCAAAAGTCTATCTATCTATCTATTTCAGTCAATTCATATTTATATGTACTTACTCTCAGGAAAGGTATAAACCTCCTTATCTCTCAAGTTATGATATAAATTGTATCACGGCTATTGTTCTAAAAGGATGGCTTTGGCATTAAAAAAACCATGAAGTTTGCTATGCCATTAAACAAAGAAACCAACTCAGAAAACAGAGTTTTAGAACCTCTAATTTAAATTTGGCTTTCAGTTGACACATTGATAATCCACTAACAGACCAGTAAGTAAGTAAAGTTGGCAACCGTCGTCGAGGGAGACCCAAAGGTTCCCTTTTTAATAGCTACTACATAGAGGTGTTGGGAAGGGCACTACTCTTTTCCCTGGATTCCTCCACTTTACCCTTGATAGTACCTTATAGCACTGAGTGTTAAGCAAGAAGGTATCAAGTACCATTTTTTGAGTCTTTGGAATGACTCGACCTGGGATCGAAACCCGGTCTTCCAGGCCATTGGCGAACACTCTACTTATTAGGCCAATGGGCTGGTTTAATATTCATAAAAAAACTTTTATCTGTCTCTTTTTTTATAAGAAAGCTTTTAGTGGGAGGTGTAATTTGCTGTTAAGAGCTTTAAATCCACATCAAGGCCAGTGATATTAGAATATTGATAATGACTTTGATTGAAAATCAATTTTTTAGAATTAATTTTAGAAAAAAGTATTTTAAATCTGATTTTGAAAATTTTGTTTCTTTTCTCTCTATCTCTATTTTTTTTTTCTTTGAATGATGGGAAAAAAGATGAAAAGATTATAAAATGATTGAAACGAGTTCCTGACAAGCTAAAATTTGATCTTTTTTAAAGCAGTGTATCTTGTCAAAAGTTAACCGCTTGCCATCAAGAAAGGCAAGTGCTATCTTTGACACAATATCTTTACCTCCCTCCACCTCTTCCTACTTCTCAGCTTTCTTCTTCTTCAATTTCTTCTTCATATTTCTCTTCTCCCATCGCTCATTCATATTTACTCCTCTTCCATCATTCATTCATATTTTCTTTCTCTCATTCTACTCATCAGCAGGATACGCCAATCGCAACTCTGCAGAGGGTTAGGAACCCTTCCCAATGAGTGTCCTGGATATAACATTAAATCTTCTGATGGCAAGGCTCCATCCTTAGAGATTTGGGGAATGTGGAGTGCCCCTTCGTTGCCACTGTTTCCAGGTCCACTCTGACCTGCGGAGATAGCACCTGATAGGGTCCTATCTGTGGGTCAAATAGAACAAATTATGGTTTGGTTTCTTTGTTTTTAATGGCATATCAACTCTTTTTAGGTTATTTAATGCCAAAGCCATTCTCCTAGAAGAACACTACTATTTAACCCATAGCTGGGAGAATAAAGGGGTTCATACCTTTCCCAAGGGTATTTGCCCGAAAGTGAACATAATAGCATGACTGGAGAACGAACTCGCGTACTACGATCCCACAGTCCATCGCTTTAACCATTACACCACGAGGAGGACACCCCCAGAAAAAATTATGTGTGCAAACAAATGACTAACGTTAAATTGTGACTGTTATATAACAATACTTGAAAACATTTAACTGTGTGCAAACAGAGCTCAGGCTTATTCTAAAATGTTATCTACAAAATGTGTTTAAAATTATATTTATATTTAGTATATATGTATAAAGAGGATTTGACATTAAATAACCTACAATGATTGATATACCATAAAAGCAACGAAACCAAATCCTATATATTTAATATATTTGTATAAAGAGGATTTGGTATTGAATAACCTACAATGGTTGATATGACATAAAACCCAACCAAACCAAAACATATATATTTCATATAAATGTCGAAATAGGATTTGGCATGAAATAACCTACAATGGTTGATATGCCATAATGCCAAACCAAACTGATTCCTAAATATTTAATAAATATGTATAAAGAGGATTTGGCATTAAATAACCTAAAATTGTTGATATGCCATAAAACCAAACCAAACCGAATCAAATCATATATATATTATGTATATAAATAGGATTTGGTATCAAATACCTGCAATAGTTGATATACCATAAAACCAAACCAAACAAAACAAAACCAAATTCTATACATTTAATATATATGTATGAAGAGGATTTGGCATTAAATAACCAACAATGGTTGATATGCCATAAAACTCAACCAACTCATCCTACTCCATATAATTTTCTTCTTTTTTTTATTTTTTCCTATTACACTCTTTTTTACATTCTTTGTCTCGATTTCCTAGAATTCTTTTTCTTTCTCTTCTTTGTACGACACTTTCATATTTTCATTCTCTTACACTGTTCCATATATTCTTCTTCTCCTTTTCTTTTTCTTTCTCTTCTTTGTACGACACTTTCATATTTTCATTCTCTTACACTGTTCCATATATTCTTCTTCTCCTTTTCTTTTTCTTTCTCTTCTTTGTACGACACTTTCATATTTTCATTCTCTTACACTGTTCCATATATTCTTCTTCTCCTTTTCTTTTTCTTTCTCTTCTTTGTACGACACTTTCATATTTTCATTCTCTTACACTGTTCCATATATTCTTCTTCTCCTTTTCTTTTTCTTTCTCTTCTTTGTACGACACTTTCATATTTTCATTCTCTTACACTGTTCCATATATTCTTCTTCTCCTTTTCTTTTTCTTTCTCTTCTTTGTACGACACTTTCATATTTTCATTCTCTTACACTGTTCCATATATTCTTCTTCTCCTTTTCTTAAATACACAAAAATAAAAAAAAAAACTCTCAAACAAAAGCATCCAAAACCATCCAATTAGTCTATTGACAATTTAGAGAATATTTTTCACACTTTCGTCCCGAGAAATCCATTGAAATATTGTTTATATTCATGATTCTTGAAATTCTATTGAACTTTTTACATATACAAAAAAAAAATTTAATATATTCCTTAATTTGAAAGAAGTAAGACAAGGATCCGTTTATTGAAATGATCATGAATTTCATTTTAAGATAAAAAATAAATTAAGACTTTCATATTTCGAATAATCATAACTGTTGAAAAACAAAGAACTCAGACTATAACACTCTGTATATGGAGACACCTTCTTACACCCCTCCTTTTTACATTCACACAGAAACCAATATGGCTGTTTGTTTACTTCCCGTCCTCGAATAATGTCTTCTCTTCTCGAGAGTATCAGGGGAGATAACTTGCATGCTTAACAATAACAATTATTGAAAGACATCAAAAATGGCACATCACTGTCCTCTCCTAGTGGAACATAGTGTGATAGAACCACTCCCAATACCCTTGGCAATCTGGATATCAGATGTGTCAAACATCTGTGGGGGTACAGTCGACAGGTCTTCTCTGTAAAAGAAATTGCATTGGCATTTGCTGATCAGGTCAAGGAGGAGCCTCTGCAATGGAATGACTAATGTAGTGGATTGTGACTTCAAAGTATGTGAGTTCAAACTCCAGTCATGCTATTACATTCACTTTCAGATTAATACCCTTGAGAAAGGCATGAACCTCCTTATCCCTCTATGTTAGAATGCAACATCACAGTGAGTGAGTTCAAACTCCAGTCATGTTATTATGTTTACTTTCAGACTAATACCTTTGAGAAAGGCATGAACTCCTCCCCACCCGCTAGCTGCTGTTTTTCTACAAATATGGCTTTGACATTAGATAACCCACAAAGGTCGATATACCATCAAAGAAAGAACAAAACCAAATAAAATTTGCCCAGTCGGCTGGGGCTATAGAATACACTGACTGCACCTCTGCAGAGGGGTAAGACCCCCTCCCCAACAAGTGTCCTGAATATGACACTAAACAATCTGATGGTGAGGCTCCAGTGATGCTGACCAAAAAATATAATGAATCAAAACTGGTTAATCATGTGCAAATAAATGAAATCCTGCTAATAGAAAGTTTTACCTACTAAGTATTCATTTAGAAATCTTTGGTTGAATGTATATACATATAGACAGAATTTGGCATTAAATAATCTACAATGGTTGATATGCCATAAAACCCAAACAACCAATCATCCAGTTGCATGGAGCTTTGGGGAATGCGGAACACCCCTTCATTGCCATTGCTCCCAGGTTCACTCTGGCCCGGAATGGTAGCACCTGATTGGGCACTATCTTTCGGTTAAATAGAATGAACTGCATACTTATGCTAAACTGAATTGTTAGAATTAGAACTGTTTGACTAAACTGAATTGCTTGAAATAGAAATATTTTTGACACATAAACTGTATACTTACATTTAAATTGCATGCTTATGCTAAACTGAATTGTTTGAAATTGAACTCTTTTTGACATTGAAACTGTACTTACACTAAGCTGAATTGTTTAATATAGAAGTGTTTTGACATTTAACTGTGCGCAAACAATATCTATACTTATACTAAATTGAATTAGCTGAATTAGAATTGTTTGACAAAACCGAATAGCTTAAAATAGAAATGTTTTTGGCAATTAAACTGTGTACTCATTCTACACTGAATTGTTTGAACTAGAACTAATTATTTGCATAAAGTTGGATTTGGCATTAAATAACCTACATAGGTTGATATGCCATAAAAAAAACAACCAACAAACAAAATTAAATCTTTTTCTTGTGAAATGATCATAAATTTTACAAGTTCTGAGAGTATCAACAAAGGGGATTTTTTCCTGAAGGATATTTTGCTTTTGGGGATTTTTTCCTTTTGAGGACATTTTTCTTGGGTGATTTCTTCATGAAATCATTATTTTCAACCACTCCATTGTATCAAAAAAGAAAAAAAATTTCAAAACCGAAGAAAATTAGTTTTGTATTTCATTGACAGTAAAAAGCCTCTATGAAAATATATTTCTAAAATAAATACATTCTCCAAGTACAAGATTGCCCATGGGTAAAATATAACTTACACCGTTGTAGATTAAATTCTTTTTTCTCCATGAGATGTAGGTTATTTGGTGATTTTTTTATACATTACCCTACAAAAAAAAAAAAACTTGTATTTTAATGACATACAAAGGGTTGCTGAAAAATTCTCAGCCAACCAGATTAAAAGAGTAAAAGATTATAGAAATAAAGAGAGATTAGAGAAATTAGGATGGATTAATTAGGATTACTAACAGGGTCATTTGTCTGATGGGTAGAGTGTTCACCAATGGTCCCGGAGACTGGGGTTCAATACCAGGTCGAGTCATACCAAAGACTCAAAAAATGGTACTTGATGCCGCCTTGCTTAACACTCAGCATTATAAGGTATGGATCAAAGGTAAAGTGGAGCAATCCAGGGAATGGAGTGGCATTCTCTCCTACACCTCGATGTGGTAGCTATTAAAAAGGAAGCTGTCGGGTCACCCTCGACTAAGGTCGCCAACTTTACTTACTTATTTAATTAAGATTAACTAATTACTAGAAAAAAGAATGAGAAGGGATCTCATTGAAACTTTTAAAATAATTAATGGAATTTCTAATTATGGTAGACATTTTTTTTATGTTTCATCCGAAACTGAAAATTTACTGTCAAGAAACTAAGTCTACTAACCAATTGTATTTGTTGGCAAATCATCATCATCCTCATCATCAAGGCACGCTGCTAGCACAGATTTCCCTGAGTCTCTCTTTCCATCCATCCCTATCATCCATCACTCCCAGGGGGTCTTCCAAACTACATCCTGTAGCAGCGCACCGCTGTTGTGTGTAAGTTCATGCTAGTCAGCCAACACAGGCATGACCATATGAAAGGGTCCATAGGAGAATGTCACTTATGAGTTTGTATTTGCTTCTCAAGCAGTGTCCCATATGTCTTGTTCATCTTACTTGGATGGTTTTAGAGATGAAAAGTAAGTAGCCATACAGCTGTGTTGCTTCTGGGATTTGTTCAAAATAGCTTGTAGTATTCTTGTACAGTTCCTTTCTAGCTTTTTCTCTATGCATTTTTTTTTCAGGATCCATGTGGTATATCGATAAAATTGTATTGGCACAACTGCTACTTGGAAGAAATCTATTTTATCTTATCAGAGAGATCAGAATTTAGCAAAGGCTTGGACTATCAATAGGCTATCAATCATATGGAAGTCTGATCTATCCAATAAAATTTTTGCTTATAGTGTTAATATATTTTTTTAAACAAATTCAGAAGCAGATCAAAAAGAGCAACAGTATAAAAAATATTAAGATTACATGGAATGATTTCAGAAAAAATGGTAAGAAAAAGAATATAAGAGGGCATTTTTGGGAACAACTGGATGAATTACTAAACATAATTCGTAAATAAGAATATTATATTAACATTGTAATATTTGCTCTGTGCAAAGATACCCTTCTATTTTTTCAAGTTGCTGCGAGAAGATAGTAAAAAGCAGAGATACCCAAAGAGACATAACAAGCAAATAATAAGAACAAGCAAGAAAAAATAAGCTTTACTTTTTATTGTATTTTTTGAAAAGGTTTTAGAAACTTGATTCTACGCTCCCCCAAAGTTTCAGAACTGTAGCTTTACCAATGGATATAGTTTAGTGTTATGCTCTGGACATAGAAATATGTTTTCTATTCCAAGGCCAGCTTAACTGGGAGCTGAAACAGTACTTTGCAGCTTGATAGCTATCAGCAGAAAATATTGCTGCTAAAGTCTGTTCTTGTTTAATATGTATATTCACCGAACCCCTCTACATGAGCATGATGTGATGCAATGTTGATTTTTACACAGAGTTTAACAGGTTTGAATTGAGAGTTTTTCTTCTCCGAGACCAGTTGCCATAGACCAATTGCCCTACTATTTACCCATAGCTATAGGAAGAATAGTTGGATTCATACATTTCCCAAGGATATTCTTCCAAACAGTGTTCATGTTGATATTGCTGTATGGATGCACTACATGGACACTAACAAAATGGATGTAGAAAAAGCTTGATGGTAACTACACAAGAATTTTGCAAGCAATATTGAACACCCCACAAAGGCAACACCCCACAAAGCAGCAGCTATATGGCCACTTATCACCCCATCATGAAAACTGTCAAAGTTAGAAGAACCAGACATGCAGGACACTGCTGGAGAAGTAGGGACGAGCTCATAAGTGATGTACTCCTATGCATGGCAACCAGTCCGAACCTACATACAGCAGCTCTGTGCCAATACGGGATGTAGTCCTGAAGACCAACCAGAATCAATGGATGATTGGGAGGGATGGCAACAGCAGCTAGGTGTGGATACACGGTGTAGCCCTGAGGACCTGTCGGAGGTGATGAACGATAGGGAGGGGTGGCGAGAGAGAGTCAGGGATATCTGTGCTGATGGCACGACAAGATGATGATTAGTTTTATGTGAGATGCAAACAGCCTGGCCCGGGATTTGAACTCTGGTAGCTAAATCCAATTCCTCTGATAATAACTGCTACTTAATACATCATCAAGACACAGATTTAATCATAAACAGTGCAGGTTTACCCAAAAAATTATTGTAGATTTGAAAGGATTATAAAAAAGTAAAAGAAAATAAATAAAATAAAATAAATTCAATAAGTGCAGAAATTCCAAGAAGCCCCTGACAGAAAGTGGTAATGACATATGGAAAAAGAACTTCTCTGCACAAAAAGAAAATTCAACCTCACTTCAGCCTTGACTTTAGCACAGAAAGGACCCTCTTTCACACGGCTGCTAGTAGTGAACACATGGCTGATTAGGTTTAGTAGCCTGACACTATGTCTGCTGCAAATGAGCCGACTCTGCCAAAACCCACAATATAAGAACACCAACTGAGGACTTATCAACCACAGGAGTCGACTTGTCTGGTAGACGTGACCCTTTCCATTGGGTTGAAGAAAAATTTTCATCGCACAGAATGGTTGTTGGACCCAAAATTAAAGTTAAAATATTAAAGGTATCTTGGTCTCCTTTCTTTCCTTCATTCAGGAATTTTTTGCAGCCTTCTACCGACACTGAAGCCAATGAATTAAGATGAGGTAAGAAGAAAACCAATGGAGTCAGAGATCAAAACCCAAAACCAACTACAATCAACCAAACAAACTAAACTAAATAAATAACCAACCAAAATCTTCTGGTGCCCCATAGATTTTTGAGTTTTGAGATTCTAAAAATCTTTGTTTTAATTATTATGAGTTTAATTCTATGAAATTAATATTTTCTAAGAATACGTATCCATGTTGGTTATAAAAAGTATTTTATTTTGGAATTTTGTTGTTGAAAAGTGACAAAAATTACAACTTTTATGATTACAATCTCATTGCTTGGACTCAGCTTTCTATCTTTTCTCTTTCTTCTATTTTCAAGTCATTAAAATTTTTATTTCTAAGTTTTTAAAGATTATTTGAAATTCATTATGATGTTTTTTTTTTACTTTTCTTTTTTTTTGATTTACTCTTTTTGCATTCATTATATTATAATCTTTTATGACTTTTATTATTGTATCGCATATCTTATTTTATTTTATATGATCCTTTTTCCTTTTTTTTTTTCCTTCAATTAAAATCTATTTCATGTAATTCGTGTAATGAGTTTAATTCTATGAAATTAATATTTTCTAAGAATAAGTATCCATGTTGGTTATATAAAGTATTTTATTTTAGAATTTTGTTGTTGAAAAGAGACAAAAATTACAACTTCTATGATTACAATATCATTATCATCATAATTATTTTACTCCTTATATGATCTTTTACTGGAGTCTGCGGGAGACCAAGTCACCTTAGATCTTTTGGACTCATCAGAATATTCTAGTCAATTTTAACAATGCTGTGGTCTGGCTGGTCTCGATTTTCAATTCCTCCAGGTTTTTTTTTTCAAACCTTTGCGGACATTCTTCTTCTTCTTATTATTATTATCATTATTAGTTTACTCTTTGTTAGTCTTACACTGGAGTCTCCTCAGATTTCCAAGACTCCTCTCAATATTCTATCCAATCTCAATAACACTGTGTTCTGGAAGGGTCCTATCTATGGGTCAAATAGAACTGCTTAACATTTAAACTGTGTGCTAGCAAAGGACTTATACCAAACTGATTTGTTTGAAATAGAACTGTTTGACATTTAACTGTGTGTAAACAAATGATTGATGTTTAATTGAATTGTCAGTAATACATAGCAATACTTGGAATCATTTTACTGTGAGCAAAAGAATGACCTTAGGCTCATTTAAAAACATTATCAACAAAATGTCTTTACAAATCATATATATCATATATATGAATAAAGAGGATTTGGCATTAAATAACCTACAATGGTTTATATGTCATAAAACACACCCAAACCAAAGCATATATATTTAATATATATGTATAAAGAAGATTTGGCATTAAATAACCTACAATGGTTGATATGCCATAAAATTCAACCCAACCAAATCATATATATTTAATATATATGTACACAGAGGATTTGGCATTAAATAACCTACAATGGTTTATATGTCATAAAACACAACCAAACCAAATCATATGTATTTAATATATATATGTATAAAGAAGATTTGGCATTAGATAACCAACAATAGTTGATATGCCATAAAATCAAACCAAACCAAACCTTCTACAAGGATGGCCTTGGCATTGAATAACTCATGAAAGTTGATATGTCATTTAACAAAGACACAAAATCATTTTGGATTTAAAATCTATTTTTGTGTAATAACTATATCCCTGTCATTTGTTATGTCCTACGTTTTTGTCTATATTCTTAAATATTTCACAAATTACAAAAGTCCTAACTTCTGAGGTTTTTTAATTATTAATTCTAATGGCATGTCAACCCATCTAAGATTTTTTTATTTCTAGATACCATGCTCCTCTTTATTATCTATTTATTATTTTGTGGTAGCAATGCGTTCAGGATTCTTCTGAATATTGAAACCAATCTTAACAATACTGAGATCTGTGTAGTCTTGATTCTTCTTCTGATTTCCAATTCTGACAGTCTTGTTCCCAGGGCTCAGGGGACTGTTCTTACTGGACCAACTACCTTTGGTGTCAAAGCTTAAAATTTACTATTCTAAATATAAATGATGCATACACAATTATATTGTTTCAAGTATTCCTATCAAATACTAATACTTTGTAAGCCATAATATAGTTTCAGATATTCTTGTATATTAATAGTATTTAGTACACACTAAATGGTAGCTCTCTGAAACTATTAGAAAAGTTCACCTACCTTGGAAGTAGTGTCTCACCAACCGAGATAGGCATCAGCACATGACTAGCAAAGGCATGGACAGCTATTGATAGGCGATTGGTAATCTGGGAGTCAGACCTGACCAATAAAATAAAACACAGTTTCTTCCAGGCAGCGGTTGTGTCAATACTACTATATGGATGCTCTACATGGACGCTATCTAAACATATGGAGAAAAAGCTTGACGGCAACTACACAAGAATGCTGTGAGTAATATTTAACAAGACCTGCTGATAGCACCCCACAAAGCAGCAGCTGTACGGCCACCTACCACCCATCCTGAAAACTATCAAAAGTAGACGAACTAGACATGTGGGACACTGCTAGAGAAGTAAGAATGAACTCATAAGTGATTTACTCCTGTGGACCCCTTCACAGGGACAAGCAAAGGCAGAACAACCAGCCTGAGCCTACATACAGCAGCACTGGGCCGATACGGGATGAAGCCCTGAAGACCAACCAGAATCAATGGATGATAGGAAGGTGTGGTGAGAGAGAGTCAGGGATATCCATGCTGATGGCGTGACATGATGATCATGATGATGATAAAGTTTCAGGTATTCCTATTCACTACTAATAATATGTAGATTATACATCCATACACTGGTCTCTTCAGGAAGATTTTCAAATACTACTGGATCATGTGAACTTAATCTGATCATCAATACAGTTCACTATGAAGAAAGAACAAAACAACGGGTTATCCTTCTTAGATATACTGATAACTAGTACAGCAAGGATTCAGGTCATCTGTGTATCAAAAGCCAACCTACACCAGACAATACCTAAACTTCGACTCCCACCATCAATATAATGTAAAGACAGGGATCATTGAAAGCTTACAACACTTGTTGTATACTCATAAATATATCAATAACAACAGTAACACTAATACATATACAAATACAAGCGGACTCAGACGTTTCGGATACGAACGGGTTTATCAATTTCTGAATTCAGTCTTTGGCGACACAAGAAAAGAGACACAATTCTTAAAAACCTATGCTAACCTTACTATGCTGACCCTCCACCACATGTGGCACATCTTGTGGTGCTTAAGATCTCTGCTGGTAAATATCCAAAAAACTCAACCACTACCTTCAACAGTTGATCTCAACTACTTTTTAAAATCCTTAAATTCTCAGGACCATCTCTTCCACGCCCCAGCTTCATTTACTGTCTGGGGTTTTATTATGACTGATGATGATTGACATATCCTTTCTGCACAGTCATAAGACTGCACCATCTGACTACGCACCCAAATTAAGAGACTCGAGTAGTTCAAAACCTTACCAAACTAAATAATAAAATGTAATTAACAAAAAAAAAAAATAAATAAAAAAATCATGACCTTAATTACATAGTAGTGAAAGTGATGTGTATCAAGAGAGAGAGAGCATAACAAGAAATTTAGATCAAACTACAGCTTTTTTGGTTTTCTGGCTTGGTCTAAGTATTTGTCTATCTTTTTGCTTTCTTTCATTTTCACTCTATGGTGTGGGGTGAGTGTGTTTAAGAGGCGGAATAGATAATGGTTGTAAAACGACGTGGACAAAATGAACATTTAAAAACAAGGCGAACGAACAAAAACAAATTTATATTCTATAATAAACAAAACTTACATTAATACATGAAAACATAACTAACTCTACTAACATACTGATAGTGTGTATATATGTGTGAGCTCGTGTATGTATGTGTGTGTGTGTGTGTGTGTGTGTTACACGACTAAACTACAAAAAGAATTGTAAAAATAAAAAAGGTCTTTTTTCTATGATTAGAAACTGGTAGTTTTTTAAAGACGGGAAAGCGTCTCATAGTTCTTGTACAATAATGTCTGCGAGGCATTCTGTTGCTGATACGGATGAATTTGGTCAAAGAGAAGGTGTTGCCGCTACGAAGAAAATTCGTAAAAGAGAGTGAATGTGTTTTAAGACAGCGTATTTATAGAAAAAATCGTCTTATCAGTGGCTCAAGACGCAGGACTTGAATTTTCGCGCGCCGACGTAGTTGTAAGCATATCACGTGGTCCTCCTGGCCAATGGTTTCCCGAGACTGAACATTGAGCGTCTGCCATCTTTGTGGGAACAAGTGGCATACCGCCCAAATTAAATTATAGGAGTGTAAAGTCCTATATGCCCCCCCGCAGATTGATAAATATTGAAAATATTTTTCAATATGTTCTCTAACGTGGAGGCAAAATTTACGTGACTGTTGGCTTTATGAATGCAAGTGTTTTTTTTTTTTTTTTTTTTTTTTTTTTTTTTTTTTTTTTAGCGTGGGAGTTACTTCGCACTTTATTTGGCATTCCTTGTGGGCACAAGGTGAAATTTTAGTGCTGTTTTGTGAGTAGAAAAGCAAGTACTCAGTGTTTAACTCAATTCGCTGTAATAATGTCTTACGTATCTTGTGTTAGGCTCATTTTAGGATGTGTTGATATTTGAAGTTGTGGAAACTGTCTTTTGTTTGAGCATTCCATGGAGGTTGTGTTATGTGCAGTTGAATGAAGTGACAGGCGAATTTCTAGCTAGGTTGTTTGTGTTTTTCCAAAAAATTCGGTGTTTCAGCGTGGCTCGTGGGCACGTATTAACCAACGCCTCGAATTTTCTTGTTGGTGTGCACAATTATATAGCTATCATAATTCCTGTTGTGTTGAAAATTCTCGTAGTTGAAAGTTGTGTGATGGAATGTTGCGTCAGCTTGGAACAAGTTTCCTTCTGAGTTTTTACTTGTTGGACGTCTGAGTATTCGTGTTGATTTTTTTGAAGATTTGCTTGTCTTCGTTTTCGTAAAATCAAACTTTCAGATGTCTTAGTTTTTGTGATTTGTTTGATAACATTGTATCCGGTGGGTGCTTTTTTGGCTTCGTCACTCTGGCACTCACGGATAGTTTGTCGAATCATGAAGATAGTAAGTGAATTGGCTTGCATTTTGTTGGTATTTGTTCAGAAAATGTCGGGAAATTTTTTTGGCTGGTGGAGAATATCGCGTAGTCCTGTTCTTCCTTGTCGTTGTGAATGTCGTCCCAATGACAAGTTTGGTAGTAGTAAAAGAAGTATGTGTCGTCTACTGACCAGTCTGGTAGCAGCAGAAGATAGTGTCTTTGGTGGCCAGTAAGATTAGGTGGGCAAGTCAAAAGAGTGAAAGGTTGCCTGATTTTTGGTAGTGGGGAAAGTGAAGAAATATGCCTCGTGTCAAAATTCCTCTCCTCGTGTGCTGTGAAATAAATTCTGCCGTCCTGTTTCTGTGTAGGAGTTTTAGCTTGGAAAATTTTGTTTAAATTTTTGCATGTAATTGTTTTATATGAAATTTTCTAATAAGATATTTAAAGAATTTGCATGTGTTCGCCGCTCCTATTTCCAAAAGTTCACGCGCCGTGATAGAATTTTCATGTTGTCTTCGAAATGAGTGAAATATATTCTTAAATGTTTCGAATGTTTAGGAAATTTTGTATGCTCATTTTACGTCGTTGGGTTAACATTTGTGGTTGAGTTTTCTCTCAAGAAGTAAGGTTTCAAATGTTTAGGAGGTAGTGTAGAAAGAGTTCCACGTGCTGTGGGTATATTTAATTTATTTTTATATTTTGGTTGTGTGTTCTAAGTAGGGGTTACCATTTTTACGCGTTGTAATAATTTTTTTGTGCTGTTTTTTAAAATGAGAGCTGTTTTTGTTTTTATGTGTGGTTGCGTGCTTTCACTTGTCGGAAGGTCACCAATTTGTGGGGTGAGTGTGTTTAAGAGGCGGAATAGATAATGGTTGTAAAACGACGTGGACAAAATGAACATTTAAAAACAAGGCGAACGAACAAAAACAAATTTATATTCTATAATAAACAAAACTTACATTAATACATGAAAACATAACTAACTCTACTAACATACTGATAGTGTGTATATATGTGTGAGCTCGTGTATGTATGTGTGTGTGTGTGTGTGTGTGTGTTACACGACTAAACTACAAAAAGAATTGTAAAAATAAAAAAGGTCTTTTTTCTATGATTAGAAACTGGTAGTTTTTTAAAGACGGGAAAGCGTCTCATAGTTCTTGTACAATAATGTCTGCGAGGCATTCTGTTGCTGATACGGATGAATTTGGTCAAAGAGAAGGTGTTGCCGCTACGAAGAAAATTCGTAAAAGAGAGTGAATGTGTTTTAAGACAGCGTATTTATAGAAAAAATCGTCTTATCAGTGGCTCAAGACGCAGGACTTGAATTTTCGCGCGCCGACGTAGTTGTAAGCATATCACGTGGTCCTCCTGGCCAATGGTTTCCCGAGACTGAACATTGAGCGTCTGCCATCTTTGTGGGAACAAGTGGCATACCGCCCAAATTAAATTATAGGAGTGTAAAGTCCTATAATGGTTCACTGTAATAACAAAATCCTCGAGATAATTATTTCCTTGTTTTTTAATGGTATATCCACCTTTGCATGTTATTTAATGCCAAAGCCATCCTTCTAGAAGAACAGTAGTGGTACTATTTAACCCATAGCTGTGTTGAGATAACAAGTTCTTTTTTCTTGCCAATTAACTCTAGATCTGCTCTGCTTGCAAGATGATCTATTTGTCTCTAAATATACCCGAGAATTTTATGTATCTCATTTTTTAGGACTGATTCTGATTTGTGCATATATCATTTGGTAATATGGTCAAATTCTAATCCCTTGCACAGTTCCCAGTTGATCGCCTTTCCCACCCAGTTTTGTCAAGTCTTGAAATCTTTTGTATCTGTTTACTGCATTTGCTTAATATGAGATTAACCCTTTTATCTCTTTATTTACATAACATACACTCACAATTCTTTTGCTAATATTGCCCAGTCGGCTAGGGTGGGGCTGTAGAATACACCGACTGCAGCTCTGCAGAGGAGTAAAACACCCCAATGAGTACCTTGGATATGACACAAAACAATCTGATGGTGAGGTTACAGTGATGCTGGAGCTTTGGGGGATGCAGAACACCCCTTCATTGCCATTGCTCCCAGGTCTACACTGACCCAGAATGGTAGCACCTGATAGGGCCCAAACTATCAGCTAAATAGAACTAACTGCATACTTATGCTAAACTGAATTGTTTGAATTAGAACTGTTTGACTAAACTGAATTGCTTGAAATAGAAATGTTTTTGCCAATTAAACCGTACTTACATTTAAACTGTGTGCTTATGCTAAACTGAATTATTTGAAATGGAACTGTTTTTTGTCATTGAAACTGTACTTACACTAAACTGAACTGTTTAATATAGAACTGTTTTGACATTTAACTGTGTGTAAACAAAATCTGTACTTATACTAAACTGAATTAGCTGAATTAGAACTGTTTGAATAAACTGAATATCTTGAAATAGAAATGTTTTTCACAATAAAACTCCACTTACATTTAAACTGTGTACTTATGCTAAACTGAATTGTTTGAAATAGAACTATCTTCATAAAAATGGATTTGGCATGAAATAACCTACAAAGGTTGATATGCCATAAAACCCAAAAAACCAACCAACCTTTGGCTAATAATCAATTTTCATTTTGATATAATTCGTTATTATGGTGTTGTTTTGAGTCACAATAAAAAGAGATTCAGTTTTGCTTTTGAGGTTTCCTCTTCTCAGCTATCTCCAGGTCTTCTTTTGTCCAATCACTTGAAGTATCCTTACAGTTTTTTTTCTTCCAGTTTTTTTGTTTTCTTGTTTTTGCTGTTTTTATGTTTTACCTATTGTTGCTGCAATCAGCGTTTCTTTGCTTTTTTTTCATTCATGTCTTGTATCTATGTAATTCTAAATGCTGGCAAATCTTCTGGCTCACTTTTTTTCTTAATAGATATAGTCCATCAATATCATCTCTCAGGTGAAAGGCTTTATGGATTGTCACCAATTTCCTTGATCTTTGGCTTGCCCAGTCAGCTGGGGCTATAGAATACACTGACTGCTTCTCTGCAGAGGGGTAAGACCCCCCCCCTCTAAAGAGTGTCCTATTTATGACACTAAACAATCTGATGGTGAGGTTCCAGCAGTGCTGGAGCTTTGGGGAATGCGGAGTACCCCTTCATTGCCATTGCTCCCAGGTTCACTCTAGCCCGGAGTGGTAGCACCTGATAGGGCCCTATCTATGGGTTAAATAGAACGAACAGCATACTTATACTAAACTGAATTGTTTGAGTAAACTGAATAGCTTGAAGTGGAAATGTTTTTGACAATTAAACCATACTTACATTTAAACTGCGTGCTATGCTTAACTGAATTATTTGAAATAGAACTGTTTTTCAACTTAACTGAATTGTTACATGTAACTGCTTGAATAGTTTGAAATAGAAATGTTTTTGACAATTGAACTGTGTATTTATGCTAAACTGAATTGTTTTAAATTGAACAGATTATTAACATAAAAATGAACTTGGCATTAAATAACCTACAGAGGTTGATATGCCATAAAACCGAACAAACCAACCAATTGATCTTTGGCCCATTTTGTTTTCTTTACAACTTCATATTAACTCAAAGAATTCATGCTAGGTCCATCCACCATGTTTATTACAACACGAAAGATGATACAAAGACAAGGGACATTATTAAGTATTTACAGCTATCAGGATAGATAACTCAGACTTCAATAAATTTGTTTGAGTTCCTCCCTTGTCCATTTTAAGAAAGGCACTGATTATCTTTGAAGAGAGAAGATGCATTATTAGATTTTTACCTGTGCTTTAGTTTATCCTCCAGCAGCTAAATCCACTTTCCAATTTTTCATGGCTTTCAAGATAAAGTTTATGCCTTAAATTTTGTACATTTTCAGACACTCTATAACTCAAAGACTTCAATATATTTGTTTGATTTCCTCCCTTGTCCATTTTAAGAAAGACCCTGATTATCTTAGAAGAGAGATTTTCCAGGTTCTTAATCTTTTAATAATATTTTTGTTTGTTTTTTAAAGTTTTCACATTCTTCCAATGTTTTTTACTTTTTTCTTCATCTCTGTTAATTTGGTATCTGCTTCCAATATTCCCAGTTTTTTCAACTCTTCTGATCCGTTCTTGATTGGGTAGTTTAATTATTTCCTTTGTTTCTTTTTTTCGACATTTTTATTATCAGCATGGCTCATTTTTCAATGCCAAATTTCATTCCTATACCCCGGATGTATATTCTTATAGTTTCTATCAGGGTTTCTAGTTTTTTTAGCAGATATCTTGTTATCATCCATATACATAAAGTGAGATATCTTTTCTTGTGATTTTGTTAATTTGTAGCCCCTGTGTACTTTTTAAAAATATGATTGAATTGCATCATTTCTTTGATAAATAATACTGATGAAAGTGAGTCACCCAAGAAGATGCATCATTAGATTTTTACCCGTGCTTTAGTTTATCCTCCAGCAGCTAATTCCACTTTCCAATTTTTCATGGCTTTCAAGATAAAGTTTATGCCTTAAATTCTGTACATTTTCAGATACTCTAACCCAAATTTGCAGGACCTGTTATTGTTATTATTATTCATGTATTTCTTCTTTAACTAAAATCTTTCATATCTTTCTATTATTGCGTTCAATATAATTCTTCGTGTCTTCCTCTTTCATCATCATCATTATCATCATATCAATGCAATGATAGAAAGATATGAAAGATTTTATGAAACAGCAAGATGAGAAGAATTATATTGAACGCAATAATAGAAAGATATGAAATTCTTCGTGTCTTCCTCTTTCATCATCATCATTATCATCATATCAATGCAATGATAGAAAGATATGAAAGATTTTATGAAACAGCAAGATGAGAAGAATTATATTGAACGCAATAATAGAAAGATATGAAATTCTTCGTGTCTTCCTCTTTCATCATCATCATTATCATCATATCAATGCAATAATAGAAAGATATGAAAGATTTTATGAAACAGCAAGATTAGAAGAATTATATTGAACGCAATAATAGAAAGATATGAAATTCTTCTCTTCTTCCTCTTTCATCATCATCATTATCATCATATCAATGCAATAATAGAAAGATATGAAAGATTTTATGAAACAGCAAGATGAGAAGAATTATATTGAACGCAATAATAGAAAGATATGAAATTCTTCTCTTCTTCCTCTTTCATCATCATCATTATCATCATATCAATGCAATGATAGAAAGATATGAAAGATTTTATGAAACAGCAACATGAGAAGAATTATATTGAACATAATAATAGAAAGATATGAAATTCTTCTCTTCTTCCTCTTTCATCATCATCATTATCATCATATCAATGCAATGATAGAAAGATATGAAAGATTTTATGAAACAGCAACATGAGAAGAATTATATTGAACGCAATGATAGAAAGATATGAAATTCTTCTCTTCTTCCTCTTTCATCATCATCATTATCATCATATCAATGCAATGATAGAAAGATATGAAAGATTTTATGAAACAGCAAGATGAGAAGAATTATATTGAACGCAATAATAGAAAGATATGAAATTCTTCTCTTCTTCCTCTTTCATCATCATCATTATCATCATATCAATGCAATAATAGAAAGATATGAAAGATTTTATGAAACAGCAAGATTAGAAGAATTATGTTGAACGCAATTATAGAAAGATATGAAATTCTTCGTGTCTTCCTCTTTCATCATCATCATTATCATCATATCAATGCAATAATAGAAAGATATAAAAGATTTTATGAAACAGTAACATGAGAAGAATTATATTGAACGCAATAATAGAAAGATATGAAATTCTTCGTGTCTTCCTCTTTCATCATCATCATTATCATTATATCTATGCAATAATAGAAAGATATGAAAGATTTTATGAAACAGCAAGATGAGAAGAATTATATTGAACGCAATAATAGAAAGATATGAAATTTTTCTCTTCTTCCTCTTTCATCATCATCATTATCATCATATCAATGCAATGATAGAAAGATATGAAAGATTTTATGAAACAGCAAGATGAGAAGAATTATATTGAACGCAATAATAGAAAGATATGAAATTCTTCGTGTCTTCCTCTTTCATCATCATCATTATCATTATATCAATGCAATGATAGAACGATATGAAAGATTTTATGAAACAGCAAGATGAGAAGAATTATATTGAACGCAATAATAGAAAGATATGAAATTTTTCTCTTCTTCCTCTTTCATCATCATCATTATCATCATATCAATGCAATGATAGAAAGATATGAAAGATTTTATGAAACAGCAAGATGAGAAGAATTATATTGAACGCAATAATAGAAAGATATGAAATTCTTCGTGTCTTCCTCTTTCATCATCATCATTATCATCATATCAATGCAATAATAGAAAGATATGAAAGATTTTATGAAACAGCAAGATGAGAAGAATTATATTGAACGCAATAATAGAAAGATATGAAATTCTTCTCTTCTTCCTCTTTCATCATCATCATTATCATCATGTCAATGCAATGATAGAACGATATGAAAGATTTTATGAAACAGCAAGATGAGAAGAATTATATTGAACGCAATAATAGAAAGATATGAAATTCTTCGTGTCTTCCTCTTTCATCATCATCATTATCATCATATCAATGCAATGATAGAAAGATATGAAAGATTTTATGAAACAGCAAGATGAGAAGAATTATATTGAACGCAATAATAGAAAGATATGAAATTCTTCGTGTCTTCCTCTTTCATCCTCATCATTATCATCATATCAATGCAATGATAGAAAGATATGAAAGATTTTATGAAACAGCAAGATGAGAAGAATTATATTGAACGCAATAATAGAAAGATATGAAATTTTTCGTGTCTTCCTCTTTCATCATCATCATTATCATCATATCAATGCAATGATAGAAAGATATGAAAGATTTTATGAAACAGCAAGATGAGAAGAATTATATTGAACGCAATAATAGAAAGATATGAAATTCTTCTCTTCTTCCTCTTTCATCATCATCATTATCATCATATCAATGCAATGATAGAAAGATATGAAAGATTTTATGAAACAGCAAGATGAGAAGAATTATATTGAACGCAATAATAGAAAGATATGAAATTTTTCGTGTCTTCCTCTTTCATCATCATCATTATCATCATATCAATGCAATGATAGAAAGATATGAAAGATTTTATGAAACAGCAAGATGAGAAGAATTATATTGAACGCAATAATAGAAAGATATGAAATTCTTCTCTTCTTCCTCTTTCATCATCATCATTATCATCATATCAATGCAATGATAGAAAGATATGAAAGATTTTATGAAACAGCAAGATGAGAAGAATTATATTGAACGCAATAATAGAAAGATATGAAATTCTTCTCTTCTTCCTCTTTCATCATCATCATTATCATCATATCAATGCAATAATAGAAAGATATGAAAGATTTTATGAAACAGCAAGATTAGAAGAATTATATTGAACGCAATAATAGAAAGATATGAAATTCTTCTCTTCTTCCTCTTTCATCATCATCATTATCATCATATCAATGCAATAATAGAAAGATATGAAAGATTTTATGAAACAGCAAGATGAGAAGAATTATATTGAACGCAATAATAGAAAGATATGAAATTTTTCGTGTCTTCCTCTTTCATCATCATCATTATCATTATATCAATGCAATAATAGAAAGATATGAAAGATTTTATGAAACAGCAAGATGAGAAGAATTATATTGAACGCAATAATAGAAAGATATGAAATTTTTCTCTTCTTCCTCTTTCATCATCATCATTATCATCATATCAATGCAATGATAGAAAGATATGAAAGATTTTATGAAACAGCAAGATGAGAAGAATTATATTGAACGCAATAATAGAAAGATATGAAATTCTTCGTGTCTTCCTCTTTCATCATCATCATTATCATCATATCAATGCAATAATAGAAAGATATGAAAGATTTTATGAAACAGCAAGATTAGAAGAATTATATTGAACGCAATAATAGAAAGATATGAAATTCTTCTCTTCTTCCTCTTTCATCATCATCATTATCATCATATCAATGCAATAATCGAAAGATATAAAAGATTTTATGAAACAGCAAGATTAGAAGAATTATATTGAACGCAATAATAGAAAGATATGAAATTCTTCGTGTCTTCCTCTTTCATCATCATCATTATCATCATATCAATGCAATAATCGAAAGATATAAAAGATTTTATGAAACAGCAAGATGAGAAGAATTATATTGAACGCAATAATAGAAAGATATGAAATTTTTCTCTTCTTCCTCTTTCATCATCATCATTATCATCATATCAATGCAATGATAGAAAGATATGAAAGATTTTATGAAACAGCAAGATGAGAAGAATTATATTGAACGCAATAATAGAAAGATATGAAATTTTTCGTGTCTTCCTCTTTCATCATCATCATTATCATCATATCAATGCAATGATAGAAAGATATGAAAGATTTTATGAAACAGCAAGATGAGAAGAATTATATTGAACGCAATAATAGAAAGATATGAAATTCTTCTCTTCTTCCTCTTTCATCATCATCATTATCATCATATCAATGCAATGATAGAAAGATATGAAAGATTTTATGAAACAGCAAGATGAGAAGAATTATATTGAACGCAATAATAGAAAGATATGAAATTTTTCGTGTCTTCCTCTTTCATCATCATCATTATCATCATATCAATGCAATGATAGAAAGATATGAAAGATTTTATGAAACAGCAAGATGAGAAGAATTATATTGAACGCAATAATAGAAAGATATGAAATTCTTCTCTTCTTCCTCTTTCATCATCATCATTATCATCATATCAATGCAATGATAGAAAGATATGAAAGATTTTATGAAACAGCAAGATGAGAAGAATTATATTGAACGCAATAATAGAAAGATATGAAATTCTTCTCTTCTTCCTCTTACATCATCATCATTATCATCATATCAATGCAATAATAGAAAGATATGAAAGATTTTATGAAACAGCAAGATTAGAAGAATTATATTGAACGCAATAATAGAAAGATATGAAATTCTTCTCTTCTTCCTCTTTCATCATCATCATTATCATCATATCAATGCAATAATAGAAAGATATGAAAGATTTTATGAAACAGCAAGATGAGAAGAATTATATTGAACGCAATAATAGAAAGATATGAAATTTTTCGTGTCTTCCTCTTTCATCATCATCATTATCATTATATCAATGCAATAATAGAAAGATATGAAAGATTTTATGAAACAGCAAGATGAGAAGAATTATATTGAACGCAATAATAGAAAGATATGAAATTTTTCTCTTCTTCCTCTTTCATCATCATCATTATCATCATATCAATGCAATGATAGAAAGATATGAAAGATTTTATGAAACAGCAAGATGAGAAGAATTATATTGAACGCAATAATAGAAAGATATGAAATTCTTCGTGTCTTCCTCTTTCATCATCATCATTATCATCATATCAATGCAATAATAGAAAGATATGAAAGATTTTATGAAACAGCAAGATTAGAAGAATTATATTGAACGCAATAATAGAAAGATATGAAATTCTTCTCTTCTTCCTCTTTCATCATCATCATTATCATCATATCAATGCAATAATCGAAAGATATAAAAGATTTTATGAAACAGCAAGATTAGAAGAATTATATTGAACGCAATAATAGAAAGATATGAAATTCTTCGTGTCTTCCTCTTTCATCATCATCATTATCATCATATCAATGCAATAATCGAAAGATATAAAAGATTTTATGAAACAGCAAGATGAGAAGAATTATATTGAACGCAATAATAGAAAGATATGAAATTTTTCTCTTCTTCCTCTTTCATCATCATCATTATCATCATATCAATGCAATGATAGAAAGATATGAAAGATTTTATGAAACAGCAAGATGAGAAGAATTATATTGAACGCAATAATAGAAAGATATGAAATTCTTCGTGTCTTCCTCTTTCATCATCATCATTATCATCATATCAATGCAATAATAGAAAGATATGAAAGATTTTATGAAACAGCAAGATTAGAAGAATTATATTGAACGCAATAATAGAAAGATATGAAATTCTTCTCTTCTTCCTCTTTCATCATCATCATTATCATCATATCAATGCAATGATAGAAAGATATGAAAGATTTTATGAAACAGCAAGATGAGAAGAATTATATTGAACGCAATAATAGAAAGATATGAAATTCTTCGTGTCTTCCTCTTTCATCATCATCATTATCATCATATCAATGCAATGATAGAAAGATATGAAAGATTTTATGAAACAGCAAGATGAGAAGAATTATATTGAACGCAATAATAGAAAGATATGAAATTCTTCTCTTCTTCCTCTTTCATCATCATCATTATCATCATATCAATGCAATAATCGAAAGATATAAAAGATTTTATGAAACAGCAAGATTAGAAGAATTATATTGAACGCAATAATAGAAAGATATGAAATTCTTCTCTCCTTCCTCTTTCATCATCATCATTATCATCATATCAATGCAATAATCGAAAGATATAAAAGATTTTATGAAACAGCAAGATGAGAAGAATTATATTGAACGCAATAATAGAAAGATATGAAATTCTTCGTGTCTTCCTCTTTCATCATCATCATTATCATCATGTCAATGCAATGATAGAACGATATGAAAGATTTTATGAAACAGCAAGATGAGAAGAATTATATTGAACGCAATAATAGAAAGATATGAAATTCTTCGTGTCTTCCTCTTTCATCATCATCATTATCATCATATCAATGCAATGATAGAAAGATATGAAAGATTTTATGAAACAGCAAGATGAGAAGAATTATATTGAACGCAATAATAGAAAGATATAAAATTCTTCGTGTCTTCCTCTTTCATCCTCATCATTATCATCATATCAATGCAATAATAGAAAGATATGAAAGATTTTATGAAACAGCAAGATGAGAAGAATTATATTGAACGCAATAATAGAAAGATATGAAATTTTTCTCTTCTTCCTCTTTCATCATCATCATTATCATCATATCAATGCAATGATAGAAAGATATGAAAGATTTTATGAAACAGCAAGATGAGAAGAATTATATTGAACGCAATAATAGAAAGATATGAAATTCTTCGTGTCTTCCTCTTTCATCATCATCATTATCATCATATCAATGCAATAATAGAAAGATATGAAAGATTTTATGAAACAGCAAGATTAGAAGAATTATATTGAATGCAATAATAGAAAGATATGAAATTCTTCTCTTCTTCCTCTTACATCATCATCATTATCATCATATCAATGCAATAATAGAAAGATATGAAAGATTTTATGAAACAGCAAGATTAGAAGAATTATATTGAACGCAATAATAGAAAGATATGAAATTCTTCTCTTCTTCCTCTTTCATCATCATCATTATCATCATATCAATGCAATGATAGAAAGATATGAAAGATTTTATGAAACAGCAAGATTAGAAGAATTATATTGAATGCAATAATAGAAAGATATGAAATTCTTCTCTTCTTCCTCTTTCATCATCATCATTATCATCATATCAATGCAATGATAGAAAGATATGAAAGATTTTATGAAACAGCAAGATGAGAAGAATTATATTGAACGCAATAATAGAAAGATATGAAATTCTTCTCTTCTTCCTCTTTCATCATCATCATTATCATCATATCAATGCAATAATAGAAAGATATGAAAGATTTTATGAAACAGCAAGATTAGAAGAATTATATTGAACGCAATAATAGAAAGATATGAAATTCTTCTCTTCTTCCTCTTTCATCATCATCATTATCATCATATCAATGCAATGATAGAAAGATATGAAAGATTTTATGAAACAGCAAGATGAGAAGAATTATATTGAACGCAATAATAGAAAGATATGAAATTCTTCGTGTCTTCCTCTTTCATCATCATCATTATCATCATATCAATGCAATGATAGAAAGATATGAAAGATTTTATGAAACAGCAAGATGAGAAGAATTATATTGAACGCAATAATAGAAAGATATGAAATTCTTCTCTTCTTCCTCTTTCATCATCATCATCATTATCATCATATCAATGAAATAATAGAAAGATATGAAAGATTTTATGAAACAGCAAGATGAGAAGAATTATATTGAACGCAATAATAGAAAGATATGAAATTCTTCGTGTCTTCCTCTTTCATCATCATCATTATCATTATATCAATGCAATGATAGAAAGATATGAAAGATTTTATGAAACAGCAAGATGAGAAGAATTATATTGAACGCAATAATAGAAAGATATGAAATTCTTCGTGTCTTCCTCTTTCATCATCATCATTATCATCATATCAATGCAATAATAGAAAGATATGAAAGATTTTATGAAACAGCAAGATGAGAAGAATTATATTGAACGCAATAATAGAAAGATATGAAATTCTTCTCTTCTTCCTCTTTCATCATCATCATTATCATCATATCAATGCAATGATAGAAAGATATGAAAGATTTTATGAAACAGCAAGATGAGAAGAATTATATTGAACGCAATAATAGAAAGATATGAAATTCTTCTCTTCTTCCTCTTACATCATCATCATCATTATCATCATATCAATGAAATAATAGAAAGATATGAAAGATTTTATGAAACAGCAAGATGAGAAGAATTATATTGAACATAATAATAGAAAGATATGAAATTCTTCGTGTCTTCCTCTTTCATCATCATCATTATCATCATATCAATGCAATGATAGAAAGATATGAAAGATTTTATGAAACAGCAAGATGAGAAGAATTATATTGAACGCAATAATAGAAAGATATGAAATTCTTCTCTTCTTCCTCTTTCATCATCATCATTATCATCATATCAATGCAATAATAGAAAGATATGAAAGATTTTATGAAACAGCAAGATGAGAAGAATTATATTGAACGCAATAATAGAAAGATATGAAATTCT
The DNA here is from genome assembly GCA_963585895.1 of Sepioteuthis lessoniana. NCBI lineage: Eukaryota > Metazoa > Mollusca > Cephalopoda > Myopsida > Loliginidae > Sepioteuthis > Sepioteuthis lessoniana. Next base: position 60,012,618 of record OY757936.1, read on the forward strand.
TCTCTTCTTTCTCTTTCATCATCATCTCATTTCATTATCATCATAAATACTGATTTTGTTTCTTTCTTTTCCTTTCTTTCATTCGTCAAATAAAATCTGCATATCTAACTTTCTTCTTGATTACTTATTTTTAATTACTTCTGTGTAATCTCTCTTTCCTTTTCCTTACTTCTTCCCATTTTTCTCTTCTTTTTTTTCTTCTTTGTCCTTTTCTCCCATTTCTTTATTTTTTACACTTCCTTTTCTTTCCCCTTTATTTTTTGTTCTACTTTTTTCTTACTTTTTTCTTTTCTTTGCTTCTTTCTTTTTCTTCTTCTTCCTTTTTATTATTGTTTACATTTTCTTCATTTTCTCATTTTTTAATCTTTTTTTCATTTACTTTCTTTTTTTCTTTTTTCTTTACATTTTTTCTTTCCTTCTCTTCTTCATCTTTCATCTTTTCATTTTCTTTATCATCTTTTCTTTATTTTTCATCTTTCCTTTCTTTCATTTTTTGTCTTTTTTCTTTCATTTTCTTTATCATCTTTTACATTGTCTTTTCATTTTCCTTCTTTTTCATCTTCCTCTTTTTCCTTTTCTTCTTCATCTTTTCTTTATTTTTAATCTTTCCTTTCTTTCATTTTTGTCTTTTTTCTTTCATTTTTTTATCATCTTTAACATTGCCTTTTTCCTTTTATTTCTTTTTCATCTTCCTCTCTTTTTTCTTTTTCTGCTTTATCTTTTTCTTTATTATTCCTCCTTGCCTTCTTTTATTTTCTTTGTCCTTTTTCTTTTATTTTCTTTATCATCTTTTTCATTGCCTTTTTTCTTTTGATTTCTTTTTCTGCTTCATTTTTTTTCTACTTCTTCATATTATTCTTCTTTCTTTTATTTTTCATCATTTTCTTTGCTTTTCCTTCATTTTCTCCTTAAATCTTTTTCAGTTCTTCATAAAAGAAAAAAAAGATTAAAATCATTTTAGAATAAATCTTATGAATGTACTTTCTTTACACATAAATTTAATCTTTTTCCTTTCAATTTTTACAATGAATACAAAAACGTAAGAATGTCTTCAGGAAGGCTCTTTGTACTTCCAATGATACTGAGAGAGAGAGAGAGAGAGAGAGAGAGAGAGAGAGAGAGAGAGAGAGAATGATATTTACGTCAGTCTTGCTTTCTCTTTGAGCATATAAACAAATCTGATTTACTCTCAAAAAAGAAAATGGTATACTTTAAATAAATTATCATTTTCATCACAAAGAACCATTTAGAAAAAAAAATGTCTGAAGATCTTTATAAAGATTAAAGAATGAAATTCAAATGGAATCTGATTTATTTTGAAGGTGTGAAAGAAAAAGGCAAATGTGGATAATTTTGAAGGCAAATCAAAAGGAGATTAAACAAGAATTAAAGGATGAAAGAAGAAAAAGAAAAAAAAAACAAGAATAGCATCAGGAGTGGGAGGAAAGGGAATGTTTGAAGAAAAAGGGAGTAAGAAAGAGTAGAAGTAGAAGGATAAGTTAAGAAGATGAAGAAATAGACAAGAGAATTAAAGAATTGAAGAAATGATTCAAACGAAGAAAACAGAGAAATAAAAGAAAATGAAGGAAGGTGGAAATTTGTTACATACTAATTCCTGGTATACGTTAATACTTTTCATTTTATTTCTCTTCTTATTTCTATCAATCATCTAGCAGTCAACACCCAGCTCCTCCACCTTGTTTATTGCTTCTCTGTTGTTCTGGTTGTATCTTGTTCTCATCTTCCACCCAGTCGCTATCTCTGTGCCTCTTCTTGTCTGTATGTTGTTGCAGCTCCAACAGATTCTTTATTTTTGGTGCTGGAATGACAAACAACTCAGTCACAATTTTCTTGTGTACATTGCATTCTATTTCATCAACAATGTGTATAGGTAAAACAACTGCCTCAGGTGAATTCTCCAGTGGGGATTAAAAAGAAATAAAATAAATAAATGCAAAAAGTAGCAGTTTCCCCATAGGCCTCTGAAAAGAAGCAAAATTGGCGCATGCCTAAAGAGGGACTTCTTGGCACCAACGAGAAACTCTCTCAGAAGCTTTAATCACCTAGATGTGGAAGGATCTTTTTCTCTTGGCTGTGAGTAGAGAGCACATATTCTGGCTGAGTCTCAGGGCCTTGCAGTATGCTGCATCTCCTGCTAGCATCAATAAGACACACAAGGGACTCTCAAACTTGTAATTGCTGAAGATGATTCCATAGTATACTTCAAATGCTTTGTCTTGGGAAACATGATTATTTTTACTGTTTCAGGAAAACATTCCCACCACAGAATTGTTGGAAACCCCAAAAAATAAAACTCGAGTCTAAAGTTACCCTTGTCTTTTTCCTTTCATCCCTTATTTTATTACAGCTTCAACAGACAAAAAGAAGACAACAAGTGAATGGGGTTATTACAAGAAGAAAAGAAATAAGTCTACAAATCTCAGAATTTCCTAACAATACCAATAATTAACCATATACCACAAAGCAACCTTTCATCTACTCCATAATCCTAACTGTCTTTCTAACTTTCTGGGATCATGTTATTGATCTACATTTTTTTTTAAGTTGAGGAATTATATTGTGAATTGAATTACCATGACCAGAAAATCCAGCGAACACCTACACACAACATATGGAAACACTGGACAGCTGTTTCAACCTTATTAGGTCTCATCAGCAGTATATACCATCCTATTTACCAACCCTCCGCACAGGTAGGATATGACACAAGGTCAATTTTTAAGCGGAGTTTAACAGGTTTTAATTCAGAGTTTTCCTTCTCCTAGACTAGTTGCCTAACCAAGGCTGAAGAACCTAGTCTGTCCTACTATTTACCCACAGCTGGAGGGAGAATAATTGGATTCATACCTTTCCCAAGGGTATTAGTGATATGTGAAATGCACTCAGTCTCGTCCAGGATTTTAACTCATGTCGCCGTGTTCATTTCCTACGACGATAACAATTACACCACGGGCACCTCCATCAGCAGTATATACCATGATCTCCACCACTAGAGATTGAACCAGCGACCACAGATTGCAGAGCCAAAATTCTACAACTAAGTCATCAGTCCATATCGCACACAAGTGACATCAAATTAACTAGTCATGGTAATTGCACAGCCAATTAACCTGAATGTGTCTTGCAAGTTACATCCATACTCTTTACAGAGGACATGGTATACACTGCTGATGAGACCTAATAAGGTTGAAACATCCGTCCTGTGTTTCTGTATCTTGTGTGTAAGTGTTCGTTGGATTTTCTGGTCCTGTTATTATATAACATTTTAATCCAATGAATGTTAAGCTTTTACTTGACCCAAGGTCATCACACATCACTTGCACTCAACAGTCTTTTCTATACTGTATCGCATTCAAACAATTAGGATTTATTCCAACTAACCAACACCTTTTGCCAAATAATAGCTTACACCAATCTATTTTTAAATTGTTCAAGTGTGGTCCTTGGAATTCTGAGCCTTCCACAACTGTAGGCTCATCATCCAAGGCCACTGGCTTAAAAAATGACAGGAAATGAAAAATGATGTAATCTGTCATTTAACTGCTTTATAAGCTGTTAAATAACAGGTTACAAAGTTTTATAGATAATTCCAAATATATCAAAAAAGCAATATGAAAGCACATTTTATTGGCAAAAGCATTGAAAGAAGGAGAGAATTTCTGGAGAAAATTTCAGCAGCCCAAGTCCATTTGCTACCAGTTAACAGTACAAATAGCAGCCACTTGCATTCAGAGGGTTAAATCAAGGAAGGAAAAAGAAAAAGGAAAAAAAATCGAGGAAGGAAAAAGGAAAAGGAAAAAAAATCAAGGAAAGAAAAAGAAAAAGGAAAAAAAATCAAGGAAGGAAAAAGAAAAAGGAAAAAAAATCAAGGAAGGAAAAAGAAAAAGGAAAAAAAATCAAGGAAGGAAAAAGAAAAAGGAAAAAAAAAGGGAGAATGAAAAGAAAGTAAAGCAAAAAGAAACAAACACTTGAAGAAATGTACATATTTACCTAACCTCTCTAAAGATGAAACACAAGATCTATTTTTAAGCAGAGCACAGCTGGTTTGTTTTCAAATATTTTCTTCTTCTAGACTGGTTTACTTAGCAAGCCTACAGAAATCCAGTCTGCCCAACTATTTATGCATAGCTGGTAGGGAAGAATGGATGGATTCATGTCTTTCTGAATGAATAAGCATAAAATGAAACACAAACAACATCATGGAGGATTTGAAATCTGTTTGTCAATTTTATATCCATTGACAATAACCGTTACTCTAAGAGCACCTCTCGGAAGAACAAATCAAGAATTAAGAAAAAAGAAAAGATTGAATTAACTTATCGATTGAAGAATAAGAGCAAGTAAAGAAAAAATAAAAACAGCAAGATCATACAAATAAGAAAATAAGAGAAATAGAAAAAAAGAAAAAAAGAAAGCAAAAATGAAAGGAAGAAGTATTGGTTTGGTTTTGTTTGGTTTGGTTTCATGACATACCAACCATTGTTGGTTATTTAATGCCAAATCCCATTTATACATATATCTTAAATATATATGATTTGGTTTGGGTGGGTTTTATGGCATATCAGCCATTGTTGGTTATTTAATGCCAAATCCAGTTTATTCATATATATTTGATATATATGATTTGTAAACACAAGTCAACAAAGTTAAATGGTTCCAAGTATTGCTATGTATCACTAACAATTCAATTAAACATCAGTCATTTGTTTACATACAGTTGAATGATCAAACAATTCTTTTTCAAATAATTCAATTTAGCATGTCATTTATTTTTATTCAGTTTAAATATCAAACAGTTCTATTTGACCCACAGATAGGATCCTACCAGGTGTTACCATTCCGGGTCAGAGTGGGCCTGGGAGTGATGGTCATGAAGAGTTACTCCGCATTCCCCAAAGCCCTAGTATTACTGGAGCCTCACTATCAAATTGTTTAATGTTATATTCAGGATACTTGTTGAGTCGTAGGGGGGGGTCTTACCTCTCTGCAGAGATGCAATCTATGTATTCTACGGACCCAGCCAAATGTGCTGGAAAGGAAGAAGGAAAGAATGGAAAAAGAAAAAGAAGAAAAAAAAGAAAACTAATCTAATGAAAAAGAAATTAACAAGTAAACATAACAATAAGAATATATATATATATATATATATATATTTGTTTATATAAATACACACACACATATATATATATATATATATGCAATAAGTTTCCAGACTTTTTTCGTATGGGCACTTTTATTGATAGTACACACATGAAACTCTAGTCCCCTTTGAAGAAATCTCCTCCGGCTGCAACGCACTTGTTGTACTATTCTAACAACTTCTGGAAGGCCCCAGGGAAGTCCTCTTGTGTGTGCATGTCAATGACCTTCATCACAGCCTCTTTCATTTCCTCAATTATCTCATAACGACAGCCTCTGAGCTTAGGGAATAATCAAAAGTCACAAGGAGCAAGGTCTGGACTACAGGGAGGCTGAGGAACTGTCTTGATACCCATCTTGGGCAAATAGTCTTTGACAAGGATGGAGTTGTAGACTGGAGCATTATCCTGGTGGAAATACCACTGACCCGATTTGAAGAGTGCTGGCCTCTTCCCTAGGAATCTCTTCCGGAACTCCCTTAAAACCTCAACATAGTAACCCTAACCCTAACCCTAACCCTTTGGCCAATCAACTCTGGTGTATTGACTTCCTTACTCCTCCCACACCCCTCATCATCCCTCACAGACTCCCTTGAATCTCTTATGCCACTCAAAAACTGATGCAAGATGGTTGAAAAGCAGTCTGAAGCATTCCATACGTTTCTCTGGCATTTTTTCCAAGTTTAAAACAGAATGTTATTGTGTATTGTTCTTCTGAAGTGTCCTCACATCCAGATTGCATTTTTGAAATTCACCAGCTGTGCCAATCAGGCTTTAGTAGGGTGTATTCCAACTGCTGCTGTAGCTGTTCATTTGAACCTGAAATCATAAGAATTGGTCGGTCATCTCATAAGATGTATAGCAATAACATACTGAATTTCAAGAGTCTATGACAATTTTAAATGCCCATATGAAAAAAGTCTGAAAACTTATGGTATGCACCTCGTATTTAATGATGAATCCATCCCCCGAGAAGAACAGCAGGGATTCTATTCAATCCATTTCTGGAGTGGGGGGATTTATACTTTTCCCTTGAGTATTCACCGGAAAGTAAATATAATAGCACGACTGGAGTTTGAATTTGTTTACAATGATGTTTCAGTCCAGTAACTCAGACACGACACAATTGGGACAGCTCAGCTTATCTTTTACTAGCAACATGATATACATGCATCTGCTAGTGTGAAATAAATACTATGATGATTAATTGTATCAATTATTTTATTATTTAGTTTGGTGAGGTCGTGAATTGTTCAGGTGTTTTTTAGTTAGTTGAAATCTTTGAGGGGAAATGTTAGTCAAATTGGAAAAGTCAAGCGCATGCACCAATGAACATGATAGCGGACATCAGCAATCTCTTGACAGGCCAAATGTTAATAAAATAGATTCATGACTTGTTATAAGTTTGATTGAGGTAAAATGAAAACATGATGAAAGTTGGGGACACGTGTGATGATCATGATGAGATGATGCCATATCTTACTGACAAGACATCACCCCAATGAAATACTGAATTTTAGAATATATAAAAATTAGTGCCCATGGTGTAATGGTTATCATCGTAGGAAATGGAGACGGCGATATGAGTTCAAATCCTGGACGAGACTGATTGCATTTCACATAGCACTAATACCCTCGGGAAAGGTATTAATCCAATTATTCTCCATCCAGCTATGGGTAAATAGTAGGGCAGACTAGGTTCTTCAGCCTTGGCAAGGCAACTAGTCTAGGAGAAGGAAAACTCTGAATTCAACACCTGTTAAACTCCACTTAAAAATTGACCTTGAGTCATATCCTGCCCGAGCGGAGGGGTTGGGTAAATATAATAAGTATTAAATAGCAATACTTGAATCTCTTTAACTGTGTGCCAAAATTGGGTAATTATGATAAAAATTAGCAAATTTTGAAAATGAATCAGTTAGGGTTTGACATTAGTATGAATCAGTCAGGGTGAGGGGGTGTCACTTTGTGTCTGCCAAGCTAGGGTTCATATATAGACCCCCCCCACTCTCTCTCTCTCTCTCTCTCTTTCTCTCTCTCTCTCTTGCTTCGATTACTGCTACAAAACTGTTTGCAGTCTGAACAATAAACACCTTTGTATCTGGATAATCAAGTGACAATTTCTTTCTATTAGTATATTGTATATATTATTGTTATATTAATACATTTCAATAAATAATTGTTAATTGTTAACACAGAGTTTATCGTGTCTTTGAGTCGTCGACACTCCAGCAACTTTCTCCAACAAACCACCCCAACCGTAGAGATTAGAAATGGATGGATCATGTCATTCCCCATCAATGGATCTTTCAAACACAATGTGGGCACAGAGGGGACTGATAAACAAACTGTTAGTGGAGGTGCCCATGGTGTTATTGTTATCGTCGTAGGAAATGAACACGGCGACACAAGTTCAAATACTGGACGAGACTGATTGCATTTCACATAGCACTAATACCCTTGGGTAAGGTATGAATCCAATTATTCTCCCTCCAGCTATGGGTAAATAGTAGGACGGACTAGGTTCTTCAGCCTTGGTTAGGCAACTAGTCTAGGAGAAGGAAAACGCTGAGTTAAAACCTTTTAAACTCCGCTTAAAAATTGACCTTGTGTCATATCCTGCCCGAGCGGAGGGGTTGGGTAAATAGGATAAACAAACTGTCCGCTGACGAATGTAGAAGTCATGGAACCAGGGCCACATAGTACTGCATTTTGTAATGTTATCATTTGGTGCTGGTATCTTTACAAATATAGTTTGACATTTGGCACATGACAAGCATAGTATCACACTAGACTTATCCCATAACCTGGTATTGTTCTGGTGGTACTACTCATGTAATTGGTTCGTAGAGGAACCGGCCAGTACTTATATTTCACCAGGTCTGGTTTGAATTCAAAGTTTTCCTTTTCCTAGACTAGTTGCTATAACAAAGTTAAAGATACCAGTCTTCCCTACTATTTACGGAGTCAGGCTGAGGTCAGGGGCAAGCTGTGTTAGTGTTTTTTATCTGACTCCATTCTGAAGTTGTTCTATTTTTACCCCACGTTGTTTTGTTGATGTGACTCCTTGAACAAGAAAGACACAAAAAGAATTATACGAAAGAAGACAGCAACAGATAGGAGACGAAAACATTTTGTTTTCTTTTTGTTTTCTTTTTTTTCTGGGTTCAACAGGTGAGGGAATTTTCCCTGAATACAATTGAAATGGTTGAATCCCCCAGTTAAGGTGTTTAAAAATACGTTAATCGTTTCTTCGTATATGTGTGTCCTCATTTGGTATTTTAAAGCTTTAACATGGTGTTAGTCGCTTTTGTCGCATGCGTCGTCCTCTTTTCCTGTCAGAGACCTCTGGGAGTTTTTGCTTATTTTAATAATTTTCTTTGTTTAATTCAATCTAAATTTTTTTTTAATTTATTTATCCCCTACATATTTACAGATAGCTGAAAGGAGAATAGTCGGTTCTATACTTTTCCCCTATCGGTATTAGTGCTATGTGATGTGCTAACAGTCCCATTCAAGATTTGAAATCATGTCGCCATGCCTATTTCCTTCAGATTAGTTTGGTTAGGTTTTATGGCACATCAACCATTACTGGTTATTTAATAAGAAATCCTCTTTATATATGTGTGTGTGTGTGTGTGTGTGTGTGTGATTTGGTTTGGTTGGGTTTTATGGCATATCAACCATTATAGGTTATTTAATGCCAGTTCCTATTTATACATATCTATTAAACATATATATGATTTGCAAACACATTTTGTAGATAACATTCTTAAAGGAGCCTGAGCTCTTTTTTGCACACAGTGAAATAGTTGCAAGTATTGCAAAATAACAGTCATAATCTAGTATCAGTGATTTGTGTACACGCTCAGTTTGCTCTATTTGATCCATAGACAAGACCTTATCAGGTGCTGCTACTCCGGGTCAGAGTGAACCTAGGAGCAATAACAATGAAGGGGTACTCCGCTTTTCCCAAAATCCCCAAGGCTGGAACCTCGTTCGTTTGGTGAGGGTCTTATCCCTCTGCAGAGATGCAGTCGGTGTATTTTTCAGCTCCAGCCAACTGGGTTTATTTCCTTTTGAGATAACTGTTACACTACTAGCATATATGGACAGAAAATAAATTTCCCATACCCTAAATTATATGCACCCGTATGAATGCACCCCTAATTTTGGAATCGGTGCACATATCGATCAGCATATGCACTTTGTCTGCTGGGCTTAGAATATACTGATCGCATCTTCAGAACACGTGATGTCCTGAATATGACACTGTTATCAGATACATCACAATGCTGTGCTATACATCCTCGGTGATGTATAGCAAAAGGTCCTTAGGGGTTTCTGTCTTTCTAAATCAAACCCCTTCACTTTGCTGGCCTCGTCTGGGTTGGTCGGACACGGACGTGCATACCGCGAAATTGCCACGCCTAATGCCATTCTAAATTAAAAAAAAAAAGGCAAAGCGGGAATTAATTAATGGCAACTGCACATCACAGCAACCTATTATGTAGAAATAGATGTTCGTATATCTGTCTGTATATAAGTCGGATAGTAATCGTTCCCAGTTTCTACTGTAAAGATCAAACACGGGACCAGTTCACAGTCACACCGACGGTGCGAGCTTCTGAAGAATACAGCAAAAGAGGAGGTAATTTTCGTCTTCCTATGATTGCTTATCTATTTATTTATTTATTTATTTACATCTACTTCTGCCAGGGCTCGTTCATTTTCCTTCATAGCCAATGGATGGAATATTTTGCTTTTTTTTTGTTATCATTCGGATTATCTCTCTCTCTCTCTCTCTCTCTCTCTCAAACCAAAAAAAAAAAAAAAAAACTTGGGTTTTTGCGCAAGGATCTACCAATGAAAATCCTGGCACCGACTTCAGTTGGTTTGCATGTGGCCTGTAAACCTCGTTCTCTACATTCTCTCTCTAGTTCTTTATATTTTTCCGTTTTTCTTTTGTGAGCAACCAACAACATTACAGTTTTTCTCTGGTTTGAGAAAATGACAATATCAAGACAGATGTTTGTCATTAAAATGTGGTACGGGGATCTCAGCTGCTTCTCGAGGTCCACTAATCTAGTTCAGTGGAAAGCTTGTTTGTTTGGTCTTTCTTTTGAGGAGAGTGTTTTATGTCCAGCTCTTATGAATTTCATTGGTTTAATATCAGGATTAAAGACGCTTGTCCTAATAGCAGTGTTAATAATCTGTGCAATTACTCCAAGTACCTGGTCGTGTCTCCTTCCAAAGCGCCCCTCCCCCTGGACTTTCGAGCAATTGCTCTGAATGTGTTGGAGGGTTCCCCTTCCTTCACTTAATAGACAAGATAACGTCTCACTTTCCCCAAATGTGAAGATTTGTAGGGATTCCTTCAACTCGTATATTTTGTTGGCCTGACGGTTCTTGTTGTAAGACTGTTTTTTTTTTCCTTTTCTCGACGAAATCGAATCTTTCAGACGTACAGCTGATTGTAACCGATGTCAACGCATACATGCGTCTATCTGCGTCGCAAAATTCTGCATACATCCTCGTCGAACAGTTTCTACTCGCACTTGTTGCTTACTTGTAGCCATTTTATTCGCTGACAAACTAATGTATCCAGAACCGAGTGGTCATTTGCTCGGAGGAACTGGGTACAGTGTTTTGCACCCTGGCTGTGTTCCTCCTCCGTCTCACCGGGTGAAAAACCTGCGGATTGTGCTTGACATACAGTGTAACCTGGATATGAGAGAGTTGTAGGGACCGGAGTAGAAGTATCTTATATCCGGGTTTGGTCTATTTTATATACATTTACACAGACTCTACTTTGGGACCAGAGAAAATGTCTCTTATATCAGAGTGTCTTATATCAGGGTCAGACTACCATGTCTGCACACTTCATGTATGCTTGATGTATCTTAACCCGCGAATATTCTTACATACTTTGCCACATGTACACACCATACTCGTTGTCCGTGAGTCAATAGCCTGGGTCGAAGTCCCTTGATCCGTCCGATTATGGATCTCACTCTCCTCATCTTTCATGATCCCGTGGAGGGATATGAATTATCAAGTCTGTCCCCATTGCCGTCTTTCCATGCTGTCAACTGTCTTTTCAGTTGTCACTGGACCTATTCTCCACTTGTCACCTGGACTGTTCCCAGAAGTCAGTTTTTTCCAGAAAAATAAAGTGTGAGATGCATAACAATGTTGTGGTATATATCCTCAGTGATGTATCGCAAAAGGTCCTTAAGGGCTTTGGTCTTTCAACATCAGACTCTCTCACTTTGCTGACCTTGTAGTCTCAGGTCTCTAGAACTTGCCTGAATATTTTAATCAATCTTAACAAGGCTGTGGTCTGGATGGTCTCAATTTTTCCTCTGATTTCGAATCCTTCCAGTCACATTACTTAGCCTCAGAGGACCGTGTTGCGGAGCCGATAAGCGCGTCGACCCCGCTAATGAATTTAAGTTCAATGCGTGCGAGTAGTGACAGCCAAAGACAATGAAGGGGACAAAGAGGCAAGGTGACATATACAACAAAAGTGACGATTTATTACCGGAATTGCAAATGTGTAAGTAAAGTCTGCGATGGTTGTATGTGGTCTTCAGCCAGAAGGGTGATGTCGATTGCTGGTATGGTCGAGTCGTAGTTGTGCGCAGCTGGACGTTCGACGAGGGTAGCTGGTGTAGGTCGAGTCGTGGAGATACAGCTAGATGTTTGATGCTGGTAAGCTGAGATCGGTCGGGTCGTAGAATGTAGCTGGACGATCGTAGCGGGAAGCCGAGGTCGGTCGAGTCGTTGACAAATCGATGTCCCGGTTTTGACAGTTCGTTGGGTTAACCGGGGGCGTATTGATTTGGTTGCTAGCCTGTACAGCGAGTCGTACGTTGGCTAGTTGTTGCAATGCTGGGCAGTCCGTAACAGCGAGTCGTTACGTGGACTGGATATTGCAATGCTAGGGTAGTCTGTAACAGCGAGTCGTTACGTGGACTAGATGTTGCATTGCTGGAGCGTCGAGGTCTAAGTCAGTGTTGGCAGCTTGGTCGTGTAGAGTCGAGCAAGTTGATGACTAAGACTGAGTCGTGTCTTAGTACTACGGACCAAGTGAACGGACGGGGAACTGTGGCTAAGGTTTGCCAGGCCTTGACACGTACGAAGTCGAGCGAGCGGATCGGTGAAGCTAGGGCTTTGTCGAGTCCCTCTCTGTGCGGGCATATCGTTTACAGTAGCTATGGCTTTGCTGTGCCAAAGCTGTGCGGACGTGTTGTTGACGGTAGCTATGGCTTTGCCGTGCCAAAGCCGTGTGGACTTGTTGTTGACGGTAGCTATGGCTTTGTCGTGCCCCATAGCTATGCGGGCGTATCGTTGACGGTAGCTATGGCTTTGTCGTGCCAGATAGCTGTGCGGGCGTATCGTTTACGGTAGCTATGGCTTTGTCGTGCCAGATTGCTGTGCGGGCATATCGTTGACGGTAGCTATGGCTTTGTCACGCCAAAGCTGTGCGGGCGTATCAGACGGTAGCTAAGGCTTGTATCGAGACGATAGCTAAGGCTTGCGTGCCAAAGCTCTGCACTGTCGAGCAAACGGGCCAGGAGGCCGAGGCTAAGACTGGCGTTATCTTAGCGCTGCGCAGATAGTGGAGCGGTAGCTAAATGCTAACCCTTGCCTTTAGCGCTGCGCAGCCAACCAGACGAGTGGAACCGAGCGATGGTTAAGACCGGCTGGTCTTAGTGAGTCCTCTTCGTGTTTGTCTCCAGGCCGTCTATTTCGACTGGTTGTTAAGGGCCGTCAGAGATACTCCAACCTGCAGAAGGGGACCTCTCATGGCCCTTAAAATACCGTTAGCGCATATCGATGTGATGGGAAAAAAAGGCTGAATCTGCCACTAAAAGTGGCGGTGAGGTGATTGCAACCACGATAACGTAGGATTCGAGCCGAGTGGCCCCTGAGAGCGTCCGCGTAAACCTCTGTTTATTTGTCGCTGCCTCCCACCAGACACGACTTGACAAATGGTCAAAAGCCTGAAGGGTGATTAAAGTGGGGATAAAGGGGAGGGGAAGGTCGGGAATGAACTGAGACTCGAACCCTGCTGGTTTATGCTGCTCATCGGCTCACTTAGTGCAATGTGAGCCTGATGAGGCAAGCAGTTTCACGAACCCAAATGTGGGTCGGGGACGTATGCCGGGATATGGCTTGAACTAGATACCAAGGTCTAGTGCCATACATAGGTTTCGAGTAAGTCAGCGGGGATCTCTGAATTTTCGCCGCCGAAGCCTTTTTCATATGAAAGAAAGGGAACTCCACCTCTGCCGTGCCACATAAATAGAAAGTTCTTCTATAAAAAATGGACGTAGAAAATAAGTACTTCTTTAGCCCGGTATAGGCTAGCGAAGAGTATTACTTCCATTTTTATAGAATTATTTCTGGCAGAAGTCTTTTGCAAATGTTGATAAATGTTAATTTATCCCTTTCTTAGCTGTAACGGCCGGTTAGAGTCGAAAAAGAGCTTCGTCATTTCCGGCCGTACCCGGATGTAATTTTTCTAGGGTGAAGGAGTAATCCGATCTGTTTACGTTGTAAGCCGGTTGCAGCAACCGTTCCAAGTACACCAACTACAGTTGGCATCACCGTCACCTTCATATTCCACAGTTTTTTAGTTCTCCGGCAAGGTCCGAGTATTTGTCTCTCTTTTCCCTTTCTTTTATTTTCGCTCGGTGGTCTACAAAACCGTGTAGATAATAAGTTCTTCCTTTCTTGTTAAATCAACACTGGATCTGATCTTCTCGACACGTTTAGGTATTCTGTTTTTATCTATTAAAAAAAACAGAGAATTTTATGCCTCTCGTTCTCTTGGACAGATTTGTTATCATTATTATTACTCATAAGAGTTTTTCACATCAGTGTAAGCTGATGATCTTTCACTGGAGATTGAGTGACAGCAAGTCTCCAGGACTCTTCTCGGTATTCTGACTGTTTTCAATAAGGCTGTTGTTTGGATGGTCTCCACTCGGCCGCCAACTTCCAAATCTTCCAGGCCCTTTAATAATCCTTTAGTTACCGTGCTAAAAGCACCAATCACAATTGGTATAACTGTCACCTTCATGTTCCATAGTTTTTCAATTCTCTAGCAAGGTCGAGGTACTGATCTCTCTTTTCACATTCTTTCAGTTTTATTCTGTGGTCAATCGGGACAGCACAGTTGATTAAAGGTTTTAGGACAATTGTCTTCATCTTTATTGTTATTTCCACGACGTTTCGGCCGATATATCCTCCGGCCTTCTTCAGGTGTTTGTCGAGATCGAGAACTTTCATGGAACTTCGAACTACATCCTTTATTGAATCCTCGGGGATCGCTCCAGTTCTGATTCCGTTAGCCATAACTGGGTACAAGTGTTAAGTATTCCTGTATTGTTACTCACCTGCAGTCAGGATTGAACCTGCAACCTCCAGATGACTGTCTCCTAATTATTATTATTAAATAGGAATTGTGACTTGAAATTATATGATTATGTATGAGTTGTTAGAACTGGATAGAAAAACTGCGAAAATCTATAACTTTGTTCAAACAAAAGATTACATACACATAAGAAAATGTCTAAAAAAATGATTGCAGTGCAAAGTTGAAAATATAGATAGTTATGCCGTTAAATAAACCAAGCCATGCCAGAGTTGGCAACCAGCTCATCTACCCCTTTCTATTCAGAGCCTCTCTCTGGAAATTTCTAATCCCTCATGCCTTTCGATGATGAATGTCTTTCCTTTCTTTTCTCTGCCTGTTTCTCCTTCATCCTTTTTTTTTTTCATGCTCTTGCAGAAATGTCTTGGCAAACCCCGTTAGTTATAAAAACTTACGTATTAGTTTGCATCACTTAACTGTAGTAAGTGTGTAGTTATAAAATCACGTGACAAGCACTCGGCTGTTTTGCTTTTTTTTTTAAACCATCATTCATTCTTCTGGATTACCTATCCTTGCTTCGATTATGTCACGAGGAGATGACGCAAGAGTAGTCATTGCAATACATCCAGATATTTAAAGGGAAAAGGCACAAATCTCTTTCTCTTTAACATGTGAAAAAAAAAAGAATGAATATTTTAACCTGTATCTATGAACACGGTCCTGCCTGAGAGGTTTCATGTCAAGAGAATATTGTACAAGCTGCAGACAACTAAAATATCTTGTACATAGAACTCAAAGTAGAAAGCTTTCACCGATACAAACTTGTATATTTCACATAGACGTAGGTGACACGAGTTCAAATCCTGGACGAGATTGATTGCATTTCGCATAGCACTTTGGAAAGGTATGAATCCAATTATTCTTCCTCCAGCTATGGTTAAATAGTAGGACAGACTGGGTTCTTCAGCCTTGCTGAGGCAACTATTCTAGGAGAAGGAAAACTCTGAATTGAAACTGGTTAAACTCCGCTTAAAAACTGACGTTGTGTCATATCCTGTCCGAGCGGAGGGGTTGGGTAAATATGGATATAACTATGTTTAATATCGTTTTCCATATAACCTTCATTCCCGTATATGGACACACATATAACTTCATTCCTGTATATGGATACACATATTTCATTTGTTGTCCTTTTTTTACCTTTCACGTTAATAATAACTCAGTCGTCTGTGTGCAGAATACACCGACTATATCTCTGCAGAAGGGTAAACCCCCAAAACAAATGTCCGGATATGAAATTAAATCATCAAATAGTGAGGCTCCATTTCTGGAGCTTTGGGAAATGTGAAGTACTTCTTCATTACCATTACTCCCAAGTGTTGTATAGCCACATAATAAATATGCATATATACACATATCCTATTTACCCAACCCCTCCGCTCAGGCAGGATACGACACAAGGTCAATTTTTAAGCGGAGTTTAACAGGTTTGAATTCAGAGTTTTCCTTCTCCTAGACTAGTCGCCTCACCAAGGCTGAAGAACCTAGTCTGCCCTACTATTTACCCATAGCTGGAGGGAGAATATTTGGATTCATACCTTTCCCAAGGGTATTAGTGCTATGTGAAATGTAATCAGGCTCGTCCAGGACTTGAACTCGTGTCGTCGTGTCCACATCCTGCGACGATAACCATTACACCACGGGCACCTCATATACATGCTGAATACATATTGACGCAATAATAAAGACGAGCGAAGACTTCTTTAGAAAAATATACCTCTCACTTTATTGAAAGTGTTGTGTGTGAGAGGGATTTAGAGACCAAACAGAACTGCAACATATTGACCCCCACTCTTATGGCCATCAGCGTTGTGTCGTTCTCGTTCTCTAGGGCTACTCAACCGGAGGCCCGGGGGCCCACTCTGCTAGGTGGTGGCTTTCTCTACCGCATCTTGTCACCAACGGGTCTGGTCTCCAAACTCATTGACTTCCTGTCTTCACCAAGTTATATGATAGTTCAATCGCCCACTCAATATTTCACCATA
Organism: Sepioteuthis lessoniana; assembly: GCA_963585895.1. Lineage (NCBI taxonomy): Eukaryota > Metazoa > Mollusca > Cephalopoda > Myopsida > Loliginidae > Sepioteuthis > Sepioteuthis lessoniana. Next base: position 60,029,207 of record OY757936.1, read on the forward strand.
ACTGGCCATCGGGATGTGTCACTTCTGCTGTCCTTGGAACGGCATGTTTGATTGTCATTGAGCGGAAATAACTGTCATGCAGTTCACAGGTCACTCTCTTCCAGTGCATCAGTCTGACTGTACCATGGGATTTTAACCCTGTCCCACACCGTCAACCAAGCTCGCCCACGTCAATGGAATATGCACTTCCGCCGTCTTTGGAATGACATGTTTGACTGGGTCGGAGGTCAATATACAACCACTCTGGCCAGGAGTTCTAGCACCTGATTAGGTCCTATTGATGGATCAAATAGAACTGTTTGACATTCAAATAGTGTATTTACAGTAAATTGAATGGTAAGATATAGAACTATTTACTGGTATGTAAACAAATGACTGATGTTTAATTGAATTGTTGGTGATACATAGCAATACTTGAAACGATTTAACTGTATGCAAATAAATGAGTAATGTTGAATATAATTATTGGTGCTAAATTGCAATACTTGAAGCCCTGTGTGTCTAAAATGAATTATTGGTATCTCATAGTCATGCTTTGACAGTATGAATGAACATTGTTGAATAGAATAATTACTGTTAAATAACTACTTAAAACCTCTTCCGTGTGTGCAAACAAATGATTAATACTAAGAAGAATTATACGTGTGAGCAATAATTGAAACCATTTAACTATGTAGAAACAATTGCAATACTAGTATGCAAACAAATTAGCTCTCATTTAGAAATGAAATTATCTCCGAACTATAAGAGCAAACAAATGACCGATGTTAAATAGTGACTGTTATATAGAAATACTTGGTGACAGGTGACTGAAGTCGAGGGTGACACAAAGGCTCCCTTTTCAATTGCTAAAACACTGAGGTGTTGGAGAGGGTGCTACTCCTTTCCCAGGATTGCTCAACTTTACCCTTGATACATATTGCTGAGTGTTAAGCAAGGCGGTATCAAGTACCATTTTACACTCTACCCACTAGGCCAATGAGCTGGTTAGAAATACTTAAAACCATTTAACTATAAGAACAAAAAAAATAGCTCAAGCTCATTTAAAAATGTTTTCTACAAAAATGTGTGTATGTATCATATATTTAATATGTATATGTATAAACAGAACTTGCCATGAAATAACCTACAATGTCTAATATGCCATAAAACCAAACCACACAAAAACAAAACATTTGAATGTGTGTCAATAAATGTTTAATAGTAAATAGAATTATTCATGTAAAATAGAAATACTTGAAACCACTTAACTGTTTGCCAAAAAAATGAGCTCTGGCACATTTAAAAATGTTATCTTCAAAATGTATTTACAATCATATATTTAATATATAAATATATATGAACAGGACTTAGCATGAAATAATCTACAATGGTTGATATGCCATAAAAGCCAACCAAACCAAATCATATATATTTAACGTATATATATATCTATATATATATATATAAACAGAATTTGGTATTAAACAACCTAAAATGGTTAGTATGCCATAAAAGCCAGCCAAACCAAATCATATATATTTAACATATATGTATAAACAGGATATGGTATTGAATAACCTACAATGGTTGATATGCCATAAAACCAAACGAAATCACATTAATATGAATTGTTTTTCCATGTAAAATTGTTCCTGTTTATGGACACACACATTTCCTTTATCGTACTTTTTTGACCATTCGCATTAATAAATCAGTAGCAAGAATTGTCTTTCGAGTTTATTCCCCGACAACTATTCTTTCTGATGATTAAGCAAACAATAATATCTTAGTGATATTGCAGTTCTTTCTTTTGTGTTGGCAATAGATTCCAATCTGTCATCTGCAAATATTTTATTAGAACACTTTTTACACTGGACTAACAGAATGTTTCTCTCTTATTTCTATCTATTTTATAAATCTATCTCTTGCTCTTCTTAAATTTTTCTTATAAAATTACCTCAACAGCAGAAATAAAACTCAGGTTCGTGTTCTTTTAATTATAATACCTTAAAGTTTTGTTTTTTTAATTTTATTTATTTTCTTAATTAGGTTCTATTCTTCCTGACTTTGTGCAGTGTTTGCATTATCTTTTTCATCCTGCTTTTTTTAAATTTCTTCATTGAATTATCTCTCCTTAAGGCAGAAAAACACAATCCCCTTCCCCAAGCCTTACCAACTTCATGTGCCCTTGACTTGGTTATTGTTTTATAAAGCAAGCCTAATTAAATGTTTTTTAATTAAGTTCCTGCTTTCACATCTTTAAATCAAAATCTTATCAACACATATATTTTACTTTTTGTTTATTTTCTCGTTAACTTTTTCTCCCTTTTCCAATTTCTAATGAATGCATTCATTATGCTTTTACAATGTTTAAAAAAAATCGATTGTCAATGGATCTCAGGAAAATAAGGAGAATCTATATTAACAATTTGGAAGATTTTGTCTTTACTCTAGAGATGGCCAAGACTATATAGTTTCTGATGCATTTCATAGTAAAATCATTGTCAATGCATTTCTAGAGTAAAATCATTTCCCATGCGTCTTTATGATGACATCATTTCCAATAAATTTTTATACTAATGTCATTTCCCAAAAATTTTATTGTAAAATTATTGTCAATGCATTTTTATAGCAAAATCATTTCCAATGCATTTTTATGGTAAAATCATTTTCAATGCATTTTAATTGTAATAACATTTCCATTTTTTTTACAGTAAAATCCTTTCCAATTCATTTGCCAACAAAATCATTAAAAATCTTTTTTGTAGTAATAAATGTATTTTTATATCCTTTCCAATTCATTTTACAGTAAAATTGTTTCCAATTCATTTCTATAAAATCATTTTCAATGAATTTTTATAAGCTATAGTAAAATAATTTTCAATGTATTTTATAATAAAATAATTTTCTATATATTTTTTTATCATAAAATGATTTTCAATGCATTTTTATTATAAAATCATTTTCAATATATTTTTATGAAAAATTATTTCCCATTTATTATACAGTAAAATCATCTCCAATGCATTTTTATAGTAAAATCATCTCCAATGGATTTTTATAGTAAAATCATCTCCAATGGATTTTTATAGTAAAATCATCTCCAATGCATTTTTATAGTAAAATCATCTCCAATGGATTTTTATAGTAAAATCATCTCCAATGGATTTTTATAGTAAAATCATCTCCAATGGATTTTTATAGTAAAATCATCTCCAATGCATCTTAGTGAATGCATTCATTATACTTTTGCAATTTTAAGAAGAAAGAAAATGAAGTGTTAGGAAAATAAGAAGAATCTATATTAACAATTGTTTAGAATAAGTTTTTATTGATAGCCAAGTCTTTTCATATAATTTCCAATGCATTTTATTGTAAAATCATTTTTAATGCATTTTTTGTTTAAATCATTCCAAATGATTTTTTTTAAAGAAAAATAGTTTCAAATGCATTTTCATGTTAACAACATTTACTAATAAAAAGGAATTGACAATGATTTCAATATGAAAATGAACTGCAAATGATTTTACTATAAAAAAAACATTGGAATTGATTTCATACTAAGAATGCATTAGAAAGTATTTTTACTGTAAAAATATATTGGAAGTGATTTTGATATGAAAATACATTGGAAATGATTTTACTATGAAAATGCATTGGAAACTGAATTGTTTGAAATAGAACTGTTTTTACATCTAATTGTCAGTAGACAAAAAACTGTACTTATGCCAAACTGTATTGTTTGAAATAGGACTGCCTATATGTATAAAAATGGATTTGGTATTAAAAGCTAAGATGGTTGATATGCCATAAAACCAAACAAAACAATGCCATAAGGACAAGTTCAGGCTCATTGGCCTAATGAGTAGTGTTCGCCAATGGTCTAGGAGACCAGGGTTCAATCTCAGGTCGAGTCATACAAAAGACTCAAAAAAATGGTACTTGATGCCACCTTGCTTAACAGCATTATACGGTAAGGATCAAGGGTAAAGTGGATCAATCTAGGGAATGGAATAGCGCCCTTCCCTACAACTCAGTGTAGTAGCTATAGAAAAGGGAGCCTTCAGGTCACTCTCGACTTATGTTAAAGCAATAATAGATAACATCGCATCAAAATCGCAAGTGTATGTTATGTCGTGAAAGAGACAAAATGATTCAGCACATAAGTGAATGAAGTAAACAAACTCAAAAAGAGTACAAGACTAGACATGACTGGGTGGAAAGGTAATTCACAGAGAACTGTGCAAGAAATTAAAATTTAACAATTCTACCAAATGGTATATTGACAACCCAGATTCCGTCTTTGAGAATGAGAAGCACAAAATTCTGAAGGATTTCGGGACACAAACAGATAACTTAATCTCAGCCAGAAGACCTGATCAAATGATAATTAACAACAAAAAAAAGAGAACCAGCTATATAGTGGACAGTCCCAACAGACCACTGAGTGAAAATCAAAGAAAGCAAAAAGAGACAGGTACTTGGACCTTGCCAGAGAACTAAAAAAGCTATGGAAAATGAAGGTGATAGTGATACCAGTGGTAATTAGTGTGCTTTGAATGGGCACCAAAGATTTGGTAAAGGGTTTAGTGTTTTGGGAAATGGTTAATTTCTCTAACGCTATAAATTATTTGGCAACACAAATGAATAATGAAACTTCTTTTAAACAACACAACAAAAAGAGGTTTATTATCGTAGCAGGGGTGAGAGTGAGAAAGTGTCCCTGGTTAGTATGTTTGTCCTTGGTTTGTAAGAAGTGTGTGTGAAGCTAGCAGCAGCGTGTTCTTCAGCGATAGGGTTCCAAGTGGAATCAGTAGCAGTGGATGTGAAAGATGTCTGTTCGGGCCACTGGCTAATTGCTCTCTGTCCGTCGACTCACTACCCAAAAAAGGGACTAGAAAAAATAGTTCTTGAGAGGAAGAAGGAATCAATGCGCTCTGCCTGGATTGGTCAATTAGAGGTCGAATCACTTGGTGGGGGTATTGATTCACAAAAGGAAATAGATTTGTGGCTGCTACAAGGGTCTGGAAGAGTTGGAAATTGGAGGACCAACCATCCAAATTACAGCATTGTAAAAAACACCCAGAATACTGAAAAGATTCCTGGAGACCTGAAGAGATTTGCTGTCACCCAGACTCCAGTGAAAGACCATCAGCTAACATTGGTGTGAAAAATAATAATAATCCTTATTAAGCAATTATAGCTTCAAGTAACTATTCTTAATACAAATAATATGTATGCATTTAATTTCAAGTATTCCTTTATAATACTTATAATTTAATGCAAATAATTTTCAAACAAATCTAATTGATCCATAGATGGGACCTTAATAAATACTACTATTCCAGATCAAAGTGAACCTGGGAGTAATGGCAATGAAAAGATGACTACATACTCCCAGATCCCCACAGCTTGAGCCTTACCATTGAATGGAGTTTGAACTTTCAGCCAGGAGGATCTACCTTTCAGATTTTAACACCAGGGAAATGACCAACACTGGATTCTGTGAACAAAAGCTCAAAATGGTGACAAGGATTTCAACAGTGTCATACCCAAGATACCCTGTTTTTTGGCAGGAAGTCGTATTCCTCTGTGGATGATGAAGTAAACGTATTCGGAGATGAACCAATAGGGCTTCTTACATCGATCGGAAAGACATGAATAGTGTTAATGAAGAAAATACCATATCTCGATTGAAGGCTGAATTTTTTTGCATACATTGTGTGTGTACATATGTGTGTGTGTATTTTTGTCAATGTGTCTCTCTGTCAGTCTGTGCATGCATCTCTCTCTCTCGGTTCAACTGTGTGTTTGTGTGTGTCTCTCTCTCTCTCTCTCTCTCTCTCTGTCCCTGTGTGTGTCTGTGCCTCTCTCTGTGTTTGTATGCGTATGTCCTTGTGTGTGTATGTCTCTCTCTCTCTCTCTCTCTCTCTCTCTCTCTCTCTGTCCCTGTGTGTGTCTGTGCCTCTCTCTGTGTTTGTATGCGTATGTCCTTGTGTGTATGTCTCTCTCTCTCTCTCTCTCTGTCCCTGTGTGTGTCTGTGCCTCTCTCTGTGTTTGTATGCGTATGTCCTTGTGTGTGTATGTCTCTCTCTCTCTCTCACTGTTTGTGTGTATATGTCCTAGTGTGTGTTTATTTCTCTCTCTCTGTCTGTATTTGTATGTGTATGTCTGTGTGTCTTTCTGTCTCTTTGTGCGTCTATCTCTCTTTTCCTCTCTCTCTTTCTCTGTCCTTGACCCTCTCTGTATATATCTATGTTTGTGTGTGTCCATGTGCTCACATCATATAAAGTAAAAATTAGATCATATCATGAACAGTATCTGAATTTAGAATTTAAAAATATCAAAATTTTCATATTTAATTCATTTATCAACATATTTCATCATAATCATAAGCAGGATGTTACACGAGGTCAATTTGTGAGCAAAGTTTAACAGACTGGTTACCATATCAAGGTTATGACGCAGTCAGCAGGGGCTGCAAAATATACCGACTGCATTTCCGTAGAGGGGTAAGACTCCTGGATTTGACACTAAACAATCTGATGGTGAGGCTCCAATAAGGCTGGAGCTTTGGGGAATACAGAATACCCCTTCATTGCCATCGCTCCCAGGTCCACTCTGCCCTGGAGTGGTAGTACCTGATAAGGTCCTATTTATGGGTCAAATAGAACTAAACTGTATGCTTATGCTAAACTGAATTGTTTGGAATAGAACCATTTATATGTATAAAAATTGATTTGGCATTAAATAACCTTCAAAAGGTTGATATGCCATAAAACCAAACCAAAGGTTAGATTATTAAAGTATGATGCAGACAAGCTGTAAATGAAAAACATACACACAAACAAGTGTTCAGTTAGCTGGCACTTTAAAATACACCGACTGCATTTCTGCCAAGGGGTAAGACCCCTCCCCAATGAGTGTCCTGATTATGACAATTAACAATCTGATGGTGAGGCTCCAGTTCTGGAGTTTTCAGGAATGTGGAGGACTCTTTCATTGCCATCACTTCCAGGCCCACTCTGGCTTGGAGTGATAGCACCTGATAGGGTCCTATCTATGGGTCAAATAGTAATGTTTCGACATTTAAACTATATGCTAATAAATGACTAATGCTAAATTGAACTGTTAGAAATAGAACTCTTTGACAATTTAACTGTGTATAAACAATTGTGACTGTCTAATTTAATTGTTTGTGATTCACAGAAATCATTTTTCTGTGTGCAAACAAATGAATAGTGTTGAATAGAATAATTCATGTTAAAAAGCAATAAGTAAAGTAAAGTAGGCGACCATAGTCGAGGGTGACCCGAAGGCTCCCTTTTCGATAGCTTACTACACCAAGGTGTAGGGGAGGGCGCAACTCCTTTCCCTGGATTGCTCCACTTTACCCTTGATCCGTACCTTATAATGCTGAGTGTTAAGCAAGGAGGCATCAAGTACCATTTTTTGAGTCTTTGGTATGACTCGACCTGGGATTGAACGCAGGTCTCCCGGGCGATTGGCGAACACTCTAACCGCTAGGCCAATGTCCGGTAGTGCAAACAAATAATTTATTGTAAATAGAATGATTTGTATTTGATAGAAATTCTTGAAATCATTTTTCTAAGTGCCAAACAAAATGAATTCAGCTCATTTAAAAATATTATCAACAAATCACATTTTGTATATAAATGTATAAACAAGATTTGGCATTAAATAATCTAAAATGGTTGATATACCATAAAATCCAACCAAACCAAATCATATATAACCCCACTTAAACTAGTAGACAAATTCACGTACCTAGGAAGCAGCGTCAAATCAACCGAAAAGGACATCGAAACGAGGTTAACGAAAGCATGGACAGCTATCAATAGGCTATCGATTATATGGAAATCAGACCTAACCGATAAAATGAAACGCAGTTTCTTCCAGGCAGCGGTCACATCGATACTGCTATATGGATGCACTACATGGACGCTAACAAAATGGCTGGAGAAGAAGCTAGATGGCAATTACACAAAAATGCTGCGTGCAATCCTGAACAAGTCCTGGCAGCAACACCCCACAAGACACCAACTGTACGGCCACCTGCCCCCTATCACGAAAACTATTCAAGTTAGACGAACCAGACATGCAGGACACTGCTGGAGAAGCAGAGATGAACTCATAAGAGATGTACTCTTATGGATCCCCACACATGACCGCGCAAAAGCAGGACGACCAGCTCGAACGTACATTCAGCAGCTATGTGAGGATACAGGATGTTGTCCTGAAGACCTACCTAGGGCGATGAACGATAGGGAGGAGTGGCGAGAGAGGGTTAGGGATATCCGTGCTACCAGCGCGATATGATGATGATGATGAAAGAGGATTTGGTATTAAATAACCTACAACGGTTGATATGGCATAAAACCCAACCAAACCAAACCATATATTTAATATATATGTATAAAGAGGATTTGGCATTAAATAACCAACAACGGTTGATATGCCATAAAACCCCACCAAATCATATATTTAATATATATGTCTAAAGAGGATGTGGCATTAAATAACCAACAACAGTTGATATGCCATAAAGCCAACTAAACCAAATCATATACATCTAATATATATGTATAAAGAGAATTTGGCATTAGATAACCAACAATGGCTGATATGCCATAAAAGCCAACCAAACCAAACCATATATATCTAATATATATGTCTAAAGAGGATTTGGCATTAAATAACCAACAACGGTTGATATGCCATAAAAGCCAACCAAACCAAGCACATAAACAAGTCATCCTCACAGTTGGCATAAAAGCTGCTGTTTGTTGTAGTTCAAGAAGTAAATCTATTTTAAAACTGAAGTAGGTTAGACCTAAATAGTAGTTGACATACAGATTAAAACCTTATTAAACTGTTGTGTGGGAGGAGTTCCTGTGTTGTAGTGGCTAATGTGAAGAACTGCAACATCATTGTTGGCAGTTTCAAATTCCAGTCGTGCAATTACATTCACTTTCAGACTAATAATATGGGGAAAAGTATGAAACCCCTTATACCCCTTCTATGGATTAAATAGTATTACTTCTGTCTTTCTATATGGATAGATTTAACATTAAGTAACCCACAAAAGTTAATATGCCATTAAACAAAGAAACCATATTTAAATTGTCATGTCTGTAGTTGGCCAACCTATCCACATAAAGTAGTTAATTTTTTAAAGTGGAATTTCACAGGTTTGAATTAACAATTTTACCTTCTTCCAAGCCAGTTAGTCTTCACCAGTAGTTTGGGAGACTGGGGTTCAATCCCACGTCGAGTCATACCCAAGACACAAAAAATAGTACTTGGTCCCTTCTTGCTTAACACTCAGCATTAAAAGGAAAGGACCAAGGGCAAGTGGAACAATCCAGGGAAAGAAGTAGTGCCCTCCCTGACACGTTGGTGTCCTAGTTATTGAAAAGGGAGCTTTTAGGTCGCTCTCAACTATAGTTGGCCAACTTAGTCCAGTTGGCATACTAAGGTTAAAGAACCTTGTCTACCCAACTATTTACTCCCAGCTGGAAAGAGAGTAGTTGGATGCTTACCTTTCCCAAAGGTATTAACCCAAAGTAAAATGCAAACAGCCTTACCAAGGAATTGAACTCGGGTCACTGTGCCCATTTCCAGTAACAATAACTATTACACTCTGAATGCCTCCTATCATTTAGTCTAGCAGTAAATGAAAAAAAAAAGGTTCAAAATGAAGATGCTTTTTTTCTAAATATATTTCATATAAAATTGAAAAAGTAATCTCAAACATTTTTTAGTTCATTCTATGATGCATCTCTGTAAACTTTCTTTACTTTTCATTTCCCATAACACAAAAACAAAGTTTATAGAACATTTTTTATTTATACCTGTAACTTCAAACTGTGGAATTTTATCAGAGTCAGTGATGTAGAGATTTAAAAAAATAATGGCGATCTATGATAAAACAACCCCAGTTAATGAGTTAAACATTATGTATATCATCATCATCGTGTCGTGCTGCTAGCATGGATTTCCCTCACTATCTCTCACCATTCATATCTTCCATCACTTCTGGCAGGTCTTGTCGACTACATCCTGCATCCGTACAGAGCTTTTGTAGATAAGTTCTAGTCACATCTTCATGCGAGGGGTTCCATAGGAGAATGGTGCTTATGAGTTCCTCGTTACTTCTCTAGCAGTGTCCCGCATGTCTTGTTTGTCTTATTTGGATGATTTTAGAGATGAGAGGCAGGTGGCTGCACAGCTGCAGTTTAGTGGAATGTTGCTTCCAGCATTAGTTCAATATGACTCATAGCATTCTTGTGCAATTGCCATCTAGCTTTTTCTCCATATTGTAGAATCAACATGACCGCTGCTTAGAAAAAAATTGCGTTTAATTTTATCGGGTAAGCCTGACATCCACATGATCAGTAACATATCGATAGCAGTCCATGCCTTTGCAAATCACATATTGATATCATTGCCAGTAGCTGAGGTGCTGTCTCCGAGGTAAGTGTGTGGTCCTATGCTAGTCAAGGAGCCCATTGTGGTGTGACTACTAGTCACAGTACTCGTTGTGGCTGTTGAAGAGAAAAGAGAAAACCTGTTGTTAACAAATAGCAAAAATGATTTTTATTGAAACACGTTTGTGAGACAATAAATAACAAGCAAACGTTTGCTTTCCTGGCAAAAAGAAAAAGAAAGAATATTGAGAGAGGAAGAGTGACGATGAGGTGCAGTTAGAATGACAGTTATGTCTCTAAAGTCTGGGACTTGTTATAAAGTCTGAAAGTTGTTCAGAGTACCTCAGGCCTAGAATGGAAGGGATGCTTCTTAAGGCAGTCTTGAGTTTCTTCTTAGTCCCTTTTCTCTTCTTCTCTGATGATTCGTTTTTACCTTCCTGTTTTTATAGATCAACATCTGAACCAAAAAAGGTCTCTGAGTTAATGTCACGCTTCACCTGGTCAATGGCCAGGATCAAATAGTTCAGTCAGGAAACTGTGGCTACTCATTGATAAGGAGGATGTCTACTGATGAGGTAAAAATGGCACCATTGAAAAATTACCATGACTCTCACTCAAATAATTAAATATATATATTTGAGTGGCGAGAAAGGGTCAGGGATATCCGTGCTACCAGCACGACATGATGATGATAATGATGATATATATATATGAATTGAATTCCAAATTTTCCTTCTAGACCGGTTGCCATACGAAGTCTAAAGAACCTAGTCTGCCCTACTATTTACCCATAGTTGGTGGAAGAATAATTGGATTCATACCTTTCCCAAGGGTATTAGTGCAATGGGAAATGCAAACAGCCTTTTCTGAGATTAGAAATCAGGTCTCTGAACCTATTTTCTTTGACAATAAATGTTTTCCCCTGTGTACCTGTAATCTCTTTCCAATGATTCACAAGTGTCACAGTACCATTTTTTAAAAAATATTTCTGTTTGAAGTTAAAAAAAAAATATCCGGAGTCTAATTTCTAACTATTCATGATTAAGAACTAAGTAAAAGTAAAGTAAAGTTGGCGGGCATAGTTGAGGGCGACCAGAAGACTCCCTTTTCAATAGCTACTACACCGAGGTGTAGGGGAGGGCGCTACTCCTTTCCCTGGATTGCTCCACTTTACACTCGATACATACCTTATATTGCTGAGTTTTAAGCAAGGAAGTATCAAGTACCATTTTTAAAGTCTTTGCTATGACGCAACCTGGGATTGAACCCAGATCTACCGGACCATTGGCGAACACTCTACCCACTAGGCCAATGAGACAATTCAGAACTAATTCATCAATATTTTCTAGAAGTAATCTGAGGCCTTGGAGCTAGACTAAGCAAAGTTTAGTAAATGACAACTTAAATATGGGGGGGGTCCTCGTGGTTTATTGGTTAAAGCAATGGACTGCAGAATCATAGTAAGCGAGTTCGTACTCTAGTCGTGCTATTACGTTCACTTTCGGGGAAATACTCTTGGGAAAGGTATGAAACCCCTTATCCTTCCAGCTATGGGTTAAGTAGTACCACTACTGATCTTCTCGGAGAATGGCTTTGGCATTAAATGACCTACAATGGTTGATATGCCATTAAACAAAGAAACCAAACCAAACCAAACATTAAATAATGGTAAGCCTGGTCAATACTTAGATGGGTCACCTGTTAGGAATGGTGGGTATTGTAAGCAATCCGAGGCCCATGTGCCAGTTTGAGTATATTTTAGTAAAGGAACATTTAAGCAATGATACTATTTACCCAACCCCTCCGCTCGGGCAGGATATGACACGAGGTCAATTTTTAAGTGGAGTTTAACAGGTTTGAATTCAGAGTTTTCCTTCTCCTAGACTAGTTGCCTAACCAAGGCTGAAGAACCTAGTCTGTCCTACTATTTACCCATAGCTGGAGGGAGAATAATTGGATTCATACCTTTCCCAAGGGTATTAGTACTATGTGAAATGCAATCAGTATCGTCCAGGATTTGAACTCGTATCGCCGTGTTCATTTCCTACGGCGATAACGACTACACCACGGGCACTTATTTAAGCAATGATAAGCCTGGTCAACACTTAAATGGGTCACCTGTTAGGAACGGTGGTATCATAAGCAATCAGAGGCCCATGTTCCAGATCAAGTTTTATAAATGAACATTTAAGCAATGATCAGCCTGGCCAGTATTTAGATGGATCACCTGTTAGGAATGGTTGGTATTGTAAGCAATCCGAGGCCCATGTGCCAGTTTGAGTATATTTTAGTAAAGGAACATTTAAGCAATGATAAGTCTAGTCAATACTTAGATGCCAGACCAGTTCTGAACAGTGGGTACAGTAACCCCTTTACGATGATTCCCATTCGTCACAATGCCATCTTTTAAAAAAAATCAGTCAGATTGAAGTAAAAAAAAAACAAATGTAGGGAGACTAATTTCCACTTCTTCATGTGTTTTAAGAATTAGTTCATCAAGTTGTTTCGGTAAACATCGGAAAAAAGTGATAATCAGATTGAAAAGATCTGGAGATTAATGTGGGCATAGAATTTTTTTTTTCTCTCTCAACTTAGATCTTCAATCTTTTCAACTGTGATCTTAAATGTATTAAGCTGTGCATTATTGTGACAATACCACATCTTTCTAACTGATCACACTGAGCCTCTTTCCCTTCAAAACAATGTTTAAAGTATCAAACTGCCAACAATAGATGTCTGCTTTAATTGTAAAGTTGACTCAGTAAGACCTATCATTAAGTCATGACTGAAAACACCTGTTCCAGTCAGATCACTGAAGTTAAACAGCAAAAGAGCCTGTTCAGTTCTAATGTGGGTGACCACTAAATCACAGCAGGAACGGTAAACAACCTACTCAATACTTCAATGAGTAAGCTCTTAGAGAAAGCAGGTACCGTAAATAGCATGTCAGCCAGATTAAGCAAAACTAAGTGAATAACAAGTTAAGCAATGATGAGCCTATTCAGTGCACAGTAGGGTGACCAATAAAGAATCATAGGTTTTGTAAGAAAATTGAAGCCTGGGTGCATGACTAATCAACGCTTCCCAAATAAGTAAATTAGCAGTGTTCCTGTTAAGTATATAGATGCCTGAACCTAAGGGAATAGCAAGTACATTTTGCAATTCGGGGTCTGAGTGCCAAACTACACAAAGATTAATAATTAACAAGTTAAGCAGCAATGACTCCGTTCATTATTTAGATGAGTAACTATTAAGGAACTACAGGTGCTGTAAAAAATCTGAGACCTGGATACCTGGTAAATAATAGGTTAAGCAATGATGAGCCAAGTCAATACTTAATTGGAGAGCTTTTAGGAACAGTAGGTACTATAAGCAGCATGAAACCTGTCAGCCAGACTAAGTAAAGCTTAGTATATAACAGGTTAAGCAACGATGAGCCTGGTCAGTACTTAATTAGGGGAGCACTTCCAAACAGTAGCTACTGTAAGTAACCTGAGATAAATAAATGAATAAATAAATAAATATATATATATATATATATATATAGTAAGTAAGTAAAGTTGGTGACATCAGTCGAGGGTGACTCAAAGGCTCCCTTTTCAATAGCTACTACACCAAGGTGTAAGGGAGGGCGCTACTCCTTTCCCTGGTATATATATATATATATATATATGGATCAATAAAAGAATAAGCAAATAAATAAATAAGTAAAAAATAAATGAATAATTAAAATAAATGAATAAACAAATAATAAAAAAGAATAAGTCAATAAATAAACAAAAAAACAAATGATGAATTTTTAAAAGTAATAAATAAATGAAGAAATAGATAAAAAAAATTAAATAATTAGATAAATAAATAATAAATTTTAAAAAGTAATTAATAAACTGTTATGGTACTTACCTTACAGACTATAATGAACTCTTCCTATTTCTATGAATATCGGGAGAATATTCCTCTTGGTGTTAAGTTAACTCCAGCCTAACACTTTGGCTGTTAAACTGACGTTCAACACTCGTTTACCTATGTCGTATTTATACTTTCATTCAATATACTTGTTTCACGTAATCCCAAATTCGTGTCTTTCTTTCAGATCTTTTACTGGTTTACAACATAAACAAATAGATAAAAAAAATTAAATAATTAGATAAATGAATAAATAATAAATTTCAAAAAGTAATAAATAAATAAATAAATAAATTGATAAAAAAAATTAAATAACTAAATATATAAATAATAAATTTCAAAAAGTAATAAATAGATTAAAAAATTCAAATAAATAGATAAATAAATAAATAAATAAATAATAGATTTTAAAAAGTAATAAATAAATAAACAAATAGATAAAAAAAAATTAAATAATTAGATAAACAAATAAATAATAAATTTTAAAAAGCAATGAATAATTAAAATAAATGGATAATGAATAAAGGAATAAACAAATAATAAAAAAGAAATAAAATAATAAGTGATTAAATAAACAAAAAATAGATAAACAAATAAATAAAAAAATTTAAAAAGTAATAAATAAATTAAAATAAACAAACCAAAACAGAAATTAATTGCCTGATAAGATGATGCCGTCATTACATCTTAAAGTTTAAGTGCTGAAGAGATAGATCAATAATAATAATAATAATAATCAGCCAGAATACTGAGAAGAGTCCTGGAGACTTGAGGAGACTTGCTGTTACTCAAACTTCAGTGAAAGGCCATCAGCTAACATTGTTTTAAAAAAACTCTCAAGGAATAAATAATAATATATGTAATATTGGGTTGTGAAAAAATAGTATAAATACCAACCAGAACCAATAAAAGAAATAAGAACTCTTTGGGACTTTGCTATCCTAAATGATAGAAAACTAAAAAGCAATAGTGACCAGATAAAGTAGTTATGGATTCTTAAAGAAAAACTTGCCTTCTAATTGATATGTCAATGTTAACAGATAATAACATCCCAGTCAAAGAATATAAGTCAATACAAAAACCTGGGAATAGAAATTTTTAAAAAATTGAGGCTCTTTAAAACAAATGTTCCTTGAACACCCCCATAGTAGTTTAGAAGAAGAAAAAAAAAAAAACAGCCTAATTAAAGAAAGTCCCAATGCCACCCCCTCAAAAAAAATGACGAAATAACTATTGTCCCCCTCCCCAAGTAGTAGACCCTCCTAAATTTTATTTAAATTCATTAATGACTAAACGGTAGAGCAGAACGGCAGAAATGAAGATCTAACATACGCCACGAGAAGACTAAAGGGTCCAATACTGGTTAGTTTAATGTCTTTAAGTCCTAATAATTTAAAATGCCGAAAATTTTACAAAATTGTATGCTGTTTTATTCTTTGTAAAATGCCATTTGTACACTGTGTTTTAAATGTAAAGACACTTTTACAGTAAATCCAAATGGAATATATGACTCTGGCCAAAGGTGCTAGCATGCACAGTATATGTTGGAATCTTTTCTGAAAGCTTAGAATGCCCACTGAACACCCCCACATAGTAGTTTAGAAAAGAAGAGAGGAAAAAAAAAAAAAACAGGTCAAGTAAAGGAAGTCCCCAATACCAAAAAAAATGTTAGGGTCAGTATCAGAAGACAGGTGAAAATATACCTAAAAACTCTTAAAAATATACATTAGTCTTGGATTTTAACTAAGTTAAAACTTACGAGAAAAGAGAGCCCTCCCCCTTTTTTTTTTCATACACATGGGAAGCAGCATGATGGACGTAAAGGTATACGAATAAACCCTCTGACGGCCAAACGCAATGCCTAACCTGGTCCTGAACGTATGAGTCTTGCGGTTCAACGCTCAGGATCGTCAGTTCGATCTGGGAACTACTGCTGCTCATCTATAAGAGTGGCTTCTATCGATGAAAATAAAAGCAGCCATCGAAAGATAACCATGTCCCACACTCAAACCACATACATAAACCGTATCGCTCTTCGCGCAGGTAAAAAATGGGGTGCGTTCTGCTGAGGTTGGAGCCCTGGCCTCAGTGTTCGAAAAATCAGCTTGTGGCGAGAGAGGGTCAGGGATATTCGTGCTGGCATCTCGACATGATGATGATGATGATGATGATGAAAACTACCACCATGACAGTAACAGTGGAAGCCAGTGTATGTTTAACAAAAAAACATTAACAAGATACCAGGAAGTTCCAGCCTAAAATTGTACTTTGTAGAACTGCTCATCTCCTTCAGAGAGTATGGTCATTGTGAATTAAATATCTTACCCAAAAGAGGCAGCAAAAGGCATAAATACATAGATTACATATAATTACCACATTTCCTCACTCTAGATTCAGGGTGTTGCAGAAAGAATTTTGTATTTGTGTTTGGTGCGTAAATTAATTTGACCGTTATGGTCATTGCATATTTTCACCCAATGAGGATGACCTATCCTATTCTGCCTGGACCAATTTTCCCCAGGCAACATAAAAATGGTGAAATCCCGTCAAATGTTCTCTTCCTCAGAATCTTTCGAGCAGGACGGACGTACTTTCTGTCCTCTCTCTTCATAGCAGCAGAACCATTACGCCATGAGGAAAGCCATCTAATTTATGGACCCATGAGTCTATCCTCCTTGACCAAAGGTTCCCAGTTGAATATAAATTAGATGTATTAATTCCGCCACTTACAGGAAGACTTTTATGTCACCTCTAACTTTTGCCGTGTCTACAGTGATGCGTAATTCCACTCAGACATTCTGCTCTTTCATCCCGCCTAACTCTATGGGAAATCATCATTCTTCTCTTTCCCACTGCTATAGGACTACGCTTATGGCTGGCTACATCATTCCTGTTCTTATTCAATAACAAAACCTTTGCTATGACTGTCGCAATGCAAATCTCGCACAGACACCTAGCTTCCTTATTCCGTCTCTATTCTGCTTATCTATTTCGAAGACATTTATTCCTCATTCCAAAATCTATGGGACTTAAAACTACTGGCTTAATGCCAAATGCCTGCTCATCACCTTTTAACTGTTTTCTTCCCACAACGACATCATCATCATCATATCGCGCTGGTTGCACGGATATCCCTGACCCTCTCTCAGCACTCCTCCCTATCGTTCATCGCCCTAGGTAGGTCTTCAGGACAGTATCCCGTATCCTCACATAGCTGCAGAATGTATGTTCGTGCTGGTCGTCCTGCTTTTGCACGGCCATGTGTGGGGGTCCATTAGAGTACATCTCTTATGAGTTGGTCCCTGCTTCTCCTGCAGTGTCCTGCATGTCTGGTTCGTCTAACTTGAATAGTTTTCGTGATAAGAGGCAGGTGGCCGTACAGTTGGTGTCTTGTGGGGAGTTGCCGCCAGGACTTGTTTAAGATTGCACGTAGCATTCTTGTGTAATTGCCGTCTAGCTTCTTTTCCAGCCGTCTTGTTAGTGTCCATGTAGTGCACCCATATAGCAGTATTGATGTGACCGCTGCCTGGAAGAAACTGCGTTTCATTTTATCGGTTAGGTCTGATTTCCATATAATCGATAGCCTATTGATAGCTATCCATGCTTTCGTTAACCTGGTTTCAATGTCCTTTTCGGTTGATTCGACGCTGCTTCCTCGGTATGTGAATTTGTCTACTAGTTTAAGAGGGGTTCCTTCTAGAGTGGAGATGTCCCCCGTTTGATTATAGCACATATATTCCGTTTTGTGTGCATTAACATAGAGGCCTATGCTTGTTGCTGCTCGTTCCAAACTATGCAGTAGTGTTTCGGCTTTGTCAGGTGTATTTGCCAGTATCGCTATGTCATCAGCGTAGTCAGCGTCGGTAATTATTGTTGTGGGGTATCTTCTGCTTCTTTTCTTCGTCAGTTCGAAGCCATTCTCTCTGATTTTGTCAATCGATGTTCTAAGTACGTAGTCTAGACAAATGATAAAGAGGTACGGGGCCAGCTTGTCCCCTTGTAGTACTCCTGCTACAATGTCAAAGTATTCTGTGTCGTACTTTTACTTTAGTGTTTCTATAGAGAATCGTTATTGCCGCTACGGTTTCTTTAGGTATGCCGTATGCTCGTAGGATTTGTTCCATCTTTCCTCTGTGAATGGAATCGAAAGCCTTGGTAAAGTTAATAAATATTAATGTCGCTTGTAGGTTTTTTGCCCGTACACCTTCAAGGATTCTACGGATGGTTAATATTTGTGAGGTCGTGGATCTATTTCTTCGGAAGCCATTTTGGTTTTTTCTAAGTATGTTGTCGATTTTGGGTTCTATACGGTTTCGTAGTAGGGGATTGTAGATTTTGGCTGCTATGGATGTAAGTGTTATGCCTCGGTAGTTTTTGGCTAATCCGAGGTCCCCCTTTTTAGGGAAGGGGAGGATGCATCCTTTCATCCATCTATCGGATTTTGATTGTATACTGCGTTGCAGTGTCGGAGCAGTATGTCGTCGAATTGTCTGGTCTTCCATACTTCCGGGGGAATTTCGTCCAGCCCTGCAGCTTTCCTATTTTTAATTTTTCTGAGAACCGAGTCGAGTTCTTGTGTGAACGGTCCTAGTTTAATGTCTAATTGTTTGCTAATTATTCTGGTGATTGGTTCATGTGTTACGACAACCACCTCTCAACTCAAGCCTTTATTAAACTTTTAAATTAAAAACCTTCAGTATCTTCGTTTGATTCACATATTTTTACTTTAAATATAATAGAGAGGGTAAATTAATCACCTTCATCATTATAAGGGTAAAGGATTGTAAGAAGCCAAAAATAAAAGTGAAAATTTAATGATAACAATGGAAAACAACTGTATGAATATTTCAAGCAACAAATTGGCAAAATCTCACATTAGAAGAGCTGGACATAGCTATAAAAGGAAAAACTCAAGAAACTGAATCTTTTTTCATAGTAGCACACAACAACACTATAATAACCACAGAGTGAAAATCAAAGAAAGCAAAAAGGGACAAGTACTTAGACCTTGCCAGAGAACTAAGAAGGCTATGGAACATTCTCAAAAAAAACGATCAAACACTAAATTGCCGAAAGATTTTTCATAGAACCAAACAAATAGGTGCCTCAATACATAAATAGTTTCTACGATTCTCATAGGTTAGATTAGGTCACGAGTTGTGTTTACTCATACGTCCGCACATTTGAACTTTAGGTGACCCGCAATAAAATCTACCTGCGTCAACTTAAAATACACACACACACACATGCCTCTATACATAGCAAAATTTACGAACATTACGACCTGTGTATTTTTGTTATTTGTCCAGATGGGATAAAGTAAAAAAATTGTTTTTTAACATGCTTGTTTTTGTCAATTTTCTTTCGTTTACGTTTGTTTGTACAAATTGTCTTGTATATAGTGGAATTGGCACTCGGAGTTACATCTTAGAGAAATACTCATTCCTCCACAAACTACAGATAACCTTGATTCAAGCTTCTTGAATACATAAATAAATAAAAACAATAAAAATAATTTAAAAAAAACAAATAATCAAAATGAAACAGAAATAAAAACTAAACTTTTGATTGCATGATAGCGGCTAAGGGGATAACGAACAGGCAAATATTCATCATTTTTCGAATGATTAAGTCTTAGGAAACAGCCTACCCGTGAAAACTTTGATGCATGAAATCCCGTCAGTAAATATGATATTTGATGTCATTAGCATTTGCAGAAACCAAGTATAATTTATACTTCAAATCACAGTAGCCAATCATTAGTTTAAACAGGGGAGAGAACCTCAGTAATTATTTGGAAATATCTGATAACCTCTTGTACCATATCTCAGGAAAAGAAGATCTTGAAAAAACATTATCTCGTTGGAAGATACTTGGATTTGCTAGATATTGTGGTGAATCAAAAATATTTTTTCCCTTTAAGATCGACTTAGAATTCCTAGATTAATCGAAAAGCTTGATTGATTGATTTAAACAGTATGTCAACCCGTCACAGGTTATTTTGTGCCAAGAAGCAAGAGAATCATGTTCATTGTACATTTATATTTCCTATTTTTTGATGTAGATGTTTAAGATGTTTTTTTTTTGGGTTTTTTTTTTTTGGCACATGATCATATTGAATACGAATATTTTTCAAACGGGTCTATTTAGCCCAATAATAGAATCCAAACAGCTACTAGATCTGGTTAGAATGGACCTGTAATGTCATACACAAGACATCCATTTTGGAGGGCACTTATCCCTCAGCAGGGGATACAGTCAGTATATTCTAAACCCAACAAAATAGGACAATCAAGGGCTCACGTATGTTTTCTAAAACTTATGTAATGCTATAAAAATGGTGTATTTTTTTTTTTAATTAAAAATTTTTAGTGTGTTTTTAAGAAACTTATACAATTCTCAGCAAATGGTAGTTTTTTTTTTTATTTTACAAAGATTCAAGAACTTTCAGATGTTATTTAAAGCTTCTGTAATGCTTTACAAATGGTACTTTTAAGAATCTTTTTAAAGTTTCAAGAGCTTTTATGGTTTTTTAAAGGTGATTGTAATGCCCTACAAAATTTTATTTCGATTTTTCAAAGATTCAATAGTTTTCATGTTTTTTAAAACTTATGTAATGTTCTACAAATGGAATTTTAGAATTTTTAAAAAGTTCTAAGAGCATTATTGTGTATTTTAAAGCTTACGTAAGGCTTTATATTGGGTATTTAAATCTTTTTAAAGTTTCAAGAGCTTTCATATGCTATTGTAAAGCTCTAAGGGTTTCAGTATTTTTTTTAAAAAAAGCTTATGTAAATCTCTATAAATTGTATATTTTGAATTTTTAAAAATATTTTCATGACTGTATTCAGGATTCCTTCATTTGTCAGAACAAGTTAGCAGTACAAAATATAGTTTGTTGCTAAACTAGGCTTTGAAAATGACTAATGTACACCAAATTGAATCAAAAAAGAGCTCAAATGTTGACCAGCTGAGTTGAATAAAACCAAACTTTACTGGTCTGCATTGGAGGACTTTTTGATTAACAAAAAACGTTTTTGAATAATTTGTTCCCCTGTTCAAAAAAGTTCTAAATAAGAATTACTTATTTATTTGAACACTTTTTTTATGTTAAATCTAACATTAATCGCATAAAGATGAAGAAGATTATTAAAAAACAAAAAGCTATATATATATATATATATATATATACACACACACACACACACACACATGAATTAACCAACCCCAACCAACGGGTAGGACACAAGGTCCTTTTTTTAAGCGGAGTTCAATAGGCTTGAATTCAGAGTTTTCCTTCTCCTAAACTAGTTGCCTAACCAAGGCTAAAGGACTTAATCTGTCCTACTATTTAGCCACAGCTGGAGGGAGAATAGTTGGATTCATATGTTTTACAAGAGTATTTGTGCTATGTGAAATGCAATCAACCTCATCCAGGATTTGAACTCATGTCGTCTGGTCTATTTCCTTCAATGTTAACAATTACACCAGAGATACTGATACATTTGGCTTTGTATAAGTGAGTAAGCATTCTTCTTTAAATATGGTAGTCTGAAACAGATTTCTCAACTACGAAAAAAAAAAATGGAATCACTTTGCGCTACCTTTCATAAAAAATGTCTACAAGGAGAGACACCATGTCTAGATTTTCCTGGCTATATTTACAACAAGTTAATATTCTGGCAGAAGAAAAAAAGGAAAGAAAAAGATTCTTGGGGGACAAGATAGATATAACTTCACCAGAATTGCAAGTCGGTTACTTAACTATATTTTTTTGCTTCAAATACTGATATTTTGGGAATGTAATCTCCTTGTAATAAAAAAAAATATGGCTAAATTCTGGGCAAGTGTTTTTCTGTGATACTTGATTTGATTTTTTTTTAAATAGTGAACCATATCAAACTGTGCCTTACATTTTGAAAATCATGTGGATTACACTTATATAAATCGATTGATCTGAACACACCGACATAGATGGATATTAAAAATTAAAAAAAAACACTAAGTGACAGAGTATGCTTGAGAAAGAGAGAAAGAATAACAGATATAGACTGACTGGAGTTGATATTTCTACAAAGATTGAGTGAGGTCTGAGCAGCTTCAGACAGATAAATCTCATCAGACAGAGAAATTTAAACAGCTTAAGATTGATATACAAGGTTATTCAAAAAAAAGTATACAACTGTTTTTCTGACAACTTGTGCTAAGACTGTTTTAAATCTAAAACTATCTATGTACACAATCTGCAACAGTTTTCTAAGAGATTTTCTAGATGAGTAAGTTAACACTTTCACAGCTGCATATTTCAACAGTCAATATCTCGCAATGGTATATTTACCAGGAAACTAGAGTCGTGGGAATCCCTGTGTTGTAGTGACTAACTACTTGTCTGCAGCTTTGTAGCAAGTGAGTTCAAACTCCAGTTGTACTATTGTGTTCACTTCTGGGCTAATACTTTTAGAAAATATGTGAACCCTTAATCTCTCACCGATGGATTAAATAATAACATTACTGTTCTACAAGATTGCTTTGGCATTAAATAACCCATGAAGTTTGATATGCCATTAAAGAAAGTAAACAAGAAAATAATGTTACTTTCAATCAATCAAATGACCATATTCTTCAAGTCCTTGATTGCTACTCAGTTGGTAAGACTTCAGTTCTGGACCTTTGTCAATGAAGAGTCACCCATTTGTTGTAATTATTCCAAGGTCCACTTTAACTCTGAGTGATTTTACCTGTTATGGTCACTATCGAATTTGGGAAGTTGTCCAGATCAGCACTCAGTTGTTGAGCCAGCTGAGTTGTGATTAGAAACTGAATCTCAGAAGAAAGAGAGCTATTTATGGAGCACTGGAGTGTCTCATAGTGCATATGTGGGTGGGTCCATTTAATGGGCTGTGATTGGCTGCTGGTCTGTGAGTGGAGGTATTTCTGTATATATATATACCAGCTGCAATTTAGCATTGTTGCAGGGACTGTATTGCTTTTTTTTACAGTCTGAGTCTGACCACTTTTTGAGAGTGCACAGGATGCCTTATTTTTTCTTTGTTTTGTGATTCAGTATTAAGTTAATACCACATTTTTTTTGTCTGGCAACTGGACGTTGGTTGCTCCGCACTTCCCACACACTAGGTCCAGTTGTTAGATTTTATCATCCAACAGTTGGCTGCGAATGTTTATTTATTTCTTAAAAAGAAAGAAATAACTTCGCGGCTTTCATCTGTCCATTTTTTATCAGTTTTTTTTTCCTTCAGCTAGAGTTAGCTATTTTTTCCTTTTTTTATTTAGATAGGTTCTTTTTTGCTCATAGCAAAATATGCTCCCTCCGGGTTGCTTCCCACAACCATGGAGGATTCTCTAGAGGGATCCCCAAAGGGTTCACTGGACCTATTTTAGGCTTCCCCAAAACCCAAGCCATTAGCAACCTCGACCGAACCCGGAACATCAACCAAACCAATCTCCATGGCCACTGCAGAAGCCTTCTCTGCCAAGCCGGAAGAACGAGGTGGACCGAGGTCCCGATCTGCTAATTATAAAAGCAAAAGTGCCTCTTCAGGCAGCACTATCGGGACTAATTGGCCATCTCTCCTGCTCCCTTCAATGCAAAAGTCAAATGAAGCGTCGTATACCTCCAGAACAAAAGCCTAAAGAAAACAGCCCAAATCCTTCAGCAATGCCAGCCTCCAGGAAAATCCAGCAAAAGGGTCCGGAGGATTATGAGAGAGATAAGGTGGGCAAGTATGCCCAATACTTTCAGCGCAATGTCATCTTGCCCATCCCCGAAGTCTCTAAGGCCCAAGAACCCCGGATCCTGTCTCTGGTCATCACCGACCTGAAAACCAGGAGGCTAACTGGGCTGAAAAAGGACACATTTGAAGAAGTCTTCCTTCCAGCTGGCATTCTATGCCAATATTTCTGCAGACGCAGTTTTACAACATGGGATGTCTTCCTGCTAACAGAGAAGCAGGTTGCCAAAATACAGGGGAGTAACATAATGACAAAATTCTTCCGGCTGTAAGTAGAATACATGGGCACCAGAAGAGTCTCCATTACAGTTTGTTATGTCCCGGCATTCCTTACAGGCGAAATCTTCCTCAGCGCCTATAACCGCTTTGAGGATGTGTCACAACTGTGGTCTGCTGCCGGGACAGCTCATGGTAACTATGTATTCTGGACTTGTCTGAATAGGGAAGCCTTCCAAGCCATCTCAGATACCATACTCAGCCGAGAAAGACAAATGATGATGGTGGTGGTAGAAGGCAGGCGGGTGTACTGCTAGAACTGTAAGCAGATCGGCTACCTAGCGAAAGCCTGCCCCCCAAAACACATCCAAATCACTGACACACAAAAAAAAAGCAGTGAAAGAAGCAGTGATCGAGGTGTCAAACCCAGCCCCGAAACCTGAAGACCCTCTGAGTTCCGAAAATGGATGGACACAAGTCACTCGAAAAAAGAAAAAAGGGAAAAAACCCAAAAACCAATGGAGCTACCCAAAGCCCTGCCTCCCAAAACATCGAGCAAATCAGCACCACCAGCCCCCAAAGACACTGCACACACCAGGAAAGTCAACAGACTAAAGATCCCAACAAAGGACCCCTCTATCGAAACACCTGTGGAAACATCCCACAAGTTGAAAAGAAGAAGAGAGAGTGGAGAAGGACACGCTAAAAGAACCCTGCCCAAACACATCTCCTCAACACGACCCCCGAAAGAAAAAAATGCTTTCAACCTCCAGCCCCAACAAGATCAACTCCAATAACAACCCCATCAATAACAATCACAACACCCCCATCAAGGACAACTCCAACAACTCGCCCACCAAGAAACCAATCCACAACAAACCCATTAAATCAGCCCTCCCCACACTCCACGTACGCCTTCCCCCTTCTCCCTCTCCCCTCTTTCTCTTCACTAGAACTTTTCCCTCACTCACAGTCCGAAGTTCGTTTATTCTGAAACTCTTCATCATCAAAGAACTCTGAAAGCCGGCACAGAACCAAATCGGTCTCACCGGCTGAAAACAAAGAACTTTTACAAATGGCAGTGGCTCTATGTTCTGCGGAGTTGGAGTCCATTTCGGATTTCCAGCACCGAAAGAAACTGAAGCCACTGCTAGACCTAGAAAAAGTTTTAAAAAAGGTTTCTAATCCTTTTAATTTTAGGGGTACCCCATGGATGTTGGAGGGCGTGTTTCCGCGATCGTTTTGCCTGCTTGCCTGCTTGCCTGATCTCCCAATACAAGAGTTTCACAACTATTTAGCTGACTTCCCCAAGCTTCAGGAGGCAGAAGCGGCTGCTTGTGAGCGGTTGATTACAAAGTGCGAAGTCCTGATGCGTTGAAGCAGGTCGTCCTCAACAAGTCGCCAAGACTGGGTGGTTTGCTCTACAAAGTGTACTTGAGGATGTTGCTCATGTTTATCCTTAATCTGGCGGATATGTTTAACCATTGGTTTGCCTAGGGAGCCATTCCTGATAGCATTACCAAGGGCATGATCATATTACTGAAGAAAGGTGGCAAGCATGTTTGAGAGGACTTAGATGATTACAGGCCCATTACTCTGCTAAACACAGAGTTAAAGATTTTGGCCCAGGTCTTAGCAAACCGTTTGCAGCTTGCCATTTGCGATCTGATCGGACCTGAGCAGAACTATGCAGTGAAGGGAAAATCGATCCAGGACAACTTGCACTTGGTTCGCGAGGTCCTAGAGGGGATAGAAATCGACACTGAAGCCGCACTGATCAGTTTAGATCAGTCCAAGGCCTTTGATAGGGTAGACCACCGGTTTTTGTTGACGGTTTTGGAGACCGCTGGATTCCAACGGGGGTCCCGCAGATGGATTAGCATTCTGTATTGCAGCTCCCAGGCAGTGGTGCAGGTGAACAGGAAGAGCTCTGAGCCCTTTGTGATTGAGCGGTTGATCCGGCAGAGTCACCCCTTGTCCCCTCTTCTCTACGTCCTTGTCTTGGAGTCCCTGCTCCGTAGGCTTAGAGATGAGGGGGCAAACCCCGCCCTGTTCGAAATCCCTTTTGCCAGTCGGTGTAATGCAAGAGTCTCTCCGTTTGCTGATGATATCACAGTGTTTGTCTCGCGCCATTCCGACATAGAGGCTGTAAAGAAAGCGGTTAAGAGGTACGAACGGGTGGCAGGAGCCAAGGGCTGTGGTTGGGTGCTTGGAGTGGTGGCGTCCCCCCTGCCGGGAGCCTTCCTCTGGAGTGACAGACCCGTCCGCATCCTTAGGGAGTGGTTTGGGCCGCACCTCCAACAGGAGCGAAATTGGTCGGAAGTACAGTAAAAGGTAGAAGTGCAGGTGGCTACCTGACTTCAAATGTGTTTGTCCTTAAATAGCAAGACTCAGGCGTGCGCCTTGTACGTCTTTCCCCTAATCCTTTACCGACTGGCTATACTCCCTATGCCTAAGGGTCCTCGGGTGGCACTGCAATGATCCCTCTCCAAATTGCTGTGGAGAAGTCGAAAGCTGATGGTCTGTCATCAACGTCCCCGTAATGGGGGCCTGAAATGCCTGATCTGTAGAGCATTGGCTTGCATGACGACAATGGTATGGGTCGTTTGGAACCCTACCTCTGGTAAGAAGGAAATTCTTGTTGCCCTCCCTTGTTCTCTAGTTAGCTGTATGCGGTGTGTCATTGGCCCCGCCATCTAGTCGTTAGTCTCCAAGATCTTCCCAGTCCCCCATTCTTTTGTCTCCTTGCCCTTCCTCCAGTCCCATCCTTCTGAGGATCTTGGACCCACATTACTGTAATCCATACTACCCATTCTTCGCCACGCCCTTTCCCACGCTTTTTATCCCATTACTTTAGACCCACTCCCCACGTAGAGATAGTCCGGCTTGTTTTTGGTCCCCATAGATAACGGAAAACAGTTGGCTCTTCACATCATTGACGGGGGGACGGGAAGGTAACCAAACGTTTTTTCGTTTTTTTAATTTATTTTTTTGGGGGTCTCACCTCCCCATCATTGCAAATTTTTGTAGATATGCTCTCATTGTAAATAAACCATTCATTTCATCTGGGTTTTAAGTAGATTCTCATAGAGTTAATGTGGCATTTTGGTGGTTGTTGCGCGCTTGTCGATGTATGGCTGTCTTTTATCGTATTGTGCGCCTGCATCGGCGAATGTGGCTAGCTAGGGTTCATTAGAAAACACAGTCAAGTACCCTTCCCCACTAAATACATTTGGGGCTTCATGCTCCCCTGATTTTGTATAAATGTTTTTCTTTTGTCAAATTGAGGAAATAAACTTTATTGGGTTACTTTATTTTTGTCTGCCAGCTGGACACTAGCAGGGGCCTTTATGGCGGTAAGCATTATTATTATTCTACAGTCCCAGTGAAATAAAAAAAAACGTTAAAAGGGTTTTAGATACATCATTATCATCATCAAGGGATGCTGACAGCAAGGAATCCCTTGACTTTCTCTTACCATCCATCCCAATCGGTCATCACACTTGGCAAGTCTTCTTGGTGGTATCCAGTGTCAGCTTGAACAAGTTAATGATTCTCATAGCAAGGGTTTTCTGCTATCATCTTAAGAGGAGGAAAAAATCCTTGCCAAATATTACCACCTATCGTTTCCTCTCTTCCTTGATGTGGCTTAGGTTCATATTCCCTTTTTGGGAGCGATCAGTCTGACTGACCAATCTCTTCAGCTGTGGTGGCTGAACTGAACAAAAATGGAATCACCCTGTCAGTCTTTTCTCTGTTCTTCCTGTCACGTGACACCTTTCCTTTCAGTTCCATTCTCACATTTCGGAATCACCTTATGACCCGGCCACCTAATCACTTCCTCTTAGTCCACTTAACTTAAGCTGCTTCATAACTGATGATACTCGAAACTTTCAAAAATGTGGAGCAAAAGCAGCTGAATTTGTTGTCAAAATAATCAGAAACTTCTATATAAAATGACCTAATCAATGAAAATGTGGACCAGCAAAAAAAACTTTGCTAAGTTGTTCATGATATGAGGTTAAATGTCATTTAAAGGACTGAGGGAGATGACAGTCATTATCTCAACAATCAATACACATGTCTACATTAAGATCCTGGATAATTTTCTCATTTCCCCGATAGAAAATTGATTTGGTGATGGTAAAGTCTTTTTTCAGGATGATAATACGTCATGTCATTGATCAAAGAGAATTAAATCTTTTCTTCAGGAAAAGCAAATAAAATAAATGACAATGTGGAATCTAAATCCAATTGAAAATTTATGTTAGAAATCTTTAAAAAAAGGTCCCCAAGAAGGCTTCATTAACCAAAAAAGATCTAATACCAACCATTCAGAAAAGGTGTAATTACTTTGATAAAAAATATTGCTTTTAATTAGGGAAATTCATGCCAGAAAGGATTAAGTCTGTCATAAAATCTTGAATAGAGGCAAAGTGTTAATTCTAAAATTTTGTTAATAAATCCAATAAAGAAAAAAATGTTTCCCGTCTCATTTGTTATTCGTTTACTTACTGCTAAATAAAAATAAATGCTGAGGTGAGAATACTTTGATTGTCTTACTTCCATGAACGTTTTCCTAAATATTGGGCTTTTCATATTTTCCTCAGAATGGCTGGGAAATAATGAAATAAAGTTGGCGACCGTAGTTAAAGGCTCCCTTTTCCATTGCTACTACATTGAGCTGTAGAATATGGAGTACCCATTTATTGCCATCACTCCCTGGTTCACTCAGGAAACTCCAGGACTGGAACCTCACTATTACATGCAGTTGAGTTTGGTTTGGTTTTATGCCATATCAACCATTGTTGGTTATTAATGGCAAATCCATTTTTGTACATACAAACAGTTCTACTGCAAACAGTTCAGTTTAGCATAAGTCATCATCATCATCATGTCGCGCCGTCTGCGCGGATATCCCTGACCGTCTCTCGCCATTTCTCCCTATCACTCATCGCCTCCGGCAGGTCTTCAGGATTACAACCCGTGTCCTCACATAGCTGCTGTATGTAAGTTCGTGCTGGTCGTCCCACACTTGCACATCCATGAGTGGGGGTCCACAGGAGTACATCGCTTATGAGCTCGTCCTTGCTTCTCCAGCAGTGTCCCGCGTGTCTGGTTCGTCGAACTTGTATAGTTTTTGTGATGGGGGGCAAGTGTCCGTATAGTTGGAGTCTCGTGGGGTGTTGTCGCCAGGACTTGTTTAATACTGCTCTCAACATTCTTGTGTAATTTCCGTCCAGCCTCCTCTCCAGCCGCTTCGTAAGCGTCCATGTGGTGCATCCATATAGCAGTATCGACACAACCGCTGCCTGGAAGAAACTGCGTTTCATTTTATCTGTTAGGTCCGACTTCCATATGATCGAGAGCCTATCGATAGTTGTCCATGCCTTCGTCAGTCGTGTGTCGATGTCCTTCTCGGTTGATGAGACGCTGCTTCCTAGGTAGGTGAATTTGTCGACTAGTTTCAGAGAGGCTCCGTCTAGTGTGGCAATGTTGCCTGTTTGGTTGTAACACATATATTCGGTTTTGTTTGCATTGACATGTAGGCCAATGCCAGCTGCAGCTCGTTCCAGACTATGTAGTAGTGTCTCTGCTTGATTAGGCGTATTCGCTAGTAACGCCAAGTCATCAGCGTAGTCGGCGTCCGTGATTGTTTTTGCGGGGTACCTTTTGCTTCTTCTCTTAGTCAGCTCAAAGCCATTTTCTCTGATTTTGTCGATCGAGGTCCTAAGCACATAGTCTAGACAGATGATAAAGAGGTACGGGGCTAGTGTGTCTCCTTGTAGTACTCCTGCAACAATGTCGAAGTATTCCGTGTCTCCATCTGGTGAACGTACTTTTACTTTGGTGTTTCTGTAGAGAATCATTATCGCTGCTACGGTTTCTTTTGGTAGGCCGTAAGCTAGTAGGATTTGCTCCATCTTCCCTCTGTGTATGGAATCGAAGGCCTTGGTAAAGTCGACAAATAGTAATGTCGCCTGTAAGTTTTTAGCCCGAACGCCTTCCAGGATTCTACGGATGGTCAAAAACAGTTCTATTTCACACAATTCAGTTTAGCACAAAAATCAATTCTATTTCACACAATTCAGTTTAGCACAAAAAGCAATTCTATTTCAAACAATTCAGTTTAGCATAAGTACACAGTTTTGTTCTTTTTGATCCATAGATAGGATCCTGTCAGGTGATAGCACTCCAGCCCAGAATAAAGAGATACTTTGCATTCCACAAAGCTCCAGCATTACAGGAACCTCACTATCAGGTTTTCCAGTGTCATATTCAGGACACTCGTGCAGGTCTTAACTCTCTGCAGAGAAGCAATTGGTGTATTCTACAGTCCTAGCCGATGGGCAAAACAGTTCATGAAAATATCCAGGACACTCATGGGGGAGGGAATTTTACCCCTCTGCAGAAATGCAATCGTTATATTCTACAATCCAGGCCAATAAGCCTTGTGTGACGCGAAAGGTTTACTTTTATTCCAGAACGGGGTTTTATTTCGCACGTGTGAAGACGGGGCAGGTTGGCACTTGATCCCCTATAGAATAAGTCCTCGTTCAGAGTTTTTCTCTCAGGCATATAAGACCTGGCATATTACGTGAGGGATTAATTTAGGGCCTGGCTGACCGCCGCTGGCAAGGGGTTCCAAATTTCACACTATCCACACACCCACCAGGTCGCTAAACTTCCTCCCCTAGACGACAGAAGATATGGACCTATAGGTTTTAGTCGTAATAATATTATATTGTAGTAGTCGGCAACTCCGGTTTCCCGTGTGATATTTTTAAGGAATTAAAAGGACATCTCAAAGCAAGATAACATAAGGCGAATAGAAGCTGAAAAGGAAGCATGAAGTAACAAATTCGTAGAAGATACGGCAAAGAACAACTTCGACCACGTGGTAACATTAAAAATACAGGAATCCTTTACTATACAAAGAGATACACTTTCAAAGTGTCAAATACATAATAAATGGACAGTCCACGAATATAAATGTCTTTTCTTGACTTTTGTTTTTCTTCAAATTGAGAGAGAGAGAGAGAGAGAGAGAGAGAGAGGTATATAAAATTTGGATATATAGGAGGAATAGCCCCAAAGTTACTTATCTTATTTTTCGACGGGGTTCCACTGGAGAATCTTTCTTCTTTCACGGGCTAATAGACTTTAAGCTATTTTTAACACTGGCTTGAAGAACTTGGGTCCCTCGTGTCTCGGATATTCTTTTGTCTTCTACCCGGAGTAGATGGCTATGGGTCTGTCTGCCACGAGCCCTTTCAAACAACTAGCATTTCTTCTCGTTTTTTTTCGCCGACGGGGAGAAGGGTGCCACTTCCGTTTTAGGGCCTCATCCAATCAATGGCTTCTATCTTCCTTCCCCCACTAGTCAGGCGATTTTGTTAGGGCTACTAGATGTCACCCAAATCAGGTTACTGTTAATTCAAACAGCAGTCATCCCACTTCCATCGTCTCAGTGGGATATAACGTGACACTTGTGTCTCATGGTTCAACACAAAAGAATGTACGATTGAATATGTCAAGCCTCTGATGATTATTTCAACTGTTTCTGATTTCGTTAGGTTTGATTTCATGGCATATCAACCATAGTTGGTTATTTAATGCCAAACTCTGTTTTTACATATATATTAAATATATGATTTTTAAACACATATTGTACATAAACACAGATGATCAAACAGTTCTATTTCTAAAAATTCAATTCTGCATAAGTCAACAAAGTTAAATGGTTCCAAGAACTGCAATATATCATTAACAATTCGATTGAACATCAGTCATTTGTTTACACACAATTAAATTATCAAACAGCTCTATTTCAAACAATTCAATTTAGCATGTCATTTGTTTGTACTCAGTTTAAATGTCAAACAGTTCTATGTGACCCATAGATAGGACCTCATTAGGTGCTACCACTCCGGGCCAGAGTGGACCTAGGGGTGTTGGTAATGAAGGGGTACTCTGTATTCCCCAAAGATTCTCCATCAGATTGGTTATTGTCATATTCAGGACACTTGTTATTGTTGGTGGTGGAGGGTCTCACCCCTCCACCACCAACAATAACTTCGGTCCGGAGCGTGGCTCTGGAAAAGGAACAATGGCATAAAATGTAGTCTGAATTTACATGCACATAAATTCTGCTTATCTTTGGGCATTGCTGCTTATATGTAACAATGTGCATACATTTTATGCAAACTGTGATAAATGTAAATAGATCTGAGCAGATTGTGATGATTTATTAACCAGATCGAACTTAATAGACAGAAATAGACTTTGGTAAATTGCAACGTATAAAGCGAGAGTAGGGTAAGTAGTTTGGGGCAAAATGAGGTGCAGGGAGATTAGTTGATTTAGTAAAGTCAAGATGTGTAAATAAAGAGAGATGAGTAGATTTGGGTAATTGGAATGAATAGAGAGAGAGAAGTAGATCTAGGTAAAGAGAGAGGTAGAGAGGTAGTTAGATCCCAGCAAATTAGAACAGATAAAGAAAGAGAGAGAGTGGTGAGTGTAAATGGTTTGGGGCAAACTGAGATGCAGAGGGAGAGTGGTAGATTTAGTAAAGTCAAGATCTGGAAATAAAGAGAGGAGGTCAGGTTAAATTGGAATGGATAAAGAGAGAGAGAGAGAGAGAGAGAGAGAGAGAGAGAAAAGTAGATCTAAGCAAAGAGAGATGGAGAGAGAAAGAGAGTTAGCTAGATCCCAACTAATTAGCATGGAGAACGAGAGAAAGATAGGTAGATTCTGAAAAATTAGAATGGATTGAGAGATAGGTTAGATTAGTTTGTTTAAAGGTTATATAAACCTTCATGGGTTATTTAATGCCAAAACCATCTTTGGAGAAGGACAGTATTGGTGCTATTCAACCTTTAGTTGGGGGAATAAGGGACCCATACCTTTCCCAATGGCATTAGTCCAAAAGAGAATGTCCCAATATAGCATGTTATTCATTATGCCACAGGAACTCCTCCTTGGAAAGAGTGAGAGAGATCTGGACAAAGTGGAATGGAGAGAGACAGACTGAGAGATCTAGATAAATTGAAATGGGGGAAAGAAGGGTGTAGATCTAGGCAAATAGAGATGAAGAGAAAAAGAGAGAGAGAGAGATGTGGGTACAAAAGGGAATTATCTCCCTTGTTCCTGATTGTATAATGCAGAACCAGCTGCATTTTCGTGGAAATACATTAAACTGACATATATCACTTGGATTTTACCCACATATTTCAACTAATAATATTCTACATGGTGTTGCAGACAGGATTCTACATTCTACAATATTCTATAAGAGAGAGATCTGGGTAAATTGGAAAAGAGAG
>OY757936.1:60063036-60133036 GCA_963585895.1 Sepioteuthis lessoniana
AACAGAGTGAAAGAGAGAGAGAGAGATCCAGACACATTGGAATGAAGAGAAAAATAGAGATATCAGGGAGAAGAGAGAGAGAGAGGTAGATCCGGATAAATAGAGAAAGAGAGAGAGAGAGAGAAAGAGAGATCCAGGCAAATTGGAATGTAGAGAAAAATAGAGAGAACAGGGTAGAGAGAGAGAGAGAGAGAGAGAGAGAGAGAGAGAGAGATCTGGGCAAATAGAGAAAAAGAGATAGATCTATGCAAATTGTAAAGGAGAGAGAGAGAGAGAGTTTGGAAGATTTTGATAAATGCAGATACTGAGAGACAAAGAGGTTAAAAAACGAAATAGAAAGAAAGATAGATATAAGACAAATGAGAACAGAGTGAAAGAGAGAGAGATCCAGACACATTGGAATGAAGAGAAAAATAGAGATATCTGGGAGAAGAGAGAGAGAGGTAGATCCGGGTAAATAGAGAGAGAGAGAGAGAGAGAGAGAGAGAGATATATCTAAACAAACTGGAATGGAGAGAGAGACAGAGATTTTGATAAATACTGATGCAGAGAGACAGGGTAAAAAAACGAAATAGAGAGAAAGATAGATATAAGACAAATTAGAAGAGAGAGAGAAAGAGAGATCCAGCAAATTTGAATGGAGAGAAAAATAGGGAGATCTGGTTGAAGAGAGAGAGAAAGAGAGATCCAGCAAATTTGAATGGAGAGAAAAATAGGGAGATCTGGTTGAAGAGAGAGAGAAAGAGAGATCCAGCAAATTTGAATGGAGAGAAAAATAGGGAGATCTGGTTGAAGAGAGAGAGAAAGAAGTAGGTCAGGGAAAATAGAGATGAAGTACTTTGGTTTGGTTTCCTTGTTTAGTGGCATATCAACTTGAGTGGATTATTTAATGCCAGACCCATCTTTGTAGAAGAACAGTAGTGATACTATTTAAGGGGTTCATATCTTTCTCAAAAGTGTTTGTCTGATAGTGAATGTAATAATGCAACTGGAGTTTGAACTTGCTTGCTATGATGTTGCCGCTCAGGATGCAAGCCACTATGCTACAGAGACTTCCCTGGAATGAAGAGGGAGAGAGATCTGAATAAAGTGGAATGGAAGGAGACATAGGTTATGGAAAAATTAGAATGAAGTGAGAGAGAGAGAGAGAGAGAGAGAGAGAGAGATGAGTAAATTGGAATGGAGAGAGAGATGCAAATCTGGGTAAGGGAGATGGCGATAAAGATAGTCTGGCAAAATGGAATGGAGAGAAAGAAAAGATAGGTGGATCTTGGCAAATTAATAGGTGGAAAGATATTGGTCGATCTTGGCAAATAAAGATGAAGGGAAAGAGAGAGAGAGAGATCTGGGTAAATTGGAATAGGAATAGCTTTATTAATAAAGATGAAGGGAGAGAGAGAGAGAGAGAGAGATTTAGGCAAATAGAAAGAAAGCAATAGAAAGTAAATTGGGATGGAGAAAGAGATATAAATCTGGGCATGGGAGATGTGGAGAAAGATATATTCTATCAAATGTTATGGTTTTATGGCATATCAACCATTGTAGGTTATTTATTGCCAAATCCTCTTAATACATGTATATTAAATATATATGATTTGGTTTGGTTAGGTTTTATGGCATATCAACCATTGTAGGTTATTTAATGCCAAATCCTCTTAATACATATATATTACATATATATGATTTGGTTTGGTTAGGTTTTATGGCATATCAACCATTGCAGGTTATTTAATGCCAAATCCTCTTAATACATGTATATTAAATATATATGATTTGGTTTGGTTAGGTTTTATGGCATATCAACCATTGTAGGTTATTTAATGCCAAATCCTCTTAATACATATATATTAAATATATATGATTTGGTTTGGTTAGGTTTTATGGCATATCAACCATTGTAGGTTATTTAATGCCAAATCCTCTTAATACATATATATTAAATATATATGATTTGGTTTGGTTAGGTTTTATGGCATATCAACCATTGTAGGTTATTTAATGCCAAATCCTCTTCATACATATATATTAAATATATATGATTTGGTTTGGTTAGGTTTTATGGCATATCAACCATTGTAGGTTATTTAATGCCAAATCCTCTTAATACATATATATTAAATAAATATGATTTGGTTTGGTTAGGTTTTATGGCATATCAACCATTGTAGATTATTTAATGCCAAATCCTCTTAATACATATATATTAAATATATATGATTTGGTTTGGTTAGGTTTTATGGCGCATATCAACCATTGTAGGTTATTGCCAAATCCTCTTCATACATATATATTAAATATATATGATTTGGTTAGTTCTTATGGCATATCAACCATTGTAGGTTATTTAACGCCAAATCCTCTTTATATATATATATATATATATATATATAATACATGATTTGTAAACACATTTTAGTGATAACATTTTAGAATGTTCCCAAGCTCATTTTTTGCACACAATTAATGGTTTCAAGTATTTCTATCTAAAATGATTAATTCAATTAACCATTAATTATTTGTTTGCACAAAGTTAAATGATTTCAAGTATTACAATGTTACAGTAATGATTTAACTTCCATCATTTGAGCACATGTTTAAATGGATATACATATACATAAATGGAAATACAAATGCATAACCATTCCTCTGACGATTTATCACCCAATACTTCACCTGTCGTGGTAAAAAACGAAATGGATATTATCAACACCAATGTTAAATATAAAGAATTGAGACTACAACAATCAGCATACGTAGTGACGCCTTTTTAACCCCTCGTTCTTATCACACACTACCCTAAACAAGTATGGCCGTCTGTTTACTTCTGGTCCTAGAAAAACACATTATTTTCTGGGGAATATCAGAAGAGATAACTTGCATGACTTAACCACAAATATTCATTTGTAAATGAATATTTTGTAAGAAACTTCATTTTAAAATGAATTATGACTAATTTGTTTACACACTAGCATTGTAATTGTTTATACACAGTTAAATGGTTTCAATTATTGCTATCTAACACTAATAATTCAATTCAAAATTAATCATTTGTTTGCCGACAGTGAAGTGATTATGTATATTACTATTAAAAACTTATGCTATTGAACATAGTTAAATGGTTCCAAGTATTGCTATGTATCACTAACAATTCAATTAGACATCGGTCATTTGTTTACACACAGTTTAAATGTGAAATAGTTCTTTTTGACCTATAGATAGGACCCTATCAGTGGCTACCACTTAGGTTCAGAGTGGACCTGAGAGTAATGGTAATGAAGGAGTACTCCATAGTCACCAAATCTCTAAGGCTGATGCTTCACCCTCATATTGTTTGATATTATTTCCAGGACGTGTGTTGGGTGGGTGGGGGTTATCTTACTCCCCTGAAGTGATGCAGTCAGTGGGCTGGACAAGATGTTGTAAAGACCTGAAACCCCCTATAAACTAAAGACATGTTCCTTGTATTAATAGCCAATGTTTCTTCCAATATTTTTAATCCATAAATAATAAACCAGAATCTGAGACAAAAACTATTTTATTCAATAACCAAACTTTCTGGCTTTATAGAAGGTAAAGTAAAAGTAAAATCGGCGACTGTAGTTGAGGGTAACCCGAAGGCTCCCTTTTAGATAGCTACTACACCAAGCAGTAGGAGAAGGTGCTCCTCCTTTCCCAGGATTGACCTACTTTACCCTTGATCCATACCTTATAATGCTGAGTGTTAAGCAAGGAGGCATCAAGTACCATTTTTTGAGTTTTTGGTATGACTTGACCTAGGATTGAACCCAGGTCTCCTGGGCCATTGGTGAACATTCTAACCATTAAGCCAATGTCAGGTTACATACCTCAAATTAATCAGAATTTTTATTGATTTCCTCAAGAAGAGATCACTCTGAGCAACTACTATGACAGGTTTCCCACTGCTGCCATATAGATTCCCTTGACAGAGAATTGTTCTTGTCGGTAATTCCGCATTTTTTTTATTTACGAGTATGATTTAGTGATTCCAAAATTATTGTAATACAATCAGAATCAATATAATACTATTAATAAACACTTTAGTCCATACAATGTTTATTTGAATATTCTAAACATACAACAACCCTACCCCTGATGCATTATAGCAATGATGATATAATAGATCTACATTTTCCTTTTTAAGTAAAAGAATTATATTGTGAATTGAATTACCTTGACCAAAAAAATCCGGTAGACATTTACACTCGACATACGGAAACACTGGACAGCTGTTTCGACCTTATTAGGTCTCATCAGCAGTGTATAGTTTGATCTGGTCATAGTAATTCAATTCACAATATAATTCCTCTACTTAAAAAGGAAAATGTAGGTCATAATAATTATACAGATGTGTATTTCTAAATCTTTTGGGGAGACGTGGCCCTGGAGGTGACCATGTCCTCTGTAAAGAGTACGGATGTAACTTGCAAGACATATTCAGGTCAATTGGCCGCACAATTACCATTAGTTGGTTTGGCATCACTTGTGTGCAATATGAACAGGTGGCTCAGTTGTAGAGTTTTGGCACTGCAATCTGTGGTCGCTGTTTCGATCTCCTCTGGTGGAGATCACTGTATACACAGCTGATGAGACCTAATAAGATCAAAACAGCAGTCCAGTGTTTCTGTATGTCGTGCGTAAGTGTTCGCCGGATTTTCTGGTCATGGTAATTCAATTCACAAGATGATATAATAATCATGTATGTAATTTATTAAGTATGCTTAAGAGACATTATTTACTTTTTAAAATTATTTTAGAGGCATTTTAAATTGAAGTTACAGCAAGATTAGGCCAACAAAAAAGGTAAAATTCGATGTTTCAAAAATATTTTGAGTAACAAACAACTCTTTGTTTTTTTAAGTGAAAATTTAGTCTTAAAAATTTGTTCTCTACTCACCTATATACAGTTGGTATAAATTTTTCTCCTTTTTCTTTGTTTGGACTCTGCTTGTTTTTCTAACCTTAATTTGGTCATACACACTTGCTCCATTATATTAAGATAGCAGATATTACAGGATCTACTTAATACATCATTGATAAAATTGCCTTTAAATTTTCCATGGATCATATAAGAAATTAAGTCTGTTTTTTTTTAACTCATCCATAAATTATTTTTTGTTGTTAGTCAGGTTTTCTCTACTTTTAGGCAAAGCTAATTAACAATGAATGTCAAATGGAAAATAGACTTATCTTTTAAACATGTTATTTGTCTTAAATGGTTTTCAGTGCCTTTTATATATATATATATATATATATATATATATATATATATATATATAAGATGCCCATGGTGTAATGGTTGTTGCTGGAAATGGACACAGTGACCGAAGTTCAGTTCCGGGATGAAGCTGTTTATATTTAACATAATGCTAATAACCTTGGGAAAGGTATGAATCCAACTTTTCTCTGTCCTGCTATGGGTAAAAAGTAGGGCAGACTGAGCTCTTTAACCTATAACTAGTCTAACAGAAGGAAAACTGTGATTCAAATCTGTTAAACTCTGCTTAAAAAATTGACCTTATAACACACCTTGCTCATGTGGAGGGGTTGGTCAATATATATATATATATATATATATATATATATGTGTATATATACACACACTGGTGACAATGTCCCACATAGCACCAAGCGGTTAGAGTGTTCGCCAATGGCCCGGGAGACCTGGGTTCAATCCCAGGTCGAGTCATACCAAAGACTTTAAAAATGGAACTTGATACCACCTTGCTTAACACTCAGCATTATAAGGTACGGTTCAAGGGTAAAGTGGAGCAATCCTGGGAATGGAGTAGCGCCCTCCCCTACACCTTAGTGTAGTAGCTATCGAAAAGGGAGCCTTCGGGTCACCCTCGACTATGGTCGCTAACTTTACTTACTTATTGGTAAATTAATGCCAAAATTAGATTAATTTGTAAATGTTTGATGACAGTCATAACTTTTTATCTTTTCAAAGTTACATTGCAATCATTTTTATATAGCACTATATATTGTCATGAGAGAAGAAACTTACCTCCAGGGTCAAAGCACATAAGACTGCCTTGCTTGTAAAGCAGTAAAAAATATGTTCACTTCTGGAGGCAGAAGGTATAGTGTGCCGATCTCGTCTCTCACGAGAAGAAATCTACCTTGCATGTAAATTTCCATATGCTGGAACTTGCATAAAAGAGCATGCCAGCAGCAGGAGCGTTGTTGTTGTTCTTTGCGGACTGCTTTTTTGACTGACTGACAGAACGAACGAGTTGACCAGAGATATTCTGAGGAAGGGCTGCTAGTCACGTGTGTTGTTATTTTTAGTCAACTGAGGCTACCCAATTGTCTAAGGACTGAACTACCGCTTTTGCTCAGACTAGTTCTACAACATATATATATATATATATATATATATATATATATATATATATAAAGAGAGAGAGAGAGATTATTTGTGCATATAACTATTTATAAATAGCTATGTGTCTATGTAGAACTGCATGTATATGCAAAATGTCAATGTATTATTAGGATATGATTAGGATAGATAAATAAATGATTTGTCCATAGCTTTTTATGTACAAATGGAAAAATACCCGTAAAACGTCAGTCTATGATGGTTGTTAGATAGATTTTGGATATTTGTCTTGCTTTGTTTGAATATCTGAAAAAACAAGAGTTAAAAAAAAAAAAGTATTTAATCTTTTCCAAAAATCATAGCGGGGCAAAAAATAACTTTAAACGTTCAATGAATGTGTTTCAGAAACATATAAACATATGCGTCTTTTCATTTTACATACATATATATATATATATATATAATGCAAAGAAAACTCAACGGATAGTTAGCGCGCCATTATAGATTTATTTTCACGAGTCGTATGTCTCACCTATTCAGATGGCGTACAAATTTTACGGAGAAATTAACTAATGTTGTTTTATATATATATAAGAAATAAACAAGTGAATTAGATAAAAGAATATCCTAATAGATCTATAGCTGTATGGGAGTTATATATATATATATATATATATATATATATATCCTGATAGATCTTTATACTAATAGCATTACATTGAACACTCCTGGAGAATCATAAAAATTCTCATACAGTCTATATGAATGATTCCATAGTCTCTGAACACTAATTGGATATATATATATATATATATGTACATATATATATATATATATATATTTAAAGGTTTTAAAATAAATGTTTCTGTTTTATGTTCGATGTTTTTTATTCAAACCTTGAACCTCATTAAGAAATCTATATTATAATGATCCTGAGTTTGTACCTACATGAATGGGTAAAATTCAACCCATAATATTAATGGTATGATGGTTGGTTGGTTGGTTCCTATTATGGCATATCAGTGTTTGTTGGGTTATATATATATATATATATATATATATATATATATACAGTGGAACCTCGATTGTCGAACAGAATTCTTGCCCAAATTGTTTGACTACCGATTTGTTCAAAAACTGAAACAATGCTGCTCAGGTAGACTCGGCCAGCCGTTTGGCCTTGTTCAGTTTACATTGGCCTCCTGTTCGCCCATGTTTGGCTTGTCTCGGCAATCATTTTCGCACGTTACATTTTCATCGGCACGACTTGTGCGTTTAACTCTGAACATTTGTTCAATCACTGAGGCATTTTTTACTCAATTTTTTTTTTTTTTGTTCAAACGCTGAATTGTTTGGCATGAGAGTCATTCGAATACCAAGATTCTGTACTTGAGGTTAGTATTGTGTTTATCAACGTATATCCTTCTTAATTTAGGGAAGTACAACTTTCTTTAATAACCTTACGTAAGGATACTGTAAATATATATATTAAATTAAATTCAAAATTTGAAATTAGAATTTTTCATTTCAAATTTTATTTTTGTGCCTATTAATTCAGTTACCCTTCCATTTAAATTAGTATTAAATCTGGAGTTTCAAGTTGAAATATATTTAGATTTTAAAAAATAAAAAACATTTTAAAAAAAGATAATTTACTATAATTCCAACCGGCAATAAAAAAAACCCCAGAAGTGGGCTAAATGAGGAGAAAACTCTTCACCTCTCTTCTACCCCCTCCCGCCCTTCTTTCCTGTGTCTATTTTGAATTATTTTACCCATTAGATCTGAAGAAGTGAGGTTATTTTTGGTGTTTTTGATTTATATCAAAACCCATCACAGGATGGAAATATATTTATAATCCTAATGTGACCGGTTTTTGTTTTTTCTTAAAGAAATATATATATATATACATATATATATATATATATTACTGGACAAGATATAATTTAGTGCCTGGGATATCTAACCATTTTAGGTCAATTTTGGTTGGCAATTCTAAATTTCCCATCTGATCCGATTACTAAGATATGATGACATAACCCTGTTTTACTGGTTGGTCTCAAAGATTGATATTGACAATTATTGATAAATAATTGACTTTTTGGTAATAAAAATGCTCTCATACATTATGATAAAAACTAGAGCTGCTAGAAAGAAATGAAGGTTATTTTCTTTTTCAAAGATTGAATAAACCTTGAACAAGATCTGAAATCTAAGGAACCAAAATAAAATTTTTAATTTTTTATCAGTGTAATTAACATTTGTAAAAAAAAGAATGTGAGGCTTATTTCTTTTTTGAAGGAGTATCTTTTGTTTTTTGTTTGGTTTAGTTTTATAGCATATCAACCATTGTCGGTTATTTAATGTCAAATCCTCTTTATAAATATATATTAATATTTATAATTTGTAAATATATTTTATATATAGCATATTTCAACGAGCCAAAGTTCATCCTTTTGCAGACAGTTAAATGGTTTCCAGTACTGCTATGTATCACTAACAATCCAATTAAACATCAGTTATTTGTTTACACACATTCAAATGATCAAACAGTTCTATTTCTAACAATTCAATTTAGCATAAGTCATTTGTTTGCATACAGTTTAAATCTCAAACAGTTCTATTTGACCCATAGATAGGACCCTATCAGGTGCTTCCACTCCAGGTCAGAGTGGACCTGGAAGCGACAGGGGTATTTCGCATTTTCCAAATCTCCAGCATTACCAAAGTCTCACCATCAGATTGTTTAATACCATATCCAGGACATTCATTGCGGAGTGGGGTCTTACCCCTCTGCAGAGATAGTTGGTGTATTCTACAACTCGGCTGATAATATCAAGTATTCCAATCAAATACAAATAATTTGCCAACAGTTAAATGGTTTCCAGTACTGCTATGTATCACTAACAATCCAATAAAACATTAGTCATTTGTTTAAACGCAGTTAAATGATCAAACAGTTCTATTTAGTATAAATTATTTGTTTTCACGCAGCTGAGATGTGAAACAGTTCTATTTGATCTATAGAGAGGATCCTATCAGGTACTACCACTCCGGGCCAGAGAGAACCTGGGAGTAATAACAATGAAGGGGTACTCTGCATTCCCCAAAACCCCAGCATTACTGGAGCTTTGTCATTAGATTGCTTAGTATCATATCCAGGACACTCATAGGCGGGAGGCTTTTACTTCTGCAGAGATGCAATTGGTGTATTTTACAGGCACAGCAAAGATTTATTTGAGGCTGCTGAAAAAATAAGCAAAAATGAAACGCTTCAGAATTTTGCTACTCCTCACTTGTTAATAGTAAGATGGAGGAATGAATTGAATGAAGTTTCATTATTTATTTACTTGTGGAAAATAGCATTCTTCGGAATATCTTGATTCTTCATTCTGCTTTTAATATTGATGTCTGTCTAATAGGTACAGGTAGGGAATTCTGGGAACATTTATGTATCTGCTTTCAAATAACCTGGGAATGAGAAAAGGTGAGGCAGTTCACTTCCTTTACGTAAGAATTTATTGATTTATAGGTTATCATAATAAATAAACAATAGTTTCATTTGGTCATGAAAAACCATTTCTTATAGAAAGCGTTCTATATATTTCATTCACACTCAACTTTTGAAGAAGAATCATATCAATTTGAAATAAATTCTGATTGGATCATGAAAGAAGAATAAATGAATAAAAAATTTGCAAAAGGTAAAAAATATGAAGTCCAAGTGATACGAATTTTTTTCAGATCTCCAGGACTTTTCTAAGTATTCAACCCAATATCAGCAATGTGGTGTCTTGATAGTCTCAATTCATCTTGTGATCTCCAAATCCCTCAAGGAACTGTTCCAAAGATGCCGACAACAAAAAGTATCATCGTCACCTTTGTTTCACAGCTTTTTTCAGTTCTCTAACAAGATCCAGGTATTTGTCAATCTTTTCATTTTCTTTTATTTTCACTTAATGGTATGCTGGAACGACAAAATCCTCTTGCTGAAAACTTTTCTTCTTGCTAATTAACACTGGTCTTCTGAATGAGATTAAGCAATCTGTTTGTATATGTAGCAGAAGGAATTTTCGTATTTTTGTTTGGCATGTAATTTAATTCGACGCATAATTTCCCCCAATCGGGATGACTTATCCTATTCAACCCGGAGCATCTTTCCGGGCAGCACTAACTGGGGAAAAACCGTCAAACACCCTCTTTGGCAGAACAACTTCATTCTGTGCAGTCATCTCACTGGTTGCTCTTCAATAGCAGCAGCAGCAGCATGGACACAATGAGGGAAGCTATCTAATTTATTGGTCCCTTGCGTCTATTTCTCTTAGACCAAGGGTTCCCAGTTGAATATGGATTAGATACATTCAATACACCACACACAGGAACAACTTTACATCACCCCAAAATTGGCTATGTCGACTGCGAAGTCTAATTCCGCTCCAACACCTAGTTACTACTTCACCTCTGGGCAACATTTTCTGGAAAATTGCACGCTTCTCCGCGAATAACCAGAACCACAAAATCACGGTGACTCCAACGTCTATTTCCTCAAACAGCAAACACGACTTTTGCTAAATCATGGCGAACATATCTTTCTCTCATGTCCAACAACACGCGCTGCTTTCTCAACTCTCTCATAACTCCATTTTCGTCTCTTTACTTCTTTCCTTTCCCACGAGGCTTGCAGCACAAACGCAAACTCTTTATTCCATGCTGCCATTAAAAACTATCATAAAAACATTTCGACTTCGTACTTCTCTCTCTTCTATATGCCTAACAACACTTAGCGAGGATATAAACACGCGCAAAAATACATTTCTTTGCCCAGTAATAACAACAAACATTTACACTCACTAAATATACCAGAAATACCAGATGATTTTATTGGTCTCGTTTTCTTGTTCAGATTCTGGTTTGTGCATATAACATTTGTAAACATAGCCTTTTACACAATTTCCAATGGATCCCCTTTCCT
The DNA here is from genome assembly GCA_963585895.1 of Sepioteuthis lessoniana. Classification (NCBI taxonomy): domain Eukaryota; kingdom Metazoa; phylum Mollusca; class Cephalopoda; order Myopsida; family Loliginidae; genus Sepioteuthis; species Sepioteuthis lessoniana. The sequence continues at coordinate 60,074,355 of OY757936.1, forward strand.
ACCCAGTTGTGTCTTTTGTACTAGTTTACTGAATACACTGATAGCATCTCTGCTGAGGGTAAGTGTCCTGGATATGATTCTAATCAATCTGATAGTGAGGCTCTAGACATGGAGCTTTGGAGAAGATGGGTACCCCTTCATTGCCACTGTTCTCAGGTCCACCCTGACCTGGAGTGGCAGCATCTAATAGGGTCTTATCTATTGGTCAAATAAAACTGTTTGACATCTAAACTGCATGAAAACAAATGACTTATGCTAAACTGAATTGTTTGAAATAGAACTGTTTGATCATTTAATTGTGTGTAAACAATTGACTGATGTTTAATTGAATTGTTAGTGATACATAGCTATACTTGAAATCATTTTACTGTGATCAAAGAAATGAAAATAGTCAATAGAATTATTCATATTAAATAGCAATAACTGAAACCATTTAACTGTACAAAAAAAAATGAGTTCAGGTTTGTTCAAAAATGTTATCAACAAAATGTGTTTACAAATTATATACGTTTGTTTTTTTAAAATTCCTTCCTTCTCCCCGTTGTTTTTTTTGGGGGGGGCTTCTTCTTTTTCCTTTATGTTAAACAGAGTTTCTTTTTGTTTTTAGTTTGTTTGTTTGTTTTTTGCATTGTTTTTTGTTTGCGATGGTAAAAGAAAGAATGAGGATTGGCATTCATAATCGATCCATCTTCATCTCTCGTCAGAGTAAGGGTTTTTTTTTTGGTGGTGGTGGTAGTTGTGGAGGAGAGTTATATGTGTATACACTGACCCACACACGCACATTTTGTCTCTAGACTATTATATATATATATATATATATAAAAGAAGAGGGTGAGTATAGTATGCCTCATCAGTAACAGAAAGAAAAGAGTCTCTCGTAACTGAAAACGTGGAATCAATTTCAAGTGCTGTTGCTGTGTCGTCGTCGTCTTCTTCTTAATAGACGGTGGACAGCCGAATTTCTACGCTGAAAACGACAGTTCTCATAGCTTCTTCCTATGAATTCCTTTTTGCCTGCAACAATCTTCTTTAGCAGTCCTACACCCAAGCACGTCTCTTGTCGGGCGTCACCAAGACTCAAAACACTCCTCTCTCTGCCCCCCGGGTCAATCGCACAATGTGGTAATTTACATGCGCGTCAGCGTATAGATAGTTCTGACGTCAAACACGATTCACGATCGTGAGGGTGTGAGTTCGATCTCCCCAATCGTCGTTTCTCTCCCCCTGATCTCATTTTACACGCCAGGCATATTCGTGTACTCTTTGAGCGGCCGCGTGCGTGATTTCTCTCTCTACAATATATATATTAGTTTTTATATATATTTAATAACCTGGATGCTTATCTGTGACCAATGGCTTATATGCCATAAAACCCAAACACTAAGTTTACTGTATTTGCTTATTATGTGATTTACTGTTTCCACTCGGTCATTGCATAACCTACACTAACTATTCTATTGCTTATTGTTAAGTTTTGCCCTATGGTCCGGGAGACCGGGGTTCAATCCCAGGTCGAATCATACCAAAGACTCAAAAAACGGTACTTGATGCCGCCTTGCTTAGCACTCAGCACTATAAGGTGAGGATCAAAGGTAAAGTGGAGCAATCCTGGGAATGGAATAGCGCCCTCCCCTACACCTCCGTGTTGTAGCTATTGGAAAGTGAGCCTTCGGGTCACCCTCGATTAAGGTCGCCAAGGATTTTTTGGTGCTGCTATTAATAGAGATTCAGTTTCTTTCTTTTGGTTTCTCCTTCTTGACTATGTCCAGATTATCGCAGGAGAAATCTACTTTGTCATTTGAAGTATTTATACGTGTTTATAAGTATTTTTCTTCCCATTTTTGTTGTCTAGATTTTTTGTTTGTTTCCCAATTTGTTCTTAATTCGATTAATATTGCTGTTAATGGCAGCTGTAATCAGTCTTTCTTTGCTCTTTTTTTTTGTATATTCTTTGAGCCTTTCAATTATTGCATCTGCCAAATCATCAATTCTGTTGAGTCCCATTTCTCCTTCTTTTCTTGACACATAGAGTCTGTCTATGTCATCTCTTGGGTGTAAGCCCTTGTGCAGCATTGTCCTTTAGTCTATTAGTCTGAGTTCCTCCCTCACCCACTTTAAGAAGAGTTCAAAGTATCTTACAAGGGAGGGGTTGCCAAAGTGCTCATTCCTTTGATGAGATTTCAGCTGCAGAATTTGATTTTGTGAAATTTTCTTCTTCTTTTGAGCTACACATTTCTTATTTTTTCTTTCATTTCTGTTTTTGTTTTTTTCAATGATATCCACTTCCAATATTCCTCCAAATATTCTGATGCTTTCCATATTTTATTCCTTCAATCAAATCACTTTTTCTTCTTTTCATTATCAATATGGCATCTTTTTCAATGCCAAATTGTATTTTCATATCCTGGTTTTACGTATTTTTATAGTTTTATAAGGGTTTCTAATTCTTTTTTTATTTTTGGCAAATATCTTGATATCATCCATATACATGAGGGTTTTTTTTTTCTTGAGACTTAATGAGTTTCTAGCTTCCCGTGCATTTCTTAAGTATATTATTAAGTGCCATCATTGCTATAATCAATGGCAGTGGCGAGTGTGAGTCTTCTAGAATGATGCCTCTTTGAATTTTAACTTCTGCTAGGATCTGTCCACCTGCTGTTAATTCCACTTAGCAGTTTTTTTTTATTATTTCTCTGATAAAGTTTGACATTGTTGGATATTTTCAACATCTTCAGACATTCTTTTATCTGATTTTCCAGGACCATATTATAGGTCTTTTTATAATCTATTCATGTCATGGCTATATTTTACTGTCTTATTTTTACCTCCCTGACGATGTGCTAATCTATATAAAGTAGGTCATCTGTCCCTCTTGTTCCTTTGCCGCATCCTTTCTGTTCGTCTCAAAATAGTCCACAGCATTCTAGTCAGTGGTTTATTTCTTGTCTTAGATGTGCGGTTGGGATTTTCAACATCATAGATAAACATGACTATAGTTGATGGGGATAGTTCCTTTTTAGGAGTAATTCTCGATAGGGTAGTTTTTCTTTTGTCATCCACCCAGATAAGATGGCTTCTTCTAAGTATTTACTCAGTTGCTGAGGTAATCTGTTATGGATTGATGTGATTTTTTTAAAACCAGAATCTATGTATGCCATCATGGCCTGATGTTTTCTAATTTACTTTTTTTTTTTTTGAGTGTTACTCTGAGTGACTCTAGTTGTATGTCAGCTTTCAAGCCTTCTCCAATTGCTGGCAATTCTTTTTTCCTGTTATTTATCCTTTTAGCATTTCTGCTATGTTCTTTCTGTTCCCGTATCTTGCTCAAAAAATATTTTGTTTCCTTGGCATCTATTCAGTTCTCGATCTGGATGATATGGATCCACATGATCGCTAACAAAAATAGTGTCTTCACTTAGTCACGTTCTCCACCAACAAGAATAATGTCTTCACTCGGTAGACCTTTACTAACCCTAACCCTAACCTTTACCTTTCTCTCGCAAGTAATGTTTTCATACTTGGCCCATACATTCACTTCAAAAAATTTACACACACCACTTTAACAAATTCTCCTCACCTGAGACCATGTTTTATTTTACAGTGAGGTGTTAGGGTGGCATTATTTTTGTTTCCTTTCTCTTTAGCGTACTGTAAAGAAGAGGAAAATCTCGTATTTTGGTTTGGCGCTCAATTTATTTCAACACTTAATTTCACCCAATCAGGATGACTTATCCTATTCAGCCCGGACCTTCATTTCCGGCTAGCAAAACGGGTGAGCGGCCAAACCCAGTCTCTTTGGCTTGAGACGGCGACCAGAACAGACGTGTCTATGGTCGTCCCTGCTTAGCGATGCTTTTTAACATAGCAACACCAGCAGCAACATGGACGCTCAACGAGGGAACCATCTAATTTATGGATTTCGTACAAGGAATCCCGGTTGAATATGAATTGGATGCATTCAGCATGCCTTCCACAGGCACCACTTCATGTCACCCCAAAAATTGGCCATGTTATAGGATACACATTTCTTCTAGTCTTAAAATAAGCAATAAAAACATATATAAGAACATTCTAGAAATTTAGGATCAAACCCGCATTAGCATTTAAATTACATTTTTATATTTTTCAACCAATCAGCTAAAAACATGGAATAGAACATTCTCGAAAATTAGGATCGGAAGTGAACTAACAGAAAATATTTAGGCTCGAAAATAAAATAGTAAAATACAAATCTGATTGGTCAATAAATGTCTACGCGCCAAGACTTTAGGACGATTCTTTGATCCACCTGTAGGATATAAATAACACAGAGTTAGGGAGCCAGACACACAAGACACAAGCTTACACACAAACGAAGACACTGACGAACACAAGCCACAAAGCCAGTAGCCGATACTATGTCCAACCAATTCCTTTCCTTCCTCAACTAAAGTTCATGACCTCTTTTCAAATGGCCGAGAATGACATTCAAAAGAAAAACCCGACAAACTTTCTTTCATCAACGCGACACGCTGTCGCCACAATCATAAAACCCGCTATAAACTTAATGTAAGTAAGAACGACTTATTTACGGACTTCGTTAACATGACCATACACACATCTTTAAACAAATTTATTTTCTTCTTGTCAAACTTTATTTTCCAAAAGGTCATTTACACATCATATATTTTGTTTGTTTTCATATTCTGTTATATGCATATTAAATTGTTTGCTGTTTAATGTTCGTTGTGTTCTATTCCATTTCTTTCATGCGATTGTAAAGTTTTGTGTTGTATTTGTGGTGGGAATAATTTAGAGAGCAATCTACTGAAATATCCAAATTACATACTCCCCCCACAATGTCGATCCGAGCGTAACTCCGCTCTCGACACACAAGTTCCCTTTTCACCTCCGGTCCACATTAATGGAGACAACGCAGACTCTCCCCCAAAAATACCAGATACAAAACTACACGGTGACTCTAAACACAATCCCTCACACGTCCTGCAACACACGCTGCCATCTCAACATCTCGCTACGCCATTTCGTCTCCAACACTAACAAGCCTAAACTCCACGAGTCTTGCAGCACCAAAAGCAAACCATATTCCATGCTGCAAATAAAAACTTACTTTGTTGTGTGTTAAAGAAAAGTTTCGTAATTCATTTGTGTTGCCTAAAAAATATAGTGTTAGAGAAATTAACAATTCCTCGAAACGCTATAGTACCATTCATTTTGCACACCAGGCATAAATTTGCTTGCTTTGTCATACAGAGTAAGTTATCTTCTCTTCTACAGCATTCAATTCATTTGTCTTTGTTTTCTCCGCTAACTTGCTGTAATTTTCTTTTGTTATTTTGAATGGTCCTGTTCCGATTGTAATGCTCGATCTTTTGAGTTTCCCTTCTTTTGCAAATAGTTTTCAGTTAATTTCTCTCATTTGTGTTGTCAGCGATTGTATTTTTCGGTTTTTCTATTCCATTGTGCATTTTTTTTTTTTTTTTACACTTTAGTTTGTGCTCATAGTTTTTTTATTTGTTCTTCTTGCCTTATTTTTCATCTAGCTTTTTTGTTTCTGTTTGCGTTTTTCATAATCTAGTTTTGCTCTAACATAGATTAACTCATTCAGTTCGGTCATGTTGTCCATTGAAATGTTTTTCATTCATTTACAAGGTGCATACGATTAGTTTCTAGACATTTTTCGTATGGGCACTTTTATTGATAGTACACACATGAAACTCTAGTCCTCTTCGAACTAATCTCCTCCGGCTGCAATGCATTTGTTCTACCGTTCCAACAACTTCTGGAAGGCCCCATGGAAGTCCTATTGTGTGAGCATGTCAATGACCTTCATCACAGCCTCTTTCATATCCTAATTTGTCTCATAACGACAGCCTGTGAGCTTAGGGAATAACCAAAAGTCACAGGAAGCAAGGTCTGGACTACAGGGAGGCTGAGGAAATGTCTTGATGCCCATCTTGATCAAATAGTCTGTGACAAGGATGGAGTTGTAGACTGGTGCATTGTCCTCGTGGAAATGCCACTGACCCGATTTGAAGAGTGCTGGCCTTTTCCGGCGGAATCTCTTCCTGAACTCTCTTAAAACCTCAACATAGTAACCCTAACCCTTTGGCCAATCAACTCTGGTGTATTGACTTCCTTACTCCTCCCACACCTCTCATCATTCCTCACGGACTCCGTGCCGTCCTTGAATCTCTTATGCCACTCATAAACTCACGCTCGATTCATGCTAGATGCTCGAAAAGCAGTCTGAAGCATTCCATACGTTTCTGTGGCATCATTTTTTCCAAGTGTAAAACAGAATTTTATTGCATATTGGTCTTCTAAAGTGTACTCACGTCCAGATTGCATTTTTGAAATTCACCAGCTGTGACAATGAGGCTTTAGTAGGGTGTATTCAAATTGCTGCTGTAGCTGTTCATTTGAACCTGAAACCATAACAATTGGTCAGTCATCTCATTCTATGTATCGCAATAACATAGTGAATTTTCAAGAGTCTACGACAATTTTAAATGCCCATACGAAAAAAGTCTGGAAACATATCGTATGTACCTCGTATCTTTTTGGTTTCTCCCGAGACGTTTTTTCTAGTCTTGATTCCTTCGGGATAGTAATGTTCCCTTCTTTTTGGTCAGGATTTATTTTGATCAATTTCATATTGTCTCTTTCATTTTGTGTTAAGATTGATGCTCGGTTCCATAGTATTTTGGTCTTCAGTTTGTTTAAAGGATTTTTCTCGGGCATATTCTTCATGACTTACCTGTCCACGGATTTCTCGTATCTCATGCTCAGAAAATCTGCCTTTCTTTAAAATCACTCTCACTTGGTTAGCAAGTCTTTGACTTATTTGAATTAAACTTGGATTATACCAAAAGTTAGCTCGGTTTTTTCCTATACCCCCTTTGTGTAGGATTTGCTTTTAAAATGCTAATGGATTACATTTTTGATGTCTTTGCAAGTTCATTATTTTTTTCTGCATTTCTCAAGTTCATTTTGTTTTTGTGAACCTGAAATTAAAACAGCCAACATTCACAATACGATGACTAGTCCCTCATGTCAGCTTTTAAGGGAATACCTGCCAATAATAGCACTAAAATCAGTTATCTGAGTCCCACATTTTAATTCTTATTTGGCTAATAATAATAATAATTATCATTATTATTATTATTATTATTATCATCATTATTATCAAATTATTCCTTGCAAATTTTTCACACCATTATTTGCTGATGGTCTTTCACAGAAGTTTCAATGACAGTAAGTCTCCTCAGGTCTTCAGGACTTTTCTGAGTACTCTTGCTGTGGTCTAGATGATCTTGATTTTTAATTCCTCCAGTCTTTTTTCCAGTGTCAGTTTCTCTCTTGAGGATTCCTTTTCTTAGCCATGTTCAGGTTTTCTCAAGTGTGGTCTCACAAATTTGTCAGTTGATGTATCAAAAACAGTTGATTTTCTTCCGTTTTTGTTTTCTAGATTTTGTGTTTTGCTGTTGGTCCTAAGACTGAAATTGCTGTAACCTCTGTTAGTCTTTCTTATCTCTTCTTCGCGCATTCCTCAAGTTCTTGCATTGATATGTCTATGATCAGGCAATTCCGTTACCCTCTTTGTGTAGGATTGTTTTTAAAATGTCATTCAATAACATTTTTGATGTCTTCTCTAGTTCATACTTTTTTCAGGCATTTCTCAAAATCAAATCCTCAATGTTGACAAGTCGTCTTCCTCTTTCTTTTCTTGGCACATATTATTATCATTATAATCATCATCATCATTTGCAATCCAGGGGCTGTAGAATACAATGACTGCATCTCTGCAGAGGAGTAAGACCCCACCTCGCAATGCGTGTCCAAGAGATAACTCTAAACAATCTGGTGATAAGGCACCAGTAATGCTGGAGCTTTGGAGAATCCGGAGTATCTCTTTATTGCCATTGTTGCCTGGTCCACTCTGACCCGGAGTGATAGCACTTGATGGGGTCCTATCTATGGGTCAAATAGAACTGTTTGACTGTGTGCAAACAAATGACGGAGATGTCCTCGTGGTGTAATGGTTAAAGCAATAGACTGCAGAATCTGAGTAGGTGAATTCGTACTCCAGTCGCGCTATTACGTTCACTTTTGGGCAAATACCCTTGGGAAAGGTATGAACCCCCTTACCCTCCCAGCTAAGGGTTAAATAGTACCACTACTGTTCTTCTAGGAGAATGGCTTTGGCCTTAAATAACCTACAAAGTTTGATATGCCATTAAACAAAGAAACCAAACCAAACAAATGACTGATGTTAAATTGTTAGAACTAGAATTGTTTGATCATTTAACTGTGTATAAACAAATGACTGTTTAATTGAATTGTTAGTGATATATAACAATACGTGGAACCATTCAACAGTGTGCAAATGAATTAATAGTATTGATTAGAATAATTAGTGTTAAATAGCAATACTTGTAATCACTTCTCTGTGTGTAAACAAAATACAGATGTTACATTGTTACTGTTACATAGCAATACTTAAAAACCATTGAACTGTGTGCGAACAAAGGATTAATACTAGATAGAAATATTCATGTTAGATAGAAATACCTGAAACCATTTAACTGAATTCAAAAGGATCATCACAGGCTCGTTTAAAAATGTATCTACAAAATGAGTTTACAAGTCATATATATATATAAATATATAGTTTGTTTGGGTCTTAAAGCATATCAAACATTGCAGGTTATTTAATGGTAAATCCTGTTTATACACACACACACACACACACACACACACACACACACACACACACACCTATATATATATATATATATATATAACATTTTTAGATAACGTTCTTAAACGATCCTGATATCTTTTTTGCACACAGTTTAATGGTTTCAAGTATTGCTAAAAAGCAATGACAATATAACGTCAGTCATTTGTTTGCACACAGTTTATTCTATTTGACCCATAGATAGGACCCTATCAGGTGCTACCACTCTGGGTCAGAGTAGACCTGGGAGCAATGGCAATGATGAAAGTGTATTCCACATCCCCCTAGTCTTCAAGGCTGGAGCTTTGTCATCAGATTGTTTAATGTCATATGAAGGACACTCAATGGGGGAGTCCTACTTCTCTGCAGAGATGCAGTCAGTGTATTCTACAGCCCCAGCTGACTGCCCTATATATACATATATACATATAAACAGGATTTGGCATTAAATAACCAACAATGGTGGATATGCCATAAAACCCAATCAAACCAAACTATTTTTTTTGATGAGCTGGTGTTACTAAGTATAGAGATGAAAGAAAAAATTAAAATTCATCATAGAAACATTACAAAATCATTAATACTTTGGTTATATAAGTAGAATGTACTAGAGTAAGTATGAAAGAAAGAAATCTTGATCGATACATTCTCTTTTCTTTTTCTGAATTGAATGGGAAATATGTTGTAGATAAGACTTTTTATAAAACCAAGGAACCAAGAGAATTTGATAACAAGAGAAGCAAAAAAGAAAAAGAAAGTTAACTCAGCCGACATGCGTTAAAAATTCAATGTTTTTGCAGATTGTGTCATGTGATAAAAGCTTACTTTTATGTAAACAGTGTCCGTCTTTTGATTAATTACGTTAAGCAGTGGTGAATCGTGCGTCGGGAGTTTTGATAAAGCAGTTGGTATAAAACCAACAGATCAAGATAGATAGGTATAACATTGCTGTTTGCCACCAAATGCCTGGGAGTATTTTAACCAAAGGCTGATGCCATCAATAGATTGATCAATATGCTTAGATGAAAAAGAAAAAAAAGGTGTAGAAAATTTCCTTCTGAATTATTTTAAGACTTGCATATTATCTGTAAAAAGTGACAGGGTTATTCATATATGAAACAGAGTACGTTTACTTCAAGAATCAATGTAGTATCTGTATACAAAGTTAAAATTTTTTACAAAAAATATATATATATAAGATATATCATAGGAATATATATATATATATATGTGTGTGTGTGTGTGTGTGTGTGCGCGCGCACGTGCGTGTGTGTGTGTGTGTGTGTGTGCATATATATATATATATATATATATATATAAATAAAATATCCAGAGAAGATGAGTTGGGAAGGATTCAAATTAAGTAAGATGATTCTTATAAATCTCCAGGAGTGCTCAATGTAAGATTATTGATATTTGAATTTATAAATATCATACAGAACAAATTCATATATATATATATATATATATATATATGCTTGTCCAGTTGGCTGGGGCTGTAGAATACACCGACTGCACCTCTGCAGAGGGGTAAGACCCCTCCCAATGAGAGTCCTGGATATGACATAAAACAATCTGATGGTGAGGTTCCAGTGATGCTGGAGCCTTTGCGAATGTGGAGCACCCTTTCATTGCCATAGCTTCCACGTAATCTCTGGCCCGGAATGGTAGCACCTGATAGGGCTCCATCTGTGGGTTAAATAGAACTAAATGCATACTTATGCTAAACTGAATTGTTTGAATTAAAACTGACTAAACTGAATAGCTTTAAATAGAAATGTTTTTGACAAATAAACTGTACTTATATTTAAACTGCGTGCTTATACAAAACTGAATTGTTTGAAATGGAACTGTTTTTGACATTGAAACTCAACTTACACTAAACTGAATTGTGTAATATAGAACTGTTTTGACATTTAACTATGTGTAGACAAAATCTATTCTTATACTAAACTGAATTAGCTGAATTAGAACTGTTTAAAAAAACTGAATAGCATGAAATAAAAATGTTTTTGACAACTGAATTGTTTGAAATTGAACGGACTTTTTGCATAAAAATGGATTTGGCGTTAAATAACCTACAAAGGTTGATATGCCATAAAACCGAACCAACCAAATATTTATTTGCGTGTGTGTGTGTGTATTTGGACAGCATTTCTTCATTGATACATATTCTATTGAACTAAATAGACATTTTTTGTCTACATATTTTTGTGTTTATCCTTTCAAGTTGGCATATCGATTTTATTATATCTGAGAGGAATTGGTTTATAAACTTTCCATGATTAATTGTTTCCGTAGTACTTTCTGTCCGATCTTGAGTCCTTATCAGGGGTGAGTATATTGCAAAAGTGGTATAACCTTTGCATGTACATCATTAGTTTATACTGGTGTATTGTGTAGTGTTTATTTTTTAAAATTTGGTTCTATAAATAGCAGCAGTAACTAAAGACATTTAAGTACATTAGCACTGGATTCAAAACTAATTCTATTAAATTTGGGATGTTTAGAGTATTCGCCAATGGTCTGGGAGACCTGGGTTCAATCCCAGGTTGCGTCATACCAAAGACTTTAAAAATGGTACTTGATACCTCCTTGCTTAACACTCAGCAATATAAGGTACTTATCAAGGGTAAAGTGGAGCAATCCAGGGTAAGGAGTAGCGCCCTCCCCTACACCTTGGTGTAGTAGCTATTGAAAAGGGAGCCTTCGGGTAGCCCTTGACTACGGTTGCCAACTTTACTTTTATTTCTAATATGTAGCGCCAAGAGAATCTATAATTTTTGCTTCTTATTTTGTTCATGTTAGTTTGGAAGTATTAGTATAGGATAGATTTGGCGGGAGGTTCGTGTAAGTCTTGTGAAGTAAATTATGGACGCGAACGAGTATTAAAATAACATCTTACCTCGGTACCGATTCCGGAAGTAGCTAGACGAAACCGGATGAGGTAAAGATGGTATTATATATAGCAGAGGAGTGTGGAATGCCTTATTTTCATTGGCTGTTTTCTAAAGGACAGATGTCTATAAGAACGGCCGAAGTCCGGCCTTTATAAAAAAAATTTCTTTGCTTTGGTAGAGGTACGAGCGTAGCACGTCGGGATCACGGAGGCGGCTTGGCTCTTCCAGGGTCATGCCGGGGTTACTGTCGGAGCTGATATGATGCAGAAATAACCCGAAATCGGCAATGAAGACAGTTGCATCACTGAAGACCTCCTTGATGCATCTAAGATGTATGATTGAAATGTTCTAATATTGTCGTGTTTTTGGTAAGAATTTTCTGAAATTCATTTATCGGGTATGAATGTTTTATTTAGTTATTAGGCTCTTGAACCGGTATCAGAGAGATGCATAGTAAGTCTTTTCGATAGGGTAGTTGAGGTTAAACCAATGGAAATATTGTTGTTTTCAGAGATACAATCTCCTAAAGGAGATTTAAATTGATATATGGGGGTGTTTTCGTGGTATAATGGTTAAAGCGATGGACTGCGGAATCGTAGTACGCGAGTTCGTACTCCAGTCGCGCTATTACGTTCACTTTCGGGCAAATACCCTTGGGAAAGGTATGAACCCCCTTATCCTCCCAGCTATGGGTTAAATAGTACCACAACTGTTCTTCTATGAGAATGGCTTTGGCATTAAATAACCTAAAAAGAGTTGATATGCCATTAAAACAAAGAAACCAAAGAAACTAAATTGATATATAACGTTTGTTTTTTTTTTTTTTGCAAAACTCCAATTGAGGGGAGACGGGAATCATTATTAATAACTAAGCTGGAGGTTTTAAATTTATCATAGTATATGATAAGGTTTGGTTTGGTTTGTTGTGTTTTATGCCATATCAACCTTTGTAGGTTATGTAACGCCAAATCCATTTTTATGGAAATAATCTGTTCTATTGAAAACAGTTCAGTACACAGTTTAATTGTCAAAAACATTTCCATTTCAAACTATTCAAGCAGTTATATGTAATAATTCAGTTAAGTGTAAATACAGTTTTAATGTCGAAAAACAGTTCTATTTGAAATAATTCAGTTAAGCAAAAGCACACAGTTTAAGTGTAAGTACGGTTTAAATACGGTCTATTTCAAGCTATTCAGTTTACTCAATTCATTTTAGCATAAGTATGCTGTTAGTTCTATTCAACCCATAGATATAGCCCTATCAGGTGCTACCACTCCGGGCCAGAGTAGACCTGGGAGCGATGGCAATGAAGGGGTACTCCGCATTCCCCAAAGCTCCAGTACTGCTGGAACCTCACCATCAGATTGTTTAGTGTCATTTTCAGGACACCCGTTGGGGGGGGGTCTTATCCCTCTGCAGAGGTGCAGTCAGTGTATTCTACAGCCCCAGCTGACTGGGCAAATAGTATATGATAAGTTTTATTTTTTATTAGGATCAGTGGCAGGGATGTTTCTTTGAAACAACGTTTTTAAAATATTTTTTTCTAATTTACAAGTTGCGGTAAAAAAAAGTTTGATAAATGCTTATTTATTGTGTTGAATGTTGAAGTGTTTATTTTTATTTTTTTATTTTTTTATTTTTTTTTTTTGGCTGGCATTTTTAATTATGTTTTAATAGCTCATCAGAAATATAATTAGGGAACCCATTGTCAGAAATATTGCGAGATGTGTCGGATGTATAAAACAAAGTTTTGAGGTAGTACGTGTTCCTCGCAAATAATTTCCCTAGCAAAACAAAACCTGAATAACTTTAAAATAAAGGTTTATTATTCAGATGGAACAATATGCAAAGGAACTCACAATGTGGTTGTTGTTGTTGTTGTTTTCTCTCGCTTGTCCAGTGTTTAATTTCTGTAGTAGTAATTTTCATTTCGTTTGTCTTTGGTGTAAGAAGAAGGGGTAATATGTCTTTGCTTGACAGCATGGCGCCTCTCAGGTTTTGGTGGAGTAAGGGAACAGTTTAGAAGCGTAGCTTCGTTCTGTTATCAGCGGCGATCTGTAGAATTGGTTCATTACTTTCTTGTTAAAACCCCTAAGTGGATCAAAACGGGTATGAGGGGGGGAAATACTTGATTGGTTTAAAAATATAGGGGCGCGAATTTTGTGTATGTGGTTTTGATCCTTTTCTTTCTAGAATGTTATAAATTGTTTTCTTTGTTGATTGGTTTAAAAATGTGGGCGCGAATTTTGCGTATGTAAATAAAATTTACACTATACCATTATTGATGAGAGTTTGTTTTATGTTTTTTTTGTTATTTCTTTAAAAATATTTTTTTTGAAGAGAAGATTAGTTTTACTCGGGATATTAGGTAATTAAGAATTACATTTTGATATCGAGAGGGGTATTCACTTTTAAAAGTGAGGGTGCAGGAGTTGTTATTAGAATTTGTTTTTTTGTAAGTAGAAGCAGTGAAGTTATTATTATTGTTAGTATCAATGAGAAGATCTAAAAGGGAAATTTTATAGTTTTTGTTTTGTTCATGGGTAAAATTAGAAAGAGAATTTTTTGGAAGGTGTCTTGTAGTATGTTTATTTCATTAATATCATTTATGAAAATAAGTATATCATCAACATATCTTTGATATAGTGAAGGTTTTTTAATGCTGTTAAATATTTAATTTTCAAGGAATGTAAATATTACCAAGGTGGTCGTAAAATGGAACTTCAGTAGTGCATGTTAGGAGTGTAGCAGAAAGAACTTCGACCGTTATGGTCGTCGCATATTTTGCCCAATGAGGATGACTTCTTCTATTCATCCCGGACCATTTTCCCGGGGAACATAAAAATGGTGAAAGCCCGCCAAACTATATCTTCCTCAGAACCTTTTGAGCAGGACGGACCTAATTTCTGTCCACTCCCTTTATAGCAGCAGAATCACAACACCATGAAGAAAGCCGTCTAATTTATGGACTTTTTGAGTCTACCCTCTTAGACCAAGGGTTCCCAGTTGAACATGAATTAGATGCATGTAATCTGCCACTTAGAGGAACACTTCTATGCCGCCTCTAACTTTTGCTATGTCTACAGCGACGCGTAATTACGCACAGACATCCAGCTACCTCATTCCTGGGCAACCTTTTCTGGAGACCTTCATGCCTCTCTCCTACAGCAACCAGGACTACACATTTATGGGTGACTACATCATTCCTGTCCTTACACAGCGGGAGTATTTTTCGAAGTATATTAGATTGATTTTAAGAGGAGGGTGAGATGGGTCGTTATAAATATTATTTATGATAATATCAATGGTTTCATTGACAAGTACATTAGTGAATAAATTTTCAACATCGAGTGAAACTAATATACTATTATTGGGTTTAAGTATATGCAGGATTCGAATTAATTCATATGTTGGTTTTATGTTATAGTAATATATTGTGTAGCGTTTATTTTTTTAAATTTGGTTCGATAAATAGCAGCAGAAGCTAAAGGCATACTTGGTAAGTATGGTTTAATGAGTTGTTTTATTGTTTTTGTACGTTCATAAATCGGTGTAAGTATTTGTGATATAATTGGGCGCAGGGGATGATTAAGTTTATGCATTTTGACAGTTCCTTATAAATAACTGGGTTTATAATCACCGATTATTTTGGACAGTTTTGTGTTATCGCGTTCGGCTTTATTAGCTGTGATTAATTTATTAATATTTGATTTAAGTTGGTTGGTGGGATTCTTATTGAAAGGATAAACAAAAATATGTAGACGAAATATCTATATTGTTTAATTATATATATATGTGTGTGTGTGTGTTGGTGATGATGTCATTTGTTTGCACTCAGTTTAAATGTTAAACAGTTCTATTTGACCCATACATAGGACCCTTGCTAAATTTTGTCTGTCCATATACGTGTTTTATCAGAAGATTTACAAAAGCAGCTTGTAGACGATTATATCTTTATAGAACATTGTCGAATTTTGGTTCAAGGCCATTTTTCTGCATGTTTTGTGGGATGAGTTCGCAATCTATGGTTTTAAAACTGTTTTCAAAGACTATTACTGGATGTTCTAACCAAGAACATCTTCAGGGTACGTCGAGTGTGTATGAGTGTTTAGGAGACATGTATCTGTTTTAAGAAGCATTAGTTCACGTTCTAGGTTCGCTAATGGTCTGGGAGACCTGGGTTCAATCCCAGGTCGCGTCATACCAAAGACTTTAAAAACAGTACTTGATACCTCTTTACTTAACACTCAGCAATATAAGGTACGTATCAAGGGTAAAGTGGAGCAATCCAAGGAAAGGAGTAGCGCCCTCCCCTACACCTCTGAGTGGTAGCTGTTGAAAAGGGAGCCTTCTGCTCACCCTCGACTACGTTCGCCAACTTTACTTACATGAACTTGGTGGTAGGTAGAAGTGTCAAGTGGTTAAAGTAAGACTCGGATGCTTCTCTTTAGACAGCAGGTGTGGAGCAACTGAAACTTTGAAACCTCTTACTGTACTAAACTAAGCTTAACAAATATTTATGAGAGAGATTAATGCAACATTTTCCTTTTTTTTTCTCTTTTTTGTAAACTATCACAAAACCTCGCCTAAAAGATGGCCGCTAATGGGACTTCTTATTGACAAAGTGGGTTCATTGTTGGAGAGTTCGAATTTCTATTGGGTAGTGTTCGCCAAATGGACGAGAGACCAGGGTTCAGTCCCAGGGTGCGTCATACCAAAGACGTAAAAAATGGTACTTAATACCTCCTTGCTTAATACTCAGTATTATAAGGTACGTATCAAGAGTAAAGTGAAGTAATCCGGGGAAGGAGTAACGCCTTTCCGCACACCTCTGTGTTGTAGCTATTGAAAAGGGAGCTTTCGGGTCGCCCTCGACTAGGATCACTAACTTTTCAGTGTGGTATATTTTTCTCCCTTTTTTTAAAATGGGGATGGGGAGAGCAACCTTGTGTTATATTCTCTCAATTTCTTACGATCCTCACCTCTCTTGTCATCGTTTGCTGCGTTTCTCGTATCGCCATCTTGTTCTTCTCGTCCTGTTGTTCTAGTCAAGTCTCATGGTAACAGGTTCTTACTCAGATGATGAATTACACGACCACATTATTTTTTCATATCTATGTGCCTGGCCTAGTCTGTTCAATAATCTATCTATCTATTCATATCTATCTATTTATCTATCTATTCTGGTCTGTATATCTATCTATCTCCGCTCGGGCAGGATGACACAAGGCCAATTTTATGGGCACATTTAACTTATTTCTTCGATGACTTCTATGATGTTTAACGACTGCCACATATTAACAGATGATTATCATCGTTACCGCCAAAATTACGACTCAAACATCCTGATTAATAACTAATTCAGCTGGAGAAAGATTTACAAGATACATAAGATGATAAGGTAGTAAGATATCTTTACATCATTTATAGTGGCATACGCTTGTACAATACTGATACGACTCATTGGTACTACGGAGCCAACAGCTCAGTAACAAGCAGAGGTTGATAATTGCTGACAATCCAAATTGCTGGTTTTAGTACTGAGTACCTTCTCTTAGATTTTTGCCATCAAATGATTCCGACAAGTCTGCAGAGGTTTGATGATTTTACAAATAGTCTTAGCAAATTAAGGTGATTGTAATCAGTTTATATATATATATATATAAGTAAGCTGACCGACCGTATTTTTGAGAGTGTGTGCGTGTCTGTGCACTTGAAGGTATTTGTGTGTGTGTGTGTGTGTGTGTGTGTGTGTGTGTGTGTGTGTTTCTGTGTTTGTATATTTGTGTGTGTTAGTGTGTGTGTGTGCGCGCACGTTTGTGTATGTGTGCGCATGCATTTGTATATATGCACTTGTGTATGTGTGTGTTTGTGTGCGCATGTGTTCGTGTCTCTACAGAGGGGTAAGACTTCCTCAACGAATGTCTGGCCCGCTCAGCTGGGGCTGCAGAATACATGTTTGTGTGTGTATGTGTTGATGTGTTTGTGTATGAATATTTGTGAGTGTCTATGTGTGTGTGTGCGCGCATATATATAAATTCTCTAGGGTCCTGAAATTAACCTATATATGCTGACCGTTTATACACTGAGTCTTCAGTCAAACAGATGTGGCAGGAGGTGACATCCTGTTAGTAGTTAGAATAGATGTTGTTCAAATACATTACACTGATTTCACTTAGGAAAAATGTTTATTTTAAATTGCAGTGTAACAGCTGATGCATTTTTTAAAATTCTGAAATGGAAATAGTTTTGTTTATTCATTCTAACCATGAAGGTAGAAGAAAATATGCAGCATTTTTAGCATATCTTGTTATTCTTTTAAATTCTAAACAAAGTAAAGATATGACTCAGATACATAGATGTCGCTAAGAAACTTTCTGAGAGATTGTACGATGCTCCACTGTCAGGTAGACAAACAGTTGGTGATTGGTTGATTGTTTATAGGTTTTATGCCATGTCAACCTTTGTTAGGTTTTTCTAAGCCAATGTCAGTTCAACAAATATAGTCTTTAAGCATTAAAAAAAAAACTTTTCTAAGCTTTACTAACATGGTCCCTCCGACATATTTTTAATGAATTTTCTTAAATATTTTTCTGAATCTTTCCTGAAACATTTCCTTCTCTGACTTTTTGTCCTAGTTGGCTGGGACTGCCGAATGCACCAACTGCAATTCTACAGCAGGGTAAGAATCCCTCACCGAGTGTCTGGCCCGGTTGGCTGAGGCTGCAGAATACACTGACTGCATCTCTACAGAGGGATAAGATTCCCCCAAAGACACTAAACTACCTGATGCTGAGGCTCCAGTAATACTGGAGCGTTGGGGAATGAAGAGTACTCTTTTTATTGCCATCGCTCCCATGTCCAATCTGTTCCGGAGTGGTAGCACCTGATAGAGTCTTATCTATAGGTCAAATAGAACCAAACAGTGAACTTATGCTAAACTGAATTGTTTGAAGGAGAACTGTTTTGATATGTGTGCAATAAAAAAATGGTACTTATGCTTGTTGTGGAGACTTGTGGGGTTTAAAAGTTTTATGAAAGTTAGTGGCTAAGGGCAAGACTGTGTTGCCGTAAGATATCTGACTCCATATTTTGGTTATTTAGTTTTACCCCACGTTGACTTGGCCGGTGCAATGCCTTGCCCAAAGAAGGTCCATAAGAAATATAAAAAAAAGACAAGATAGGAACAGATAGGAGACGAAAAACTTTTCTTTCAGACTTTCCTTTATTTACCTGGTGAATGGACTAACCAACGCTACGTCTAAAGACATAGCGTGGTGCCCAAAACACCAGATAGTAAAATCGGTGTTGTCGGTTCGACGTCACAACCCGAAAAGATATAGGTTCACAGAAAACCTGAGTATTTATCTCTTTTCACCGGTTCCAAATTCGCCACGCCAAAATCCCTCTAATTTTGGTGCGACCGCTTCTCATTGGCTACTTTACATTTTATTATTTTTCTTTTTTCTGATTTTAACCGGATGGATGCGTGGAGCCTTATGCGTGGCGACGCATTTATACATTTTGTATCAGGCAGCCGACGAGTCTACATCCGGTTGGGAGTTCTTTGGTAATTCCTAAATCGCCACAGACTAGATAAATATACCGGTCCCCGCAAACTTTTGAAATATAAGAGATAGATAACGAACTAGGCAAGAATGACAAAACAAGGGTGTTGCTTCGAAAGGCCAAATTTTATTATGGCGAATTTTAAATCGAAAAAAGCGTACGGTGAACAATCGCCGCGACCGGATGGTGATCGTAGGAGCATGTCTGGATAGCTGGTACAAGACCGGTATTCGTTGGATAGGTGGTCGCTGGTGCAGAACTAGTTTCAGCTGGTGCAGGGAGGTGGTCGCTGGTTCAGGACTAGTAGTCGTTGGTGCAGAACTGGTAGTTGCTAGCATCTGCTGATGCAGGAAGGTGATCGCTGGTGCAGGAAGGCGGTTGCTGGTGCAGGACTGGTAGCTGTTGGTGCAGAAAGATGGTCGCCGGTGCAGGACTGGTAGCAGTTGGTGCAGGAAGATGCCGGTGCAAGAAGGTGGCTGCTGTTGCCGTCTCAAAGAGTATTAGACTTTCTGAATTAGTCCTGAAAAGGGATGTTAGATTGAGAGGCTGGTAGTTGTGTCTGTTGCATTGTGCCGTCTCAGGAGGTGTTTGGATAGACTTTCTGAGTAATCCTGAAAAGGGCTTTTAAGCTGAGAGGCTGGCAATCTTCCTGCGTCGTCTGCGGCTGGAATCAGGACGTCTGCTTTAGGGGAAGCCTTGAGCAGTCCTCATGGGCAGCTACTGCTGATTAGGCTTCAGTCGTAGAACGACCAGAAGAGAATCTGCTTTCTCCCACACCCTCGGCTGGCGTGCAGCCCAACTGACTTGACCCGGTTTGATACTGTTGCTTTTATAGCTACTCTGTGTGACTACGCTATGTGGTCTATATTGGATGACCTTTCTTATTATTACTATATTATAGTGAGAAACGTCATTCGAATTCGACCATGTGTTTTTAAATACTACTCATTTTGTCCATTTGTTCAGAACTGTCCTTAGAAAGACAGACTGAATTTAATATGAAAAAAAAAAGTTCTGTGCGGAGAAATTTAGTCCCTTAACGAATCGTTCCTAAATACTATTGGCTGACGACATCAGTGACTCATCATTTTTAGGAATGGGGTTTGTTTGTTTTGTTTTTGTTTGGGTTATGAGTAGTCTGTCGACTACGATATGCTAAACTGAATTGTTTTGTAGGGAAGAGAAAAATCTCGTATTTTGTTTTGGCGCGCAATTTAATTCAACACTGAATTTCACCCAATCAGGATGACATATCCTATTCAGCCCGGACCTTCATTTCCGGCTAGCAAAACGGGTGAGCGGCCAAACACACTCTCTTCGGCTTGAGACGGCGACCAGAACAGACGTGTCTCTGGTCGTCCCTGCTTAGCGATGCTTTTTTGCTAAACAAGCCACCCAGTGTGGACATCTCACTGTGGCTTTAACACTAGCAGCAGCAACATGGACACTCAACGAGGGAACCATCTAATTTATGGATTTCTTTCAAGGAATCCCAATTGAATATAAATTAGACGCATTCAACATGCCTCGCACAGGCACAACTTTATGTCACCCCAAAATTGGCTATGTCGATCTGAGCGTAATCCCGCTCTCGACACACTAGCTCCCATTTCACCTCTGGTCCACATTAATGGAGATAACGCCTATTCTCCCCAATTACCAGACACGAAACTCACGGTGACATCCAAAGTTCAATTCCTACAACTGCAACATGTCTTTCGTCAAAAAAGCAAAAAACACAATCCCTCACACGTCCAACGACACACGCTGCCTTCTCAACTTCTCATAACGCAATTTCGTCTCAATACTAACAAGCTTAAACTCCACGAGTCTTGCAGCACCAAGAACAAACCATACTCAAAGCTGCAAATAAAAACTTTCGTTAATGTGTGTTGATAAAGAATAGTTTCGTAATTCATTTGTGTGCCCAAAAACAATAGTGATATCCCTCAAAACCGCCACAGTTTGAAATGGAACTGTTTATATGTATAAAAATGGATTTGGCATTAAATAACCTACAGTAGCTGATATGCCATAAAACTAAACCAAACCTAACCAAACCAAAACCTCCAACTTTTCTGTAACTTTTGTTTGGTTGTTCCTGGGAAATTTTCCCATCTAATCTGTGAATTTCTAAGACTTTCTCGGGATATTTTTTCGGACACATCAGGGACTTTATGAAATGTTTCCTGTGACTTTAGGGGACTTTTTTCTTAGATATTTTTCAGAGATTTTTAAGCCTTTTTTTTCTTTTGAGTGTTCGCCAATGGTCCGGGAGACCGAGGTTCAATCACAGGTCGAGTTATACCAAAGACTCTAAAAATGGTACTTGATGCCACCTTGTTTAACTCTCAGCATTATAAGGTTAGGATCAAGGGTAAAGTGAAGCAGTCCCGGAAATGGAGTCGCGCCTTCTCCTATGCCTCGGTGTAATAGCTATTGAAAGGGGAGCCTTCGGGTCGCCCTCGACTAAAGGGAGACAACTTTACTTTTTTTTTTACTTACTTCCGGATCATTGTCTTTTCTGCGATTTTATTTGAATTTCTAAAACATTTTTCCAGCAATATTTAGTAACTATTTCTTAAACTTTCTTGAGACTTTCTGAGAAAACATTCTTCAATTTTCTTCAGACATATTTTTTTGCCCACAATTCTTTGGGACTTTGGGGTTTGTTTGTTTTTTCCCTGCTCATTCCAAACAAAACAATGCTTGCTAATATCAAATGCAGATCTATCTTTTCTTATTTTCATTTTGAAAAAGAAAACAGGGAAAATAGTTTGGTGTTGAAATGTATAAACTTTAAACCTAATGACACCAGTAACAGAATTAAACGTGAAGTCACCACAAAACTGCAGACAATCTAATTGATTAGAGTGTAAGAAGTAAGAGCAAAAAGAATCAATATTGATGGAAAATCTTATTCTTAAACAAATATGACAGGATATAGAGAAACATTACTCGTTTTGTTTGTCTATACTGTTAGACAGTAGTGGCCTTCCAAGCTCCGGGAATCTTGTGACAACCTTTCAACCCCAATGGAACTTTGTGACAGCCTTCTAGCTTCTCAAGAACCTTGTGACCATCAACAAGTGGACAGTCACAATAACTCTCATGAGAGATGGGGATTTTTAAAAGGGTTAGTCCATCAGTCAATGACTAAAAGAGGACAATTAAGGAGCTCAAATTTCAAAGCTAGCAATCCTCACTACATTTTATGAAACAATACGATTTTTCCTTCATCGAAAAAAAACCCCACTTCACGTCTTCCTTATTTGTAACCAGTCTAGAGAGAGATTAAAATACAATAATAAAGTGAGCAGGTGCCCGTGGTGTAATTGTTATCGTCGTAGGAAATGGACACGGCAACACGAGTTCAAATCCTGGACGAGACTGATTGCATTTCACATAGCACTAATACCCTTGGAAAAGGTATGAATCTAATTATTCTCATTCCAGCTAAGGGTAAATAGTAGTGCAGACTGGGTTCTTCAGCCTTGGTTAGGCAACTAGTCTAGGAGAAGGAAAACTCTGAATTCAAACCTGTTAAACTCCGCTGAAAATTTGACGTTGTGTCATATCCTGCCCGAGCGGAGGGGTTGGTAAATATGATAAAGTGAGCAGTTTTTTTTCTTCGATCACATGTCTGACCATTTTCTTTTTGTAAACTTGTCATCATTTCTTGATATTTTTCATAATTTCTGCTCCTTTCATCAGATTCTACTGAAATTTCTTAGTTTAAAAAGATGATAATTTTGTGGGCGGGGATGTTTGAGAGTGTTCAGATTAACTGGTGGAACTCCTTGGATAAGAAGGCCGTAAAAGAATTATACGAAAGAAGATAGTAACAGGAGACGAAAACTTTTTATATTTTTCCTTTATTCCTGGGTTCAACAACCATTCAATGGATGAGGAAATTGTCCCTGAATACAATTGAAATGGTTGAATCCCCCAGTCAAGGTGTTAAAATGCGTTAATCGTTTCTTGGGTATATATGTATCTTTATTCGGTATTTAAAGCTTTAACGACGTGTTCGGTATATAAAGCTTTTGCGATGTGTTAGTCACTTTTGGTAGATCGTCTAAATCCGGTGTTTTAGTCATGAGTTGGTATCCTCCACCAGTTAGCAAGGTGTTGTCACTCCGCTGGTCGCAGCTGGAAAGAGAGTGAACTTCTTCCTTTTGTCGAGACAGTCCCTTTTTCTGTCAGAAGCCTCTGGGAGTTTCTGCATATTTTAATAATTATTTTGATTCAATTTAAATTTTTATTTATTTATTCCGTACAACCCCACATCTATAGATTCCTATAGTGTAAACATGATTTAGCTTTAAATAACCTACAACGGTTGATATGCCATAAAACCCAACCCAACAAAACAAAACCAGATTGGTAGTATCATTAAGATTCCATCCTTTGGCCAAATAGATCTATTTAAAAATCATTTGTATTCAATAAGACCGTCCACAATTTAAAAAAAGCAACAATACAAAAATGTAAAAATGTCCGGACAATAAACGCAAGCCTTTAACCTCTTGACATAAAATAACCCCAGTTGGGTTGACGTGCTGTTAAAATCAATCAACCTTAAGAAATTATGCAAAAATGTATATATAAACGTACAATGTACATGATACCTTTAGACTGTAGTGGGTGCATGTAATTGTTTAGTGGATATGTTAGTCTCCAATTTGTAGTAAGTGAGTTTCCGTCCGTATTTTACGGGTATTAGTTTCAGGTTTAATTCCCACCACGAATACAATATAAATCTTACAAGCACGTAAAACAAACAGAATATGACAACAACGAACTTTAAGGGACAAATAATTTAATATTCATAACAAAACAGGAATAAAAATTAATGTGAAACATAATGTACGAGCGGCCTTTGTAGAAATACAGTTATGGCCAGTTAAACGAAAATATGGTTGTTCGGCGCGCGTGGGGGGGGGGGTTACATGTTAGTCTATCAAATAAATGGGTCCATGGTTGGCCGAAGTAAAGAGGGTAAAAATAGTTGGCTTGACTTACATATATGGGTATATGTGTGTGTATATGAATGATGGACCGTAAGTATGGGTTTTTGCTTTCATTAAGTCCGCACGTGTGTTTTCTTAAGATTTGAGCGACAATGTGTCGCATTGATAAAAGAAGGTCGCATGCCTTTTCCCTCTGAGTCTTATGGCGCGGTTCTCTGCTGTCCGTTCATGACCTCGTAATGTAAAGTCTTTTTGGTAGTAGACGGAATGAAATTTTGGCCGTGGAGGAAATGAATTGAATGACCTGGTTGATTAAATTCTTCTTTATTTATACTTTCTGGGTTCACTTAAGTGGATCAAAAATAGTTTTATTTCGGGTCCTAAAACTCAAGCGCGTAGACATTTCTTGATCAACCAGATTCGTATATTTACTTGTTTGTTTTAGAGCCTAAAAAATTTTCTGTTAATTAGTTTCTGATCTGGATTTTCTAGAATGTTCTTATTCTATGTTTTTAGCTGATTGGTTGAAAAATATAAAAATGTAACTTCAATGCTTATGCGATTTTGATCGAAAATTTCTATAATGTTCTTATTCTGTGTTTTAGTTGATTATTTTAAGGCTAAAAAAATGTGTATTCTATAAGACATAAAATAACCCTAGAGGGGTTCTGACCAATCAATCAATTATAACTATGATTAAGTTTTAAGAAACCCCGACACAAAATATGTAAACATAAACAATTTACATGATTCCCTAACCTCTCGGCATATAATAATCTAAGTCGGGTTGAAATACCTTTAATATCAAGCAATCAAATTATTCTTTTTATTGTTCCACATTGACTTGAAGAAGACTGCATGACAAGGAGTTCGATCGTCCAGACAAATCATTGAACATTTGTTATATTTCATAGGCAAAATATTATGTTCTTTTCTCAAGAAATTTTCGAGAAAGAGGAAAAAAAATTCTATCCAATTTCAGAGTATTCGTCAATTTAATTAAGTACCAAACAGAACTTGTCCAAACTGGATTGGACATGACTATACCCGACCAAAACGAGTAGCAGCAGTTTCCCTGGACAGATGAAAATAAGATTCAAAACTTGTTTTGTTTTTTTGTTTTTTTTTGGTTTTTTTTACACTTCTTAATTCCTATTTCTTTTCTCGTCTTTAAGATGGTTTTTTATTCACCAATTTATAAGTTTTATTGCAGGAAGGGTTTTCTGTCCCAAAACGGCAAGGCATTAGAATATCAGAAGCAGACGAATGAGTGGTCACTGTACAAATATTGGAGCTAGTGGCAGCAAATACTTTACAAAGCGTGCCCTTCTTTCCTCTGTTGACAATGCCAACAAAGGCCTCATATTGACAGAACCAAAGAAAAGCAACTCTATAAAAGAAACAGTAGAGGACAAAGGTCAGACAGGAAAGTGGTGTAAGTCTAAATTTTAATTAAGTCCCGAAAAAGTTTGGTGTTGAGGGGAGATCAACAACAATGTGACCGAGGTTTTGGATAACAGCGGGAGGTCACGTGTATTTTATTAGAATGTTCATCTGCCTGCAAATGAATCCAAACAGCAGAGGTGACTTCCAATAAGAGGAGCACAATTCTGGCTCGGCTTCTTTTAGAACTGACCAAATAGAATGGCATTAGTTTATGTGTCTTGCTTTTTTATTGACTTGTAGGTTTGCCCGCTGATGGATGGGGGGGTCCCAGACTGGAACTTTGCCATGGTTCAAATTACTCATTAAATGTCCGTTTCACTGGAAAATCTGTAATGTTTGTTGGTTTAATTTTCTTCTCAAAGGCCAAATTCTGATTCTAGCCAATCTCCCAAAGATACACAGTGACCTGAATTAGCAGTCTATCCATAAATAATACCAACTACGTCTTATAATTGTTATTACATTTAGCGCATAAAATTCATATGCAAATGTAACAAATATCGTGGGACAGAATGAGTAAATGGAAAAGTCCCAGTGACGCAGCGGATAATGTTCTGAGCTTCAGAATCATTGTAAGTGAGTTCGAACTCTAGTTGTGCTATTAAGTTCACTTTCAGACTAATACTTTTGGGAAAGGCATGAAACACCTTATACCCTCCAGTTATGGGTTAAATAGTACCAATACTTTTCTTCAACAAGGTTAACTTTAACATTAAATAAAGAAAGTTGTCTAAATTTCTGAGACGAAGCTTGTTGATTTTTATCATTAAGGGTTTTCGGACTATTGTCTTCATCTTTATTGTTATTTTTACAACGTTTCGGCCGATATGTTCTCCGGCCTTCTTCAGGTGTTTGTCGAACTCGGGAACCTTCATAGAACTTCGAACTACGTCCTTTATTGAAACCACGGGGGTCGCCTGTTCTGATTCCGTTAGCCATAACCGGGTACAAGTGGTTTCAATAAAGGACGTAGTTCGAAGTTCCGTGAAGGTTCCCAATTTCGACAAACACCTGAAGAAGGCTGGAGGACATATCGGCCGAAGCGTTGTGGAAATAACCATAAAGATGAAGACAATTGTCCGAAAACCCTTAATGATAAATAAAGGAACGTAATAGCTTAAGTGCTGGACTGCAGTCTCAAAGGAAGCGCGTTCGAACTCCAATCACGCTATTACGTTCACTTTCGAACTAATACCATTTGAAAAGGTATTAATCCCTCTTATCCACCCTGCTATTGGTCAAGTTGTATCTCTACTGTTCTTCTACAGAGAGGGATTTGGAATTAGATACCCCATAATATGCCATGAAACAAAGAAATCTAAGAAATAAAACTACAAAGAATTAGTAATAAGTTACAGAATACTTCTCCTGTCGCATAATATTTATTCCATTGATTGTAGCCTTGTTCGAGGGACCTAGAATATGCTGACTGCAGAGCGGGTTTTGTATAGCCGCATACAAATACATATACAAATATAAGCAGAAACATAATCAAACATAATATACGAACTTCAATGAACGAACGAACACACTTCTTTATAAAAATATATCTCTCACACTTTATTCTCGATAGGGTTGGTACTATTTACCAACCCCTCCGCTCGGGCAGGATATGACACAAGGTCAATTTTTAAGCGGAGTTTAACAGGTTTGAATTCAGAGTTTTCCTTCTCCTAGACTAGTTGCCTCAACAAGGCTGAAGAACCTAGTCCGTCCTACTATTTACCCATAGCTGGAGGGAGAATAAGGGGGTTCATACTTTTCCCAAGGGTATTTGCCCGAAAGTGAACATAATAGCGCGACTGGAGTACGAACTCGCGTACTACGATTCCGCAGTTCATCGCTTTAACCATTACACCACGAGGACACCCCTCGATAGGGTTGGTGTTGGCGTCTTGTTCAACTGGCTCGGGCACCTGGTTATATAATTGTCTTATGTCCACCTGCTTCCGCTGTTCTTCCGCTTATTTACACAGGTGCATCTCTTGATTGACGGCTCGGTCGAGGGTCAATATTTATCATAGGTATGAAACTAAACTGCTTCTGTTAGTGCGGTTTCAGTTTTGGAACCCATTAACATTTTCGGTTGTCCTTCCATTGTCATTCCTCCCAAGTTTGTTCTGATCTGGAGGAGTATAACGTTTTGGGGTCCCATCTACGGATTAGTGAGATCTGCTGGAAGATTATAAGCACTCAAGGGGAGTAACTGAAACCATATAAGTGTCCAAATTATTTATATGAAGAATGGTCATTTGAAGCTATACAAGGCGTGCCGGGGTGCACTGGTCACCGTCGTTGGAAATAGACACACTGAACTGAGTTCAGATCCCCCCGTATGAGGGTGCTTATCTTTAACATAGCGCTAATTCCCTTGAGAAAGATATGAATCCAACTATTTGTAAAAAATAAAGGTAAATTATAATAAGAGAGTTTGCCAATAACCAGGGAGACCGGGGTTCGATCTCTGGTCGAGTCATACCAAAGTGGTACTTGATACCCCCTTGCTTAACACTCAGCATTAAAAGGTACGTTTTAAGGGTAAAGTGGTGCAATCCAAGAAAAAGATTAGCGCCCTCCCCTACACCTCGGTATAGTAGCTATTGAAAAGGGAGCTTTCGGGTAGCCCTCGACTACGGTCACCAACTTTATTTACTTATAATAGGACAAATTGGTATGTCGAAGAAGGAAACCATTGCATTCATACCTGTTAAAATCCGATTAAAAAAAAAACTTTGTGTCGCATCCTGTTCTTGTGGAGGAGTTGGTAAATATATGTAATTGTTTATAAAAGAGATGCCCGTGGTGTAATGGTTATCGTCGCAGGATATGGACACGGCGACACAAGTTCAAATCCTGGACGTGACTGATTGCATTTCACATAGCACTAATACCCTTTGGAAAGGTATGAATCCAAATATTCTCCCTCCAGCTATGGGTAAATAGTAGGGCAGACTAGGTTCTTCAGCCTTGGTGAGGCAACTAGTCTAGGAGAAGGAAAACTCTGACTTCAAACTTGTTCAACTCCGTTTAAAAATTGACCTTGTGTCATATCCAGCCCGAGCGGAGGGGTTGGTAAATATGATAAAAGATTATTATGATTAATTACTTGAAACCAAATAATTTCTTGAAATACTTGAAACCATATTATCATTTACAAATTATCAGTATAAGTTAGGTATACTTGAAACCATATACTTACCTAACTCCTCGGGATGCAAATCAAGGACAATTTTATAAGTGGAGTACAGCGGGTTGGAATTTAGAGATTTCCTTCTCCTAGACTGGTTGCCTAGCCAAGAATTAATAACACTGTCTTATCCAACTATTTGCCTATAGCTGGGGTAAAACAGATGGATTCATGCCTTTCCCAAGACATTAGCAGGAAATGAATGCAAGCAACCTTGTCCAGGGTATGAACATAAGTCACTGATACTATTTCCTATAAGGATACTCGTTATGCTAAGTGCGCCAATGACAGAATTAGTTATGAAATTAAAAATACTACTCTTATCCAATAATAGTATTAGGTTGGTGCGTATCCAGAAGAACAATGATCCTCAAAGAAAATGGAACTGGTGATACGTATTCAAATTTCTTGATAAGGCTGTTTGTGTTTTATCTCGCTTTAAGAAATTCAACAAATATACGCTTCAAAGCAGCGGTCGTGTCGATACTGCTATATGGATGCACTACATGGAAGCTAACTAAACGGATGGAGAAAAAGCTTGACGGCAACCACACAAGAATGCTACGAACAATATTGAACAAGTCCTGGGGGCAACACCCCACAAAGCAGCATCTGTACGGCCACCTACCATCCATCACGGAAGCTATCAAAATTAGACGAAGCAGAAATGCGGGACACTGCTGGAGAAGTAAGGACGAGCTCATAAGTGATTTACTTTTGTGGACTCCTTCACATGGACGAGCAAAGGCAGGGTGACGAGCTCGAACCTACATACTGCAGCTCTGCATAGATACGGGATGTAGCCCCGAGGATCTGCCGGAAGCGATGAACGATAGGGAGAAAGGGTCGGGGATATCCGTGCTGATGGCGCAACATAATGATGACAGATATATTCAAATTTGTAAATTCTGCTGAATGGTTTTTTCAACAAACAAAAAATGTTAACTGATAACTAACTAGATTCATGGGAAAAAAATCTACTAATGATATTTGTCGAACTCGTGTATCGGTCGAACATTAATTTATGGCCACGAAATAATATTTAATTAATTTTTAAAGTTAATGGTTGATCCTCGTCTTGTCAAGTTAGATTTTAATTTCGACCTTACTAGTATTCTTCGTACATAGGTCAACCCTTGATTTTAGGTCACGAAATGATACAGAATTAATTTTTGAAGTTAATGGTTGATCCTCGTCTTGTCAAGATAGATTTTAATTTCGACCTTACTAGTATTCTTCGTACATAGGTCAACCCTTGATTTTAGGTCACGAAATGATACAGAATTAATTTTTGAAGTTAATGGTTGATCCTCGTCTTGTCAAGTTAGATTTTAATTTCGACCTTACTAGTATTATTCGTACATAGGTCAACCCTTGATTTTAGGTCACGAAATGATACAGAATTAATTTTTAAAGTTAATGGTTGATCCTCGTCTTGTCAAGTTAGATTTTAATTTCGACCTTACTAGTATTATTCGTACATAGGTCAACCCTTGATTTTAGGTCACGAAATGATACAGAATTAATTTTTAAAGTTAATGGTTGATCCTCGTCTTGTCAAGTTAGATTTTAATTTCGACCTTACTAGTATTATTCGTACACAGGTCAACCCTTGATTTTAGGTCACGAAATGATACAGAATTAATTTTTAAAGTTAATGGTTGATCCTCGTCTTGTCAAGTTAGATTTTAATTTCGACCTTACTAGTATTATTCGTACATAGGTCAACCCTTGATTTTAGGTCACGAAATGATACAGAATTAATTTTTAAAGTTAATGGTTGATCCTCGTCTTGTCAAGTTAGATTTTAATTTCGACCTTACTAGTATTATTCGTACATAGGTCAACCTTTGATTTTTAGTCACGAAATGATATAGAATTAATTAAACGTGTCCCAAAACAGATGAATTTAGAATATTGTTCCAAGAACAAACTGAGTATTAAAAGAGATACAAAAAAGAGTAAACATAAATGTCCTATGTGGGGGTTAAAAAAAAGAAAATTAAAAAAAGGAAATAAATTAATTCAAAAGTAACCATTTCCCAGGAGGCCTCTGACAGGAAGCGAAATCGGCGTATGCCGAAAAAAGAGGGACTTTCTGGCGCAAAAGATACATTTTCTCTGTTAGCATTCACCACTGTTGCTGGACGAACATATTGTAGTAGTAATGCCACAAACAATCTTACCTCAAAGAAACAAAAGGTGTGCTCTCTCTGCAACCGGCATGCGGAAACCAGAAGAAGAAAAGGACGCAAGAAGCGTGACTTGTTTTATGGAGGAGAACGTAATAAGGTCACGTGAAGTGGCGAGATTTAATGAGCATAAAAGAAACTAAGTTTGAAGTGGAAGACCGTAGCATTTTGCTTATGTCTGATTGATGAACATCCGTCAGTTCATTTTGCATGTTAAGTAAGTTGACTACCGCTCAATAGGTTGATTCCACTTCGACTAGACTTCTGAAACCAAGAAGCTATTTCGGCTTACGTATAACCAGTCGCAAATGGCAGGCAAAGCGTTTGACATTCGGCCGATTCCCGAATTTCTTGGTGTCTCATCTGACCACACAGTGTCCGAATAGTTGAAACAGGTGTAGCTGGTGTGCGAAATGTGTGGTGTTGACAACGTCGAACGTGTTCTACCACGCAGGCTGAAAGGCGGGGCTCTGTCAGTATACCGACGGTTAACCCGTGACCAGAGGGAGGATTTACAGCAGGTAAAATAAGCCCTCCGTGTGGCTTTTGCGCCGGACCCTTTTGTTGCATTTGACACATTTATCTCGCGTCATCTGCGCCCCGCGGAAACTGTTGACGAATATTTGGGTGACCTTCAGGACCTGGCACGTCTAATCGAAGAAAACACCTCTGACCGATGACTCAGTTGCGCTTTTGTGTCACGACTCCCCGGTCCGGTTAAACGACAATTACTTGGGTCCTCAAGGATTGAGCACATGACCCTAGAACAGATTCTTGCTAGGGCCCGAGCTCTCATGACGGAAGAGGTAGAGTTCGACGAGCCTGTTGCTGCAGCGGCCGGACGACGCCGAGTTCTTCCTCCTGTGCCTGTGGGCCCACCTTCAACCGCCGACAAACAGAACGTAGTTGCAGTGCAGTGCTACAAGTGTGAAGGTCCCAATCACTTTGCCGGGAGCAAATCACGAAGAACGCTTCCGGGGATACACTGTTATCAGTGCCAGCAACAAGAACATGTCAAATCGAGGTGTCCGGAAAAACGAGGCAAGGAGCGAGAGGCCAGCACTACCCTCTCCCAACATAAACTAGAAGTGCTTCCTATAATGAAAGTGAAAATCAATGGAATGGATCGAATAGCGTTGGTGGATTCCGGCTGCTCTTCATCCGTTGTTATGTCGACCCGAAGTACGGAAAAGTACTGCAATTCCGACACCAGACAGGAAGTGCCTTCTAAGCCATGGTGTTGACAGCATAACTTTAACAGTGACCAACCGAAATCCCTTAAAGACGAACGTGCTAGTGGTAAACAGCAAACCATTGGGATTCGACCTCCTTCCAGAAATGGACGTCATCAATAAATTGGGCGGCGTGCATATCGACAAAGGAGGCAAGGCACATTTTGCTGAGGTGGTTCTCGCTTTGGGTGCGACAATAGAGCTCGAACAGCCGGACTTTCGCGAAGAGTTCTCCCAACGCACCAAATCCTGGACAGTGTCGTGGAAGTGGTCCGGTGATCAGCCACCAGAAAAGTTATACAACAAAGTACTGGAATATACCATCCCTGCAAGAGCTCGTGCAGAATACGATAAAGAACTACAAAACTGAATTGATAATGGGTGGTTAGTTCCTTACCCAGAAGATAAATTAGGGCCCCTGAAGGGCCTGATCCCATTAATGGCAGTCATCCAGCAGAATAAACAAAACGTAAGGCCGGTGCTTGACTATCGGGAGTTAAATGATCACGTGGATCCATTTATGGCTCGCGTCTCCGAGACAAGGCGTTGAAATGTACTGTAGTTATTTTTAGTGAGTTATAAGTTAGAACTTCGTTGTGTGTCCAGTACGTGGGTTCAGCATAGGCTACTGCTAGCAGGAGAGGAAACCTGCCGCTAAGCCGTGATGCAGCAGACATGTACTCTTCCCATCAGCAGCAGCAGCAGAGAGAAACGGGTCTGTCCAGAAGAAGTGATAACAGCTAAATGAGAAAGAAGTCCTCTTCAATGCCAGGAAGCCCCCTCTTTCTGCTACACTGCTTTGCATTTTTTTCCAGGTATTTTGATATGAGCATTTGGTTTTGGCGCGTATTTGCGTTGTCATCTTTTGTAATTGTCTTCCTAGTGGTACAAGAGGGAGGAGGACCCTTTTGGATTTTACTTGGTGAGAACAAAGTTCTTTGGAAATTTATGCAATATGTCCGTATCTCCGGTAGTGGATACCCTTATTAAAAGGAGATATGTTTATAAGAGGAAGATAACCTCTTCTTTAAATAGTATTAATGCCAGTGAAAATTTGGTTAAAAATTCTTTTCTGGCACAAAAGGAATTCGTAATGAATTGGCTTTCGTCCGTGTCTCATATGAATGAAGAAATCCTGAACGCATTTACTGAGAATAAAGTGGACGCTGAAATTATAGACAAAGAGAGTGAACAAGAAGTTTCGTTCAATCTTTCCATTTTAAACGGCCTCACGGTTTACGAGAAGTTTATAAATGGTGGTGGTGTAGAACCACCCGATAAAGTTATACAGCTATATATCTAGTATGAAATGGCTCCTAAATTAAAGTGTCCTATTTCAACCCAAAGTGTCTGAATCGTGATCGACAGGTCAATAAGAATTTCTTAAATCCAATTTGAAAACTGTGTGCTACGTATGCACAATAAGGCACTCAAGTTATTAATTTAAAAAAAAAAAACTTCTCAGGGTTCATGCCTTGAAGATATTTTCCCCTCTCCATTTCGGCGGAAAGTTTTGATATAGCCTTGGAGATTTTCAGAAGTGAATATTTGGATGAAAGATATTTAGTTGAACAAATATTGGTGGCCATAGACACTGCTAGGCCTGTAA
Source organism: Sepioteuthis lessoniana (assembly GCA_963585895.1). Taxonomy (NCBI): domain Eukaryota; kingdom Metazoa; phylum Mollusca; class Cephalopoda; order Myopsida; family Loliginidae; genus Sepioteuthis; species Sepioteuthis lessoniana. The sequence goes on from OY757936.1 coordinate 60,108,209, forward strand.
ATGCAAATGGTGTCTTCTCTATCGGAGATGTTTTTGCTGAGATAGAATCTTCGTTGTACGAGTGAAAGACTACTTTTTCTTTACACTTCTTGGAAGAGGGGACACCAAACAACCGTTATTTTAGTCACTTGTCCGTGGTGTAATGGTTATCGTCGTAGGAAATGGACACATCGATACGAGTTCAAGTCCTGGACGAGATTAATTGTATTTCACATAGCACTAATACCCTTGGGAAAGGTATGAATCCAATAATTCTCCCTCCAGCTATCGGTAAATAGTAGGGCAGACTAGGTTCTTCAGCCTTGGTGAGGCAACTAGTATAGGAGAAGGAAAACTCTGAATTCAAAACTGCTAAACTCCGCTTAAAAATTGACCTTGTGTCATATCCTGCCCGAGCGGAGGGGTTGGTAAATATGGTTATTTTAGTCACTTGATAATGCATAAGTTGCCAATGTTTTTAAGAAAAGACATTTTAGGGCCTTGGGCCACACTTATCTTTCGATGAGGGAGATTTTTGATACTTATTCCAATGGGCTATGTATCCAGCAGGACATATAGCGTAACGGTTATAGGCATTGGTTCCCTAAGCTTCTAATGAGACAATCATCTGAAGGTTGCAGGTTCAATCCTGATTGAAAGCGAGTAACAATACAAGAATACTTAACACTTGTACCCGGTTATGGCTAACGAAATCAGAACAGGCGACACTCGTGGATTCAATAAGGGATATAGTTCGAAGTTTCGTGAAGGTTCCCGAGTTCGACAAACACCTGGAGAAAGCCGGAGGACATATTAGCCGAAACGTTGTGGAAATAACAATAACGATAAAGACAATAGCTCGAAAACCCTTAAGGATAAAAAACTCAAAGCGAGTAATGCAGAGAGTTACAAATCTAATTGATGTAGAAGTAACGCCCGTAAATTAAAGTCGCCAATGATTAGTAAAAAAAAAAAAAAAACTGCTACCCTCGAGAACTTTGATATTGTTTCTGAGCAGGATAAGTTTAGATGCAGTTTTTGAAGCGACAATGCGCATTCTACCTATAACTGTAAAAGACATGCCTCGGTAAAAGACAGATGGGATCGTTGTAAAGTGCTGGGGCTACATACGCAGTGCACTGACCCTCGTCACTCGGAGGTTAACTGCCGTAGTAAAAAAAAAAAAAAAAAAAAAAAGAAGACTCCTCAGACCTTGCTGGGATTGCAAGAGCTGCTGCTATGCCGGTGCTATGTGTTCCGGTCTAGATAAGTCTACTTTAGATACCAATACTTGTTACCGTGATGATAATGGTGGTACCAATTTGTTGTTTTGGTATATGAAGGAGTTGAATACAGGTTTAATACCCTAATCGACACAGGTAGCGAGTGCTCTTATTTAGCGGATTCCTTACTAGACGTCCTAAATTGTAGGGCTAATAAACTGCATACCCGAGAATTTGTAATGAAGACTTTTTTGGGGTCAACAAGGAAGCGTCTACAGAAATTGAAATTGTTGGTAAAATTGCCAGATTGTGTCTGTTCCATTGCTTTCCTGGTGGATAAGGACATGGGTCTTACTTTTAAGGTTAAGGAACTTAGTAATGCAGTGTTTAATATGCAGACTAGTGGTTGTAAGTTGGCAGCAGATTTTTCGAGTGTTCATGAAAACGCTGTGTCAGTGAGTGATATTTTAGGGAAAGATTTGTTATGAACGGAGCAGCTTTCGAATTGGCTCAGGGATTTGTTCCTTTTGGAAACATGGAAGATTTCCAACCTGCTCGAAAATCTGGAGTTGATCCTCAGAATTATGGTAGGAACTATTCTCGGGTCATCTCACAGTATTCTGTGTAGGAAATGGACACGGCGACACGTGTTCAAATCCTGGACGAGACTGATTGCATTTCACATAGCAATGGTTAGCAAGCTGGACTAGCAAACCTACACGAGTGAGTTCGAGTCTCACTGGGTGCCCCTTTCATATGGCCTTGTGCCACATCTAAGCAAAAAGCTTAGTAAATTACCACATAGCACTAATACCCATGGAAAAGGTATGAATCTAATTATTCTCATTCCAGCTATAGGTAAATAGTAGGACAGACTGGGTTCTTCAGCCTTGGTGAGGCAACTAGTCTAGGAGAAGGAAAACTCTGTATTCAAACCTGTTAAACTCCGCTTAAAAATTGACCTTATGTCATATTCAGCCCGAGCTGAGGGGTTGGTAAATAGAATATATATTTTGTGTTGTAGCCAAAGTCTAAATATCTGGACCCCTTAGACTACTTTGCGGAGTCCTCTGTGGAAAGGAATGTAGAAAAAAAATTCAGTTTAGAGACTATGAGGATTAAGGGAGACTCGGTCAGTGATTATGACCGTGGAAAGATAGATTCTTTCCGTAGCTCAATAGCCATTAAAGAGGGGTTTTATTTTGTTGATCTTTCTCGGAATAAAGATAAGTTGGCGGAAGTCCCTTCTAACCACCAGGTGGCGGTGAATGTTTTAGATCGTGTTGTGATCAAACTTGAGAAGCAGAATCTATATGATGACGAATGTAAGGTGTTTTTAGATCAGGAATCAAAGGCATTATCGCTGGTTCGAGATCACCCAACGTTACTTAGAGCTTGAAGCAGCCATATCTGTTTCTTTCTTTTACTCTACAGGCCAGACACGTCCGTGCACGCTTTGAATTTCCAGGTACGTTGCGTCCATTATATTCACAGTATATTTTTTAAAATTCTTCATTTCATCTTCACTTTGTGATCTGCAGGTACAACCATGTCAGATTGATCAATCTCTTCTCTCCTTAGCTATGGGTAAATACAATGGTACACTGATTTCTTCAGCCGTTGTAAGGCAACCTGTCTACGTGAAGAAAAATTCTAAATTCAAAACCAACTATAACTTCGTTTTAAAATTGATCTTGCCGAAGATTTGGGTAAATACATGCAGTGATATTTAATATTTAGCAGATTTTTATATCCTTATTTATTTGTTGTTTGGAGGTGATACTCGTCATGTACATAAATGCACGTGAAAAAGTGTATGAGCCTGAATTATGGACATATCCAAAAATGTTTATTTATTCATTTAATTGGTTGGTTGGTTGGTTAAAGAATTTAATCATTTTTGTAAGCGTTTATATGCTTTCAAATATTCCTATCAAATGATAATAATTTGTAATCAATAATATGGTATTTGATGCAATTATATAGTTTCAAGTGACAAATAATAATCCTTTATTAACAATTATAACTTCAAGTCACTATTACTAATACAAATAATGTACACCCAGTATTTAGCTTCAAGTATTCTTATCTAATGCAAATAATTTTCATATAAAATGCTTTCAGATAGTCCAAGAAACTAATAATGATCATCTGTATACAATCATGTTTTCAAGTAACTATTCTTAATACAAATAATTTATACACAGTATTTAGTTTCATGTATTCCTTTCAAATACAAATAATTTTCACATAATATGGTTTCAGATAGTCCAGGAAATTAATTATGATCATCTGTATACAATAAGGTTTTCAAGTAACAATTCTTAATACAAATAATTTACAGGTAGTTATATTGTTTGAAGTATTCTTATCTAATGCAAATAATTTTCATATAAAATGCTTTCAGATAGTCCAAGAAACTAATAATGATCTTTTGTATACAATAATGTTTTCAAGTAACTGTTCTTAATACAAATAATTTACAGGTAGTCATATTGTTTCAAGTATTCTTATCTAATACTAAGAATTTTCAAACATACATATTTGACCCATAGACAGGATCCTAATTCTGGGTTACAATGACTCTAGAAGTAATAGCAACGAATAGGTGACTTGATACTCCCTAAAACTCCAGAATTGGAGTCTCCTCACCATAAGTATTAAAAAAAGATACGTGTATCTTATATATTGTCATTTACTCTATCAGCTTACAAATAATATTGAGCAATTATCTCTCTATGGAAGAACCATATAGCATGTATGAGGATCATTAAATAAATTTCCAGACTTTTTTCGTATGGGCACTTTTATTGATAGTATACACATGAAACTCTAGTCCCCTTCGAACTAATCTCCTCCGGCTGCAATGCACTTGTGGTACCGTTCTAACAATTACTGGAACGCTCCATGGAAGTCCTCTTGTGTGAGCATGTTAATGACCATCGTCACAGCCTATTTCATCTCCTCAATTGTCTCATAACGACAGCCTGTGAGCTTAGGGAATAACCAAAAGTCACAGGGAGCAAGGTCTGGACTACAGGGAGGGTAAGGAACTGTCTTGATGCCCATCTTGGTCAAATAGTTTGACAAAGATGGAGTTTTTGACTGTTGCATTGTCCTCGTGGAAATGCCACTGACTCGATTTGAAGAGTACTGGCCTCTTCCGACGGAATCTCTTCCTGAACTTCCTTAAAAACTCAACAAAGTGACCCTAACCCAAACCCTTTGGCCAATCAACACTGGTGTATTGACTTCCTTACTCCTCCCACACCTCTCATCATCCCTCACAGACTCCCTGGCTTCCTTGAATCTCTTATGCCACTCAAAAACTCATACTCGATTCATGCAAGATGGTCGAAAAGCAGTCTGAAGCATTCCATACGTTTTCCAAGTTTAAAACAGAATTTGATTGCATATCGTTCTTCTAAAGTGTCCTCACGTCCAGATTGCATTTTTGAAATTCACCAGCTGTGATAATCAGGCTTTAGTAGGGTGTATTCCAATTCCTGCTGTAGCTGTTCCTTTGAACCTGAAATCATAAAAATTAGTCAGTCATCTTATAATATGTATAGCAATAACATAGTGAATCTTCAAGAGTCTACGACAATTTTAAATGCCTGTATAAAAAAAGTCTGGAGACTTATTGAAGGTACTACATATGTATTGTGTGTGTACAAGCCTGTATTTTACATTGACAAGAACGGAAAATAATAATCCCATCCTACCGTGTTTGTTCTTACGAAGCAAGTATACGACCTGCCTGGTGAAGTGGTGAAAAATAAACCTTTATCCCATCGTGTTGTCATAGATTGTCACCATCAAAGGTGATAAACATGTGTAACATCCTCAAGTTCACTTAGTAGAGAAGACTGTCGATTCTGGGAGTCTTGTCCACTCCGACTGCATTCAGCGCTTACCAAACTCTTGCTACAGTAAATAAGTCCCTCACACCAACTGCTTCAGTCGCCTCGAGGCTAGGAAAGTCAGCAAGATATGTGTCAGATTGAGCATAGCTAAACCCAAGCTTCCGGGTGAGAAACTTCTGGAAGTAATCATGAAATTCCCGACAAATGCCTTCGTTTGTCATTAGTCATTGTCCATCTGGCGATGTGATGGCAGGAAGTATATAGGAGTTTTTCCGCATGCTGTGACATGACCATGTTTGCCCCCTCGCATGACATTCTTTTTAATCTTGCTTTAACTATTGGAGCTTGATTCTTTTTATTAAGTTAGGAGACCAGCTCTGCCTTAGCTAAATTAATCTTTATTATCTCCCGATGCAACAGCCCTAGCTACCCTTCTAACGCTCGTTGTACTGCAAGTCTATCGAGATTGAGTCGTCTGCTATGATTGGCAAAAAAACTAATTTTGCTTTTTTGTTATTTGACCGTCAATACCATAGTACAGTTCCTGTCAATTTCTGCTTTTGTGCTTGTTCCAACTGACTCCAAAAATCCTTCTCCTCCAACGAAGATACATTGAATTTCCAGAAACTAGCTAACCTAATCTTAGACTTTGCTAAACTGAAGTAATAGAAACTTCTATATCATTACTCAATACAAAATATCTTTAAGAATTATTCACTTCTCCCCTGACTTCTGTCCCACAGTATCGCCAATAAATAATGATATATAAGATTTAGCAATAATATCACTCATAAATAAATATACTCCCCCAAACAATTTTTATATTAACTATTTATATATAATGACATTATTAGTTTTCGTTGTCTAAATTTCTGAGATGAAGCTTGATGATTTTTATCATTAAGGGTTTTCCGACTATTGTCTTCATCTTTATTGTTATTTCCACAACGTTTCGGCCGATATATCCTCCGACCTTCTTCAGGTGTTGGTCGAAATAAGGAACCTTCACGGAACTTCGAACTATGTCCTTTCTTGAATCCACGGTGGTCGTCTGTTCTGATTCTGTTAACAATAACCGGGTACAAGTGTTAAGTATTCTTGTATTGTTACTCGCCTGCAGTCAGGATTGAACCTGCAACCTCCAGATGATTGTCTCTAAGGAGACAATTATCTGGAGGTTCAAGGAAACGTTGTGGAAATAACAATAAAGATGAAGACAATAGTCCAAAAATCCTTAATGATAAAAATTATTATTAAATAACCTACAATGGTTGATATACCATAAAACCAAACCAAACCTTTGATTATCTTTTTATATTTTTTACAGACCATATACACAAATAATACAATATATATACTATCAATACAATATCTTTATACACAAATAATACAATGACTATATATACTATCAATAAAAAATCTATATACACTACTAATATCATGTCAATACAATATCTATATACACAAAAAATACAATATATATATATATATATATACTATCAATACAATATCTATAAACATTATTGATACAATATCAATACAATACCTATAAACACTATCAATACAATATCTATATACACAAACAATACAATGTCTATAAAATATAAAAATACACACACATATATATATTAAGTTAGAAATTACCATGACAAGAAAATCCGGCACACACCTACAACTTTCTTGTCATGGTAATTTCTAACTTAATATGTTAATTCCTCCATTCATAATTATATATATATTGTCACGTGATATCCCACTGAGACGATGGAAGTGGGATGACTACTATCCTCTTGTTGCCATTAACAGTAGCAAGCCGTCAAAGAATGACCGTTAAGAAAGAATATGGGTCACAGGGGAGACCAGATGTTTATACTTGGTGACCTCACTCGGGTCGCCTGGCACGGGAAGGTAGAAGCCAAACGATTGGCAGGGACCCTAAAACGGAAGTGGGGACTCCTTCCCGTCAGCGGAAATAGAGAGTAAGAAAGTCAGTCGTTGGACAGGGTTCGTAGGAGACAGAACAAAATGCCAAGTACTCCGGGTAAAAGAAGACGAAGAAATTCTGCGAGACACGAAGAAGCCATTTTCTTCAAGCCAGTGTTAAAAATAGCATAAAGTCTATTAGCCCGTAAAAGAAGAAAGATTCTCCAGTGGAACCCCGTCGAAAAATAAGATAAGTAACTTTGGGACTATTTCTCCTTATACCCAATTTTATATACCACTCTCTCTCTCTCTCAATTTGAAGGAAAACGAAAGAAAAGAAAAGGAGAAAGACATTTATGTTCAGGGACTGTTCATTCATTATATATTTGACACTTTGAAGGTGTATATCAATGTCTAGTAAAAGATTCATGTATTTTAATGTTCCCACGTGGTCTAAGTTGTTATTTGTGGCGTCTGCTACGAATTTGTTACTTCGTGCTTCCTTTTCAGCTTCTGTTCGCCTTATGTTATCTTGCTTAAAATTGTCCTATAAATTCCTCTAAAATATCATACGGGAAACCGGAATTGCCGACTACTATAATTAATATTATTACGTCTCAACCTAGAGGTCCATATCTTCCATTGTCTAGGGGAGGAAGTTTAGTGGCCTTGGTGGGTGTGTGTATAGTGTGAAATTTGGAACCCCTTGCCAGCGGCGGTCAGTCTAGCCCTAAATTAATCCCTCACATAATATGCCAGTTCTTATATGCCTGAGAAAAAAACTCTGAACGAGGACTTATTCTACAAGGGATCAAGTGCCAACCTGCCCCGTCTTCACACGTGCAAAAATAAAGTCCCGTTTTGGGATATTAAAGAATTTGCCGTCACAATATATATATATATAAAGAGTATCTTTTTAAAAAAGATCCAACAGCAACATTTGCATATATATTCTTTGTTAGAGAATTTCAGAGCAGGAGATTTTGGTAATAAATAATATCTAATAATACCTGTTTGACTGTAAGATGTTCAACTAAAAATGAGGAAATATAAGTTATTTGGTTTTGAAAAAAATTAATGATGAAAAATTGTTAGCAAAAACTTATTTAGGGGGGATTTTATATATATATATATATATATATATCCAAGTATATATGGAGAAAAGTTGAAAAATAAAATAATCCAAAGTGATTAATTTATTATGAAAGAAGGTCGACACTATAATGTTTCGGTTTTAATGAACCATCATCCAGACTTTAAAAATGATGATACCAAGGGTTGATAGATCAACAATGAATGTTGATTAAACATCAGAATTAAAAGATTTTCTGCTAGATGGTTGCTTTGTAATGACGGCATGAAACCAGTGGTCATTTGTTTGCCAGTGGTCCGGGAGACCTAGGTTCAATCCCAGGTCGCATCATACCAAAGACTTTAAAAATGGTACTTGATACCTCCTTCTTAACATTCAGCAATATAAGGTACGTATCAAGGGTAAAGTGGAGCAATTCAAGGAAAGGAGTAGTACCCTCCCCTACACCTCGGTGTAGTAGCTATTGAAAAGGGAGCCTTCTGGTCGCCCTCGACTACAGTCACCAACTTACTTATATAATAGCTCTGTCACAAATATTGAGCACTCTCCAAATTATAAGTTCTACCACTAACCCACCATGTGAGATAGTGACAACCATATACCGTTGTTATATATACATATATATATACAAATATATAATTATAATTATCATGAAAAATTTAATGCAAAAAATGTTTTAAATCAGGTAAATCTTTACAGTGCTCAATGCAAACAAATGCAGAGTGAGATAATAACATTGCGCCAGCTGCCATATACGCATAAATGAAAAGCTTCTCTCATGAATTGAGCACTCCAGTAGCCAATAACATATATGTAAAAATATATGTGTAAAAATTCCTTCACTTATGCTGAGAATGACGATGAGTCTGGGGTAAGATATCTGACTGACATGCTTGAAGCATCTTGCATGTCTAGCATCCCTTAAGAGTTGTGATACGATGAAACAGTCTGTCTATGGATGACAATATATATATATATATATATATGTATGTATTTTATTTAATTTGTATACCTATTCTATGCCCATAATGTCCCAATAAATTTGATTATGAACAAACAATACTACTATGGACATGGCGACACAAGTTCAAATCCTGGACGAGACTGATTGTATTTCACATAACACTAATACCCTTGGAAAGGTATGAATCCAATTATTCTCCCTCCAGCTATCGGTAAATAGTAGGGCAGACTGGGTTCTTCAGCCTTGGTGAGGCAACTAGTCTAGGAGAAGGAAAACTCTGTATTCAAACCTGTTAAACTCCGCTTAAAAATTGACCTTGTGTCATATCCTGCCCCAGTGGAGGGGTTGTTAAATAGGATTACCATGATTTACAAGTTATGTGCTAGTTTGCAGCTTCACACCAAATCAAAAAAGATACTTTCGAGAAAGGCATGAGCCCCTTTATCCTCCATATATGTGTTAAATAGTACCACTACTTTTTTTCCATAAGGACAGTTTCGGCATTGAATTACCCACAAAGTTTGATATGCCATTAAACAAAGAAACCAAACCAAATAAATTTGTAATCACGTGAAAATATACTAACACTCATTCACAAAGTCATATACATATACTCTCTCATCATAGGTGATCACTGTCATTAATTCTGCCCCAGACATATTACCAATCAATTTAAAGAATCAATAATGATTGTGACTCACCAGCTGGAAAAAGGTCAGCCATTTTTCCAGCTTGTTGCCCAGTTATGCACAAGAGGCCGAAAGGTTTCTGTTATGTTCTCATCCATGTTGAGTCATGAACAGTCGATTCGAAAATATAGAAAAAAAAACCATTAGAAAAGGATTTTTTATCAGGTATGTTTACTCTATGCTGTCAGCAAATGAGAAACCGACAACTTACTCATACTGCGTGAAGTATTTAGTGCAGAAAACCCCATAATTTGTAATGGCCATGTGTAGAGTACCAAGTTGTTGACGAAACACAGGTTTGTGAAATTTATTATTCCCCCACTCCATACTCACGAGATTTAATACCTAATAATATTTATTAATATCGAGCTCAGTCAACTGGAGCTGAAAAATCAACACAAGCTGCATCTCTCCAGAGGGGTGAGAATCCCCAACAATAAGTGTCCTGGGTATGACACTAAATTATACCTGTTTGTTAGGGTTCCCATCCTGGTGTTTTGGGAAATGTATAGTACCTCTTTATTGCTACTACTCAGGGGTCCACTCTGACCTGGAGTATTAGCAGCAGATAGGGTCTCATCTATGGGTCGAATAGAACTGCTTGACCATTTAAAAGTGTGCAAACAAACAACTGATGTTAAATTGAATTTTTAATGTTATATAGCAGTATTTGAAACCATTTAACTATGTATAAATAAAATTATTGGTGTTAGATAGAAATACTTAAAACCATTCGTGTGCAAACAAATGATGAAAACTGAATAGAATTATTTGTATTAAATAAGAATGCTTGAAATTATTTAACTGTGGACAAAATAGAATTATTGGTATTACATAGTAATACTTGGAACCATTTGACTGTGTGCAAATAAAACTGTTAATGTGGAATATTTGAAACAGTTTACCTTTATCCAAAATAGAATTATTGGTATTAGATAGTAATATTTGGAATCATTTGACTGTGTGCAAATAAAACTGTTAATGTGGAATATTTGAAATAGTTTACCTTTATCCAAAATAGAATTATTGGTATTACATAGTAATATTTGGAATCATTTGACTGTGTGCAAATAAAACTGTTAATGGGGAATATTTGAAACAGTTTACCTTTATTCAAAATAGAATTATTGGTTTTACATAGTAATATTTGGAACCATTTGACTGTGTGCAAATAAAACTGTTAATGTGGAATATTTGAAACAGTTTACCTTTATCCAAAATAGAATTATTGGTATTACATAGTAATATTTGGAACCATTTGACTGTGTGCAAATAAAACTGTTAATGAGGAATATTTGAAACAGTTTACCTTTATCCAAAATAGAATTATTGGTTTTACATAGTAATATTTGGAATCATTTGACTGTGTGAAAATAAAACTGTTAATGTAGAATATTTGAAACAGTTTACCTTTATCCAAAATAGAATTATTGGTTTTACATTGTAATATTTGGAACCATTTCACTGCACAAATGAATGAATAGTGTTGAAATAAATTATTAAGGTTAAATAGCAATACTTGAAACCATTTAACTGTGTTCAAACAAATTAGCTTGAATGTTTTTGAAAACAAAATTCCCTTACAAATTGTATATGTAAAACCATCTAACTGTGTGCAAACAAATGACTGATGTTAAATTGACAATGTTACATAGCGATACATGAAACTGTTTTCAAACAAATAAGCTCTGACTCATTTAAATAATCTACGAAATATGGATTAGCAAATCCTATATATTCAATACTTATATATAAACAGGATTTGGCATTAAATAACTTACAGTGGTTGATATGCCATAAAAACTAACCAACCATTAACATTTTGCATTATTTCTTTTCAGACGGTTTTATTTTTTATCAAGAAAATTTGTCATACCACATTCTCCTTGCTCTCCCGATCTAAGACATGGTGAGTATTTCTGGTTCCCAAGAGTCAAAATCCTTTTTTGTGGTCAAGCTATGGAAACAAATAATTGACAAAGATTCATCCAAGAAATTCAAAAACTCTTACATCAATTATGACTAGGGCACCTTCTGTGGTGTAATGGTTAGCAAGCTAGACTAGCAAACCTACACGAGTGAGTTTGAGTCTCATTGGGTGCCCCATTCATTTGACCTTGTGCTAAATCGAAGCAAAGAGCTTCGTAAATTACTACATCAATTATGACAAGTGAAATAAAAAGAAACAGAAATGATATGAAAGAAATGCAAGTTACTACAAAAGTAGAAAACTATTATATCTAGTGGTTTGGTTTGATGGCACATCAACCATTGTAGGTTATTTAATGCCAAATTCATTTTTATGAATAAAAACAGTTCTATTCCAAACAATTCAGTTTAGCTTAAGTACAGTGTAAATGTCAAGTTTTAGAAGTAATAAAGTATTTTTTAATCTTTGGATTGGTTTTATGGCATATCAACCGCTTTTGGTTATTTAAAGCCAAATCTTCTTTATACATATGCATTACATATCTATGATTTGAGAACACATTTTGTTGATAATGTTTTTAAATGAGCCTAAGCTCATTTTTTTGCACTCAGGTAAATAGTTGTGAGTATTGCTGTGTATTACTAACACTTCAATTAAACATCAGTTATTTGTTTACACACAGTTAAATGATCAAACAGTTCAATTTCAAGCAAATCAATTTAGAATAAGTCATTTGTTTGCACTGAGTTTAAATGTTAAACAGTTTTATTTGACCCATAGATAGGACCCTATCAGGTGCTTCAACTCCAGGCCAGAGTGGACCTGCTACTATTTACCAACCCCTCCGCTCAGGCAGGATATGACACAAGGTCAATTTTTAAGCGGAGTTTAACAGGTTTGAATTCAGAGTTTTCCATCTCCTAGACTAGTTGCCTAACCAAGGCTGAAGAACTTAGTCTGTCCTACTATTTACCCATAGCTGGAGGGAGAATTATTGGATTCATACCTTCCCCAAGAGTATTAGTGCTATGTGAAATGTAATCAGTCTCGTCCAGGATTTGAACTCGTGTCGCCGTGTCCATTTCCTACGACGATAACGACTACACCACAGGCACCTCCAAGTGGACCTGGTAGTGATGGCAATAAAGGGGTACGCAGCATTCCCCAAAGCTCCAGCAGTACTAGAGCTTCATCATCAGATAGTTTAGTGTCATATCCAGGACACTCGCAGGAGCAGTCTTACCCCTCTGCAGAGATGTAGTCAGTGTATTCTACTGGCTTAGCTGAGTGGGCCAATTTAAGCTGGCTTTAAGGGTGAGGGGCTGCTTGTCCCTCTGCAGGGGATGCAATCAGTGTATTCTGCAGCCCCAGCTGACTGGGCCGATGACTACTTGTGTGATAAAAAGTAAGAGAAATGAGATGAGAGAAATATTAGTAAAAAAATGAATAATAATTGACAATGCTACATCAGAGAAATTCAAAGACAATTACATCTAATATGGCTGTAAGGTCTTATACTTTATTCCCAGCAGAAGGATAAAGCACCTTCACAAAAAGGAGTGTGACAGTAAACTGTGTCTGATGGCAAGGCTTCAGTTCTGGAGATGTGGGGAGTGTGGAGTACTCTTAGACCATCTGAGAGAGCTCAGACTGATCTTCTAACCATAGTTAAGGGAAAAAGAGATGGTTTGATTTGGTTGGCTATTATTGCCTATCAACCATTGTTAGTTATGCCAAATCCTCTTTATACATTTATATTAGATATATATAATTTGGTTTGCTTGGGTTTTATAGGATATCAATCATTGTATGTTCTTTAATTCCAAATCCTCTTTCTGCATGTATATTTGATATTTGATTGCTAAACACATAGCTACAGCTCATTTCTTTGCTAATATTTAAATGGTTAAATGATTTTTAAGTGAATAATTTGAAGGAATCTTATTTTTAAATGATTCAGAGCTAATTTGTTTGCACACTGTTAAATGGTTCCAATTATTCTTACATGAATAGTTCCTTCTGTTTACTATTAATCAGTTGATATGTCATTAAACCAAACCAACCAATATTAATCATTTGTTTACACTCATTTAAACTATGTATAGTTTTATTTGCACACAGTTAAATGGTTTCAAGCATTACTATGTAACACTAACAATTCAATTTAGGTACACTCTTAAAGAGTTTCAGGTATTGCAAATCAATAGCTATAATTCTATTTGACTGTACTTATTTGTTAGCACACAGTTAAATAGTTCCAAGTATTATGTATCACAAACAATTCAATTAAACATCAGTCATTTGTTGACACACAGATGAATGGTCAAACAGTTCTATTTCTAACAATTCAATTTAGCTTAAGTCATTTGTTTGCAGTTAGTTAACAAGTCAAACGGTTCTATTTGACCCATAGATAGGACTCTATCTGGTGCTACTGCTCAGGACCACAGTGGACTAGGGAGCAATGGCAATGAAGAGGTACTCCACATTCCCCAAAGCTCCAGGATTAGAGCCTCCCCATTAGATGGTTTAATATCGTATCCAGGACACTTTTTGGTGTAGGTCTTACCCATTCGCAGAAATGCAGTCAGTGTATTCTACAGCCCTAGCCAACTGGGCAGGAGAGATAGATTTACATATTTCTCAAACTGAAACACAATTATCATAATATTGATGATCAGTTTGTATATAAATCGCTACATTGATAAATCTACAAATAACTGTTCCCTCTGTGGAGAATAGAATATGCAGACAACATTCCCTGCAGAGGTATAAAACCCTTCACTAAAGAGCATTTGATGGTGAGGCTCTAGTTCTGGAAATTTTGGGAATATGGAGTCATTCCTTCTCTGTCATTACTCCCAGGCCCACTCTGACCTAAAGTGGTATTACTTGTTAGAGTCCCATCTATGGACCAAATAAATCTATTTCAAAATTATTCTTATTTGATAAGAATACTTGATACCATATAAAAAGAAATTATTTGTATTAAGCAATAAGATATTAACTAATTACATTAGTTAATTAAAGCTATGATTGTTTACTTGTAGTGAAAGAAATCATGCATGCGGCATGAATATGTCCGGCATATAAAATGAGATCAGAGAGAGAGAAACAGGTGATTGGGAAGATCAAACTCACATCCTCCTGATTGTAAATTACCACATTGTGCGATTAACCTGGATGTGGCATTTTGGCAAGATTATATAAGTCCTGCCTGAATGCACCAGAGTGAGATAGTGTTTTGAGTCTTGGTGACACCCAACAAGAGACGAACTTGGGTGTAGGACTGCTGGAGAAGATTGTTGAGGAATAAAAGGAATATTTTCAGTGTAGAAACTCAGCTGCCCACCTTCTACTAAAGAAATTGTTTCCACATGTTCTTTTCTTTCTGTTGCTGAGAAGGCATACCATCCACCCCCTCTTCTTTCATTACTAAAGATTATAATTATTATCAGTTACTTAAAACCATATAACTGTGTGCAAACAAATGACTGTTGGAACAAGGGCAGGGCTGAAAAGTTCAAAGGTTAAAAGGTTTATATAATGACGTCATATCTGCTGTTGATGACTTTTTACTAATTGGATCCAAGCACTACCACATCGATGGAAAAGCAAATCTCATTTGGTTACATTCCATGAGAGTATCTTGGTTAGCTTACAAACTTTTCAGCTAACCCTTGTAAATAAGAATAATAACTTGAAGCCATATGATTATTTGTATTAGTTAAGAGTACTTGAAACCACACAACTGTGTGCAAATTATATGAATGAAAGCCTCACCATCCGATTGTTTTGTATCATATCCAGGACACTGATTGGGGGGGGGTCTTACGTCAATGCAGAGGTGGAGTTGGTGTATTCTTCAGCCCCAGCTGACTGGGCAATGTCTTCATGGTGTGTATGGTCACACCTGTCTAACATGCTATCCACACAACCCACCTGGAACTTCCACTGAGGAACACCTGTGTCCTGTTTACCTTAGAAAGTAAGAGGACAATCTGTTATGCCACCCTCAAACCATGACATTCCCACTGAGGCATTATCCAGTTTACCTAAGAAAAGAGTCACACATCCTATCACTCCACCCATGCAATTTATGCGGTATGTCAAAGGAATTTTCCTGTTGCTATCTAACAATATCATATAAAAGTTTGCTTGAAACTCTCAAGAAACAACAGTACAAAATATGAAAATATAAGTGTACAACTTAAACCATTCTAGACAGGTTGACATGCCTTTAAAATCAATCCATAAATCTATCAATCTCTAAATTAATATAGCCTCAGTACTGATATTTACTAACCACTTTCAAGATTTGAACTCGGTCATCATTCACATCAACAGAGAAAGAATCACTGTTGCATAGTGGCTAATGTGTTGGACTGCCACATCATAGAAAGTAAGTTCAAATCCTAGAAGAATACCCTTGGGAAACCTTCAGATCTCATGAAGCTATGACCAACAAGGTTACCTGGGAGACATGAAAAAGGCTAGCATTGTTAACATTACATCTAGTGAACCTATGACCAGCTTAGTCCAACAGGGCAGAAGTAAAGGCTCAAGCCCAACCTCTCCTTTCTCTAAATCCCTAAAAATGACCCAGTGTCAAATCCTGCCAGTGGGTGGTATGGATCATCATCATTATCATCATGTCATGCCGCTAGCACGGATATCCCTGACCCTCTTACGCCACTTCTCCCTATCGTTAATCGCTTCTGGCAGGTCTTCAGGGTTACATCCTGCATCTTCACATAGCTGCTGTATGTATGTTCGAGCTGGTTGTCCTGCTTTTGCTCGGCCATATGTGGGGGTCCATAGGAGTACATCACTTATGAGCTCGTCCCTGCTTCTCCAGCAGTGTCCTGCATATCTGGTTTGTCTAACTTGGATACTTTTCGTGATGGGAGGCAGGTGGCCGTATAGTTGGTACCTTGTAGGGTGTTGCCGCCAGGACTTGGATGCAAACAAAACAACTGGAGAAGCTAGACGACATTTACACAAGAATGTTGCAAGCAATACTGAGGTATGGATAAATCATGAATACTCTTGAGAAACATATGAACCCCATTATCCTTCCCCAAGCTATGGATTAAATAGTACCACTATCCTTCTACAGTGATTCGCTTTGGTATTTAATAACCCATGAAGGTTGATATGCCATTAAACAAAGACACCAAGCTAAACCATATTAGTGGATATCACCATAAGTCAACTTTAAAAATTTACTGTCTGATATGGGGTTTTAAAATTTGGTTATATTTTTGTTTGATTCTTTTAGTCTTGATGGAAACTAGATTTTCTCTTCTTTTTGAAGAAAGCAAAATCAATTTTGTAACCAATATATTCATTGAAAGAAGGAAGTTACAAGAGAAAAACAAATTCTTTTTTTTACAAAGCACTGGAGATTTGAAATAAGATAGCCTCAGTACTGATGACAGAACATTGCTTCACAGACAGACGATACTTACTAGCCAACAATATCAACTCACCACTTTCAAGATATGTATTTATATTTTAGAAGGGTAATGTGAATATTGTCGTGAATTATGCATAACGAGTTCATGTTGTAGCAGTGGAGTTTTCTAGGTTAATGCTGACTGGAATGATAAATAAAACAAACAAACACTAAAATAAACAACCAGAGTTAAAATAGACTTGTTTTTTTTTTATGGATTTTTATTTTTAGTAATGAGCAATAGTTCAATAAAGATGTATTGAGTGAGTATTAATTTTTGTATGAACACAGTGTATATAGATGTTTTTAAATGCTTACTTAGAAGTCTGTGCTGAAACTCTTTATTGGTTAAGACTTGGTTGGGTTGGGTTGGGTTTTATGGCATATCAATCATTGTGGGTTATTTAATGTAAAATCCTATTTATACATATATATCAAATATTTGATTTGGTTTGCTTGGGTTTTATGGCATATCAACCATTGTAGATTATTTAATACTTTAATATATATATATATATATATATATATATATATATATATATATATATATATAATACTTTTTATGTATATTTGTTAAATATATATGATTTAGTTTGGTTTGGTTTTATGGCATATCAACCATTGTTGGCTATTTATTGCCAGATCCTCTTTATACATATATATTAAATATATATGATTTGACTTGGTTTAGTTTTATGGCATATCAACCATTGTAGACCATTTACTGCCAAAACTTTTTTATACATATATATTAAATATATATGATTTAGTTTGGTTTGGTTTTATGGCATATCAACCATTGTTGGCTATTTATTGCCAGATCCTCTTTATACATATATATTAAATATATATGATTTGACTTGGTTTAGTTTTATGGCATATCAACCATTGTAGACCATTTACTGCCAAAACTTTTTTATACATATATATTAAATATATATGATTTGGCTTGGTTGGGTTTTATGGCCAACCATTGTAGGTTATTTAATGCAAAATCCAATTTATACATATATATCAAATATTTGATTTGGTTTGATGGCATATCAACCATTGTAGATTATTTAATACCAAATCCTCTATATATGTATTTATTAAACATATATAATTTTTTCAACATATTTTGTCGATAACATTTTTAAACAAGCCTGAGCACATTTTTCTTGCACACAGTTAATTGGTTTCAAGTATTTCTATCAAATACAATTATTTCTATTTATTATTAATCATTTGTTTGAAAACATTTGAATGGTTTCAAGTATTGCTATGTAACAATAATAATTTAGCTTCAGTCATTTGTTTGCACACATTTAAATGGATATACATATGAGTTGTAGGTGAATAGTTTGTATGTAATTTCAGTTTTAAATTAGTTAGAACAAATTTGCATGCACTCTAGTATTGCCATTGTTACTACACTGTTAAATGGTTTCAACACTAATAAGTAAAATAAGTAAAGTTGGCAACTGCAGTTGAGGCTCTCTTTTCAATAGCTACTACATCAAGGTGCAGGGGAGGGCGATACTCCTTTCCCTGGATTGCTCTACTTTACCCTCAATACGTACCTTATAACGCTGAGTGTTAAGCAAGGAAGTATCAAGTACTATTTTTTAAGTCTTTGGTATGACTCAACCTAGGATTGAACCCTGGTCTCCCGGGCCATTGGCAAACAAGTGGTTACAAGTTTTGCTCTTTAATTATTCTATTCAATACTATTCATCATTATTTTTTATCGCTGGCTTCTTTCATGTAAGAACAAGCATGATTTTTTTTATCTTTAGTTTTTTACAATCTATTCATTATACTCATTATTTTTTTTCTTTAAAGAATTGAATAAAACATCTGCTTTTATTCATCATATATGTAATATATGATGAATATACACACATTGAGTGTGTATATGTGCAATGCTTTAATTTAAATATAGTAAAGGTTGTTGCTAGTTTTATATTTTTTTAAATTAACTGGTGAATAGAAGAGTATTTACACTCTTGGACATGGGTACCAAGTAATTTCCTCCATTAGGGGGAGTTGGAAGAAAAAAACAAAGAAAAAAAAAAGAATTTTTAAGAAAATCAATTGCTCTCAAAAAAACACAACTCTCTGATTAGCTACCATCCGAAAAAAGTAAATACTATAAACAGAGCCGTTTTTTTTTAAGCCATTTGAATAAAGTTCCTCATCATGAACAGAATGCTGGGAGGGGCTGCCAGTATGGAAATTGGAAATATAAAATCTGGTCGAACAGGGTCCCTCTGGCGAGGGGTTCTAATGTAGCAAGACCTGAAAACCCCTAGAACCCAAGGAAAACATCACTGACAATCCAAACCAGCGCATTGAAGAAATGTATGAAATCAAACATCCTTATGCACCCAGTCAAATGGTTACAAGTATTTTTATGTATCACTAACAATTCAATTAAACATCAGGTATTTGTTTACCCGCAGTTTAAATGCCAATTTGACCTAGAGATTGGACGCTATCAGGTGTTACCCCTCCATGTCAGAGTAGACCTGGGAGCAATTGCAATGAAGGGGTATTCCACATACCCCAAAACTCCAGCATTACTGTAGCCTAACCATCAGATTGTTTAGTGTCATATCCAGGACACTCATTGGAGGAGATCTTACCCCTCTGCAGAGATGCAGTCAGTGTATTTTACAGCTACAGCCAACTGAGCAGTAAGATTTAGTTACCATCATTTAATTTGTGACTGATATCATTGGTTTGTACATTTTCTGAAGTTGCTTGACAGCTACTGACTAGTAATGGGGATATGGTCTCGATATACTCATTAGATTTTAGTAACAACATCAAGGAAAGTTATTTCTAGAAACCATACGTTACTCACATGGGTACTTTTTATTTTCTATTTGGTGACATACGTGAGTTTGAGACTGCTACAAGGTTATCATTCATGTGGATAGATATTACGCTAATGTTACATAATAGAATGGTGAAATCTATTATCGACAGTTAGCTTTTGGCTTGGATTGGTTTTATGGCATATCAACCATTGTAGGTTATTTAATGCCAAATCCGCTTAACACATATATATTAAACACATAGGATATGGTTTAGTTTGGTTTTATGGCTTATCAATCATTGTAGGTCATCTAATGCTAAACCCTTTATATACACACATTAAATATATGATTTCTAAACAAATTTTGTAGATGACATTTTTAAACAAGCCTGAGTTCTTTTTTTTGTGCACACAGTTAAATTTAAAACTATTCAGTTTAGTATAAGTACAATGCTTTACTTAACATACAGTTAGTAATTTGTTTAAAGTCAGTTGTTTGTTTACACTCAGTTAAATGTAAAAACAGGTCTATTTCAAACAATTCAATTTAGAATAAGTGCAGTTTAAATGTCGACAGCTCTATTTCAGACTTTTTAGTTTAGCATGTCAACTAAGTTAAATGGTTCCAAGTATTGCCACATATCACTGACAATTCAATTAAACATCAGTTATTTGTTTATACACAGTTAAATGTTAAACAGTTCTATTTCAAACAATTCAGTTTAGCTTAAGTACAGTTTTTTTGTTCACGCAGAGTTAAATGTAAAAACATTTCTATTTTACCAATTTCAAACAATTCAATTGAGATTTTTACTTACTCACAGTTTAAATGTGAAATAATTCTATTTGAAAATATACATGACGCATATATGAAAAAATTTTAAGATTCTGTCTCAGTATTTTTTGATCCAAGATCATTTGTAACTGTGAAATACATTTTTAAAAAATATACCCATAAAACATTTTAAATAAGGATATGAGCGAGCTAGACAAGATATAAAAGCAAGATAAATGAAAGAATTTAAAGACTCTCTCCTATGTAGGGTAGGACTGTATAGCTTTGATTGTCCAAGTGGACAAACATAGCTGTGACAGCTTCACCTACTGTCATGGCAAAGAAAAATGAACATATGGTCTGGGTTCATAACCGATTATATGCCAAATGTGCAAACATCTGAAAAGACTTCCAGCTCAAATAACCAGCGTACAAATTTCTATGAGAAATATGGTGCTTGGTTTTTGTATTTAACTTCAGTGAATTAACTATAAAAGAGAAACATCTTTAAACTATTTTCTGCACAAATTTCTCTGAATATGAAGCTATGTCTTTTGTACATCAACCAGATGAATGAGTAAAAATATCACAATTGAAGTTGGTCATTACAAAAGCATTGTATACAAATGTACGCTAATGAGACTATTATTCTGTGGACTTCTTTTCAAATCTTTTGTATTGTATATTATTGGACAAAAAAAACAGATAGTGAAAAAGCTGAACCATTTTTTATCCTAGCCGTAGATTTTAATGCAAATTTCACAAACAATGTCACACATAGGGATTATTTTCCTTGATTATTGTTTTCAAAATTCCCTTTGCAGTAGCGGAAAGTCAAATGCAATTTCCAGTTTACAGTTAATTTTTTCTAGGAGATAATCAATTGATGAATGATGGCGATTCAATTTCTTTGCAATATCACAAACTGACAGTCTGCAATCATTGTACATAGCAATTTGAACTTTATCAAACCCAGACAACTGCTTACTAGCCATTAGCAAAGGTCTAATCACAAATTAAGATATCAAATCAACGGAAAGAATATTCTAAGAAATTTCCTATTTTCTGGTATTTCTTATCATTTCCTTTTTAAAAAATTATGACTTTTGATACAGACTAAACGTGTAGAGAAAAAGCTAGACAGGAACTACACAAGAATGTTACGAGCTATATTGAAAATATCCTGGAAGGTACATCTCACAAAACAGTTGCTGTACAACCTCCTACCTCCTATCTCTATCCAAATAAGATGAACAAGATATGCGGGATACTATTGGACAAACTCCTAAGCAACGTTCTACACTGGAACTCTTTACATGAACATGCAAGAGTTGGCCAACCAACAAGAACTTATCTACAACAGCTCTGTGTGGACATAGGATGTAGTCGAGAAAACCTGCTGAAAGTGATGGATGATAGAGATGAATGGCACAAGAGAGAAATCCATGCTAACAGTACAATATGATGATTATGAAGAGAACTTTGGCAACAATAGAAAATAATCACTTCCTTTGTGTTTCTAAGCTATTAAAGTTTCATTAAAATTTCTGGTAATAATAAAAAATGGTCAAGTTTTTTCACTGTCTGTTTTTTTTTTGTTTAATACGGTATCTCTGTTTCCCTTTCATTTTACCTAATTTACCTTTTACCAATATAACGCCTTCTCGTCCCATTTGGAGAGCTCAGTCCCTTAAAGAATCTTGTATTGCCAGATGGTTGTAAAAGTTTTGGCAATATATGGTTTTGAATACGGTGTTAACCTGCCAATAAATGTCATATCACAGCTGCTTTTTATTCACCCTGTAATCTTTAAACACAGTGCAGTTATGTGAGCATATATATATATATATATTGGCCTAATGTGTAGAGTGTTCAGCAATGGTCTGGAAAACCAGGGTTCAATCCAAAAACTCCAAAAATGGTACTTGATGCTGCCTTACTTAACACTCAGCATTACATGGTATGGATCAAAGGTAAAGTGAATCTATCTAGGGAATTGGAGTAGCACTCCCCTCTACACCTCAATGTAGTTGCTATTGAAAAAGGGATCTTTCATGTCACCCTCAACTATATATGAGGTCATTCAAAAAATTAAGTGGATTTTGTCTAAGGAGTTGGAAATAGAAAGCACAGTTGCACTGTTTTTAAAGAAATCAATAGAGATCGGTCCTTTCATTTCCCAGAAGACCATCAGCATGACCATTTTTACAAAATACTGTGCCCAGAACTTCTTCTTTACTTGATAGTCATCATGTTTCCACACCATGGACAATCTTTTCAACTCAGGATTTGAGTGACAATCCCTTGGTTAGTTCATTTGTAAACCTTCTTTGACTAAAATATCCTTGTGTACACATACATGTTTAAGAGGAGGTGTCCTCGTGGTGTAAGGTTTAAAGTGCTTTACTGCAGAACTCCTGTAGCACTATTATGTTCACTTTTGGACAAATACCTTTGAGAAAGGTATAAACCCCTTATCCTCCTAGCTAAGGGTTAAATAGTACCACTATTGTTCTTCTCGAAGGATGGCTTTGGTATCTAATAACCCATGAAGAAACCAAATCACATACATTTTTCAGAAATTTCACCTGGTTTGCACTTCTCAGCCACCAAAAATATGATGACAGAAGTCTGTTCCAGCCTGGACCATTCTGTTTTGGATAACCTCAAAACAAATATATTTGCAAGATTAGAATAATTTTTGCTATAGACCAATTTCAAAAACATACAAAGTTTATAATTATGGAAAATAATGTATTTTGCTTTTATAAAAAAAAAAACTTGTTAAGTGAATAATTCTCATATATATATAGAAATGAGTTTAGGTTTTATATGAAAAAGAACTCGGTAGCAACATTAAGCAAGCCAGATCAATTCAGTATGTATATGTGTATATATATATATATATATATATATATATATTTATATCCAACTCAAATCTCATCCCAACATGAAATACCAATATTGTACCATATTCCATAGTATATTACAATGCAACATATCCCTCCACAATGATATTTACAGTGATTCTGGCTTTGGCATGATGGTTAGAGTGTTTGCCAGTGACCCGGGAGGCTTGGGTTCAATCTCAGGTCGAGTCATACCAAAGACTCAAAAAACGGTGCTTGATGCCTCCTTGCTTAACACTCAGCATTATAAGGGATGGATCAAGGGTAAAGTGGGTCAATCCTGGGAAAGGAGTAGCGCCCTCCCCTCGACCTTTGTGTAGTAGCTATCAAAAAGGGAGCCTTCGGGTTACCTTCGACTATGGTCACCAACTACTTACTTTTTATATTACACTTACCTATTTACCCTTACAAATTATAACTTTATTTTATTTTCTTCAAAATGCAATAATGATGTTTTGTTCCTTCGTTATAATCACCTCCACTAATTATGCACACAAGTACATATAGAAATAAAGAAATAATTTTTTTCTCAGCTCTACTGTTACAAAGTTTGCTACAACTCCGTTCTCCTATCTGGTAAACAACCTCAAGTTTATTGCGCTGCATACGAATCTTCAAACACACACACACACACATACACTAAACACCACTTTCACATATACACACATTAATACGCAACTATAACCCACACACACACACACACACACACACACACACATACACACGCACACACACACATAAATATTTGTACACAATTCCAACTGTTTTCGACTGTATATTTCAATTTTTTCAGTTGATTCATTTCCTTTTGTTATCTGCCTGATGATTTTGTTTTGTAAAACTTCATGATACCTAATCCTATTTACCAACCCCTCCGCTCGGGCAGGATATGACACAAGGTCAGTTTTTAAGCGGAGTTTAACAGGTTTGAATTCAGAGTTTTCCTTCTCCTAGACTAATTGCCTCTCCAAGGCTGAAGAACCTAGTCTGCCCTATTATTTATCCATAGCTGGAGGGAGAATAATTGGATTCATACCTTTCCCGAGGGTATTAGTGCTATGTGAAATGTAATCAGTCTCGTCCAGGATTTGAACTCGTGTCGTCGTGTCCACATCCTGCGACGATAACCATTACACCACGGGCACCTCTTCATGAAACCTAATGTCGCAGACAGACTTACATGGCATTGAATATATAAAATCTAATATGTATTTAT
>OY757936.1:60135536-60195536 GCA_963585895.1 Sepioteuthis lessoniana
GTATATGTCTGGAAAGATATACATATAAAATGCCTTCACTTACACTGAGAATGACAGTGGAGTTAGATGTTCAACTGACAGCCAGGTTTTCATCCCAGTTTGAAGCA
Source organism: Sepioteuthis lessoniana (assembly GCA_963585895.1). Taxonomy (NCBI): domain Eukaryota; kingdom Metazoa; phylum Mollusca; class Cephalopoda; order Myopsida; family Loliginidae; genus Sepioteuthis; species Sepioteuthis lessoniana. Next base: position 60,135,644 of record OY757936.1, read on the forward strand.
TCTCGTTGGTCTAAACACATTGAAGAGTTGTGATATAATGAACAGTCTGTCTATGGAAGACAAATATATAATTATCATTGAGTTGTGGTGATAGCATGGATTTAACTGACTTGCTCTTGTCATTCAGAATTGATGTATGTAAGTCCTCGCTGGTCAGCTAACACTGGTGAATCAGTGAGTCGGAGTCCAGTAGAGAATGCTGCTTATGAGTTCATCCTTACTTCTACAGCAATGCATATTATATTTTATTTGTCTTTTTGGGATGGCTTATGAGATGGGAGGTAGGTTGCTGTTTAGCTTGTGTTTTCTGAAATGCTGCTTGCTGGATTTAATATAAACAACACATTACTCTTTTGTGTAGTTCCCATTGATCTTTTTCTCTCTGCTTTTTGTTGGAGTTCAGTTAGTGCATCTATATAGTACTACTGACGCAGCCACACACTTCCTCTCTCTCTCTCTCTCTCTCTCTCTCTCTCACACAATTGTTACTGTTTGGTAGCAATACTTGAAAACATTTTCCATGTGCAAACAAATGACAAATGTTAAATAGTAATATTTGAGTTAGATAGCAATACTTGAAACCATTTAAATTGTGTACAAGCAAATGATTGGTATTAAAAAGAATTATTAGTGCTAAACAGCAACACTAGAATCTATTTAACTATGTGCAAACAAATGAGCTCTAACTCTTCTTAAAATAAAGTTACCTAAAAAACTATTCACTTAAAAAAATCAATTACATACATATATATATATATATATATATATGTATGTATGTATTTGGCATTAAATAACAATGAAGGGTTGATATGCCATTAAGCTAATTGCCCTGACTACCTTTCTTTGTCAGTCACCTTTAATGAGACATGCATCAATGAGGATTGCTTTGGTTTTATGACATCTCAACTATTGTTGGTTATTTAATGCCAAATCTTCTTAATAGATATATATGAGATATATCATCATCATCATCATCATGTTGTGCCATCAGCGTGGATATCCCTGACCACCCTTCTCTATCGTCCATTTCTTCTGGCAGATCTTCAGGGCAACATTTCGTATTGGCACAGAGTTGTGGTATGTAGGTTCAAGCTGGTCGTCTTGCCTTTGCTCAGCCATGTGAAGGGATCCACGGGAGTATGTCACCTATAAGTTTGTCCCTACTTCTCCAGCTATGTTCCGCATGTCTGGTTCGTCTAACTTTGATAGTTTTCGTGATGGGTAGTAGGTGGCCGTACAACTGTTGCTTTGTGGGGTGCTGTCTCCAGGACTTGTTCAGTATTGCTCACAGCATTCTTGTGTAGTTGCTGTCAAGCTTTTTCTTCATACATTTAGTTAGCATCCATAAATGAGCCTGAACTCTTTTTTTTTCACTCAGTTAAATGGTTTCAAGTATTGCTATCTAACTCTACTAATTCTATTTAATATTAATCATTTGTCTGCAGTATTGCTTTTTAATACTAATGTAATACTATAAAATCAATTTTGGCACACAGTTAAAGAGATTCAAGTATTGCTATTTAATACTTATTATATTTACCCAACCCCTCCGCTCGGGCAGGATATGACACAAGGTCAATTTTTAAGTGGAGTTTAACAGGTTTGAATTCAGAGTATTCCTTCTCCTAGACTAGTTGCCTCACCAAGGCTGAAGAACCTAGTCTCCCCTACTATTTACCCATAGCTGGAGGGAGAATAATTGGATTCATACCCTTCCCAAGGGTATTAGTGCTATGTGAAATGCAATCAGTCTCGTCCAGGATTTGAACTCGTGTCGCTGTGTCCATTTCCTACGACGATAACCATTACACTACAGGCACCTCTATTTAATACTTATAATTCTATTCAACATTAATCATTTGTTTGCACACAGTTGAATGATTCAAAGTATTGCTATGTATAACTAACAATTCAATTAAACATCTGTCATTTATTTGCTCACTGTTTAAATGATCAAACACTTCTATTCAACCTATAGACAGGACCTTATCAAGTGCTACCACTCCAGGTTAAAGTGGACCTGGAAGCAGTGACAATGAAGGGGTACTCCACATTCCCAAAGTTTCAGCATAACTGGAACCTCAGCATCAGACTGTTTAGTGTCATTATCAGGACACTTATTGAGAGAGTCTTTCACCTCTGCAGAGATGCTGATGGTATATTCTGCTGCCCTAGCCAAGTGGGTTCTATGAAGTATTGTGGCCAACTACACTATAAACGTATATATACATATATATGTATATATACATATATTTATATATATGAGGTGAAACCAGTGGGGTAATGATTACTGCCATAGGAAATGAACATGGTGACACAAGTTCAAGTCCTGGACTAAGCTGATCACATTTCACAAAGCACTAATGCCCTTGGGAAGGGTATGAATCCTCTTATTTTCTGTCCAGCTATGGATAAACAGACTGGGTTTTTCAGCCTTGGTTAGGAAGTCAGTCTTAAAGAAGGAAAACTCTGATTCCAAACCGGTTAAACTCTTCTAAAAAACTGACTATGTGTCACATCCTGCCCAAGCGGTGGGGTTGGTAATACATACATTGCAAACCGACTTCAAATCATTGACAAGGCAGTTTTCATTTTACATTGTGTTAATAATCTTTCGAAAGGTATAAATACGACTATTTTCTCTTTATTTATAGGGAAATAATAGGCTAAACTTAGTTTTTTAACTTCTGCATGGCAACCAATGGTGGAAAAGGAAAACCCTTACTTCAAACCAGTTAAACTCTGCTTAAAAATTGACCTCGTGTCACAACCTGCTCATGTGAAGGTATTTGCTATATGCATTTATGTGTGTGTGTTTGTGTGTGTGTGTGTGTGTGTGCTAATGTGGTTGTGAGTGTGTGTGTGTGTGTGGTTGTGAGTGTGTGTGTGTTAAAATAAAAATAGATTGACAAAGTAAAAACTAAAAAAGTTCTTGAGATTTTATAAGTAGAGCAGTATACAAGAAATATTGAATATTAAGATTCACAAATTTTTCCAGCTAAAGATTCGCAAATGTCATTCCTCAGTCAGCGAAATAAAATAAAATTGTTTCCTACTTGGGGACTGACATTTACAAAATTTGAGTTGGAAGAACATTTTTGTAAGTTTTAATATATAAAATAATCACAACTTTCAACTTTAAAGATTCCAAGATGTTTGTTAATATACATAACAACAAATACAGAAAGATTGTTGAATCTAGCATTATTTCTAATTACAATACTATTCAACAAAGACTTGGGTTTTTTTCAACTAATCTCCTCATTTTGTTAAATTAGTTTTAAAAAGATCCTTTATCTAAATTAGCACTTTTTTTCATTAATTATTTTTTATTCATATTCACTTTAATGTTTTTAATGACATTTCACATCATAAGTCTTCAAATATAACAAACTGCTACATAATACAGAAAGAAAAAAAGATAAAGGAAATAACGAAAATGAAAAGAAAAAAATGAAGAAAAGAAGAGAAAAAAAAAAAAATATATATATATATATATATATAGAGAGAGAGAGAGAGAAAGAGCAAATAGGTTATTAATTTCAAACACTGCTTATGTCATGAAGTTTTGAAATAGAATGAACTAAAAAGAGAATGCTAAAATTTCTGTCATTTCTTTATTTCATTTTAGAATTGAATATAATACAAAGGATGTAACATTACGTATTAACTGACTCACAGATGGTTTAAGGTAAGAACCAAAACATTTAACCATGGCAAATATTTCAACAATGAATAAAATCATCCTCAAATTAGATTGTTTTTCTAATTTGTATATTCACACACATGCACACATACATATATATACACATATGTATATAAATATATATATGTATATTTTGGCAGAATTTCTTCATTAATACATATTTCATTGAACATAATAGACATTTTTTGTCAACATATTTTTTCTTAATGCTTTTGAATAGCTGTATTGATTTTATGATATTCGGTGGGAATTGTTTGATAAATCTTCCATAATTAGTTATTTCTCAAGTACTTTCTGCCTGACTTTAGGCCATCATCAGGGGAGGATGTATTACAAGAGTGATGTAACATTCGTATGTACATTACTACTTTGTTTACTTTTTGAATTTGTTTCTATAAATAGTGTCAGTAGCTAAAGACATTTAAGTACATTAGTGTATATATATATATATATATATATATATATATATCAGGGGCGGAGACGGGACTAGTGCTACTCGTGCCCGGCACGACCAATAACTCGGTCAATGTTATTCACAATGGATTAAAAATCATCCATTAATTTCAAGCAAACATACTTAGTCTGATCTCAATTAAATTACGTATCTATTCAAGTTTTGATAACTAAGTAGCCAAAAGTTCATAAATATATCTGGGAATAATACAACGATGCTGTTTTGAACGGATGGTCTTTGTCCGGCCACCGTCAGATCCATTGAACATCCCATAAAATCGGCTATAATGTTGAACGTGCAATCCGTGCCAGGCACTAGACCCTTATAATAACAGTAATGTTAGAGAAATCCGCTTTTGGCTGTAGCCATTAGCAAGAGCAACTCAAAACACCGGGCTCAAAAATATTAGCACAATGTGACTGCTGACAGCTGTCTTGGGAAGAGGGAGAGGGACCGAGAGAGAGAGAGAGAGTGGGGGGGATAGCAGATTATAGCCGTCGCTGACGTCATCATCATCGCTATGGTAAATGTTGGTTAAACGGCGTGTTTTAATTCGTTTTTTCACTAACAGATACCTATTTCTTTAATGAATGTTGCATATATTACATTCTGTAACTAAAATTTGTTTATTTGAATACATTTTCAACAAATAATCTTTATTTTAAGTGAAATTGAAACTACTAGCTGTGTCTGTGTATATTGTCATCAGTTTCTTTATTCTAATAAACATATTTTTCTCGTCATAGTAATGAACATCTTCTCTTTTCTTCTATACTTTTGAAAGGAAAAAAAATTATCTTATCTACTGCATTAACAAGACTACAAATTATATAGTATCTTGATTGTTTACAAAAAAAACACCATGCAAGGTACGTTTGTCAATCTGTGCTATACAATGGAGAATCACGCAATAGCAACTATGATGACTTACTTTGGGTCCACGGACCACGGGTTGGGAACTGAAGTTGACAGAGGGCGTGGGGGGCACGAGTAGCAAAAATAGGCTAGAGTAGCCACTGATATATATATATAGAAAGAGAGAGAGACAAAGAAATTTTTATAAACATACATATAAACACAGTACATAGCGCTTATTTGCATGATATCAGAACAGGTGATGAAAAACAACTGTTCACAGCCTGTGAGACAATGTATTCAATATTTTGCAGTTTTAAAAGTGATGTTAAAATAACATCACTATTACAACATAAAAATATTTTTTGCAATTTTCTGTTAGTAGTTCAAAATGAAAGATTACAGGAAGGAATATTCAGCAATATAAAATGCCTGTAATTTTTATCATTAAGGGTTTTCAGACTATTGTCTTCATCTTTATTGTTATTTCCTTAACATTTTGGCCGATATGTCTTCCAGCCTTCTTCAGGTGTTTGTTGAAATCGGAAACCTTCATGGAACTTCAAACTACGTCCTTTATTGAATCCACGGGAGTTGCCTGTTCTGATTCTGTTAGCCATAACCGGGTACAAGTGTTAAGTATTCCTGTATTGTTACTCACCTGCAGTCAGGAGACAATCATCTGGAGGTTGCAGGTTCTATCCTGACAGTAAGTGAGTAACAATACAAAAATACTTAATTCTTGTACCCGATTATGGCTAACAGAATCAGAACAAGTGACCCCCCGTGGATTCAATAAAGGACGTAGTTCAAAGTTCCGTGAAGGTTCCCAATTTCGACAAACACCTGAAGAAGGCCAGAGGACATATCGACCGAAACGTTGTGGAAATAACAATAAAGATGAAGATAATAGTCTGAAAACCCTAAATGACAAAAATTATCAAGCTTCGTCTCAGAAATTTAGACAACTAAAATGCCTGTAAATATTGCAAAATACTGTTAGAGCATTTTAAACTCTTATTTATAATTAGTTGATAAAATCCTGTTAAACTTTGAAGTTTTCATCGAATGATGACTGTTTGGAGTCGCACTGAAAGGTGTATTTCAGCAGTGTGTGTGTATGTATGTATATGTGTGTGTGTGTGCACAATTATGTATGTATGTGTGTGTATGAGTGTGTGAGTGTGAATGTGTGTGTGTGTGTGTGTGCACATTTATGTATGTGTGTGTGTGTGTGTGTATGTTTCTGATATACACATGCGGTTATTCCTCTTTCATTTGCTTATCATTCATCCTGTCAGAGGGCTTAGAATATGATGACTGTGTATATCCTGCAGAAAAATAATAACCCATCCATTATAAAGGAGTGAGTGTCCTGTGTATGAGACTAAACTGCATCTGATGGTGATGCTCCTATTCTGGGGAGTGTGGTGTACCTCTTCATTGCCATTACTCATTGGTCCACTCTTATCGGGAGAGGTAGTGTTACATAATAGAATGCTTATATCTATTTTTGACACAAAGCTCCTGAGCCATTAAGTTAAATGCTAAAGGAATAGATACAGGAAGTTCAAGTAATTTGATAGACAGACATTAAACCCAAGGTCAGTCTGAGACCACAGATCTGATTAGATGGTTTCATTCTGGTGACCAAAATGGCTCTATATAATAAAAAAAAGCTACTGTTCCCTGCCTGTGAGATATGCAAAACAGTTTCTTAACTACTCTACTCTGTCACTCTTATGTGTTAATTCTTACCTTTTCCCTTCACTTCTGTGCGGTCTGAGAGTAAAAACATGAATCTCAAAAGCACTTAGCCTTGACACCAAATTTATGTACAGATAAAAGCCCTCAGTGGGTTGGCCAGTTTATCAAATGGCAAAGGCCAGAACCCTTGCAGTCCCTGTAACCCAGAAACATTTTATTTTCACTTTTTCTCACTCAGACACTGCAGGAATTTTACCAGAACAGCGTAATGTCTTTGAAGGATTACTAGTGAACATTCAAGTGTCATGTTCACACAGGGATTTGGCCTTTGTTGTTAAGTTACTGAAGTATGAACGTTAATTTCCGACATTGGGGAATACCAAAATAAATCTCAATATCACTTATTTTTCTTGCTGAAAGCTAGCAAGATTATTCATCTCTGTCCTTGTTAAAAGTTATATCTGAGATCATCATTAATATTTCCAACTAATACCCTATTTACTTGAAGACAGTAACGAGCAGTTGATTGTAGAAATGTACTGAGTCTGGCACAAGGCAAGAAGAATGAAATACCCAGTGAGACTCAAACTTACTAGCCAGGTTAGCTCACCAAACATGGCAGAATGCAAAGTAACTACTAAAAATTAAACGTAGTACAGATGTGGCACAGCTCTTCAAGTATGGCATATTCAGTGAGAAATAAACTCAGTAACAATGGTCTGCTTGTCTAAACATTACACAACACAATGTACCCCACAATTTAGCTTTGGAGGCTCACTCAGTATAATGGTTATGGTGTTAGAAAATAGAAATAGGCATCAAGTTCATATCCCAGATCAGGCTGTTTACATTTCCCTTTGTGCTGATGCTGTTTTGAAAAGGCATGAACCTATCAGTTCTCCCCCTCAGCATTACACAACACAATGTACCCCATGATTTAGTTTTGGAGGCGCACTCAGTGTAATGGTTATGGTGTTTTGGAGTATTGAAGGATGTAGAGTATCCTTTTATGCCATTACCCCTTGTTTCACTTCAATGGGGAGTGGTTGTACCCATTAAGATCCCATCCAGAGGTCAAAATGGGATTATGATAAATATTGAATAGAATTATCAGTGTTAGATAACAATACTTGAAACCATTTAACTAGGTGAAAACAATAAATAGCAATACTTGAAACCATTTAACTATGTGCAAACAAATGAGTTGCAAACTATTCACTTTAAAATCATACATTAAAACAGGACTTGGTGTTGAATAAGCCACAAAGGTTGACATACCATTAAACCAAATAAAGTAACGTAACCTGCTCAGTAAAAAAACAGATTGGGTTTATTTTTTAAAAACTTCTTTCCACTTTTTAAAGATTCTCAAGTTCAGTCCTCAGGGAGATAATTAAATGAATAAGGAAGCAATATTTTTTCCCACTTAAATAAGTTTTACTTTTGGCTTTAGAGTTAAAAATATTTGTCACCGGACCTAAATGTGTTAGGCAGCAAAAAACAAGGAAGAAAACTGTTTTTATGTCTATTCCAATACCAACTCTGATTTTTTTATTCTTCTGTTGGGGAGGGAAATATGGTATTGAATGCTTAAAGATTGTCATTGTATACTTGTGTTTTGTGTGTTGGTTGGTTGGTTTTACAGTGTATCAATCCTTTTCAGGTTATTTAATGTCAAATCAAGTCATTTTGATGGAAGTTTGTTTGTTTCAAGGTCTTCGTTTGTTTGTTTGGGTTTTATGGTATATCAACCTTTGTAGATTATTTAATACCAAATCAAGTCATTTTCATGGAAGTTTGTTTGTTTCAAGGTCTTTGTTTGTTTGTTTGGGTTCTATGGTATATCAATCTTTGTAGGTTATTTAATGCCAAATCCATTTTTATACAAACAAACAGTTCTATTTAGCATAAGTATGTAGTTTAATTGTCAAAAACATTTCTATTTCAAGCTATTCCATTTAGTCAAACAGTTCTAATTTAAACAATTCAGTTTAGTATACGTATAGTTTTTGTTTATACATGGTTAAATGTCAAAAACAGTTCCATTTCAAATGATTCAGTTTAGCATAAGTACAGTTTCAATGTCAAAAAACAATTCCATTTCAAACAATTCAGTTTATCATAAGTATGCAGTTTAGTTCTATTTAACCCATAGAAAAGACCCTGTCAGGTGCTACTACTCCAGGCCAGAGTGGACCCTGGAGCAGTGGCAATGAAGAGGCACTCTGCATTCCCCAAAGCTCCAGCATTACGGGAACCTCACTATGAGATTGTTTAGTGTCATATCCAGGACACTCAGAGGAAGGGGTCTTACCTCTCTGCAGAGAAGCAGTCAGTATAGTCTACCGTCCAAGCTGACTCAGCAACTCTTTAGTGAGTACCATCATCATCATCAAGTCATACTGCTAGCACGGATATCCCTGACCCTCTCTCGCCACTTCTCCCTATCATTCATCGCCTCCGGTAGGTCTTCAGAGCTACATCCTGTATCCTCACATAGCTGCTAAATGTATGTTCAAGCTGGTCATCCTGCTTTTGCCCAGCCATATTTGGGGATCAATAGGATTACATCACTGTCCTGCACGTCTGGTTCGTCTAACTTGGATAGTTTTTGTGATGGGAGGTAGGTGGCCGTATAGTTGGTGCTTTGTGGGGTATTGCTCACAGCGTACCATAACTAACTTTTAAAATTATCTGAATGTAAGTAAAAGGATTCAGACTCTTGTAACAGAAAATTTATCATAGTTCAAAATTTCCTCGTTTTAAATCATGTAAAATAGTTCCTAACAAATTAACATTTTTTTTTTCTTGTGCAAAGTGACAAAAATGATCTAAGATTCAAAAAAGACCAGATAAAAAGTTGGACGAAGGAATGTCCGAAAGGTATAAATCTTCAATAGAATGGAAACTGTTGTGTGAAGACTTTCATGAAGGCATAGTATCATGAACCATTCGACACAAAGTTTGTTGGTAGTACAAGCTCCTTGGTCAGTTTAGACAGGAATGCACATACCTGTGCGGGCTTCAGGTTGACAAGGCAGGACCAAAAAGGTTTGAATTGACTGGAGGCTATTTTTACATTATTTTTTGGTTGCAACCATTATTAAACTATTTGGCAGACAAGGGATTTAATCCCCAGAGTATAAATTCTAGATAAGGCCATACATTACCCGCCAGTTTTCCAAACCTTTTTCTATCACTGGTTGCAATAATCAGATTCTTTGAGAGTGTCAATAATTTTAATGCAAAGTGTAAATCCAGTTGGTGAGGTGATTTTAGAATGATAAAATAACAAGAAATCTTTTGGGATTTCAACAATTTTTCCAGTGCTTATTTTGGGAAATCAACAAAACATTTTGCCGGCATTCTTGGGATTTGGGAAAACATTTCACCATTGCTCGGATCAGCAAAGCTAAAGAGAATTTACCCTCAACAACTGAGGAATCAATATTTAATAATCAACAAGCAGCAAGAAATGGGAAAAAGATAAAAAAAAAAAAAAGAAGGTCCACAGAGATTTTAATATTCTGACACTTTCTCTCTTAAGCTGAATATTAAAATGTCTAATGAATTATTTTTGCGTTGTCTTTTTGGATATTTTCTCAGGATTCCGCCGAGTTCATCAGCAACAATTCATCACCATATATAATTTATGTTTATGGATTCATCCGCCCCCCCCCCCCGCCAACAATTACAGATAACTGAACATTTGGGAACAAAGGTAAAGAAGAAAGGAAGAAAATGTCTCCAAAATGTAAATTCTTTATTGAATTTAACTGTATGTCAACCTGTTGAGAGTTATTTAAGACTTAGAGGTAAGGGAATCATATTCATTATACATAGCCTACACTGCTGGTGCTGTTGAATATACCAACTGTATCTCTGCCGAGGGGTAAGAGCCCTTCCAACAAGTGTGCTGGATAGATATTTACCAACCCCTCCACTCGGGCAGGATATGACACAAGGTCAGTTTTTTTAAGCGGAGTTTAACAGGTTTGAATTCAGAGTATTCCTTCTCCTAGACTAGTTGCCTCACCAAGGCTGAAGAACCCAGTCTGTCCTATTATTTACCCAAAGCTGGAGGGAGAATAATTGGATTTATACCTTTCCCAAGGGTATTAGTGCTATGTGAAATGCAATCAGTCACGTCCAGGATTTGAACTTGTGTTGCCGTATCCATTTCCTACGACGATAATCATTACACCACGGATATGACATTAAACAATCTAATGGTGAGGCTCCAGCCTTGAAGTTTTGGGGAATGCTGAGTGCCCCTTCATTGGCATTGCTTCAGGTCAACTCTGACCTGGAGTGGTAGTACCTGATAGAGTTCTATCTATGGGTCAAATAGAAGTATTTGACATTTAAACTGATTGCAAACAAATGACTTATGCTAAATTGAATTATTTGAAATAGAACGGTTTGATATATTTAACAGTGTGTAAACAAATGATTGATACTAAATTGAATTGTTAGTGATACATATCAATACTTGGAAACATTAAACTTTGTTGATTTAGGTTAAATTGAATTACTTGAAATAGAACTGTTTGATTTACTCAACTGTGAGTAAACAGATGATTGATGCTTAATTGAATTGTTAGTGATACATAGCAATACTTGGAAACATTTAACTTTGTTGACTCATGCTAAACTAAATTGTTTGAAATAGAACTGTTTGATCATTCAATTCTATGTAAACAAATGACTGTTTAATTGAATTGTTAGTGATACATAGCAATACTTAGAACTATTTACTTTGTGAACTTATGTTTACAAATTATCTATATATCTAATATATATGTATAAACTGGATTGGCATTAAATAACCCTCAATTGTTGATATGCCATAAAACCAAACCAAAAATATCATTATACATGAACATTTTTTGTAGTTCTTTTCTAATGAGTTTTCTAGAAACAGTTATATGATATAAAGTATTCTGATTTAATACAAACAATTTGGACACAGTTGGTTGGTTGGTATGTTGGTTTCTGAGTTTCTTTTTCACTTTCTTTGTGTAATGGCATATCAAATCTTGAAGTTTATTTAAAGCTAAAGCTATCCTTGTTGAAAAACAGTAGTGGTACTCATTAACCTATAGCTGAGTGGGAATAAAGAGGTTCATACCATTCCTAAGGGTATTAGCCAAAAAGAGAATGCAACAACACAACTGGAATTTGAACTCACTTGCTATGATGTCGCAGTTTTGGATGTTAGCCACTACACCAGAGAGATTTTCCTGTATGGTTTTAAGTATTCCTATCTAATACTAATAATTATATGGTTGGTTGGTTGTTTGGGTTTTATGACACATCAACCTTTGCAGGTTATTTAATGCCAAATCCAGTTCTATTTCAAGTAATTCAGTTTAGCGTAAGTACGCATTTCAGTTCTATTCGACCCATAAGTAAGTAAAGTTGGCGACCGTTGTCAAGGGTGACCCGAAGGCTCCCTTTTCGATAGCTACAACACCAAGGTCTAGGGGAGGGCGCTACTCCTTTCCCAGGATTGACCCACTTTACCCTTAATCCTTACCTTAAAATGCTGAGTGTTAAGCAAAGAGACATCAAGTACCATTTTTTGAGTCTTTGGTATGACTCAACCAGGGATTGAACCAAATATATACAAATGCCGGAACAAAACAAAAACACCTGAAATATGCATGCATTTACAAAACACAAGCATTTTGCACATGTATTCTAGCATAGATGCATCAATACACAAAAATACGCTAACATTTGCTCCAACACACAAACTTGTACACACACACACACACACACACTTATATATATATGTGTGTAAACTACAATTCCCAAAAGACATATCATAGCCCTAAAAGATTTACCCACAAACCAAAAAATACACATCACACCTTCTGACAAAATAATAAGAATTGTAATAATGGACACAGATAGCTACCATCATAAAATGAACTTATTAATTGAACTGGTTGATAAATAAAAAGTAAGTAAAGTTGGCAACTGTAGTCGAGGGCGACCCGAAGGCTCCTTTTTTTCAATAGCAACTACACTGAAGTGTAGGGAAGGGTGCTACTCTTTTCCTTGGATTGCTCTATTTCATCCTTGATATGAACCTTATAATGCTGGAAAGCAAGGAAAAATCAAGAACCATTTTTTGAGTCTTTAGTATGACTTGACCTGGGATTGAACCCTGGTCTCAAGGGCCATTGGGATGATATATACAAAGAAATAAATATAAATATCATCAACAAAGAAGCAACCAAATTCATCGAATCCAACAAAAGAATGATTAAAAATGAAAGCAAAACATGGAAATCATTAATAAATTACAAACCCAAAATATCAAACAAGTAAGTAAAGTTGGCGACCTTTAGTCGAGGGTGACCTGAAGGCTCCCTTTTCAATAGCTACTACACCAAGGTGTTGGAGAGGGTGCTACTCCTTCCCCTGGATTGTTCCACTTTACCCTTGATACGTACCTTATAATACTGAGTATTAAGCAAAGAGGTATCAAGTACCATTTTTAAAGTCTTTGGTATGACCCAACCTGGGATTGAACTCCAGTCTCCTGGACCATTGGCAAACACTCTGTCCACTAGACACACAAACCAAAAACCTCCGGTGCAACCTATTATCTCAGGAATTAACAGTGCTCCCCACCAAATAGCAAAAGCTATAACAAAATTACTAACCCGTCTTTCAGGGAAAATCAGCCCCTTACAGATCAAAATCTCACATGAACTCATGACAAAATGAAAAAAACATCAAGATAAAAGATAAAAAATTACCCTATTTAGAGATAAAATCCCTATATACCAATGTATCTATCAATAGATATTTAAATCTCTTAAAAATTATCTAAATAAATCAAAAATAAAATTCTCATGACTGAATGATAAAATCATAAAAATATGTAAACTCTGCAACAACCGATGTTTCTTCACATTCAATGTAACATTCTATAAACAAACATTTGGTCTACCTATGGGTTCCCCTTTAAGTGAAATTCTAGCATATTTATTCCTAGAATTCTTTGAATTCAATCAAATTCATAATAAACTCCCCACCAACACCCTATATTTCATATATATCAATGACATCATATTAATCTATCCACATAAAGAAAACATATCAAAAACAACTGACAAAATAAGCAAAATAAAAAAAACATATCATTCACATATAAAGATGAAAGTAATAACAATGAATTAAAATTCAGTGTACACTCCAAATCTAGAAACAAGAATTTTTATTCCCATCATGTAAACAAAATAAAAGTTTTTAATAGCGATACTGGCAAATACACCCAACAAAGCCGAAACACTACTGCATAGTTTGGAACGAGCAGCCGCAGGCATAGGCCTCTATGTCAATGCACACAAAATGGAACATATATGCTATAATCAAATGAATGACATCTCCACACTAGACGGAACCCCTCTTAAACTAGTAAACAAATTCACTTACCTAGGAAGCAGCGTCGCATCAACCAAAGAGGACATCGACACGAGGTTAGCAAAAGCATGGACAGCTGTCAATAGGCTATCGATTATATGGAAATCAGACCTAACCAGGCAGCAGTCACATCGATACTGCTATATGGATGCACTACATGGACTCTAACAAAACGGCTGGAGAAGAAGCTAGACGGCAATTACACAAGAATGCTGCGAGCAATCTTGAACAAGTCCTGGCGACAACACCCCACAAGACACCAACTGTACGGCCACCTGCCTCCTATCATGAAAACTATTCAAGTTAGACAAACCAGATATGCAGGACACTGCTAAAGAAGCAGGGACGAACTCATAAGTGATGTACTCTTGTGGACCCCCAAACATGGCCGTGCAAAAGCAGGACGACCAGCACGAACATACATTCTGCAACTATGTGAGGATACGGGATGTTGTCCAGAAGACCTGCCTGAGGTGATGAACGATAGGGAAAAGTGGCGAGAGAGGGTCAGGGATATCCATGCTACCAGCACAACATGATGATGATAATGAAGAATATTCAGTCTGGAATATATTCATGAAGAAGAAGAATACGTAAAAAAAATACTTTCAAGCTCTTACACTACCCTATATATTTCATACTTAGTGCAAAAAGAAAAGCCTACAAAATATACAATAACAATACCAATAAAACAAAAAATAATAATACCAGAAGAATCATACTACCCACATATTCAATAACCAAAAATCTAAATAATACACAACACGCCTCAAACATACAAATAGTTAACAGAACATCAAAAACTATAAATCATCATCATCATTATCATCATGCATCATCAGCACGGATATTTCTGACCCTCTCTCGCCACCCCTCTTTATCGTCCGTTGCTTTTTACAGGTCTTCAATGCTACATCGAGTATCTGCACAGAGCTGCAGTATGAATGTTCGAGCTGGACGTCCTGCCTTTGCTCGTCCCTGTGAAGGGGTCCACAGGAGTGCGTCACTTACAAGCTCGTCCCTACTTCTTCAGCAGTGTCCCGCATGTCTGGTTTGTCTAATTTTGTTAGTTTTTGTGACGGGTGATAGGTGGCCGTACAGTTGCTGTTTTGTGGGGTGCTGTCTCCAGGACTTGTTCAATATTGCTTGCAGTATTCTTTTGTAATTGCCTTCAAGTTTTTTCTCCATACGTTTTTTACCGTCCACGTGGTGCATCCATATAGCAGTATCGATACTACTGCTGCTGGGAAAAAACTGCGCTTCATTTAATCAGTCAGGTCTGACTTCCATACGACCAATAGCCTATCGATAGCTGTCTATGCATTGCTAGTCGTATGTCGATGTCTGTCTAAGCTGATGAGCCACTGCTCCCTAGATAGGTGAACTTGTCAACTAGTTTCAAAGCGCAACCGTTTAGTGTGGAGATGTCGCCTGTTTGATTGAAGCACATATATTCCGTCTTGTGTACATTGACATGGAGGCTGATGCCTGCAGCAGCTCCTACCAGAATATGTAGCAGGGTTTCGGCTTGTGCGGGTGCATTTGCCAGAAGTATTATATCATCGGCGTAGTCAGCATCGGTAATTGTTTTTGCGGGGTACCTTCTGCTTCTTTCTTCTGTTAGCATGAAACTGTTTTCTTTGAAGCAAATAAAAATAAAAACCCCACTACAGTAGCTAGAGTTTATTCAATCAAATGTGCGACTTGTAATAAACCATATATTGGAGAAACATCCAGACCTTTTAAAAAGAGTATTTAGGAACACAAACAAGCTCTCTTAAAAAAACGATGCTAGCTATGCCCAAGTCCTACACAGAAATAAAGAAAAACATAATTTTGATCTAAAAGGAGCAAAGATTATAAAACATATGCCCAATAAAAAGAAACGATTAGTCATAGAATCAGCGGCTATTCTTCTAACCGAAACAATCTGGAGAAAGTCATTTATTGCCGACTTTGACTCAAATGTTCATCACAGAACATAACATAACATTAAGAAACTTTGACATTGAATCAAACATAAATGCTACATTGTTACCAACAACAATATAACATAAAAATAGACATTCCTTTTCACACTTACCGTTAAAAATGCTATGTAATATACCAAAACATGTTCGGTAAAACAAATTTCCAATTTGTCATAATACTACACTATATATACATATATATATATATATTTATGTATAAGAAAACACACATACATGCAAATACATAAACATGTGGGGTCAGGCAGACATCAAGGGCAAATCTGTGATGCCGTTTTATATATGACTCCATTCTGAGGTTATTTTATTTTACCCCACATTGTCTCCTTGAACAAGAAAGGCCCCACATTGGTTATTTTATTTTGCCCCACATTGTCTCCTTGAACAAGAAAGGCCCAAAAAGAATTATACAAAAGAAGACAGCAATAGATAACCGTTTTGTTTTATTTTCCTTTATTTCCTGGCTTTAACAATCATTCAATGGGTGAGGGAATTTTCCCTGAATACAATTGAAATGGTTGAATCCCCCATTCAAGGTGTTAAAAATGCATAAACCGTTTCTTGGTATATGCGTGTCCTCATTTGGTATTTTAAAGCTTTAACATGGTGTTAGTCATTTTGGGGAGTTTGACCAAGTCCAGTGTTTTAGTTCGTACTTCCATTTTGTAGCCTTTTATATTTTTCGGCATACTGTTAACCGAGAGGGCTGCTAATAGTGAAAAGACCAGCCAACACTTTGTCCAAAAACAAATGTGTGACGTCTTCCTCCAGTTAGCAAGGTGTTGTCACTTCGCCCGTCACTGCCTGAAAGAGAGTGAGCCTTCTCCTCTTGTCGGGAGGTCCCTTTTTTTTACGCATGGGTCATCCCTTTTTCCTGTCAGAGACCTCTGGGAGTTTCTGCATATTTTGATAATTTTCTTTTTTAATTCAATTAAATTTTTTTTTTAATTTATTTATTCATTCCTACAAACACACAAAAACATACTAATTCACACATAAGCAAACGTATTTACGCACAAACAAAAACATGCATCTGCACATGCATACTAGCACACATATACACACACACATTTATAGAATATACCCACACAAAAAATACACATACACACAAATCCATGATCACAAAAGAAAACATGCAATCACACACACAAACAAACATATCCACACACTCATAAATGCACAAATATCCTCATATAAAAATATGCACACACAAGAACACACACATAGGTAAACATATAAACAAACATAATGGGTAAGTAGTAGGGCAGACTAGGTTCTTCAGCCTTTGTGAAGCAACTAGTCTAGCAGAAGGAAAACTCTGAATTCAAACCTGTTAAACTCCACTTAAAAATTGACCTTGTGTCATATCCTGCCTGAGTGTAGGGGTTGGTAAATATGTATAAACAAACATAAAACACATATACATACTGACACACACACATGCACAAAAACTCACTTAAAGATCACATATGCACACTCATATACAAATACACACTTGCACACACATACACACAATCTTACATACACACTCATAAATGCATACATTTTCACACACAAAAAGTCATAGGCACACACATGTACATTGCTTGCACAAAGTGGTTACTTGATCGTGAATTCTGTCATGGAGATATATGAGCTGTCAGCATGTTGAAATTTTGAAACAAAGCTTTTTACCAAAAAGTCATTTTGACTGTCATATAAGAAAATCAAGGAATATTATAATCAAATTTTAATCACAGTTAGTTTTCCATCTCGATCTTTTCAATTTCTTTCACACCTATAAAAAAAGATTCCCAAACTTGAATGATTTTTAGTTTTATTGTCAGAATTCTTTGTCCTATTATTTTGAAAAATATCTGAGAAAATTCACGAATGTATTTTTTCTTTGAAGAATGAAGATAGGAGAAAATTATACAATCATATGAGAAGAAAATATTTTAAATATTTGCTCATGTAGGTGCAGACCATCCCCATATCTAGTATATATATATATATATATGCAAAAAAGAGCTCGTTCAAAATATTCTAAGCCTTACCTCGATAGAAGAGCCATAGCTGAATATTTTAAGATGTCTGAAAGAATAAAGAAAAACTAATTCCGATTTCTGTCTTAATTTCTGTGCAGATGAGTCCCATAAAAAAGTGAGAGGTGCTTAATAAATCACAAATCAGAGTGAAGCTTAGAACTTTTTGAATATGCATATATATATATATATATATATATAGACATATTCAAAAAGTTATATATATATATATATATATATATATATATATATACTGGATAAAATATAAGACCACTCTCAAAAATGAAGAAAAAGATATTGTATACAATTTTTAAATTAGGAAAATCTGATATATGAAAGATAAGGTTAAGAGACTTTTAAATTTAAAATAAGAAGAATTAAATTACTAAAAACATAAATGGCTAAAAGAACTAAATTATCTGAATTTGAGAAAGGTGAAATTACAGTTCTGAAAAGAATTGGAAAATCTCAGAGAAATTTCAAAGGCCTTAGGACACAGTAAAACCATTATCTGCAATTACTCGAAAAGTCCAAATAAGTATGGAACAAGAAAATTGACTGGGAGGCCAGAAAAATTATCACCACAATCCAAGAGAAAAATTGTTCCAGAAGTAAAAAAGAAAACTCTGTCAACATGAAGAATATTGAAATCTCTTGTGGATGCTGTACTAGAATAGTTCGAAGACATTTAAATAATGAAAAAATTAAGCATAAGAAAAGAATTCATTGTCCAAGGTTAATTATGAAGCCCAAAGAAAAATGACTGGAATATGCTAGTCAATATCAAACCATGAGTGCCAAAGAATGACGAAAAGTTGTTTTCTCGGATGAAAAGAAATTCATCTTAGACGGTCCGGATGGCTTTCAGAAGTACGGGCATGCGAAAAATTTTCCAGAAGAGAATTACTCAACAAGGTGTCGTAGAGAAGGATCTCTTATGATCTTGAGGGGTGCCTTCTCATCTTCAGGAAAACTTAAACTACAATTTGTCAGTGGTTGACGAAAAGCAGCAGATTACATGAAGATGCTAAATGATTTATCTCTCGCACAAGAAGGACGTCATCTATGTGGAGAAGAATGCATTTTTCAGTAAGATAATGCTGCTATCCACAGTGCATCAGTACAAAAGTACTACCTTGAACAAAATATAAGACTTCTTGACCACCTATCGTGCTCTCCAGACCTCGATTCTATAGAAAATTTGTGGGGATTGATTGTTGCAAAAGTTTATGGAGGAGGTTGACAGTACTCAACAATTTCTGAACTCAAAAAGGTAATCTTAGATGCATGGGAAAAATACCTGCAGTTCAACTTCAGAAACTAGTTGATAGTATGCCTAACTGAATTTTGAGGTTATCAAAACTAACTGCAGATCTAAAAAATATTAAATAAAAAATTCTGCTCAATGGTCTTATATTTATGTCAAAATGAAATTTTAAAATTAAGCATAAATACTAATATACATACATACATATAAAAAATTGAATTGAAATGTTTTCATATTTTAAATCTAATTGTCTTTATGCCTTATCTTTCATATATCTGATTTTCATAATTTAAAGATTGTAAACAATATTCTTTTCTTAATTTTTGAGGGTGGTCTTATATTTTTGTCTAGGGACATATATATATATATATATATATATATATAAGAAATACAAATAAGAAAAGTTGCACTAAAAAAGTGCTTGATGCTTTTGTAGCACAGCGGGCTTAAAACCTAAAATATTCAAATTATGAATTCTTAAAGTCTGTTATCTGAAGTTTCATGTGGATAACACAGTCATCATGTAAAAACATTGTTCGTGTGATAATTATATAATCCACATGAATATTTATATATATATATATATATATATATACACATGGAAAATTTTGTTATATTTCAAATAGTAGTTTTTGGATCAAATTGTCTCTGCCATTATAATACATTATGTAGTGCGTGTGTGTATATATATATATGTATATATATATATAGAGAGAGAGAGAGAATGCTATCAATAGATACATTATATATTATAGTGAACATTATAGAACATTATATTACATCCTTAACAAGATATGTGTTCTAAAATCTGACAGACAAAAAATATGTATATTGCCATTTAAGAAGCTAAACGCTGTTTAGCACATAGCTAGAAGTAAGAGTCCTCCTGTGAGAATCAAACTTATTTGTAATCATCGGTAAAATTCTTACTAATCATTTTCTATATATCACAAAATCTCTATCTGTCAATCACAACATATTCTTATCTAGCTCTCTATCACAGTAGATTATCATACTATTTATCTTGCAGTCTATTTCAGACTATTGCTATCTATCTATTTCAGTATATTTGTATTTATCTATCTATCTATCTCTTGATTCATCTATCAATCTATCACAGTATATTCTTATCTATCTATCTATCTATCTATCTATCTATCTATCTATCTATCTATCACAGTATATTCTTATCTATCTATCACAGTATATTCTTATCTATCTATCACAGTATATTCTTATCTATCTATCTATCTATCACAGTATATTCTTATCTATCTATCACAGTATATTCTTATCTATCTATCTATCACAGTATATTCTTATCTATCTATCACTGTATATTCTTATCTATCTATCACAGTATATTCTTATCTATCTAACTATCTATATATCTATCACAGTATATTCTTATCTATCTAACTATCTATATATCTATCACAGTATATTCTTATCTATCACAGTATATTCTTATCTATCTATCTATCACAGTATATTCTTATCTATCTATCACAGTATATTCTTATCTATCTAACTATCTATCTATATATCACTGTATATTCTTATCTATCTAACTATCTATATATCTATCACAGTATATTCTTATCTATCTATCACAGTATATTCTTATCTATCTATCTCTCTATCACAGTATATTCTTATCTATCTATCACAGTATATTCTTATCTATCTATCGATCTATCACAGTATATTCTTATCTATCTAACTATCTATTTATATATCACTGTATATTCTTATCTATCTAACTATATATCTATCACAGTATATTCTTATCTATCTAACTATCTATATATCTATCACAGTATATTCTTATCTATATATCTATCACAGTATATTCTTATCTATCTATCACAGTATATTCTTATCTATCTATCTATCTATCTATCTATCTATCTATCACAGTATATTCCTATCTATCTATCACAGTATATTTTTATCTATCTATCTATCTCTCTATCACAGTATATTCTTATCTATCTATCTCTCTATCACAGTATATTCTTATCTATCTATCTATCACTGTATATTCTTATCTATCAATCTATCACAGTATATTCTTATCTATCACAGTATATTCTTATCTATCTATCTATCTATCACTGTATATTCTTATCTATCTATCACAGTATATTCTTATCTATCTATCTCTCTATCACAGTATATTCTTATCTATCTATCACAGTATATTCTTATCTATCTATCGATCTATCACAGTATATTCTTATCTATCTATCTATCTATCAATCTCTCACAGTATATTCTTATCTATCTATCACTGTATATTCTTATCTATCTATCACCGTTTATTCTTATCTATCTATCACAGTATATTCTTATCTATCTAACTATCTATCTATATATCACTGTATATTCTTATCTAACTATCTATATATCTATCACAGTATATTCTTATCTATCTAACTATCTATATATCTATCACCGTATATTCTTATCTATCTATCACAGTATATTCTTATCTATCTATCTATCTATCTTCACTTATGTGTAGGTATACATGTGTTTTCACTGCTAGCAACTACATATAAAAAACCCATACAATAAAACTGCCCAAGCAGAAGATAAAAAAGAAGTAAGAACCAAAGAAAACCAAAAACAAAAAATTGTGAATAAATAGAAGTAAAAAAATGTACTATAAGTTACTCATAATTTAATTCATTAAATTTTTTTTTGCCGAGAGAGGGTTATAAAGTTGTTACTATTTTATTTTCCGCTACTTTATTTCAGTGCAATAGAATTGGATAAAAAAATAATACATACTCTGTTTAATTGTATAAAGTTCCACTAGAAATAATAAAATCCTCATATCTTTCATGTACATTGTTTTGGTTAAGTTTTATGACATATCAACCCTTGTGGGTCATTAAATGCTAAATCCTCTTCATGCATATATATTAAATCATTCGTAAACACATTTTGTTGATAATATTTTCAAATGAGCCTTAGCTCATTTTTTTTGCACACAGTCAAATGGTTTCAAGTATTTCTATCTAATACAAAAAATTTTATTTTCATTTCCTTTCATTTTATTTTATTTCATTTCTCGGCAGATGATGAAGTGGTTACAAGTATGGCTATTTAACACTAATTATTCTGTTTCAACACTATTCCTCAAGTTGCACACAGTCAAATGGTTCCAAGTATTGCTATATATCACTAATAATCTTATTAAACATCACTTATTTATTTACACAGAATAAAATTGTCAAACTGTTCTATTTCTAACAATTTGATCTAACAAAATTGTTCTTTTTTGCAGTCAGTTTAAATGTCAAACAATTCCATTTGACCCTATCATGTACTACCACTGTAGGTCACAGTTGACCTGGGTGACATAGCAATGAAGGGATACTCCACATTCTCTAAATCTTCAAAGCTAGAGCCTCACCATCAGATTGTTTAATGTCATATCAAGGACACTTGTTAGGGAAGTCTTATCCCTCAACAGAGATGCAGTTGATATATTCTACAGCTCCAGCTGTCTAGGCCGTTTCATTTAGAAAAAAATTAACTTATATTGATATCATCTAAGGTACACACTTTTTGTCGTGTATGTATTTACCTAACTCCTCTTCTTCAAGCAAGAAGCAACAAAAAGTCAGTTTTTGTAAGCAGAGAACTACAGGCTTGAATTTAGAATTTTCC
The DNA here is from genome assembly GCA_963585895.1 of Sepioteuthis lessoniana. Taxonomy (NCBI): domain Eukaryota; kingdom Metazoa; phylum Mollusca; class Cephalopoda; order Myopsida; family Loliginidae; genus Sepioteuthis; species Sepioteuthis lessoniana. The sequence continues at coordinate 60,158,766 of OY757936.1, forward strand.
TTCGCCTTGGCTGGTTGTCATTGTATGGAATAAGAAGCCCAGACAAAATTGCAAAAAGTAATATATCTCTACTAAGTGATGTGAAATACCAGTGTCGTTTTTATATTTGTTATATTCTTATTAAATTTTGGTCAAAACTTTGTCACTTAAAAATAATATTTCTTCATATTTTTCCTTACTAATAATTTTCAGTCTTGTTGTCATTTGTCTTCCTAATCTAATTGTTCTCTTAGCGAAGGTTGAATAAAAGTTTGCACACAGTTCAAGGCTTCCCAGAGGTTGAAGATATACCAGCCCATTGGCAGAGTGTTCACCAATGGTCCTGGAGATCGGAGTTCAATCCCCAGTCAAGTCATACCAAAGACTCAAAAAATGGTACTTGATGCCTCCTTGCTTAACACTCAGTATTATAAGTTATGGATCAAGGGATTAGCACCCTCCTTTATACCTCGGTGGAGTAGCTATCATAAAAGGAGCCTTCGCATTGCTTTCGACTACTATTAGCCAACTTACTGATATATATATATATATATATATATCTGGAAAACAGGAAATAAATCCAATGTTATGAAAATGTACAAATACGGAAAAGACACAAGGTCTTCAGAGAATGATTTTATTTATACAGTGAATTATCAACCAATGTTCCATTTTTTTAAGCATGAAAACATTAAACCTTCATCAGGTTGTTAGAATAAATGATTTTGTATTTAGTACTTATACAAGCTGATAAAGGTTAACATTTCCAGGACACTCCTGACTCTTCAACTCCTTCTGGGTGAGGCTTAAAAATTCTTGATCAACCCTTGTATGTGCGCATGTGTGTGTATATATATATATATATATATATATATATTCCTTGGGCAATATGGAGCTTATGCTGATGTATATCATCTCACATATAAATTTCATGAAAAATAATCCGCCTGTACATATGTAATTATATGATCATATCTTGCACGCAAAATGCTTTAAAATACATTCATATTTTTATATTAGTATTAATGCAACTAAATATACACATGCACAGATATATATATATATATAAACACAATTAACCAGCCCATTCATATAATCGTTAGAGTGTTCACCAATGATCCAAGGGACCCGGGTTCAATCCCAGGTTGAGTCATACCAGACTTAAAAAATGGTATCTGATGCCTCCTTTCTTAATACTCAGTATTATAACATATGGATCAAGGGTAAAGTGGAACAATTCAGAGAAAGGAGTGTTGCTTTTCTCTGCACCTTGGTGTAGTAACAATTGAAAAGGGTGCCTTTGGGTTGCCCTTGACTATGGTTGGACAACTTACTACTTTATATATATATATATATATATATATATATATATATAAAGTTGAATTAAAGACCACAGAACCTTCCTTTTTATGTTCTTATGTTTTTCTCTACATTTCTTGATAGTTTCTGTGTATCAGGGCCCGAGTGATAGAGAATTTATTCAAGGTTCTGCTACCAAGCATATTGAATCATATCAAAACAAAATTAAGCAAAAACAAATAATATCAGACCCCTTCAAAAAAATCTCCCTGGAGACAATCAATCAATATGGTTAAAAGTGCTTGGAAGCAGAATATAGGGTAGCTTCTCTATCAACTTGACCCAGAGACAAAAATTAGCAAGAAATCCAATAGAAATCATAAAAAGATCATTAAAAAAGATTGTTCTGTGGTCTTTAAACAAACTTGTCTAAACAAATAACTTGTGGCCAAAATGTACAATATATAATTGCTGCTTCTGTTGATGATTTTTGTTTTGCAGGGTCAGAGATCTTTCAGATGAGAATTATGAACAGGCTTCATCATGTATTTGCAGTTAAATCTGAAGAATTTTCTGAGTTCCAATATATAGGATTAGATATGAAAAAAAGAATGGTGATAATATCAAACTTGGACAGAATGAATATGCAAAGAAATTAAAATATATTCCAGAAGAAAGAGGCAAAATCTTGGAAGATGCAATATCTGCAGCAGAAATCTCTAAAACAAGTCAAATTATAAGCCGAATTGACTGGCTAGCCACACAAAACAGATTTAATCTAAGTTATGATCTTTGAGCATTAACCTCCATACTAAAATAAGAAAATGTAGGATGCATAAAAGAAACCAAAAGAATTGTTAAGAAAGCAAATAAAGAAAAATCCCTGATTGACATTACGTTCTAAAATAAAATGTAGGATGTTTAGTGTTTTGGGAAATGGTTAATTTCTCTAACACTATAGATTTTTTGGCAACACAAATGAATAATGAAACTTCTTTTAAACAACACGACAAAGAAAGGTTTATTATCGTAGCAGGCATAAAGGAGTGAGAGTGAAAAAGTGTGCCTTTTGTGTCACTGGTCAGTATGTAGAACCTTGGTTTGTAGGAAGCCTGTGTGAAAGTAGCAGAAGCATGTTCTTCAGCGATGGGGCTCCAAGTGTAATCAAAAGCAGTGATGTGAGAGAGGTCTGTTTGTGCTGCTGGCTCATGGGTCTCTGACTGTCGACACACCAAAAAAGGGACTACAAAAAATAGTTCTTGAGAAGAAGGAGGAATCAATGCGCTCTGCCTGGATTGGTCAATTAGTGGCCAAATTGCTTGGCGGGAGAACTGATTCACGAAAGGAAATAGATTTGTGGCTGCTACAGATGCATAAAAGAATCCAAAAGAATAGTTAAGAAAGGAAATAAAGAGAAATCCCTGATTGACATTCCAGATTTGGACATTTAAAAATTGTTCTATATGGAGGTGCCCATGGTGTAATTGTTATCGTCGAAGGAAATGGACACGGCGACACGAGTTCAAATCCTGGACGAGACTGATTGCATTTCACATAGCACTAATACCATTGGGAAAGGTATGAATCCAATTATTCTCACTCCAGCTATGGGTAAATAGTAGGGGAGACTAGGTTATTCAGCCTTGGTGAGGCAACTAGTGTAGGGGAAGGAAAACTCTTAATTCAAACCTGTTAAACTCTGCTTAAAAATTGACCTTGTGTCATATCCTGCCCGAGCGGAGGGGTTGGTAAATATATATATATATAATGATGCTTCTTTTGCTAATCTAACAGATGTAAGATCCCAAGGAGGCTCTATAATTTTTTTGGTAGGAAGTAGCCATAAATATATGCCCATTGCTTAGTAATCCAAGCATATTAGAAGAATTATCAAAAGTATACTGGGTGCTGAAACATTAGCTGTGGTTGACATGTCAGAAGCCTACAAGACAGAAAACTACAATTGGAACTGCTACAGCTAAAAAATAATGCTGAGACCATTAAAATCACATGCAAAACAAATAATTCTTCTCCCTATGACTTATGAGGATCATTAAATAAATTTCCAGACTTTTTTCGTTTGGGCAATTTTATTGATAGTAAACACATGAAACTCTAGTCCCCTTTGAAGTAATCTCCTCCGGCTGCAGTGCACTTGTTGTACAATTCCAACAACTTCTGAAAGGCCCCATGGAAGTCCTCTTGTGTGAGCATGTCAATAACCTTTGTCACAGCCTCTTTCATCTCCTCAATTGTCTCGTAACGACAGCCTCTAAGTTTTTCCTTGAGCTTAAGGAATAACCAAGAGTCACAGGGAGCAAGGTCTGGACTACAGGGAGACTGAGGAACTGTCTTGATACCCATCTTAGTCAAATAGTCTGTGACAAGGATGGAATTGTAGACTGGTGGTGCATTGTCCTGGTGGAAAAGCCACTGAGCTGATTTGAAGAGTGCTGGCCTCTTCCTATGGAATCTCTTCCTGAACTCCCTTAAAACCTCAACATAGTATTCCTTGTTGACTGTCTGTCCAGTGGGAACCCAGTGCATGTAGATCATGCCAGTGCTGTCAAAAAAAGGGATCATCAAAAGTTTGTGGGTAGATTTGCTCTGTCTGGCCTTCTCGGGTCTGGGAGAGCCAGCATGCTTCTACTGGGAACTCTGTCTCTTGGTCTCTGGGTCATAGAAGTAGATCCAGCTTTCATTGCATGGCATTCTTTCCAAGTTTAAAACAGAATTTCATTGCATATCGTTCTCATAAAGTGTCCTCATGTCCAGATTGCATTTTTGAAATTCACCAACTGTGACAATCAGGCTTTAGTAGGGTGTATTCAAATTCTTGCTGTAGCTGTTCATTTGAACCTAAAATCATAAAAACTGGTCAGTCATCTCATAAGATGTATAGCAATAACATATTGAATTTTCAAGAGTCTACGACAATTTTAAATGCCATGTACAAAAAGAGTCTGGAAACCTATTGAAGGTACCATATAACACATTCAGTGACACAAATTTTCTCTTGGATACTACCTGATGCACACATTGCAGACCCCTTAACAAAGAAAGGAGTACGATCATTTAAAATCATTAGTTTAATGTCAGATCCCAAGGAGTCCTCAATTTAATGAATTTAGATTTTCATTTTCCTTTTGCAGAAAAAACATATGAGACTCATCTGAAAGGAAAAGGAAAAAAAGGGAAAAATTTAAATTCTTACAAATTGTTTCTTTTAGACACTATTCAGCAGGAGGGACAATCTTATCCAGAAGTTCAATGGTAGCCATCGAGTTATCATCACATCATAAAAGAGGTGGTCTAATAAATTCCTTCTTCAGATATACTTCTTGTTAGAGCTTCCTTATTCACATTTAGAAATATATTTGACTTGTAATTTTGGTGGTAAAGACAGCTCGCATCTGTGAAAATTTGGCAGTCATCATGTTTATGTATATAAATCAACTTATATATCATAAATTGAATTACAATGATCAGAAAATCTGGTAAACACTTGCGCGTGACATAGAGAACCACTAGACAGCTGTTTCAACCTTAATAGGTCTCATAAGCAGTGGATACTGTGATCTCCCTCACTGGAGATTGAACCAGCAACTACAGAATGCAGAGCTAAAACTCTGTTACTGAGTTACTGGTCCACATTGCACACAAGCGATACCAAATTAATTAGTCATGGCAACTGCGCAGCCAATTAATCTGATGTAAGGATATAACTTACAAGACACATCAGGTTGATTGGCCATGCAATTGCCATGACTAATTAACTTGGCATTGCTTGTGTGTGATGTAGCCCAGTAACTCAGTGGTAGAGTTTCAGCTCTGCATTCTGCGGTTGTTGGTTCAATCTCCAGTGTGGGAGATCACGGCATACACTGCTAATGAGACCTAATACAGTTGAAAAAGCTGTCCAGTGGTTTTTTGTATGTTGCGTGCAAGTGTTTGCTAGATTTTCTGGTTATAGTAATTTAATTTATAATATAATTCCTCTACTTAAAAAAGAAAATGTACAACTTATATATATATATAGAGAGAGAGTTTGGTTTGGTTGGGTTTTATGGCATATCAACCATTGTAGGTTATTTAATGCCAAATCCTGTTTTTACATATATATTGAATACATAGGATTTGGTTTGGTTGGATTTTATGGCATATCAACCATTGTAGGTTATTTAATGCCAAATCCTGTTTATACATTATATTAAATACATATGTGATTTGTAAGCCCATTATATAGATAACATTCTTATTGAGTTCTTTTTGCACACAGTCAAATGATTTCAAGTATTGCTATATAACAGTCACAATTTAACATCAGTCATTTGTTTGCATGCAGTTTGTTCTATTTAACCCATAGATAGGATCCTATTAGATGCTACTACTCCAGGTCAAAGTGGACATGAAAGCAATGGCAATGAAGGGGTACTCCACATTCCCCAAATCTCCAAGTCTGGAGCCTCACTATCAGATGGTTTAATATCATATCTTGTTTGCTTTGAGGGTGGGGTTCTAACTCCACTACAGAGATGCCGTCAGCGTATTCTATAGTCCCAGGCAACTGGGCTGAATGGAGAGAGGCAATTTAGTAAATATATTTACTATATACATTTACGGTCAAATTATAATACATATATTTTATATATCTTATGCATTATTGACTTAATAAATTTATTTTCAGATTTCTTTACATTTTTCAGTCTCGACTTTTACAGTCAGCTAAAAGGCTTAAAAATATTCCCATTTACTTATTGATGGCAAATTCACAAAAAAATCAAATCTAAAAAAGTTAAACCAAGTCAGTAAATGTTTATATATATATATATATGTGTGTGTGTAATAATATCTATATATTATTATGCATATATGTAGATATATGTTTTGCTATATATATATATATATATAATTATATGTGAAAAAAACAAGATATTCAAAAGATATATTTATATAAGAATATTATGCCAGCATTTAACATTTCTTTTTTTGTTATATATATATATATGTATAAAAGACGAAAGATTTAGAACCCCAGATGACAGTAGAACAGATGAGCTTTCATAAAATGAAGAAAGCAGCACGAAGCAAAGCAAATCCTTTCTTATCATTGGCATTGGTCAACTCATGGTTAGATATTTTTTGTCTTTTACTATATTGTCATTTTAAAATGTAGAAAGATTTTATTTTTTGTAAAATCACTGCTGTATATTATCTGTGCTTAAATGCAAAAAGACTAATACTGTAATTCCAAGTTGCAGTTGTAAAAGGAGGTAAAAGATGCTAATACTTTTGGAATTTATTACAGTTAGAAAACCCAAGTTAGCATTAAAATAAAATGCCTCTAAGGATGCAGTGAACCATAAATAAGGACAATCTGATGAATCAAAAAAAAAATTACAAAATATACCTGGACTTTTACAAAGTTAAAACTTAATACAGGCTGGAGGGGGAAGGATTTTTTTAAAAGTCATGGGAAGCAGCATGGTGAACGTTAAGGCGGACAAACTCATTGACAGGTCAACACCATGCCTGACCAGGTTCTGGGCTTACAAATCCCACAGGACAATGGCCAGGATCAAATTGTTTGATCAGGGAACTGCTGCTGCTCATCTATTAGGGTGACTTCTATAGATGAGAATAAAAACACAGCCATTGAAAAATTACAATGACTCAAACTCAAACCACTAGTCCAAACCGCATCGCTCTTCATGCGGGTAAAATATGGGCGTGTCCAGCTGAGGTTGGAGCCCTAATCCCAGGGTTAAAAAAATCAGCTTCAGAGCTCAAACTAAAACAAAAATTACTAAAATGCAAAAGAACAATACAAATAGCGACATTCAATGTTAGAACTTTAAATAGAATAGACAAACTACAGGAGCTGACATAATATGCATAAGAACACAGATACATTCATACTAAAGATATACCATGATACCAGCAATGGATGGACAGAATACCATGATACCAGCAATGGATGGACTTTTATCTTGGCATCTGCAAGGAAAAACTCTGCCAACACTGCGATAGGAGGTGTACGTATGCTTATAGGACCACAGGCCCTAAAATCACTCAATAGCATTGTGAAAATACAACCGAATATGATGGTAGCTATGTTTAATGGCAACCCCAGCACAACAACTATCTCCTGCTACATCCCTACCAATGTTAGTGAAGAAACGGACCTCATCACCTTCTATAATGAGCTATCCTGCCTTGTTCATAGTATTCTGAAACACAGTGTTCTCGTTATCAGTGGAGATATGAATGCCCAAATTGGTAAAAACGTAAACCTCAAATTCAGCTTGCACAATTCATCAAATAGAAATGGGGAACATCAAACAGATTTCACACTTGAAAATAGATTAACATGTCTCAATATGAAATTTTTGAGAAGAAAGGGAAAACTATGTACCTACACCAACGCAAATAATACTAAAGTACAGGTAGACTACATCTTTATAAATAAGAAATGGAATAATAGCACATTGAACTGCAAGGCATATTTCTCTTTTGAGGGTGTATCCTCCGATCACTGAATTGTCACAGCAAAGATACAACTGAGCGTACGAAGGACTGCGACCCAAACAACAACAACCGCACACTATGACTGGTTACTGCTTAACAACTGGGATATTAGAGATAGATATACGTTAACCCTACGAAACAAATTCGATGCACTTTAGGAGATATCAAAAACACTGACTCTGAATGAAGAAATTGAGGACTTCGTCAATGCCCACTTAGAAAGGGCAGCAGAATGCATACCAAATAAACAAAGAGCTAAACCTAGGGTCTCATGAGAGACATTAGCAGTTAGAAAAAAGCATGCAGACATAAAAACCGCTTCCCAATGGAATCAATAACCATGCTCAGAAACTAAAGAAGACACAAAATGAATTGACTAACATATACCTAAAAGAACCAAAAGAATACATACAAAATCAGATCAATAAGATTAGAGCCTCTGCTGAAGATAGACAATCTAGGATAGTATGGCAGACAGTAAATGAACTGAGCAACCAACCAAGAAGAACAAATACACCAGTGGAAACAACATTTTAAAAATTTACTCGGAAAACCTCTGAAAGTTACACTTGAACCAATCATAAAAATTATTAGTTATCAATTAGACAACTAGGACAGTTTATGCAAGAAGAACTTGACTCAGTAGTTAGAAAAATTAAACATAGGAAAGAAGCAGGGCTTGATTAAATACCCCCAGAAGTATGGAAGACCAGACAATTTGACACATACTGCTCTGATACTGTAATGCTGTATATAACCAAAACACAATAGACAGACAAAGGGATGCATCCTCCCCTTCCCTGAGAAGAGTGACCTCGGAATAGCCAAGAACTACAGAGGTATAATCCTTACATCCATAGCCACCAAAATCTACAGTGCAACCACATAGAACCCAAAATTGAGAAAATACTTAGGAAAAACCAAAATGGCTTTCGGAGAAATCAATCTTCGACATCACAAATTCTGATGGTCGAATTCTAGATGTACGTGCAAAAAACTTTGAGGCAACAATATTATTCATTGACTTCTCCAAGGCATTTGACTTCATACACAAAGGGAAGATGGAGCAAATACTTCTCGCCTATGGCCTCCCCAAAGAAACCATCGCAGCCATAATGATGCTATATAAAAACTCAAAAGTAAAAGTCTGCTCCCCAGATGGAGGCACAGACTACTTTGACATAATAGCAGGTGTCCTACAAGGAGACACATTAGCCCCATACCTGTTTATCATCTGCCTAGACTATTTACTGAGAACATCTATTGATTTAATGAAAGAAAACGGTTTCAAGCTGGTAAAGATGAAAAGATACCCCGTACAAACAATTATGGACGTGAACTATGCTGATGACATAGCACTTCTGGCAAAGACACCTGCTCAAGCTGAAACCCTGCAACATAGCTGGTGGCATAGGCCTCCATGTCAATGCAGACAAAACGGAATACATGTGCTTTAATCAAAGAGTTGACATCCCCACACTAAAGAGTTGAAACTAGTGGACAAATTTACCTACCTAAGAAGCAATGTCTCATCAACCGAGAGAGACATCAACACTTGACTAGCAAAGGTATGGACAGCTATCAATAGGCTATCGGTCATATAGAAATCAGATCTGACAGATAAAATAAAACGCAGTTTTTTCCAAGCAGCAGTCATGTTGATACTGCTGTATGGATGCACTACATAGATGCTAACTAAACGTATGGAGAAAAAGCTTGACAGCAATTACACAAGAATGCTGCGAGCAATATTAAACAAGTTCTGGAGGCAACACCCCACAAAACAGCAGCTGTACGGCCACCTACCACCCATCGTGAAAACTATGAAAGTTAGACAAACCAGACATGCGGGGCACTGCTGAAGAAGTAAGGATGAACTCATAAGCAATATACTCCTGTGGTCCCATTCACATGGACGAGCAAAGGCAGGACAACAAGTTAGAACTTATATGCAACAGCTCTGTGCCAATAGAGGATGAAGCCTTTAAGACATCCCAGGAGTGATGGACGATAGAGACAGGTGGCAAGTGAGTGTCAGGGAGATCCGTACTGGCAGCACAACATGATATATATATATGATTTTTTATTATAATTATATATGAAAAAACAAGATATTCAAAAGCTGTATTTATTTATATATGAATATTATGCCAGCATTTAACATTCCTTTTTTGTTATATATATATATATATATATATGTAAAATGCAAGTTATGACATTTCTCCCTCTATTCATAATTTCTCATTTTTTCTAGTGAAGGAGTAGAAAAAAGTTTGAGATTTTTTTAATATTATATTGCTCTTCTTAATGATCACCGAGCACTTTTTGTAGTTTTTTATTATCATTGTGGTCATAACAAGTAATACTATCTATTGTATTGTTTATTTATCATTTGGGATTATTATTCAATATATATAGTATCTGGGGATTGACACTAAACTGCATTTCATGGTGAAACTCAACTTATTGAGATTTGGGAAATGTGAAGTCACCCCTATATTGTCATTATTCCCAGGTCCACTCTAATCCAAAGAACTAGTACTCATTAGAATCCTATCTATGAGTCAAGCAAAGCTGTTTGAAAATTATTAGTATTATGTTGGAATACTAGAAATTATATAACCGTGCAAATTATTTGTACCAAATTTTGATAATAAATTACCTATTAGAGAGTAGTTGTGGCATAGTAGTCAATGTGATTGACTGTGATATTGTAGATTTGTCACTAAAACAAAGAAACCAAATAAAACTAAATAATCCAAATCCATATTCTATTAAACAAGTAAAAGTTGGTAACGATAGTCAAAGGTGACCAGAAGGCTCTCTTTTCAATCGCTAATACACTAAGGTGTAGGGGAGAGTGCTACTCCTTTCCCTGGATTGCTCCACTTTACCCTTGATATGTACCTTATATTGCTGAGTGTTAAGCAAGGAGGTATCAAGTACCATTTTTAAAGTCTTTGGTATGATGCAACCTGGGATTGGACCCTGGACCATTGACAAATACTTTACCCACTAGGCTATTGAGCCACAATATATATATATATATATATATATATACATGTATGTATACATACACAGAAGACTCCAAACATGATATAATAGTAAGCTAGGCTAACAAACTATTACTCGTGGGTTCAGTCGACCTTGTATCACAACGATGATAAAAATAATTAAAAATGGTATTTTTAGTTTTTAAGAAAATTCACCCTATCTTAAAAATATTTTTGGATGTACTTATTTATAGTGATACTAAATATATATATGTGTGTGTGTGTGTGAGAGAGAGAGAGAGAGAAAGAGATGCTGAAAGAGAGATGTATAGCGATACTATGTATATCATATTTACCCAAGCCCTCCGCTCGGGCAGGATATGACACAAGGTCAATTTTTAAGCGGAGTTTAACAGGTTTGAATTCAGAGTATTCCTTCTCCTAGACTAGTTGCCTCACCAAGGCAGAAGAACCTAGTCTGTCCTACTATTTACCCATAGCTGGAGGGAGAATAATTAGATTCATACCTTTCTTAAGGGTATTAGTGCTATGTGAAATGCAATCAATCTCGTCCAGGATTTGAACTCGTGTCCCTGTGTCCATTTCCTATGATGATAACCATTACACCACAGTGATAATAAGTATATATCATCATCAAGTCATGCCACTAGCAGAGCTTTCCCTGACCTTCTCTCACCACTCGTCTCTATTATCCATCGCTTCCATGCTACATCCTGTATCAGTACAGAGCTGTTGTAGATAGGTTCTTGCTGGTCAACCTACCCTTGCTCAACCGTGTGAAGGCATCCCCAGAAGTACATCACATATGAGTTCTTCCTTACTTTTCCAGTATTGACTTGTATATCTTATTCGTCTAATTTGGATAGTTTTGAGATGGTTGGTAGGTGGCCGTACAGCTGCTGTTTTGTGAGATGTTGCCTCCAGGATTTGTTCAATATAGCTCATAGCATTCTTGTGCAATTGTCAAGCTTTTTCTCCATACACTTAGTCAGTGTCCCTGTGGTGCATCCATATAGTAGTATTGACACAACCGCTGCTTGGAAAAAAATCCGTTTTATTTGATGTATGTATGTATGTATGTGTGTGTATGTGTATATATGCAAATGACTACACAATACATGAGGAAAATATACATTTTTTAATGGATACATATGTATATGTGCTTTTGTAAGTATGAAGTTGAAATAAAAAAGGGAAAATCTTGGGAAATTAGATGCAAGAAGATATTTTGACAATAAAAAGCCAAAGAAAATGTAAAATAAAACTTTTATAGAATTTTTACCAAATAAAAAGATATACAAAGCAAAAGAAAAAAAAAGTAAAGAAAAGAGAAGCTTTACAAATTTTTAAAGTAAACTTTATTTCTTTTTAATTAAGTTTGAAGCTTTTTTTTTTTGTTTGTCTCTCGTCTGTTTCACTGAGATGTCATTAAGATGCCTTTGGCTTAATTCGTAAAACGTTTTTTGTTCAAGAAAGGGAAGAAGAAGAAGAAAAAAAATCAACGAAAAAAAGAAAGAAAGAATGCTGAACTTGAAAACAGAACATACTTAGATTTTTTCTTCTACATTTCACAGATTCTGTTTTTCTGGATTTAACAAAGATTACCAAAATAAGGAGATTTGATTTCTTGGTACATTTAATATCCATGGAATATTAAGTGGCATCGGATACTGGCAGAAGATGGGTGGAAATAAACACTCAGATGGAGAGATGAAATTAGTAGAATAAGAACAGACTTATATATCATTGGATAAAAACAACTCTGATCGATTGATGAGTGTGAATAGATTGATATAGATATAAAGGTATAAATGGATTGAAATTGATAGATACAAATTGAGTTCAATAGATCGATTGGTAGGAAAAAAACATTGATTGATAGAGAGTGATGATGATACTTTGATAGACAGAGATGTACAAAGAGATGTGAATTGATGGATAGGTGCAAAAAAATTATTGAAAGAGATACAGAGATGTTGATAGAGAGGTGTAAAGAAATATTGAAAGGAAGGTGTAAGAGATATAGACGCAAAGATGTTGATAATAGCAAAGAGATGTTAACAGAGAGGTGTAAAGAAATGTTTAAAGGAAGGTGTAAGAGATATAGACGCAAAGATGTTGATAATAGCAAAGAGATGTTAATGGAGAGATGTAAAGAGACATAGTAGTAACATAAGTTACTTATTCAAGTGCAACCAGAAGGCTCCCATTTTGATAGCTACAACATCAAGGTGTAGGGGAGGGTGCTACTACTTTCCCTGGATTGCTCCCCTTGACCCTTGATATGTACCTTATATTTCTGAGTATTAAGCAAGGAGGTATCAAGTACCATTATTAAAGTCTTTGGTGTAATGCAACCTGGAATTGAACACATGCAAAGAGATGTTGATAGGTGGTAAGAGATGTTAATAGATATAAAGGTACCATGAGAGGTTTGAAAAGAGGTACAAAATGATGTTCATAGGTGTGTAAAAAGACGTACATTGAGAGGTATGTAAAGATGCAGATAGAAAGGTGTAAAGTGATGTTGATAAAGAGGTATGTAGAGATGCAGATAGAATGATGTAAAGAGATGTTGAGACGTATGTAGAGATGCTGATGGAAAGGTGTAAAGAGATGTAGAAAGAGTGGTATGTGGAGATTCAGATAGAAAGGTGTAAAGAGATGTTGAGACGTATGTAGAAATGCTGATGGAAAGGTGTTAAGAGATGTAGAGAGGTATGTAGAGATGCTAATGGAAAGGTGTAAAGTGATGTAGATAGAGAGGTATGTAGAGATGGAGGTAGAAAGGTGTAAAGAGATGTTGTCAGATGAGAAGTAATGTTGATAGGGAGGTGTATCGTGATGTTTACAGAGAGGTGTATCGAGATATTGGCAGGTATGTAGTGATATTGATAAATGAGAAAAAATCTTTATAGAGAGGTGCTAACAAATGTTGAGAAAGGTATATAGAGATGTTGACAGAAACATGTATAAAGATGTTGATAGAGAGATGGAAAGAGATGTTGATAAAGTAGTGATAACATATGTTGATAGGTGTATATTTATGTTGATAGAAAGATGCAATGAGATATTGATAGAGAAATGTATTGAGATGTTTATAGAGAGGTGTAAAGAGTTGAGAGACAGAACAGTGCAAAAATATGTTGACAGAGAGGTGCAAAGAAGTTTAGATAGAGAGTTGCAAAGAGATATAAAGAGAAAGAGAGATTCAAAGAGATGCAGATTGAGAGGTGCAAAGTGATGATGATAGACGGGGAAGTGCAAAGAGATGTAAAGAGAAAGAGAGATGAGAAGAGATGTGGGAGAGAGATTCAAAGAGACGCAGATTGAGAGGTGCAAAGTGATGATGATAGACGGGGAAGTGCAAAGAGATGTAAAGAGAAAGAGAGATGAGAAGAGATGTAGGGAGAGAGATTCAAAGAGACGCAGATTGAGAGGTGCAAAGTGATGATGATAGACGGGGAAGTGCAAAGAGATGTAAAGAGAAAGAGAGATGAGAAGAGATGTGGGAGAGAGATTCAAAGAGACGCAGATTGAGAGGTGCAAAGTGATGATGATAGACGGGGAAGTGCAAAGAGATGTAAAGAGAAAGAGAGATGAGAAGAGATGTAGAAAGAGAGATGAGAAGACATGTTGATAGGTGAAAAGAAATACAGTGAGATAGAGAAGCAAAGTGATTTAAACAGTTGCAAATAGATGCAGAGAGAGATATATAAAAAACAGAGAGGTACAAAGAAATGTAAATAGAGAGATAGAGAAAGACAGAGTGGAGCTAAGAAATATAAAGAGAGAGAGAAAAGCACAAAGATGTGGATAAAGAGAGAGTTGCAAATAGATATATGTAAAGATGTGCAAAGAGACAAATAAAATTATTAATGTTAGATAGGAATACTTGAAGCCATTTAACCTGATGCAAACTACTAGTGTTTAAAATATTCACTTGAAGCTATAATTGTTTCCTAAGGATAATTATTTGTTATTTGAAAATATATAATTGCTTGCAACATTATTGGTGTTAGATAAGAATACTTGAAACCATATAACTTTGTGTAAACAAATGTCTATTATTAAATATGAATAGTTCCTTTAAACCATATAAGTGTGTATAAATTATAGAAATACTTGAAACCATTTAACTGTATGTAAATTGTATGAAAAATAGTTACTTGTGTTTGATAGTTATCGTCTCTTCATATTCTTACCCTCTGGACTAAACTGAATTGACTGAATTAGAACTGCTTGAATAAACAGAATAGCTTGAAATAGGAGTGTTTTTTACAATTAAAATGTGTATGCGTGCTAAACTGAATAATTTGAAATAGAACTGATTATTTGTATAAAATGGATTTAAATAGAATAAAGTAGTAGGTAAAGTAGTAACGTTGGTGACCATAGTCGAGGGTGACTCAAAGGCTCCCTTTTCAATAGCTACTACACCAAGGCATAAGGGAGAGCACTACTCCTTTCCCCAGATTGCACCACTTTACCCTTGATCCGTACCTTATAATCCTGAGTATTTAGCAATGAGGCATCAAGTACCATTTTTTTGAGTCTTTAGTATGACTCGACGTGGGATGGAACCCAGGTCTCCAGGGCCATTGGTGAACACTACATTGGCGCGAACATAACAAGCCGGTACCCATTCATTGGTCTAGTGGGTAGAGTGTTCACCAATGATCCAGGAGACCAGGGTTCAATCCCAGGTCGCATCATGCCAAAGACATTAAAAATGGTACTTAACACCTCCTTGCTTAACACTCAGCAATATAAAGTACGTATCAAGGATAAAGTGGAGCAATCCAGAGAAAGGAGTAGCACCCTCCCCTAAACTTTGGTGTAGTAGCTCCTGAAAAGGGAGCCTTCGGGTCGCCCTCGACTATGGTCGCCAACCGACACTTGGAGCTATTTAACTTTGTCAACTTATGTTTATAAATGATATAAATTTGATATATATGTATGAACTGGATTTGGCATTAAATAATAGAAAACAGTTGATATTCCATAAAAGTAAACCGAACCAAACTAAGCTGAGTTAAATAGTATCACTACAGTTTTACAAGAATGGATTTGGCCTTAAATAAAGTTAATGTACCATTAAGCAAATAATCCTAAGAAGCCAAAGAGCCAGAGAAATCCAGCCTACCTATCTCAGTCTATTCTTGGAGGTGCCCGTGGTGTAGTCGTTATCGTCGTAGGAAATGGATACGGCGACACAAGTTCAAATCCTGGACGAGACTGATTGCATTTCACATCGCACTAATACCCTTGGGAAAGGTATGAATCCAATTATTCTCCCTCCAGCTATGGGTAAATAATAGGACAGACTAGGTTCTTCAGCCTTGGTTAGGCAACTAGTCTAGGAGAAGGAATACTCTGAATTCAAACATGTTAAACTCCGCTTAAAAATTGACCTTGTGTCATATCCTGCCCGAGCGGAGGGGTTGGTAAATAGTACCTATCTCAGTTTATTCATATCTATCTATCAGTCTATTTATCTATTTCAGTCTGTTTATATCTATCTATCCAATGTGACCATTGTACTGAACTGTGACATAGTAGTGAGTGAATTCCAATTCTAGTCACACAATTACACTCACTTTCTGACTAATACCCTTATGAAAAGTGTGAACCCTCTTTTCATCCCCACTAAGAGTTGGATAGTGCTACTACTGTTCTTTTACAAGGATGACTTTTGCTATCCAAAAATGGGCCTATAACCTATTGAATCCTTGTCGCCATTTTGATCTTTTGTTCACAGAATCCATTATTGGCATTCCGAAAAAAATGTCTTCCTGGCAGAAACTTCAACCAACAATTAAGTATCTGAATATTTGAGGATAGTTGCAAATGATTTAAGGGCATATTCTCATGGTGTAATGGTTAAAGCGTTGAACTATGGAATCGTAGTAAGCGAGTTCGAACTCCAGTCACACTATTATGTTCACTTTCAGAAAAATACCCTTAGGAAAGGTATGAACTCCATTATCCTCTTGGCTATGGGTTAAATAGTACCAATACTGCTCTTCTAGAAGGATGGATTTGGCATTAAATAACCCAAGATGTTTGATATGCTATTAAAGCATCAAACAAAAAACAAACAAATAATTTTAAATGTTTTCAGTCCTCGTCTCAGATTGGCCAATTTTTACTGGAAGCGCCTGTTGTTGTTGGGAAAGTTCATAAATAGAAATGATGATCCTTTGGACAGCTTATACCCTCCGAAGATAATCCAACAGGAATAAAATAACCCATGAAGGTTGAAATGGCATTAAACAAATAAACCAAACCAAACCAAATCTATGTTCTTGTAGGTGAGTTGGTAAAGCACTAAGCTGGTTGGTTGGTTGATTGTTTGGGTTTTATGGCATATCAACCTTTGCAGGTTATTTAACGCCAAATCCATTTTTATGAAAATAGTTCTATTTCAAACAATTGAGTTTACCATAAGTACGCAGTTTAAATGTAAGTACAGTTTAATTGTGAAAAATATTTCTATTTCAAGCTATTCAGTTTAGTCAAGCAGTTCTAATTCAGCTGAGTATAAGTACAGGTTTTGTTTGCACACAGTCAAATGTCAAAAACAGTTCCATTTCAAACAATTCAGTTTAGCATAAGCACACAGTTTTAAATGTAAGTACGGTTTAATTGTCAAAAACATTTCTATTTCAAGCTATTCAGTTTAGTCAAACAGTTCTAATTCAAGCAATTCACTTTAGCATAAGTATACAGTTAGTTCTATTTAACCCAAAGATAGTACTACCATTCCGGGCCAGAGTGGACCTGGGAGCAATGGGAATGAAGGGGTATTACTAGAACCCCACCATCAAATTGTTTAGTGTCATATCCAGGATACTCATGGGGTCAGTCTTACCCCTCTGCAGAGGTGCAGTCGGTGTATTCTACGGCCCCAGCCGACCGAGCAATAGAGCACCAAGTGTGTTGACCCTGACTTCCCAAAAACAGATATAAATGGATTGAATGAAATAGATGATAAATTGATTGATGGGTACCGATTGACAAATACAGTATCTATTTACTTATATCATAGTATTATGAAGTAATGATTACCATTGTCGGAAATGGATACAGAGACCGAGGTTCAAATCCTTGACAAGGCTGTTTGCATTTCACATAGCTGTAATACCAATGGAAAAAAGATATGAATCCAACTATTCTCCCTCCAGCTATGGGTAAATAGTTGTGAAGACAGGGCTCTTTAACCTTTGTATTGCAACCAGTCTAGGAGAAGGAAAGCTCTGAATTTAAACCAGTTAAACTCCACTTAAGAATTGATCTTATGTCATTCTGTTCATGCAGAGGGGTTGTCAAATATACATATATTTACCTATACCTCTGCACGGGCAGTATGTGACACAAGGTCAATGTTTTCAAAGCAGAGTACTGCTGGTTAGAATTCAGAGTTTTCCTTCTTCTAGATTGGTTGTTTAAATAAGGCTAAAGAACCCTGTTTGCTCTACTATTTGCTCAGAGCTGGAATAAAGAATAACTGGATTCATATCTTTCCCAAAGATATTAGTGCTATGTGAAATTCAATCAGCTTCGTCTATGATTTGAACTCAAATCACAGCGCCCATTTCCTTAGACAGTAACTATTACACCATGGGTGCTTCCGGTTGGTAAATATATATCACTGTGTATAATCTCTTTTATTATCGTTTATAGAAAATTCATTGTCTTTTACCATAACGAAGCTTTTCATTGATCACTTGTGCTCCTGTTCCCCAGGAATGTGATTGCCCAGTCGGCTGGGGCTGTAGAATACACTGACTGTACCTCTGCAGAGGGGTAAGACCCCCCCGCTAAGTAGTGTCCAGGATATGAAACTAAACAATCTGATTGTAAGGTTCCAGCAGTGCTGGAGCTTTGGGGAATGCGGAGTAGCCCTTTATTGCCATTGCTCCCAGGTCCACTCTGGCCCAGAGTGGTAGAACCTGATAGGGCCCTATCTATGGGTTAAATAGAACTAACAGCATTCTTATGCTAAACTGAATTGTTTGAGTAAACTGAATAGCTTGAAATAGAAATGTTTTTGACAATTAAACCGTACTTACATTTAAACTGCGTGCTTATGCTTAACTGAATTATTTCAAATAGAACTGTTTTTCGACATTAAAACTGTATTTACACTTAACTGAATTGTTACATATAACTGCTTGAATAGTTTGAAATGGAAATGTTTTTGACAATTAAACTGTGTACTTATGCTAAACTGAATTGTTTTGAATAGAACAGATTATTTACATAAAAATGGATTTGGCATTAAATAACCAACAAAGGTTGATGTGCCATAAAACCCAACAAACCAAATCAGGAATGTGATGTAAATAAATTTTTGGATGCTAATTTGTAGAAGATAAACAATTTTTATTTTCCACCTCCACTTGTACTCACATGCCTCCCCACTGGACTGAATAAATGCCTAACCCCTGCTCGCAATACCCTGACAAGAGGCCCGAGCATATCTTTATTAAACACCAAATCTGACAAAAATTATGGGTGGCTCTTTACTTACACCAAATCTCCATAGTGACACAAACAGAGCATTATTAATAGATCAATATGCAATATGATCATTGAATAGACTGAAGGAAATAGGAAGATGATAAATTGATTGATGAGTACTGATTGATAGATATGTAGATATCTATGGTTGGGTAGATGAAGATAAAATAGGAGACCCCTTGATCAGTCCACAGATCAATACAGGGAGATGAACAGACATGAACCAATTCAGATTAATAAAATGATTCATCCCAAGATCCTTAGGCACCTGGAAGACATGTATGTCCAGTTTTAGAACACAAGATGATAGAATTACTTAACAATCTCTTGTTTTGCAAGCCTAAAACTGATTATCTTAATGCTAAGTATTCATTTTTAAGCCTTTGCTGTGAGCCAGAAAGAGACTCATGGGATATATTGTCAAATTCTTGTGGCCTAAAGATTGGCACTATCCATATTTTCTTCATATTAATCCGATTGTAGCATGTGTAACTCTTTCAACATTTCTACAAAACCTTGACTCTACTATGATTAATTATCTTACTACTTCTGGATTCATTAATATCTACAGTGGGATGCATTGTGCTTTGAAAATACTAGTAGAGGTACCCACTATTACTCAGGAAAGAAACATATCTAGACATCTATTTAGACGCCTGGACTTCATTGCTTTATTATATAAGTTATTACTCATAATTAACTGTCATTCTCCTATGACCAGCAATAACTTAGGTTCATCAGGTGCTTGTGGTGTAATGGTTAATGCAGTAGGAAATGGACACAGTGACCAGAGTTCAAAACCTGGACAAGGCTGTTTTCATTTCACATAGTACTAATACACTTGGGAAAGGTATGAATCTAATTATTCTCATTCCAGATATGGACAAATAGTAAGGCAGACTTGGCTCTTTAACCTTGGTATGACAACCAATCTAGGAGAAGGAAAACTCTGAATTCAAACCTTTAAAATTCACCTAATGTTGAATCCTGCTTGTGTGGAGGAGTTAGTAAATACATACATTCATCAGCTCTGTGTGGACACTGGATGCCGTCCACTGGATATACCTAGACTAATGGTGGATACGGATGGATGATGAGAAAAAGTCAAGGGAATCAATGCTGTTGGCACACCCAGATGATGATGGTGATAATGATGATGATATAAATTGCTCAGCTGTGGCTACATTTCATTTAAATTATTTCTTGGTAATCGTACAAATACAGACCAGTTGGATTGGTTTGATTTGGTTTGGTTTGTTGGGTTTTATGGCATTTCAACCTTTGTAGGTTATTTAAGGCCAAATTCATCTTTATGTAAATCATCATCATCATCATATCATGCTGGCAGCACGGATATCCCTGACCCTCTCTCGCCACTCCTCCCTATCGTTCATCGCCCTAGGTAGGTCTTCAGGACAACAACCTGTATCCTCACATAGCTGCTGAATGTACGTTCGTGCTGGTCGTCCTGCTTTTGCGCGGCCGTGTGTGGGGATCCATAAGAGTACATCTCTTATGAGTTCATCTCTGCTTCTCCAGCAATGTCCAGCATGTCTGGTTCGCCTAACTTGAATAGTTTTCGTGATAGGGGGCAGGTGGCCGTACAGTTGGTGTCTTGTGGGGTGTTGCTGCCAGGACTTGTTCAGGATTGCACGCAGCATTCTTGTGTAATTGCCATCTAGTTTCTTCTCCAGCCGTTTTGTTAGCGTCCATGTAGTGCATCCATATAGCAGTATCGATGTGACCGCTGCCTGGAAGAAACTGCGTTTCATTTTATCGGTTAGGTCTGATTTCCATATAGTCGATAACCTATTGATAGCTGTCCATGCTTTCGTTAACCTCGTTTCGATGTCCTTTTCGGTTGATTTGACGCTGCTTCCTAGGTACGTGAATTTGTCTACTAGTTTAAGAGGGGTTCCTTCTAGAGTGGAGATGTCCCCCGTTTGGTTATAGCACATATATTCCGTTTTGTGTGCATTAACATGGAGGCCTATGCTTGCTGCTGCTCGTTCCAGGCTATGCAGAAGTGTTTCGGCTTGGTCAGGTGTATTTGCCAGTATCGCTATGTCATCGGCGTAGTCGGCGTCGGTAATTGTTGTTGCGGGGTATCTTCTGCTTCTTTTCTTCGTCAGTTCGAAGCCATTCTCTTTGATTTTGTCAATCGATGTTCTAAGTACGTAGTCTAGACAAATGATAAAGAGATATGGAGCCAGCGTGTCCCCTTGTAGTACTCCTGCTACAATGTCGAAGTATTCTGTGTCTCCATCTGGTGATCGTACTTTTACTTTAGTGTTTCTATAGAGAATCGTTATTGCCGCTACGGTTTCTTTAGGTATGCCGTACGCTAGTAGGATTTGTTCCATCTTTCCTCTGTGAATGGAGTCGAAAGCCTTGGTAAAGTCGACAAATATTAATGTCGCTTGTAGGTTCTTTGCCCGTACACCTTCAAGGATTCTGCGGATGGTTAGTATTTGTGAGGTCGTAGATCTATTTCTTCGGAAGCCATTTTGGTTTTTTCTAAGTATGTTGTCGATTTTGGGTTCTATTCGGTTTCGTAGTAGGGCATTGTAGATTTTGGCAGCTATGGATGTAAGTGTTATGCCTCGGTAGTTTTTGGCTAATCCGAGGTCCCCCTTTTTAGGGAAGGGGAGTATGCATCCCTTCGTCCATCTATCTATTGGATTTTGATTGTATACTGCGTTGCAGTGTCGGAGCAGTATGTCGTCGAATTGTCTGGTCTTCCATACTTCCGGGGGAATTTCGTCCAGTCCTGCAGCTTTCCTATTTTTAATTTTTCTGAGAACCGAGTCGAGTTCTCCTTGTGTGAACGGTCCAAGTTTAATGTCTAATTGTTTGCTAATTATTCTGGTGATTGGTTCATGCGTTATTTTTGGTGGGTTTCCAAGTAAGTTTTCGAAGTGCTGTTTCCACAGTTTTATTCTTTCTTGTTGGTTTGCTGCTTTAAGTTTTGCTTTGGCTGTGTTCTTTCTTCTGCTCACTTCGTTTATTGTTTGCCAGGCAATTCTAGATTGTCTATCTTCTACCGAGTCTCTAATCTTATCTATCTGATTTTGAATGTATTCTGTCTGTTCCTTTATATATATGCCTGCTAATTGATATTGTGCTGTTTTTAGTTTTAAGGCATTTGTGTTTGTTGGGTTTTTTCGATAGTTTTTGGAGGTTGTTTTCACTAGTGCACGTTTTTCTCTCACCGCTAAGGTTTCCCATGGGACTCTATATTTAGTTTTAATTTTTGTTGGAATGTATTTTGCTGCTGCCTCAAGGTGTGCATTGACGAAATTTTCGTATTCGTCGTTTGGTGTACTTTTTTCCGTCTTTTCTTGTAGTGTTTCGAATCTGTTTCTTAATTCTAATACGTATTTATCTCTGACATCTTTGTTGTTTAATAGGGCCCAGTCATAGTGTTTGGTGGTCGCTGTTCGTTTGGCGTTTTTTCGTAGGCTTAACCGTATTTTCGCCGTGACTATTCGGTGATCGGTGGACACACCCTCAAAAGAGGAGTATGCCTCGCAATTCAATGCACTATTCTTCCATTTCTTGTTTATAAGGACGTAGTCTATCTGAGCTTTAGTATTGTTTGCGTACGTGTATGTCCATAGTTTGCCCTCTCTTTTTTGGTAGTTTGTATTGAGGCATGCTAATCTATTTTCTATCATGAAATCTGTTAGATGTTGCCCATTTCTATTTGACGTGTTGTGGAGGCTGTATTTGTTGTTTCCGTTTTTCCCGATTTGTGCATTCAAGTCTCCGCCAATGACTAACATGTTGTGTTTCGGGATACTACGCACTAATGAGGATAACTCATCGTAGAAGGTGACTATTTCATTTTCTTCACTAACATTGGTGGGGCTGTAGCATGAGACGATTGTTGCTCTGGGGTTTCCGTTAAATGTAGCTACCATCATTCTAGGTTGTATTTTCTCTATGCTATTAAGCGTTTTTAGTGCTCTAGGTCCTATAAGCAATCCTACCCCTCCCACTGCGGCGTTGACAGAGTTTTTCCATGCGGATACAGTGGCGAGCAACCATCCATTGCCAGTTTCGTGATATTTGATATCTTCTGTGTGCGTGTATCTGTGTTCTTGTATGCATATTATGTCTATTTTATGTTCTTCGGCCGATGCGATTAGCTCTGGGAGTTGTCCTATTCTATTTAAGGTTCTTACGTTAAATGTGGCTATTTGTAGTGTTTGTTTGCATTTTAGTAGTTTTGATTGTTTGAGCTCTGTAGCTGATTTTTCGAACACCGAGGCCAGGGCTCCAACCTCAGCAGGACGCGCCCCTTTTTTACCCGCGCGAAGAGCGATGCGGTTTGTGTAAGTGGTTTGAGTGTGGGTCATGGTTATCTTTCGATGGCTGTTTTATTCTCTTCTATAGAAGCCACTCTTATAGAGGAGCAGCAGTAGTTCCCCGATCGAACTGTCGATCCTGAGCGAAAAGTCGTCAAACTCACGTCCAGGACCCATTTGGGTATTGAGTTTGGTCGTCTATTGGTTTATTCAAATACCTTAACGTACATCATGCTGCTTCCCATGTGTACATAAAATAAATAATAAAAAAAAAATAAATAAATAAATAAAAAAAATAAAAAAAAAAAAATAAAAAAAAAAATTAAAAAAAAAAAATAAAAAAAAAAATAAAATAAAAAAAAAAACAATTAAAAAAAATAATTTTAAAAAAAAAAAAAAAAAAAGGGGGGGGGGAATTTGTTTTAAGTTTTAACTTAGTTAAAGTCCAACATTAAGGTACATTCTTATGACTTTCACTAGTACTGACTTATACTTTTTTGCTGTATTGGGACTTTTCCAAGGGTTTTTCATTTTTTTTTTTTTTTTTTTTTTTTTTTTTTTTCTTCCATCCTACAGTTGGGGACCTAGCAGGCTTCAGGAATTATAGAGCTCTGTGGTAGCATTAGGCGTTCTAGGCTTTTTCTTCTAAACTACTGTTAGGGCTTTCTTTACGAATTTTTAAATTATTCGATAGAAGATATTTAAAAACATTCTGCCTTGTTCGCTGACATGTGGATAGGCTTAATATCAAATTGGCTTTACAGTAGAGTAAGCGTGCCTTTACATTTAAAACGCATAGTTTAAGCATTATTTTACAGACAAAATACAGCATAACATTTTGTAAAATTCAGCATTTTAAATTGGAATTAAAGACATACTGACCAATATTGACATATTTCTTCCACTTGGCTCCTGAGTTCAAATGCTCTTCTTCGTTTGGACTTTTATTTACTACTGATATTTTAGGTAGCTTTGGGGGCGGTCTAGTGGGGTGAAGGGGGACAATTCGTTTTTGTTGCTTTTTTTTTTTCCTTTCTTTCCTTTTTCCCTTTCTGAGGGGGGGGCTGTGGTAGCATTCTAGGCTTTTTCTTCTAAACTACTGTTAGGGCTTTCTTTACGAATTTTTAAATTATTCGATAGAAGATATTTAAAAACATTCTGCCTTGTTCGCTCAGTTCTATTTAAAACAATTCAGTTTAGCATGAGTACACAGTTTAATTTTCTAAACCATTTCCATTTCAAACTATTCAAGCAGTTATATATAACAATTCAGTTTAGTATAAATACAGTTGCAATGTCAAAAAGCAGTTCTATTTGAAATAATTCAGTTTAGCACAAGCACGCAGTTCAAATGTAAGCAAGATATTCAGTTTAGCATAAGTATGCCGTTAGTTCTATTTAACACATAGATAGGGCTCTATCTGGTGCTACCACGTCGAGCCAGAGTAGACCTGGGAGCAATGGCAAAGAAGGGGTGCTCCATATTCCCCAAACCCCCAGCATTACTGGGACCTCACCATCAGACTGTTTAGTGTCATATCTAGGACACTCGTTGGGGTGGGGTCTTACTAGTCTGCACAGGTGCAGTCAGTGTATTCTACAGCCCCAGCCGACTTGGCAAAGATCAGTTGGATTCCAAGGGTTAGTCCTCTTCCAGATATCCAATAACCTTAGTAATTCCCCTTTTTGGCATTTCCGTAGGAAATAGGAGCCTTACTTGGCACTGCTCATCTCCTCTCCAGTATATAAAAGACTCATACTTGCCCAGTCACCTGGGGCTGTAGAATACACCAACTGTATCTCTGCAGAGGGGTAAGTAGCAGCACCTGATAGGATGCTATCGATGGGTTAAATACAGGGTGGAACGATAAAATTGTCGCCCTAGAAAAGACAACATGATTCCATTTCCGTTTAATGAAAACCGTTTTTCTTTTTTTGTTGCATACCATCTACTAGTTGGCCAGTTGTGTACAAATCCCAAGAGCGATAGGAGCTTTCTATCATGTCTGAAAGTGGCACAATGTTCAACGAGCGAGATCGGATATACACCGCTGTACAACTCATGCTCTCTACCAATTCAATTTATGACAATAGAACCATTGCCAGCACCCTCAAAATGCGAATCCGGACAGTTCGACGTGCCCAGGGTGATGAAAACAAAGTTTCCAGCTATGGTTATGGTCTTTGGTGTGGTTTCAAGTGAGAGCCACATCATGCCACCTCACATCTTCGAAGTCGGCTTGAAAGTCAACACCAAAGTGTACCTGCGTGTGCTGAAGAGTGTGGTGATACCCTGGTGCAATCAGATGGTCGGTGGCAGACCCTTGGTGTGGCAGCAGGACTCGGCACCGGCCCACAAGTCCAAAGAGACCCAGGCTTGGCTTCAGAAGGAGTGCTACAACTTTGAATCCTTCTCTCACTGGCCCCCCTCCTCCCCTGACCTGAACCCGCTGGACTACTTCGTTTGGTCATACATCGAGAACATCACCAACATGACCTCCCACAACACCAAAGCCAGCCTGATCGCCGCCATCCACCAAGTATTCGCCGAGCTCCCGCCAGCGCTTGTGAAAAAGGCATGCTCCCAGTTCCAGATCCATATTAAAGCGGTAATTGAGGCAGAAGGCGGCTACATTGAATAGATGTCAGCTCTACTACATAATCAAGTTACTTGAATTGATTTTTTCAATAAAAGCTTTAAAATAAAGCTGTAGTGTTGTTTTCTTTAGGATGACCATTTTATCGTTCCACCCTGAAGAACGAAACAGTGTACTTATGCTAAAGTAAATTGTTTGAAATTAACTGTTTTTACATTTAACTATATGTTTAAATTGTACTTACGTTAAATTGAATTTTTTGAAATAGAACCGTTTGTGACTTTTAAACAATATAAAGTAAGTAAAGTTGGCCACCATAGTCGAGGGTGACCCAAAGGCTCCCTTATCAATAGCTACTATACCGAGGTGTAGGGGAAAGGCACAACTACTTTCCCTGAATTGCTTCACTTTACCCTTGATCTATACCTTATAATGCTGAGTAATAAGCAAGGAGGTTTCAAGTACCATTTTTTAAGTATTTGGTATGACTCAACCTGGGATTGAGCCCCGGTCTCCAAGGCCATTGCCAAGCACTCTAACTGCTCGGCCAATGCTAAACTGAATGGTTTGAAAGTTTTATCAAAATGACTTAACTGGCTGTTAAATGACCTGAAAAGGGTTGATACACTGTAAAACAAAACCACCAATTAAAGACTCATGCGATAACCTAGTTTGGTCATAGGGGTGCTTACTCATGTAGCATGTCTCATGCACCAATAGCCTGAGGGAGACCATCCCTCTCCTGATCTGTTTGAATTCAGGGTCTTCCTTCTCCTCGACCAGTTGTTATACCAAGGTTAAAGAGCTCAGTCTGGAGTCAGAATATTTGGATTCCTATCTTTCCCAAAGGTATTAGTGTTATGTGAAATGCAAACAGCCTCGTTCTGGATTTGAACCTGGGTCACAATGTTCACTGTCCCCAACTATAACCACTCTGAGAGGAGCACCTCCAGTATATACATGTACCTAAATATGCATATGTACAAATACATAAATAGGTGGACACATGTATGCATAGGTACATATAAATGTATTTGCACATGTTTAAATGCAAACTCATGCATATATATATATATATATATATATATATATATGAGGTTTGGTTGAAAAGTTCATAAGCTGACATTATATCTAATGCCATCACTCGCAGGTTCACTCTGGCCTGAAATGGTAGCAACTGATAAGGTCCTGTCTATGGGTCAAATAGAACTGTTTGACATTTAAACTAAGTGCAAACAAATGACTTCAGCTAAATTGAAATGTTAAAAATAGAATTGTTTGATCATTCAAATGTGTGTAAATAAATGACTGATATTTAATTGATTTGTTAGTGATGGATAGCAATACTTGGAACCATTTAACTGTGTGCAAACAAATGTGTAATGTTCAATTGAATAATTAGTGTTAAATAGCAATACTTGTAACCACTTCATTGTCTGCAAACAAATGATTAATATTGAATACAATAATAACATTTAGATAGCAATTATTGAAACCATTTAATAGCGTAGAAACAATAGCACTACGAGTATGCAAACAAATGCGTTCCAACTCATCTTTAAATGAAATTACTGACAAACTTATCTCTTAGATATCATGTATATCTATTTAAATGCATGCAAGCAAATGACTTATGTTAGATTGTTATTGTTACATAGGAATACTTGAAACTTTTAACTGTGTGCAAACAAATGATTAATAGTAAAAAGTATTATTCATATAAGTTGGCAACCGTAGTTGAGGGCTACCCAAAAGCTCCCTTTTCAATAGGGAGGGCGCTACTCCTTTCCCTGGATTGCTCCACTTTACCCTTGATCTATACCTTATAATGCTAAGTGTTAAGCAAGGAGGCATCAAGTACCATTTTTAAAGTCTTTGATATGACTCAACCCAGTCTCATGGGCCATTGGTAAACATTATATTCACTTGGCCAATGAATAGAGTGTTCAATCCCAAAGACTAAGAAAATCGTACTTGATGCCGCCTTGCTGAACACTCAACATTATAAGGTAAGGATCAAGGGTAAAGTGGAGTAAATCAGGGAAAGGAGTAGCACCTTTCGGGTCACCCTCAACTATGGTTTACTTTATTATTTGTATAAGAGAGCAATACTTGAAACCATTTTACTGTGAGCAAAAAAAAAATCAGCCCAGGCTTATTTAAAAACATTATCGACAAAATGTGTTTACAGATCATATTTAATATATATGTATAAACAGGATTTAGCATTAAATAACCTACGATGGCTAATATGCCATAACCAAACCAAACCAAACCAATCATATCTGCTATTGACAACTTTTTTGACCAGTGGGATCCAAGCACTGCAACACTGATGGAAGATGTATGTGGACCACCTGGAGAAGTATGTTGAAAAATTAACCTTATTTGGTCATATTCCCTGAGAGTATCTTGATTAACCTGAGAACTTTTCAGTCGACCCTTGTACATGTACATGCATGTACTTACACATACAATTACAAGCAAATACACACACATATACACACAAATATATGTGTCAGAAAATGCATCAAAAAAGGGTGAAATTTTCCCCTCAGTTCATTTGACTCTCCAATTTGGATTCATGCTGGGAAATTTCTTTTCTTTCTTTTACTTAATTGTCTTTTTTGTTGAAAATTAATTTCTTATAGGTATTAATTAGCCCGCTTAATCAACTCTTGGAAAATTGTAATGCTATGACTCTCAAATTGACGTTTGTAATACTACTATATTGCTTAGTCATTTTTACCACTATAGTTCTAACAGGTCTATGAGTGCAGCACAACACCTTAATTGTCAACTAGACTTCCATTGTAACCTCATCATGAGAAAAAGTGATGAACACACAAAATGCCGCCTAGGCTTGCTAATACAAAAGTTTATTCACGACTGCCCTTTTTAGTAGTTGTCGAGAAGAGAGAAATAGAGTATTAACAATGAGTAAACTGCTTTAGCGAGACAAAATAAAATTAAACATTGTGAGAAGATTCAGACCTTGATATTATCCTTCTTGTTTTCTCTGGAAGTTCTCATGCTTGCTCGATGGTTTCGTCTTCATATGTTCGCTGTGAATGGAAACCCTTTCACAGAGCACAACCAAAATGTGTGCCATAATTTTCGGACATCTTCACATTGTCATAGCTAGTGTTCAATTGACTATTCTTTTCCTGTTTTCTATCCCACATCCATTCCTCTGATGGCTTTTCCATTCCTGTTTCTTCCAATCAGAACTCATTCTATTTTTAACCTGGGCATCTGTTGCTATCCAGGCCTAGGCTTGGGGGGAACCCCTCCCACTTCAACTTCCCATTCATTTCCCCCTTATAGCCTTTCTCTCTCTGTGTCTCTTTCCTTGCCTTAATTGTATTTCTTCTATATGTTACTTTCTTTTCCACCATCCCATGGTTGACCAGTAAATCTCACAATTAAAACAATCAACCAAAATCCCAAATTATTTTACAAAATGAGGAAAATAACTTAATCTATTGGTGAGCTTTTTAGCCTACTTTTCCCCTCACACATTTGTTTTCTGCTTTAACGTTAAAGCTGACTTCTTTTGATCTTGTTGAACAAGGGGTGAAGGAACAGTATAAATAAGAGAGTTGCCCTGTCGGCCCGGGATAAAATACACAGATACCCTAAAAAAGAAGTGTCCTGGGTATGACAGATTCCAGTTCTTGGGATATGGGGAATGCCGAGTACTCCTTCATTACGATTAATTTCAGATCCACTCCGACCTGAAGTGGTTGTACTTGTTAGGCTCTATCCATGGGTCAAATAGATCTGTTTGAAAATTATACGTATCTAATTGGCCCATATGCAAAAAAAAAGAAAACTTCTTAGAAACAACAGCACAAAAAATATAGGTATAAATGTACAAATCTCAGAGCACTAAGCATAAAATACCCCAGGACATGTAGTTAAAATACCCCAAGACATGTTATTAAAATACCTCAAGATATGTTAAAATACCCCAAAACATGTTGTTAAAATACCCCAAGCCATGTTGTTAAAATACCCCAAGACATGTTGTTAGAATACCCCAAATCATGTTGTTAAAATACCCCAAGCCATGTTGTTCAAATACACCAAGACATGTTGTTAGAATACCCCAAACCATGTTGTTAAAATACCCCAAACCATGTTGCTAAAATACCCCAAGACATGTTAAAATACCCTAAGCCATATTGTTGAAATATACCCCATGCCATGTCATTAAAATACCCCAAGCCATATTGTCAAAATACCCCAAGCCATGTTGTTAAAATACTCAAAGCCATGTTGCTAAAATACCCCAAGCCATGTTGTTAAAATAACATAAGTCATGTTGTTAAAATACCCCAAGACATGTTAAAGTACCCTAAGATATGTTGTTAAAATACCCCAAGTCATGTTGTTAAAATACCCAAACGATGTTTTTAAAATACCCCAAAACATGTTAAAATACCCCAAGACATGTTGTTGAAATACCCCAAGACGTTGTTAAAATTCCCCAAGCCATGTTGTTAAAATACCCCAAACCTTGTTGAAATACCCCAAGACATTTTTAAAATCAATGAATCAAAGCTTTGAAAATAAGAGAGAGGAAATATGAAGAAAACAAAAGAAAATGAAAATAAAAGTTTTGGGCAATCTGATTTTATATTCATCTATTGCCAGGATCTGGGAAAAGTGGATATATGCAATTCAAAGGTTATTTGTCCGAAGTTAACATAAACTTTAATCCTCATCCTCATATCCTATAACGACTTTCAGGTTGCCAGGAACCATGCTGAGTAATTACCCATCATAGCATCTTTCTAATCAATGAGAGGGTTATTTGGCATCACCCATCTCCTCTCCAAATAATATGTGGCAGGTTGTACTGGGTTACAGGGTACCAGTAGCAAAGAAGAATTCCTGACTTGACTTATACTGTTAGTTTGCATCCATTTTTTTTTTATTCTCTTACTCTCCAAGTAACATATGTGGAGGTATGCTTAGCAATTACAGTTATTGAGGTAGGAAATGGAATCACTGACCCAAGTTCAAATCCTGCATGAAACTGTTTACATTTCTCTTTGTGCTAATGCCCTTTGAAAAGGCATAAATGCATCCATCCATCCATCCATCCTCATCACAGCTATGCATAAACGATAAAGATTTAGTTCTCTAGCTTTGGTAAAGCAACCAGTCAAGAAGGAAAACTCTGAATTCAAACTGTCGCATTGCAAATTAGACCAACACTTGGTTGGCTTATAGATGCAGCTTCTTCGATCCTCACTCATGGCTGGAAGCATAATTAAACAGAATGATTGAAATCATCTTGAAAAGGCCCATTGTGAGATACAAGACCATGACGACAAATTTTAGCAAGTACGGATTTATTTTCAGAAGACGGCACTGCCAATTAAACAGAGACTTAGCAGGTGAAGGCAGTGGAAAATGTGTCTAAATGCAGGAGCCCCGAGTTATTCCAACAAATGCTGAAAAGGCCTGTCTGAAGTCGGCTTGATGGTAGGTGGACCGTGAAGTTTTATTTATGTTGATGCTGCTTCTTTGCTTTGTCAATCATGATTAAGTTCCTCTTGACTGAGTCAACCAAGTTTGCTTCTGTCTGAGAAATGAACTGGGTCACCTCCCAATTGCCGCCAGCTTATATCATTAAAAAACCAGCTGTACTCTGCTTAAGAAATAGACCTTGTGGCTCATCCTTCCTTTGAAGGGTCTGGGTAAATATATACTTTACAGAAAAAATACTTTATTGAAAAAAATACTTTATAGAAAAAAAATCCAAACATGCAAGAAACAAATTCAAACTAGCTGTACTCCCTAAACAAATTGATCTTGTGTCATCTCCTGCTTGTTGCAGAGAGTTTGAGTTAATATAAAATGAGTGACAGGTTATATGATGCTACAAGGTACCAGTAGCAAGAAAACTGACAAACAGTTTTCATTCAGGGTTTTCCTTCTCCTAAACCAATCGACTTATCCAGCCCAAAGAGTTCAGTCTACCCCACTATTTAACTATAGCTGGTCGGGGCAAAAAAGAAATGGTCTCATGCCTATTTACTAAAATATTTGCTCAAAATGAAATTTAAACTACCTCATCCAGGATTTGAACTTTGCTCTTTGGGTCCATTTTCTATGATGATAACCATCGCCGCTCTAGCACCTCCCAAGTCAAAACCACCTTGACAATGACTTAAGCCCTGAGTATTGATTCTGTTTTTTGTACTCCTGACCATATAGTCAGCTGGGGCTGTAGAATACATTTCTGCAAAGGGCTAACATCACCACCCCCAACAAGTGTCCTAGATATGACATTAAACAATCTGATGGTGAGGCTCTAGTAATGCTGGAGCTTTGGTGAATGCAAAGTAGCCTTTCATTGCCATCACTCCCAGGTTCACTCTGGCCTGGAGTGACAATACTGGATAGGGTCCTATCTATGGGTCAAATAGAACTGTTTGGCATTAAAACTGAGCAAACAAAAGAAATTAAGTTAAACTAAATTGCTGGAAATAGAACTGTTTGTTTATTTAACTGAATGTAAACAAATGACTGATGTTTAATTGAATTTTTAGTGATACATAGCAATACATGAAACCGTTTAACTTTGTTTACTTATATTTACAAATCATATATATCTAATATATATGTATAAAGAGGATTGGGCATTAAATAACCTAAAATGGTTGATATGCCACAAAACCCAACCAAACCAAATCATATATATCTAATATATATGTATAAAGAGAATTGGGCATTAAATAACCTAAAATGGTTGATATGCCATAAAACCCAACCAAACCAAATCATATATATCTAATATATATGTATAAAGAGGATTGGGCATTAAATAACCTAAAATGGTTGATATGCCATAAAACCCAACCAAACCAAATCATATATCTCTAATGTATATGTATAAAGAGGATTGGGCATTAAATAACCTACAAAGGTTGATATGCCATAAAACCAAACCAAACCAAACCTTAACCACATTACACTACCCCAAAATTTATTGTTGATCCTCTTTAAAACACTCATAAGTTTATTCGTCCTGGTGGATGTGTAAGTGATATCTTCTGAATGCTTTCAACATTTATTATGGGAGATAGATAATCCTTTACTCCTAGGGGATTTATCACAGATTAAGGTTATTGATATTTAACCACATTGAACTGGTGATCCTTCAACTATGCAAGATTGAGGGTGTTCGGGATCATACTCAGTCCTCTGCAATTAAGCAAATGACAGTGGCAAGTTCCCCGCTTGGCAATCCAGCATCACCAACCTCGTTAAATTGGCAGTTGGACTAAATCAGTTATTAACTGGAGAGTTTTCTTGGGTTAGTGGCTAACATGCTGAACAGCGACATCACAGTAAACGAGCTAGAAATTCAGTCACACTTTTATATTAACTTTCGGACTAATACCTTCAGAAATGGATATGAACCTGTTATTCTTCTTAGTTATGGGTTAAATGGTACAACTACTCTACTTTTACAGTAATGGCCCAGGCATTAAATAACCCATAAAGGTTGATATATTATTAAACAGAGAAACTAAACTAAACAAAACAGAACAATGGTTAGAGACGGAAATGGTTCTAGTTCAACAAATTAAATTAGTGATCTCTGAGGAGTGTGGGTCTGAAACATACCTCCTATTTATTTTCACAAGGATTACACTATAAATACACTTCTAACAATTCTACTGAGATAGCCCGGTTGGTTAGGACTTCATCCTTGGCAGTGAACGGTTTGGTTTGATGGCATATCAACTATTGTTGTTTTTTTAATGCCAAATCCTGTTTTAACGTATATATTAAATACAAATGATTTGCAAATACATTTTTTAGATACATACTGTTAAATAATCAAACAGTTCTATTTTTAACAATTCAATTTAGCATAACTCAACAAAGTTGAACGGTTCAAAGTATTGCTATGTATCACTATCAATTCAATTATACATCGGTCATTGGTTTAAAGGATCAAACAGTTCTATTTCTAGCAATTCAATTTAGCAGAAGTCATTTGTTTGCACTCAGTTTAAATGTCAAACAGTTCTATTTGACCCACAGATTGGAACCTATCAGGTGCTACCACTCCAGGCCAGAGTGGACCTGGGAGCAATGGCAATGAAGGGGTACTGCGTATTTCCCAAAGTTCGAGCATTACCGGAGCGTCACCATCAGATTGTTTAGCGTCATGTCTAGGACACCCATTGGTGGAGGGATCTTACCCTTCTGCAGAGATGCGGTCGGTGTGTTCTACAGCCCCAGCCAATTGGGTAACTTTGCTGTGGTGTAAAATACTTTAATTCTACAATAAGTCCAAAATATGATACAAACCTCTATCGGATGATGAGGCTTCAGTTCCTTGAAATCTGTGTCGTGTAGAGTACTCCTTCATTGATATTAATCTCAAATCCACTTTTACTCAGAATTGTAGTTAGTGTTAAACTCCTATCTATCAGCAAAATGGACATGTGTGAGATTTTTTGGTATAAAAAGAATACTTGATTCCATACAACTGTAAATTATTTGCATAAATAATTGCTACTTAAAGCTATAATGTTGGAATTTGTAAAATGAGTGCAGAGAAAAGGGGAACGCTGAGTCAGTGAACGTGTCGAGGAAGAAAGAGTCAGGACAGTGGAGGAAAAAGGCTGTAGAAGAAAGAAGGACTGTTTACTAAGAAGTTGATTTCACATGGTTTTCTTGTCAACGAGGCATACCCTTCACCCTCTTTTGTGTATTACATTTATCAAAAAAACAATTTAAATTATAAGCCCCTACTGTTATTTCAATGAGACCCTCCAGGGGTCTCCCTCTTCTTCTTTTTTTTTTTTTTGACTTGAGCGGAAGGCTCTGCTTGGCTTGCTCTTTTTGCTTTGTGAGCTCTTGTTTATTCACCTTCGACTTTAAGCAGTTTTTTCTTGAGCAAGGTGGCTTGAGCAAAATGACCTGTTAGTCACTTAGCTAAGCTTCTTTTTCTTACAGGCTTTTTTTTTTTTTTTTGGTTACTTGTTGAAACAATAAGCTTACTGCGAGCTAATTGTGGTTTTGGTATGCAGTCCCCTTTAAAAGAAAGTTGAGTAAGGTTTCGAGGCGGATTTATTGGACTCTTTTGCCAACAAGAGAAGCGTTGGCTCGGTCAGTACATTCGGTAACAGCTTTCTTAGACTCAACAGAAGAAAATTCGAGTTCTAACAGAAAGATATTCATCTATAGGAAGAGGAAGTGGTGGTTTACTCGAAGTTCACTTAAAGAAAAAGTAATCTTCGTTTTCAACAAGTCTACACAGGAAACGAGAAGAACACAGTTGTCCAGGTTGATTCAACATAAGAAGGAATGCCAAGAAAAAGAACAAACTCTAAAAATTAGCTTCAAAAGGAAATTTGACATAAAATACCAAAGAATGGTATTTTATCATTAATAAATATTAAACTGACAGTAGGTGGTTGACGGCATTGTTTTGTGCAAACAGTCATTATATTTTTTATACCCTCCTTTTTTTGGTTATAGTATTGTCGTTACTTGAATGTATGTTATTTTTGTCACCTTATTCAATGTTTTCAACAAGCACAGGGGAAAATATGCAATGCCGGATTTTGTAAAGTTTATTTCTCTTGAAATAAACTGCTTTGTGGGAAGTGGTTGTTTTTGTTTTTAATAAATATAGACACACATCTCTTTCAGATATAAAGTAAGCTTTCCTATTCCCCTTTTTTATGTCCTTTATTTCTATACATTTCTCTACTCCTTTGCCAAACCTGGCGTTTACTACAAGATAATTTCTGGGGCTAAGCAGGGATAAAGTCTACTAGGTAATTTAGGTAGAATTATACTTTATATAGCGACTAGCATTCGAATAATTTTGTTACCTTTTCGTATGTTGGTCGTTGTAATTTAAAATCTAAAATCTAGCATATTTATTGAATTGAGCACATTTCTCATAATAACGGTTCAGGGATTATGATTAATCACTTAAACAATGTGCGGCGTGCAAACAAACGATTGTTGTTAAATAGAAATAATTATTTGAAACCATATAATAAATAATTAGTATTAGATAGGAAAACGTGAAACCATACAACTACAAGCAAAATATTTGCATCAGATAGGAATACTTGATTTCATATAGCTTAGTGCAAAAAACTCTAAAATAACACTCTCACAAAAGATATAGATATAAATATTCAATGAAGGCGATTCCCTAACCTGTATGCATGAAATAATCCCGGATGACTTGACATGCAATTAAAATCAATCAATCATTATTGTGAACAAGTTGTAGTAGTATTTTTACTGTTTTGGTAGCAGTAATGGATATAAAAATTTACAAAGCTTTTTGCGTAGCTGTGGCTCAAGGCCATATGAATGGGACCACCTGAAGATAGTCGAACTCACTCGGTAAGATTTTCTAGTCAAGCGTGCTAACCATTACACCATCCGAGGAGCCTTGCAGTAATGCATATAAAATAATTTTGTACAACTTAATAAGTTTTATTGCCAGAACCAACTAAA